>JALAZF010000157.1:1822500-2430000 GCA_022829125.1 Lathyrus tuberosus | reverse complement strand
TTCTGTTGTCGGTCTTGGTGTCTGCTCTGATACGTAGCACGAGAGTCGGGGAAACGATTATGTTATTTATGTATATAATTGTTGAATATATTTGGTATTACCTTTATATGGAAAAGTTTCCCAATTGAGGGTAATCTATTTTACGCTATGTATCAAATTTATGAGCAGAGATGATGTTTTGTTTATTTAAATGTGACATCCTTGTTTCTGTCGGAAAAATAAATTTTTAGTTACTCTGATTTTGTTTATGTATTATTTATTCGCGATGGGAATTGGGGTGTTACATTAGTGGTATCAGAGCAGGTCGGTCCGTCCGGCCAAGTTGTTGAGTCAGTTGGTGTGACAGTTGAATACTGTCGATGTTGTTTGTCCCTTAGTACGTGATATGTGTGTGAAACACTGTCAGTACCTTCTGGTGTTCTAATCCTTTGTCTGTAGGATTTAGAATGAGATAAGTGGGGGAGAAGCTGGAACTTCTCCAAGTTGCTTCAGGTGTGGAGCATTGGCTCCGTGTGCCGTTGGTTGCAAGATTGTAAGTGCTCTTTGGACAGTGTTGTTCCCGGTTCCGGAGGGAATGCGGAGGTAAGGTTTATGTCAACTAAGGATTTGTGCCTTAGGTAGTTTTGAGCATAAGATACAAGAAATGCTATTATAGTTTGGTGAAGACGGTTTATGCCCCATCATGATTGTCGGCTGTCTATTGACAAATTGAGGAACTGATCACCCTTAATCTCTTGTTGATAGTAGACGGGAATTAGGTTGGATGGAATAGACGGGTCTTTCCGGCTTGGATAGTGTGTGCCATGAATTATTTGGAATTGAGAAAATGATTACGGATTGCTTCGGTGAGTTGATGAAGACTCTTATACTGGAAGATGAGACGGATTAGAGGTTTTTGGTATGTTGGTCAAGTTGGGAAGTCATTGGGAGAGAACGATCGGGTATTGTTAAAGGTTGTTCTCAGAGAGTAGAGTGTGAACTCAAATTGGACGAAGGTAAGGATTTGAGGTTGAATCTGCTAAGTAAGTAAAAGAACTTTTAGGACGTGAAACTAAGATGTTATTATGTTTGTGACGATAGTTTTCTAGGAATTAGCAGAAAGGACACAGTGATGAGCTACCGGTTGTGCATAATTTTTAGATGTATTCCCGGATGGAATATTGGATGTTAGTATTAGAAGTACCTGGACTGATAGAGAAGTTGGAATATTTACTGGAAAGGAGAATTGTGAGGCCAAGTGTGTCGTCTTGGGGAGCCCCGGTATGGGTAGTAACAAAATGGAGAGATGATTGAATGGAATAACAAGCATTATGATGGTATTGGTATTGAGACTATGGAAAGCGAAACTTAAAGTTCTGGAGAGGTTTGAAGTCTTTGGAATTATAAAGCGTTAATGGAAATTTTGAGAAAACCTTAAGTGTGAATGTACTATTTGAGAGTTCTTTTGGGATGGTTGTTGCTACACGTGGGGATTTATGGAATTTAGACTGTTAAGAGAAGAAATTGTGTATGGATTACTAACAGTTGATTAAGGTAACGATTGAGAATAAGTGTCCACTTTCATGAATAGATAACTGGAATGGCTTGGTTGAGTTTAAGTGAAATCGCAATTGGTTGGAATGTTTGATAAGAGTGGTGAATGGTGTGAGTTGAGGCTTTGATTGATTTAATGTGACTGGTTATGTTTGTTATCGTCGGTATAGGCTGTTATTTACTCGATTAAGCTTGTATGTGAGTCTGGACAAGTTTGAATGAGGTTTGGTTTGTTTGGGCATTACGAAGTGCAGTGATGTTGTTCGGTGATAGTAAGGCGTCTGTAATATTTGTGGAGTAGAGGAATCGTATCTTCCATATTTATGTGGATAAGTTCGTAATGGCTTTGATTGAGGATATTCAGATCTGTTATAAACTCAAAGGAAGAACAGGTAGAGTGTTTGGGATTTGAATTACAAGTGTCAAAAAGAGACGAAGTTTTATGCTAGGTTATTCGAGTGAGAATTTGGGTTGGAAAATGTTAGTTTTCTTGGTTATGTTAATGGATCCATCGGAAGTAGATGCAGTTCTACATTGAGAGGTTCCGAAGTTGGTTAAGGAGATTAGAAATTTTTGGGCTCAGTTGATTGTTACTGCAGGCTATGGAAGACTTTGTTAAGTTCGTACTTCGGTTATCTCAGTTGACTTTCAAGGGGGTAAAGTCGTGGCTTATGCTTTACGACAATTGAGAATTCATAAAAGGATCGATACTATGCAGGATTTAGAATTGGGTGCGATTGTATTGTGTTGGATAATCTGGAGGTATTATTTTAAGGGTTTTAGGTTCAAGGTGTTTGGATGGAGGAATGGACGGTTTTGGATGAGTAACAAGACTGTTGTAATTCTGAGTTTTCGCGGGTTCGCCTAGCGAACCAGTTGACGAAGGTCAGCGAAGGTTCGCTGAGTTGTTCGCCTAGCGAACTTTGGGTGTTTTTGGCTCTGTTTGGTTCTGACTTGGTTCGCCAAGGGGTTCGCGGAGCGAACGGCAAGGCAAGGGTTCGCTAGTAGGTTCGCCTAGCGAACATGGCAGGTTGTCCCATTTTGTTTCCTTTATAACTTTTGATTGGTGACTCGGATTGAGGCGCGGTCGGATGATTGGAATTCCTGATTAGTTATGACTTGGCTCGAATTATCCTATTGGTAAAGTTTATGTCGTGCGTGATGAGTTAAGTCGAAAGTTTTACTTATGTCTGCTTTGATGGTTAAAGAGTGGGAACTTTTGGGAGGATTTAGAGATTTGGGTTGGTGTGTGAATTGACGTCTGATAGTGTGCGGTTGGGTATATTAACAGTGAACAGTGATTTTTTGGTGAAAATGAGAAAGAGTTAGACTTTGGACGTGAAATTGGTAATTTTGATGGTTACGAGTAATCAGAGTGCGCAGCGGATGCGTGGTGTGGCACAATTTGTATTTGCGTGTGGGACTTGTAAGAGGTCATAGGTTGAACATTGGGAACATGTAGGAGTGAAGAGACCATTGGATGTTTTAGAATGGAAGTGTTTGGTGAAAGGTTCAAATGTTATCCATGGGCTACTATGTAGATGGATGTTTGGTTGCATGTTCGATTGGTGAATCGTTGCATTGCTGTTGGTGTTCTGGTTTTGTTGATGTTGTTGAGACCTTGTGGTGTCGTGGGACTTTATGTTCTTGTTTGTGTTGTTGCCTCATTTCCATGGTGATGGTTCGAGTGCGTGTAGCTAATTCCTGTGTGGGGAATTAGGGGAGTGTTACCTAGGGTAGGGTAACGATCTTGTTGTGTTTTGGTTCTAGAGTGAACCTGTGTGTTGGTATCTTTGGTTTTCCTTGAGTTGTGAGTTGGTCGTCAAGTGCATTGTATGGGCTTTGCATCTTGTCGTTGTAGTTGTCGTTGTTGTAGTTAGCAAGGTGGTTTGTCAGTTGTGTTATTCGTGGTGTGCCTTTTGTTGGCATGATGGTTTGTGGGTCGGATGCAAGAGTCGTGTCCGGAGTTGTTCGTCTCGGTATATTTTCGAGGACGAAAATGTCTAAGTGGGGGAGAATTGTAACGCCCCGATTTGTTTAATTCCATTTATTTATTTCATTTATGTGAATTTGGTGAAATGTGTGAATTTATTGTATTTTACCTGCTAATTGAGTTAATTGGTTAATTTCTCTGATAGATAAAATAATTGTATTAAATTATAATTCTCTTTTCAACTTTTATTTCCCGAAATATATTTCATCGATGTTTAAGTTTTATCGCGTTTTGAGAGCGTTTGCGAGATATTTGAGTTTGAGGGGTAAAATAGTCTTTTAGGGGTTTAGATATTTTATATAAATAGAAAGTGGAAAGAAAAAGAGAGAAAGAAAGAAAAAGGAAAGAAATAGAAGGGAAGGAAAGGAAGAGGAGAGAAAAGAGGAGAAAAGAGGAGAAAAGAGGAAAATCGCGGGAACTCCGTTTCGAGCGCGAATAATCGGGTAAGGGTGAGAAGTTTCAATTATATCTTGCTTGTGTATGTATATGTGTTGTTTATTGTGATTGTTTTGGTTGTTTCTCGACTTTTTCTTATCGATTAAAATTAGGAGCAATTGATAGAAATCGATGTTTTCACGGATGAAATTCGATATGAACCGCGTAGAATACTCGTTGATTATGTCTAAACATGTTTTGGTTGTTCTGGTATGAATTAGAAGGGTTTGGGTGATAAAAATGATGTATTTTGGTCCCGTATGACCTAGGTTGACGCTGCTGCGAATTCTGGGTTTCGCGGGTTCGCCTAGCGAACCCCAGCGAAGGAACGGGCGAATGTTCGCTAGATGGTTCGCCTAGCAAACTTTATGACTATTTTCCACTGCCTTGGTTCGCTAGGGTTCGCCTAGCGAATACTGGAGCGAATGTGATATTTTTCAATTTTGTTTTCGTCGTAATTTTCAAACCGTAAGTCCGTTTTGGTCGCCGTTTGAAGCGTTGAAAAGCTAATGAAAAGATATTTCTATTAAAAATGGTTTGGAGGGCAGGAGATGATTTATTTAGGTTGTGGTTTTGGAAAAGTGTTGGGTTGTCGGGTTTTTATCGCGTATAATGTGTGCGATTGATGTGTTAGCATGATATATGCTTGTGACATGTAACGTGTAGCTTGTAGACCGTTATATGATGTGAAAATACATGATGAAATGTTGTGATGATGGGTTGTGGCCTTATGGCAAATATGTGCATTGTTTTGGATTAGACTTCGATGCGTAATTTAATGATGTTGTTGGGTAGTAAAATACATTGTTTGATTGAATATCAATGTATGTTGTTATGATGTGTTGTGGGTAACCTTTGTGGTGTGAATCCCTTGTGGAGGTAATTGTGGTTGTATGACTGTTGTAGTTTGTGATGATATGCATTGTTTATGTGAAATTCAATGTGTGTTATTTGGTGGCCTTTATGGTTTGAAATGCATTGTTTGAATTGGTTTGCAATGCATGAGTGTGATGATGTTGATTAATTCATATGGTTGAATTGTGATTGTATGAGATGAATGCATGAATATATTGTGAATATGTGTGCATTTCAAGAATGTCTTGAGTCATTTTGTATGTGAAGCATAATGATGTACATTCTTGTGTTGTTGAGCAATCGGATTGTGTGCCCGGTATGTGGTATGTGATGAAATGCATTGTTTGAATTGTTTTCAATGCATGAATAATGATGATGAGATAATTCATATTGTTGAATTGTGGTGATGCATTTGATTGTCATGATTTCTTATGTGCCAAGCATCATGATATGCATCTTGTGGGATCGTGTGCCCATGTGGGGTGTGAGCGATCCAGAAACGTCGTGTGCCCATGTGGGGTGTGAGCGACGAATTGGTTCCTGAGGGAATCTGCTATAACGTCGTGTGCCCATGTGGGGTGTGAGCGATGATTATAGACGATCGTGTGCCCGTGTGGGGTGTGAGCGATCGGGTCGTGTGCCCGTGTGGGGTGTGAGCGATCCATAAACATTGTGTGCCCATGTGGGGTGTGAGCAATGGGTGAACATCGTAGGCCCGACGGGGAGTTACAGTGATGTAACGAGCGATGGTTCCAGCAGAGTTCCTGAGTGAACTTGAGATGATTGAGTCGGTACCGCATTGCATTTGCATAGAGTCGTGAGTCGGTCTCTATGATTTGCATTTATCATCTCTATATTTGTGCATTGATGAATAAACATAAATATGTATGTTTATGTGGAGTGATAAGAATTGTGGAAGTGTGCATGATGAATATGCTTGGTTTTGTACATATATACATTGTGGTGAGAATTGTGAATGGATGCGTTATGTGTGGAAAATCATGATTTGATTTATTGTGTGTGGTATGTTGTATTTGTGGTATGCTATATGTGTTAGTATGTGATGGTATGGGTGAGATGATTTATACATGTGTTTGAATGTGTGTTTGCATATTATTATACAATCTTGATTTAGTTGTTATTTCTCACCCTTCTGCTGTTTTATGATGCTCTATGAGGCATTGCAGATTAGAGTTGCTGGAGGTCTTTTATGGAGACTAGCCCTCCGTTCTGTTGTCGGTCTTGGTGTCTGCTCTGATACGTAGCACGAGAGTCGGGGAAACGATTATGTTATTTATGTATATAATTGTTGAATATATTTGGTATTACCTTTATATGGAAAAGTTTCCCAATTGAGGGTAATCTATTTTACGCTATGTATCAAATTTATGAGCAGAGATGATGTTTTGTTTATTTAAATGTGACATCCTTGTTTCTGTCGGAAAAATAAATTTTTAGTTACTCTGATTTTGTTTATGTATTATTTATTCGCGATGGGAATTGGGGTGTTACATTAGTGGTATCAGAGCAGGTCGGTCCGTCCGGCCAAGTTGTTGAGTCAGTTGGTGTGACAGTTGAATACTGTCGATGTTGTTTGTCCCTTAGTACGTGATATGTGTGTGAAACACTGTCAGTACCTTCTGGTGTTCTAATCCTTTGTCTGTAGGATTTAGAATTAGATAAGTGGGGGAGAAGCTGGAACTTCTCCAAGTTGCTTCAGGTGTGGAGCATTGGCTCCGTGTGCCGTTGGTTGCAAGATTGTAAGTGCTCTTTGGACAGTGTTGTTCCCGGTTCCGGAGGGAATGCGGAGGTAAGGTTTATGTCAACTAAGGATTTGTGCCTTAGGTAGTTTTGAGCATAAGATACAAGAAATGCTATTATAGTTTGGTGAAGACGGTTTATGCCCCATCATGATTGTCGGCTGTCTATTGACAAATTGAGGAACTGATCACCCTTAATCTCTTGTTGATAGTAGACGGGAATTAGGTTGGATGGAATAGACGGGTCTTTCCGGCTTGGATAGTGTGTGCCATGAATTATTTGGAATTGAGAAAATGATTACGGATTGCTTCGGTGAGTTGATGAAGACTCTTATACTGGAAGATGAGACGGATTAGAGGTTTTTGGTATGTTGGTCAAGTTGGGAAGTCATTGGGAGAGAACGATCGGGTATTGTTAAAGGTTGTTCTCAGAGAGTAGAGTGTGAACTCAAATTGGACGAAGGTAAGGATTTGAGGTTGAATCTGCTAAGTAAGTAAAAGAACTTTTAGGACGTGAAACTAAGATGTTATTATGTTTGTGACGATAGTTTTCTAGGAATTAGCAGAAAGGACACAGTGATGAGCTACCGGTTGTGCATAATTTTTAGATGTATTCCCGGATGGAATATTGGATGTTAGTATTAGAAGTACCTGGACTGATAGAGAAGTTGGAATATTTACTGGAAAGGAGAATTGTGAGGCCAAGTGTGTCGTCTTGGAGAGCCCCGGTATGGGTAGTAACAAAATGGAGAGATGATTGAATGGAATAACAAGCATTATGATGGTATTGGTATTGAGACTATGGAAAGCGAAACTTAAAGTTCTGGAGAGGTTTGAAGTCTTTGGAATTATAAAGCGTTAATGGAAATTTTGAGAAAACCTTAAGTGTGAATGTACTATTTGAGAGTTCTTTTGGGATGGTTGTTGCTACACGTGGGGATTTATGGAATTTAGACTGTTAAGAGAAGAAATTATGTATGGATTACTAACAGTTGATTAAGGTAACGATTGAGAATAAGTGTCCACTTTCATGAATAGATAACTGGAATGGCTTGGTTGAGTTTAAGTGAAATCGCAATTGGTTGGAATGTTTGATAAGAGTGGTGAATGGTGTGAGTTGAGGCTTTGATTGATTTAATGTGACTGGTTATGTTTGTTATCGTCGGTATAGGCTGTTATTTACTCGATTAAGCTTGTATGTGAGTCTGGACAAGTTTGAATGAGGTTTGGTTTGTTTGGGCATTACGAAGTGCAGTGATGTTGTTCGGTGATAGTAAGGCGTCTGTAATATTTGTGGAGTAGAGGAATCGTATCTTCCATATTTATGTGGATAAGTTCGTAATGGCTTTGATTGAGGATATTCAGATCTGTTATAAACTCAAAGGAAGAACAGGTAGAGTGTTTGGGATTTGAATTACAAGTGTCAAAAAGAGACGAAGTTTTATGCTAAGTTATTCGAGTGAGAATTTGGGTTGGAAAATGTTAGTTTTCTTGGTTATGTTAATGGATCCATCGGAAGTAGATGCAGTTCTACATTGAGAGGTTCCGAAGTTGGTTAAGGAGATTAGAAATTTTTGGGCTCAGTTGATTGTTACTGCAGGCTATGGAAGACTTTGTTAAGTTCGTACTTCGGTTATCTCAGTTGACTTTCAAGGGGGTAAAGTCGTGGCTTATGCTTTACGACAATTGAGAATTCATAAAAGGATCGATACTATGCAGGATTTAGAATTGGGTGCGATTGTATTGTGTTGGATAATCTGGAGGTATTATTTTAAGGGTTTTAGGTTCAAGGTGTTTGGATGGAGGAATGGACGGTTTTGGATGAGTAACAAGACTGTTGTAATTCTGAGTTTTCGCGGGTTCGCCTAGCGAACCAGTTGGCGAAGGTCAGCGAAGGTTCGCTGAGTTGTTCGCTTAGCGAACTTTGGGTGTTTTTGGCTCTGTTTGGTTCTGACTTGGTTCGCCAAGGGGTTCGCTAGAAGGTTCGCCTAGCGAACATGGCAGGTTGTCCCATTTTGTTTCCTTTATAACTTTTGATTGGTGACTCGGATTGAGGCGCGGTCGGATGATTGGAATTCCTGATTAGTTATGACTTGGCTCGAATTATCCTATTGGTAAAGTTTATGTCGTGCGTGATGAGTTAAGTCGAAAGTTTTACTTATGTCTGCTTTGATGGTTAAAGAGTGGGAACTTTTGGGAGGATTTAGAGATTTGGGTTGGTGTGTGAATTGACGTCTGATAGTGTGCGGTTGGGTATATTAACAGTGAACAGTGATTTTTTGGTGAAAATGAGAAAGAGTTAGACTTTGGACGTGAAATTGGTAATTTTGATGGTTACGAGTAATCAGAGTGCGCAGCGGATGCGTGGTGTGGCACAATTTGTATTTGCGTGTGGGACTTGTAAGAGGTCATAGGTTGAACATTGGGAACATGTAGGAGTGAAGAGACCATTGGATGTTTTAGAATGGAAGTGTTTGGTGAAAGGTTCAAATGTTATCCATGGGCTACTATGTAGATGGATGTTTGGTTGCATGTTCGATTGGTGAATCGTTGCATTGCTGTTGGTGTTCTGGTTTTGTTGATGTTGTTGAGACCTTGTGGTGTCGTGGGACTTTATGTTCTTGTTTGTGTTGTTGCCTCATTTCCATGGTGATGGTTCGAGTGCGTGTAGCTAATTCCTGTGTGGGGAATTAGGGGAGTGTTACCTAGGGTAGGGTAACGATCTTGTTGTGTTTTGGTTCTAGAGTGAACCTGTGTGTTGGTATCTTTGGTTTTCCTTGAGTTGTGAGTTGGTCGTCAAGTGCATTGTATGGGCTTTGCATCTTGTCGTTGTAGTTGTCGTTGTTGTAGTTAGCAAGGTGGTTTGTCAGTTGTGTTATTCGTGGTGTGCCTTTTGTTGGCATGATGGTTTGTGGGTCGGATGCAAGAGTCGTGTCCGGAGTTGTTCGTCTCGGTATATTTTCGAGGACGAAAATGTCTAAGTGGGGGAGAATTGTAACGCCCCGATTTGTTTAATTCCATTTATTTATTTCATTTATGTGAATTTGGTGAAATGTGTGAATTTATTGTATTTTACCTGCTAATTGAGTTAATTGGTTAATTTCTCTGATAGATAAAATAATTGTATTAAATTATAATTCTCTTTTCAACTTTTATTTCCCGAAATATATTTCATCGATGTTTAAGTTTTATCGCGTTTTGAGAGCGTTTGCGAGATATTTGAGTTTGAGGGGTAAAATAGTCTTTTAGGGGTTTAGATATTTTATATAAATAGAAAGTGGAAAGAAAAAGAGAGAAAGAAAGAAAAAGGAAAGAAATAGAAGGGAAGGAAAGGAAGAGGAGAGAAAAGAGGAGAAAAGAGGAGAAAAGAGGAAAATCGCGGGAACTCCGTTTCGAGCGCGAATAATCGGGTAAGGGTGAGAAGTTTCAATTATATCTTGCTTGTGTATGTATATGTGTTGTTTATTGTGATTGTTTTGGTTGTTTCTCGACTTTTTCTTATCGATTAAAATTAGGAGCAATTGATAGAAATCGATGTTTTCACGGATGAAATTCGATATGAACCGCGTAGAATACTCGTTGATTATGTCTAAACATGTTTTGGTTGTTCTGGTATGAATTAGAAGGGTTTGGGTGATAAAAATGATGTATTTTGGTCCCGTATGACCTAGGTTGACGTTGCTGCGAATTCTGGGTTTCGCGGGTTCGCCTAGCGAACCCCAGCGAAGGAACGGGCGAATGTTCGCTAGATGGTTCGCCTAGCAAACTTTATGACTGTTTTCCACTGCCTTGGTTCGCTAGGGTTCGCCTAGCGAATACTGGAGCGAACGTGATATTTTCCAATTTTGTTTTCGTCGTAATTTTCAAACCGTAAGTCCGTTTTGGTCGCCGTTCGAAGCGTTGGAAAGCTAATGAAAAGCTCTTTCTATTAAAAATGGTTTGGAGGGCAGGAGATGATTTATTTAGGTCGTGGTTTTGGAAAAGTGTTGGGTTGTCGGGTTTTTATCGCGTATAATGTGTGCGATTGATGTGTTAGCATGATATATGCTTGTGACATGTAACGTGTAGCTTGTAGACCGTTATATGATGTGAAAATACATGATGAAATGTTGTGATGATGGGTTATGGCCTTATGGCAAATATGTGCATTGTTTTGGATTAGACTTCGATGCGTAATTTAATGATGTTGTTGGGTAGTAAAATACATTGTTTGATTGAATATCAATGTATGTTGTTATGATGTGTTGTGGGTAAACTTTGTGGTGTGAATCCCTTGTGGAGGTAATTGTGGTTGTATGACTGTTGTGGTTTGTGATGATATGCATTGTTTATGTGAAATTCAATGTGTGTTATTTGGTGGCCTTTATGGTTTGAAATGCATTGTTTGAATTGGTTTGCAATGCATGAGTGTGATGATGTTGATTAATTCATATGGTTGAATTGTGATTGTATGATATGAATGCATGAATATATTGTGAATATGTGTGCATTTCAAGAATGTCTTGAGTCATTTTGTATGTGAAGCATAATGATGTACATTCTTGTGTTGTTGAGCAATCGGATTGTGTGCCCGGTATGTGGTATGTGATGAAATGCATTGTTTGAATTGTTTTCAATGCATGAATAATGATGATGAGATAATTCATATTGTTGAATTGTGGTGATGCATTTTATTGTCATGATTTCTTATGTGCCAAGCATCATGATATGCATCTTGTGGGATCGTGTGCCCATGTGGGGTGTGAGCGATCCCGAAACGTCGTGTGCCCATGTGGGGTGTGAGCGACGAATTGGTTCCTGAGGGAATCTGCTATAACGTCGTGTGCCCATGTGGGGTGTGAGCGATGATTATAGACGATCGTGTGCCCGTGTGGGGTGTGAGCGATCGGGTCGTGTGCCCGTGTGGGGTGTGAGCGATCCATAAACATTGTGTGCCCATGTGGGGTGTGAGCAATGGGTGAACATCGTAGGCCCGACGGGGAGTTACAGTGATGTAACGAGCGATGGTTCCAGCAGAGTTCCTGAGTGAACTTAAGATGATTGAGTCGGTACCGCATTGCATTTGAATAGAGTCGTGAGTCGGTCTCTATGATTTGCATTTATCATCTCTATATTTGTGCATTGATGAATAAACATAAATATGTATGTTTATGTGGAGTGATAAGAATTGTGGAAGTGTGCATGATGAATATGCTTGGTTTTGTACATATATACATTGTGGTGAGAATTGTGAATGGATGCGTTATGTGTGGAAAATCATGATTTGATTTATTGTGTGTGGTATGTTGTATTTGTGGTATGCTATATGTGTTAGTATGTGATGGTATGGGTGAGATGATTTATACATGTGTTTGAATGTGTGTTTGCATATTATTATACAATCTTGATTTAGTTGTTATTTCTCACCCTTCTGCTGTTTTATGATGCTCTATGAGGCATTGCATATTAGAGTTGCTGGAGGTCTTTTATGGAGACTAGCCCTCCGTTCTGTTGTCGGTCTTGGTGTCTGCTCTGATACGTAGCACGAGAGTCGGGGAAACGATTATGTTATTTATGTATATAATTGTTGAATATATTTGGTATTACCTTTATATGGAAAAGTTTCCCAATTGAGGGTAATCTATTTTACGCTATGTATCAAATTTATGAGCAGAGATGATGTTTTGTTTATTTAAATGTGACATCCTTGTTTCTGTCGGAAAAATAAATTTTTAGTTACTCTGATTTTGTTTATGTATTATTTATTCGTGATGGGAATTGGGGTGTTACATTAGTGGTATCAGAGCAGGTCGGTCCGTCCGGCCAAGTTGTTGAGTCAGTTGGTGTGACAGTTGAATACTGTCGATGTTGTTTGTCCCTTAGTACGTGATATGTGTGTGAAACACTGTCAGTACCTTCTGGTGTTCTAATCCTTTGTCTGTAGGATTTAGAATGAGATAAGTGGGGGAGAAGCTGGAACTTCTCCAAGTTGCTTCAGGTGTGGAGCATTGGCTCCATGTGCCGTTGGTTGCAAGATTGTAAGTGCTCTTTGGACAGTGTTGTTCCCGGTTCCGGAGGGAATGCGGAGGTAAGGTTTATGTCAACTAAGGATTTGTGCCTTAGGTAGTTTTGAGCATAAGATACAAGAAATGCTATTATAGTTTGGTGAAGACGGTTTATGCCCCATCATGATTGTCGGCTGTCTATTGACAAATTGAGGAACTGATCACCCTTAATCTCTTGTTGATAGTAGACGGGAATTAGGTTGGATGGAATAGACGGGTCTTTCCGGCTTGGATAGTGTGTGCCATGAATTATTTGGAATTGAGAAAATGATTACGGATTGCTTCGGTGAGTTGATGAAGACTCTTATACTGGAAGATGAGACGGATTAGAGGTTTTTGGTATGTTGGTCAAGTTGGGAAGTCATTGGGAGAGAACGATCGGGTATTGTTAAAGGTTGTTCTCAGAGAGTAGAGTGTGAACTCAAATTGGACGAAGGTAAGGATTTGAGGTTGAATCTGCTAAGTAAGTAAAAGAACTTTTAGGACGTGAAACTAAGATGTTATTATGTTTGTGACGATAGTTTTCTAGGAATTAGCAGAAAGAACACAGTGATGAGCTACCGGTTGTGCATAATTTTTAGATGTATTCCCGGATGGAATATTGGATGTTAGTATTAGAAGTACCTGGACTGATAGAGAAGTTGGAATATTTACTGGAAAGGAGAATTGTGAGGCCAAGTGTGTCGTCTTGGGGAGCCCCGGTATGGGTAGTAACAAAATGGAGAGATGATTGATTGGAATAACAAGCATTATGATGGTATTGGTATTGAGACTATGGAAAGCGAAACTTAAAGTTCTGGAGAGGTTTGAAGTCTTTGGAATTATAAAGCGTTAATGGAAATTTTGAGAAAACCTTAAGTGTGAATGTACTATTTGAGAGTTCTTTTGGGATGGTTGTTGCTACACGTGGGGATTTATGGAATTTAGACTGTTAAGAGAAGAAATTATGTATGGATTACTAACAGTTGATTAAGGTAACGATTGAGAATAAGTGTCCACTTTCATGAATAGATAACTGGAATGGCTTGGTTGAGTTTAAGTGAAATCGCAATTGGTTGGAATGTTTGATAAGAGTGGTGAATGGTGTGAGTTGAGGCTTTGATTGATTTAATGTGACTGGTTATGTTTGTTATCGTCGGTATAGGCTGTTATTTACTCGATTAAGCTTGTATGTGAGTCTGGACAAGTTTGAATGAGGTTTGGTTTGTTTGGGCATTACGAAGTGCAGTGATGTTGTTCGGTGATAGTAAGGCGTCTGTAATATTTGTGGAGTAGAGGAATCGTATCTTCCATATTTATGTGGGTAAGTTCGTAATGGCTTTGATTGAGGATATTCAGATCTGTTATAAACTCAAAGGAAGAACAGGTAGAGTGTTTGGGATTTGAATTACAAGTGTCAAAAAGAGACGAAGTTTTATGCTAAGTTATTCGAGTGAGAATTTGGGTTGGAAAATGTTAGTTTTCTTGGTTATGTTAATGGATCCATCGGAAGTAGATGCAGTTCTACATTGAGAGGTTCCAAAGTTGGTTAAGGAGATTAGAAATTTTTGGGCTCAGTTGATTGTTACTGCAGGCTATGGAAGACTTTGTTAAGTTCGTACTTCGGTTATCTCAGTTGACTTTCAAGGGGGTAAAGTCGTGGCTTATGCTTTACGACAATTGAGAATTCATAAAAGGATCGATACTATGCAGGATTTAGAATTGGGTGCGATTGTATTGTGTTGGATAATCTGGAGGTATTATTTTAAGGGTTTTAGGTTCAAGGTGTTTGGATGGAGGAATGGACGGTTTTGGATGAGTAACAAGACTGTTGTAATTCTGAGTTTTCACGGGTTCGCCTAGGGAACCAGTTGGCGAAGGTCAGCGAAGGTTCGCTGAGTTGTTCGCCTAGCGAACTTTGGGTGTTTTTGGCTCTGTTTGGTTCTGACTTGGTTCGCCAAGGGGTTCGCGGTGCGAACGGCAAGGCAAGGGTTCGCTAGAAGGTTCGCCTAGCGAACATGGCAGGTTGTCCCATTTTGTTTCCTTTATAACTTTTGATTGGTGACTCGGATTGAGGCGCGGTCGGATGATTGGAATTCCTGATTAGTTATGACTTGGCTCGAATTATCCTATTGGTAAAGTTTATGTCGTGCGTGATGAGTTAAGTCGAAAGTTTTACTTATGTCTGCTTTGATGGTTAAAGAGTGGGAACTTTTGGGAGGATTTAGAGATTTGGGTTGGTGTGTGAATTGACGTCTGATAATGTGCGGTTGGGTATATTAACAGTGAACAGTGATTTTTGGTGAAAATGAGAAAGAGTTAGACTTTGGACGTGAAATTGGTAATTTTGATGGTTACGAGTAATCAGAGTGCGCAGCGGATGCGTGGTGTGGCACAATTTGTATTTGCGTGTGGGACTTGTAAGAGGTCATAGGTTGAACATTGGGAACATGTAGGAGTGAAGAGACCATTGGATGTTTTAGAATGGAAGTGTTAGGTGAAAGGTTCAAATGTTATCCATGGGCTACTATGTAGATGGATGTTTGGTTGCATGTTCGATTGGTGAATCGTTGCATTGTTGTTGGTGTTCTGGTTTTGTTGATGTTGTTGAGACCTTGTGGTGTCGTGGGACTTTATGTTCTTGTTTGTGTTGTTGCCTCATTTCCATGGTGATGGTTCGAGTGCGTGTAGCTAATTCCTGTGTGGGGAATTAGGGGAGTGTTACCTAGGGTAGGGTAACGATCTTGTTGTGTTTTGGTTCTAGAGTGAACCTGTGTGTTGGTATCTTTGGTTTTCCTTGAGTTGTGAGTTGGTCGTCAAGTGCATTGTATGGGCTTTGCATCTTGTCGTTGTAGTTGTCGTTGTTGTAGTTAGCAAGGTGGTTTGTCAGTTGTGTTATTCGTGGTGTGCCTTTTGTTGGCATGATGGTTTGTGGGTCGGATGCAAGAGTCGTGTCCGGAGTTGTTCGTCTCGGTATATTTTCGAGGACGAAAATGTCTAAGTGGGGGAGAATTGTAACGCCCCGATTTGTTTAATTCCATTTATTTATTTCATTTATGTGAATTTGGTGAAATGTGTGAATTTATTGTATTTTACCTGCTAATTGAGTTAATTGGTTAATTTCTCTGATAGATAAAATAATTGTATTAAATTATAATTCTCTTTTCAACTTTTATTTCCCGAAATATATTTCATCGATGTTTAAGTTTTATCGCGTTTTGAGAGCGTTTGCGAGATATTTGAGTTTGAGGGGTAAAATAGTCTTTTAGGGGTTTAGATATTTTATATAAATAGAAAGTGGAAAGAAAAAGAGAGAAAGAAAGAAAAAGGAAAGAAATAGAAGGGAAGGAAAGGAAGAGGAGAGAAAAGAGGAGAAAAGAGGAGAAAAGAGGAAAATCGCGGGAACTCCGTTTCGAGCGCGAATAATCGGGTAAGGGTGAGAAGTTTCAATTATATCTTGCTTGTGTATGTATATGTGTTGTTTATTGTGATTGTTTTGGTTGTTTCTCGACTTTTTCTTATCGATTAAAATTAGGAGCAATTGATAGAAATCGATGTTTTCACGGATGAAATTCGATATGAACCGCGTAGAATACTCGTTGATTATGTCTAAACATGTTTTGGTTGTTCTGGTATGAATTAGAAGGGTTTGGGTGATAAAAATGATGTATTTTGGTCCCGTATGACCTAGGTTGACGTTGCTGCGAATTCTGGGTTTCGCGGGTTCGCCTAGCGAACCCCAGCGAAGGAACGGGCGAATGTTCGCTAGATGGTTCGCCTAGCAAACTTTATGACTGTTTTCCACTGCCTTGGTTCGCTAGGGTTCGCCTAGCGAATACTGGAGCGAACGTGATATTTTCCAATTTTGTTTTCGTCGTAATTTTCAAACCGTAAGTCCGTTTTGGTCGCCGTTCGAAGCGTTGGAAAGCTAATGAAAAGCTCTTTCTATTAAAAATGGTTTGGAGGGCAGGAGATGATTTATTTAGGTCGTGGTTTTGGAAAAGTGTTGGGTTGTCGGGTTTTTATCGCGTATAATGTGTGCGATTGATGTGTTAGCATGATATATGCTTGTGACATGTAACGTGTAGCTTGTAGACCGTTATATGATGTGAAAATACATGATGAAATGTTGTGATGATGGGTTGTGGCCTTATGGCAAATATGTGCATTGTTTTGGATTAGACTTCGATGCGTAATTTAATGATGTTGTTGGGTAGTAAAATACATTGTTTGATTGAATATCAATGTATGTTGTTATGATGTGTTGTGGGTAAACTTTGTGGTGTGAATCCCTTGTGGAGGTAATTGTGGTTGTATGACTGTTGTGGTTTGTGATGATATGCATTGTTTATGTGAAATTCAATGTGTGTTATTTGGTGGCCTTTATGGTTTGAAATGCATTGTTTGAATTGGTTTGCAATGCATGAGTGTGATGATGTTGATTAATTCATATGGTTGAATTGTGATTGTATGAGATGAATGCATGAATATATTGTGAATATGTGTGCATTTCAAGAATGTCTTGAGTCATTTTGTATGTGAAGCATAATGATGTACATTCTTGTGTTGTGTGATTCTAATGAGAATCCGTTGTAACGTCGTGTGCCTATGTGAGGTGTGAGCGATGATTACAAACGATTGTGTGCCTAGGTGAGGTGTGAGCAATCGGATTGTGTGCCCGGTATGTGGTATGTGATGAAATGCATTGTTTGAATTGTTTTCAATGCATGAATAATGATGATGAGATAATTCATATTGTTGAATTGTGGTGATGCATTTGATTGTCATGATTTCTTATGTGCCAAGCATCATGATATGCATCTTGTGGGATCGTGTGCCCATGTGGGGTGTGAGGGATCCAGAAACGTCGTGTGCCCATGTGGGGTGTGAGCGACGAATTGGTTCCTGAGGGAATCTGCTATAACGTCGTGTGCTCATGTGGGGTGTGAGCGATGATTATAGACGATCGTGTGCCCGTGTGGGGTGTGAGCGATCGGGTCGTGTGCCCGTGTGGGGTGTGAACGATCCATAAACATTGTGTGCCCATGTGGGGTGTGAGCAATGGGTGAACATCGTAGGCCCGACGGGGAGTTACAGTGATGTAACGAGCGATGGTTCCAGCAGAGTTCCTGAGTGAACTTGAGATGATTGAGTCGGTACCGCATTGCATTTGCATAGAGTCGTGAGTCGGTCTCTATGATTTGCATTTATCATCTCTATATTTGTGCATTGATGAATAAACATAAATATGTATGTTTATGTGGAGTGATAAGAATTGTGGAAGTGTGCATGATGAATATGCTTGGTTTTGTACATATATACATTGTGATGTATATGAGTGAGTTGTGATGAATTGTGGTGAGAATTGTGAATGGATGTGTTATGTGTGGAAAATCATGATTTGATTTATTGTGTGTGGTATGTTGTATTTGTGGTATGCTATATGTGTTAGTATGTGATGGTATGGGTGAGATGATTTATACATGTGTTTGAATGTGTGTTTGCATATTATTATACAATCTTGATTTAGTTGTTATTTCTCACCCTTCTGCTGTTTTATGATGCTCTATGAGGCATTGCAGATTAGAGTTGCTGGAGGTCTTTTATGGAGACTAGCCCTCCGTTCTGTTGTCGGTCTTGGTGTCTGCTCTGATACGTAGCACGAGAGTCGGGGAAACGATTATGTTATTTATGTATATAATTGTTGAATATATTTGGTATTACCTTTATATGGAAAAGTTTCCCAATTGAGGGTAATCTATTTTACGCTATGTATCAAATTTATGAGCAGAGATGATGTTTTGTTTATTTAAATGTGACATCCTTGTTTCTGTCGGAAAAATAAATTTTTAGTTACTCTGATTTTATTTATGTATTATTTATTCGCGATGGGAATTGGGGTGTTACAACCAGTGGTTCAACAATAGTTGTTCCAGGTCCCTTATGTGTCTTGGTTTTCAACACCTTCAACCTGGCACTTGATCTTTTATGTCAACCAAGTTTCACTTTTTTCTTGCCCTTGAGCTTGTTCATCTCATTTGGGATTGCAGTAGTGTCATCAACTTGTGCTTCAGCAACTTGTACATCTCCTTGGTCAACAACTGGTTCATCTCCTTGATGAGCAACTGGTACATCTCCTTGCTCAGCAACTGGTGCATCTCCTTGGTCAGCAACCGGTGCATCTCCTTGGTCAGCAATTGGTACATCTCCTTGTTCAGCAATCGGTGCATCTCCTTGGTCAGCAACTGGTGCTACTCCAGAATTTTTCCTAGGAGTCTTCCTCTACATTTGAAAATGGAAGCCAGATCAACAACAGGATATTAATATGAACATTTCAAAATATATTGTAATAGGAATGAGTTAATGTACCTTTCTTTTCAAAGCATCTGGATTCTGAATTGTAGCCTTACATTTTCTTGAGTTATGACCAATTTTGTCACACTTAGTGCATCTATAGGTAACTCCAACTCTCCTAATTCTTGAACCTCCCTCACCTAGTTCCCTGAATCGTAGCTTCTTTGGCCTGTCAGATCCTTTCTTGTATAAAGGAGATAGTAATTCATCTGCTTCAACTGATGGCCACATATTCATCCAATTTATTGGGCTAATTGCAACACTATATGCCAGTCCATATTTTTCTCTAGAGTAGCAATCATCCACATAATCCTCAGGTTTAAGTTGCCTATAAGGCAATGTTGCACAAGCATGCCTACATGGAATCCCAACAAAATCCCAAAACCCACAAGAACATGTTCTTTTTCCCACATCAACAACAAAGTGTTGAGAATTGTATGCATGTTTGACCTCCCATTGGTCATTCATACACCAAGATGAATTCCATTGCCCACTCATAAATACCTCTTTATCTAGTCTCTTTCTAGGAATAGACATAATCCTATGTTCCCATCTTTCAATCTTAGTTACATTAGATGAAATTATGTTCATGAGATAGTTTCTAATTCATTCGCACATTGTTAAAATTGGTTTATCTCTAGCACCTAGTATTGTTGCATTAAATGATTCTGAAATGTTATTCATTAACACATCACATTTAGGGTATATGTTAAAAGCATACTTACACCATGTTTTGGTAGGGACCTTCATCAACCACTCACAAGCATTTGGATCCACTTTCTTTAGCTCATCCATCTTCTCCTCCCAAGTTTGATAATAGGTTGTCTTAGCTGCTCCCATCATTAGGTCTCTAATTAAAGTGCCTCCACCAAATTTCTTCTTGAAATTTGCATACAGATGTCTAAGGCACAATCTATGTTCAATTCTTTCAAACATGTCTTCAAAAACACTTACCAAACCCTGTAAATATTAACAATTCAGAAATCAGATTATATGGTAAATATTTTCATAAGTAGTGATAAAGAAAAACTTGCAAATACCTTTTGTTGGTCTGAGATGAAGACATATCTTCTGTCTTGACCAATGTCTTCCATCAACAGTTGTAAGAACCACCTCCAGCTATCTTTGGTTTCAGTCTCAACCACTCCAAATGCCAATAGAAAGTACTGGTCATTTGGATCCCTTCCTACTGCTATCAACAACTAACCACCAAAATTAGTCTTCAAATGGCATCCATCCACACCAATAAATGGTCTACACCTCTGAATGAAACCCCTTTTGCAACCATCCAAACAGAAGTAGAAAGACCCAAATCTTGGTTGAATAAATGAATTAGGTCTTTCACATTAATCTTCACTGTATTCCCTGCACATGCTCTTCTTAATTCAGCTGCATACCTCCAAACCATTGCATATTGTCTAACAGCATCCCCTTCAAAAATATCTTTTGCAATCTCCTTTGCTTTCCATGCTCTGCTTGGTATAATCCCTATTGAGTAAGTTTTCCTCATGTCTTGAATGATGTCAGCAATCCTCACTTTCTCACTTGTCTGCATCTTGTTTACCACAACCTTTGCTACCCACCTAGACTTGGCACATCTATTGTTTAAAACCTTAGCACAACTGTGGGTCCCCACCCATGTTTTTATTTGATAAGTCTTGCTGGAACCCACTTTAGAACATAGACCCAAAAACCCACATTTACCCTTACATTCTAGTCTTACCCTATCTTTTTCATTCTTCACAAAAGTAATTTCCCTTCCATTCAAAACTGATCACTCAATTATTACATCTTTGAAATCAGCCAAGGAATTAAATTCCATTCCCAGCTTAAACTCACAATCCTTCCCAAACTGCTCCTTCATAAACTTTTCATACCTTGCCATTTTTTCATCTTCAGATGCATCTGGATCAGAGCTACCCAACTCATCACTTATATATTGGTCTTCATCCATCTCTACAAGTTCCTTTTTCTTTGGTGTCATCTTCTTCTTTTTCTTTAATGTCATCTTCTTCTTTTTCTTTGGTGTCATCTTCTTTTTCTTTGGTGTCATCTTCTGCTTTTTCTTTGGTGTCATCTTCTTCATGAGTGATTTACTGGCACACCTCTTATAACTATAGGACTTCCCATCAACTTCAATTCGACGTGAAGAAAGTTTGGTTTTCTCTACTTCAAAACATTCAAAACCATCATCCACTGCAGTTGTTCTCTCATCCTCTGTGTCATTAAACCTAACATTTGCTGCTTCATCAACACTTTCTGTATCACTTAAATTGGTTCTCACCCCATCTCAGTATATTTAGGCTCAATAACCTTATCTTTTATGTCTTTTACATTATGTTCAACATAAATGTGCCTTTCAGTGTTATTACCTAAAGCATAATTAGCAACATCCGATGCACGGTGATCACTGTTAATTTCAACAAAATTTTCATATATACCTTCTATTTTGCTCCAAACCCTATATTCATCTCTAATGTATCCCCATCTAAGTACCAGTTTCATCACTTCATCTATACCCCATTCTTCGATATCTTGATTAGACACAGTAGATTGAACCTCACCCCTATAAAACATCTTTTTCTCCTTAACAAACCCCCCTCCATGATGAATAACACTGAACTTACCCGTAATCTGTAACGGAAACCCTAACATCAGACTAAACCTAACGCACAAAATCACAAAATGGAAAAAAAGGGATGAAATGGTCATACCTTTGGACGCGAATCCATTTCGAAGCGATGGATGACGAGATGTTCAGCTGATTCCTTGAGTGATTCTGGGCACGAAATGCTTCAATGAGATTGCATGTACAACTTCAATGCTGGTTCTCATTTAGGTCAAATGGAGAGGACTAAAACGAACATTGCAAAAGTAACATTATATATGGCAATTATTGATGTGGCAAAAATAAACTTAAGCGTCATTTTAAAAAAATGAAAAAAAAATATCACTCAGCTTGATACATACATTTGACATGTGCCAGATCTCTCAATGTATATATTAATAGAATCTTGAAAAGGCAAAGGGACATTTGCAAAAAAAAAATTTACAGAAAAATAAACTGGAAGTCACCTATATGACAGAGGGGTAAAATAGTATTAACTCTATCTTTTAATAATAATCTCCTTGGAGTCAACTTGTGTACATCATCCCTTTCACATTTCTATTCAAGTTGCTTTGATTTTGAAACTCAATATTTTAATCATAAAACCGGAATTTCAATCATGGCAAGTAACCCAAGCATTCCTAAAATTTAAAATAAAAAATAATGTTGTTAGATTAGAAGTTGCTTCATGTTAGCTAGCCAACCTACCTTCAATTACTAACCCATACTTCCACCGCTTTTGCAAAACGTGAAGGCACAAAATATGTTGTTCCAACGTAGTTTTCACAAAAATAATTGAATTTAAACTATTTAAAGAAGAACCACAATTATATATATTTTTATAATTTAAAATGTTAAAACACTTTCTAAAACATAAAGAAGAACCACAATTATTATATTATTATAATTTATAGTGCATTTTTGTCAAAATAAAACGTGGCTAATTAAATCAATGAGCTGCAATTAGGCCATTGTGTCTGAGCAATGCATCTGGTGTTGGTTCTCTCCCACGGAACTGCACAAACACCTGCATAAATCCACAATGCATTACATTACATTATGTTCAAGGCAAAATTACTAGTTACTCCACATACACATGTGATAGATTATTCATTAGATATGTTTTTTTGGACTATCTTGCTTGCATACAAACTGCAAGAATGTATATCTGAATTCTCACCTCCAGCGCTGGCTTGCCACCTCCAAGAGCAAGAACAGTCTCCCGGAATTTGCGACCCGTTTCTATAACAGCCTGTGTAAAAGTAAATATATATAGTAATTAATAAAAATGATCGCAATCAAATAAGGGTCCACTTATTCTGCGACTAAATTGATTGTTTACTCTAAAAAATAAATATAATAAGTCTCAAACAAGCTTCAATTATAAATCACAAAAATAGAGGATTTTGAGGATTATTGAAGCATATAGATATGTATTTAGAGGCCTAAACAGAAAAGCAAATCCTTATAGACGGTTTTTCTTAATCGAATTAATATACCTTTTTATCATCCAATCCTGCATCCTCAAATGCAGAGAAAGCATCTGCAGACAGCACTTCAGCCCACTGCATAACAGACAAATTTTCCATGAGAAACAATAAAGTGGACTTCATAGCCATGATGAGAGATCGTCAATTACTTATTTATACAAAGCAAAATATCCATAATTATCAAATCTATCATAATATACCTTGTAGCTGTAGTATCCAGCTGCATATCCACCTAACAAATGCAAAATCAAGAAAGAAAAAAGTAAAATGAGTTTTCAAATTTTGTTACTATTTATCCATTGTTTTCAAACTTCAACGATACATTAACTACTCTTTGTCAGCTATACCCTATCCTTATCAATATTTCTTGGTTTGTGGCTTTGTGCAAATAACCTTACAAGACACATATATAAAAGAACAGATGGAGAGATAAACAAAGAAGTACAAGAGGCACAACAAACCTGCAAATATATGACTAAAGCTGCAAAGGAACCTATCCTCTGGCAATAGAGGAGTCACTTGAGTTTTCTCCGATACTCTGCGGTCAACATCATAAATGGACTCCGGTCCCCCAGGAACATATTTTGTATGAAGTTCCAGATCTACAGTTGCAAATTTTAACTGCAAGGAATATATATTACAACATAAGTCATTTATTTAACACATGTAACATTACACAAGAAAAAAAAGTTTAGAATCAGTCAGCATTAACAACTAGAAACACTCAATAGAATATTGAAAAGAGTCAATAGCATCTTAAATAAGTTAGTTCCATCCTTCAGAAATACACAACAAAAGAAAGGGTGGAAAAGAGTCAATAGCATCTTAAATAAGTTAGTTCCATCCTTCAGAAATACACAACAAAAGAAAGGGTGGAAAAGAGTCAATA
The DNA here is from genome assembly GCA_022829125.1 of Lathyrus tuberosus. Classification (NCBI taxonomy): domain Eukaryota; kingdom Viridiplantae; phylum Streptophyta; class Magnoliopsida; order Fabales; family Fabaceae; genus Lathyrus; species Lathyrus tuberosus. Next base: position 2,406,060 of record JALAZF010000157.1, on the reverse strand, counting down.
GCATCTTAAATAAGTTTGTTCCATGCTTGGATATTCTGTTAGTAAAGAGCAGAGAGTAGATTCTCTTTGAAGTTAGTGAGCGTAGCTCTCAGGAGAAGGAAGAATTGTTTCCTCTGTTCATTTCCACTTACCATCAATACAATTCATCTCCATTTGTTCCTTACTCTTTTTTTTTTTTTTCTTTTTTGCTCGTATTATTGCTACTGTGAGTTTGACTCCCTATCAAAATATGAATTTTCAATTCAAATGAAAAGATACAAACATGTGGTAGACCAATAAACAAACCTGTCGAAGACTTTGAGAGCCAGCACGATAAGTTCTAGCAGCTACAAGCTTCAAATATACTTCCTCAGGCAGAGCCTCCCCAGTTTCATAATGTTTTGCAATGCCCATTAAAGTCTCTCTAAATCAGCAAAAGAATGACATATAAAAAAATACATGATATTCAGTTTTAAATAAATATTATTTTACAAAAATAAGGATCAAAGTAACATCCGTGTATGACCAGTTTATATGGATTTATTTATAACTTATTACTTACTTATGGTAACACCAGTTTTCCATAAACTGAGAAGGTAATTCAACAGCATCCCACTCTATTCCCCTAATACCAGAAACCAGACCCTCATCTTCCTTAGTAAGCATATGTTGAAGTGCATGGCCAAATTCATGGAAGACAGTCTCAACCTACGAAAAAGGAGACGACGAAAAAAGATAGTTTGTGAACCAGCTTGATTTTTTAATGATTAATAAGGAAACAACTTAGTAAATACAGCTCAGTCTCAGTCTACACATCAAACATGAAAGAGTAGTTTAACAGGCAGAAAGACAAGTGAAGTGCATCATGAAAGTTTACTAGTATAACTGAGTTTTCAAGATTGAACCCCCATTCCAAAGTCACAGGCTTCCTTAAAATTTAAAACAGTTGATAATTTGGACTGAGAAACTGTTCAATTTTTCTATAACTAATTTAATAAAGCTTTTTATTGGACTGTTATCAAGATATCTAGTGTAGATTTTTCAACTTTTATTAACTTGATATGTTCCATTCTGGTTTAAGTCTTTAACATGAATGACTTCACACTTCAATTGAGAACATGAGTTTCCCGAATTATGATGAAGGTTACCTAAACTAAAGTTATCAGGAAATAAGAACTCTAATATTCAAACGAGGAATCTTTGCAAGATATATTTCATATCAAATTGTTAGAATATAAGAAAACATCTTTATTATCACATCTTTGTCAGGTGATTAAACATGAATGCATCTATTGGGTGGTTAAGCCTTGAGATTCAACTTTTGCTTCATGGTTAAGCTTTGATAATTTTGCTTATGTCTTTAGTGGATAAGACTAATCTTTTATCTTTTGTTACTAATAGCAAATCTTTGCTAGTTTATTCAGCAAAAAAAGAAAATTTCTTGCCGGCTTTTACCTTTGTGATGGTTAAGCATTTCTCAAGTTATTATCAATTATATTACACTGTCATATTCAAAGTCCTTATTATTCATTTTCTCCTTCACTTATCTAAAAGTCATAACTTCAATAAAAATTATGCCTTAATACAGTTAATTGGAAATATGGTGAGAGATCATTGATGCATTTAGAGGAAAAACTTATGTTCAACACAAATGCAATTTATACAAAAAAATTGGGAATTGAGGAAATTGTTGTTAATTAGAGTGACACTAATGGGAAACATATTTAAGTAATCTTTGACATGGTCTAAAATATGTAACCATGTTAAGACCAGACACTGCTAGAAGCAATTAGTGCTCCCATTAATATAGCCCAGGAAACTATTCATTATTACACAATGATTTTTGCTTAAAGAAAAATATGGGTTACCTCGCGGAAAGTCATTAAACTTGGCTTGCTACCTACTGGAGGTGTTTGATTGCACACCATTTGGGCAACGGGCAGCCTTGATGAGTTACCATCAGGTGACAGTACACGACTGCGAGAAACCACTTCATCCATCCATGCACCAGACCTCTTTTCAGAAGGACGGCTGTAGGGATCAAAATAAAAATACGCAACTGGACTACCTGAAGAATCTTTGACACGAAAGAACTTAACATCTTTGTCCCAAACCTGAATAACAATAAACAAGGGCCAGAAAGTTTATAATAAATGCTTCCCAATACAAGCACCACAGCTTAACAAAAGGGAATTTGATTACCGGAGCTAGACCATCAGCTGGCTCAACTTCAACACCAAAAAGTGTTTTTGCAAGGTCAAAGAGTCCATTCATAACATTTGGCAGCGAGAAAAATGGACGCAGTTCTTCCTGAGACAAGAGTAGCAGATGTATTATGTATGAGCTTTCCTAGGCAGATCAAAAGTTACAATAACAAAGGAAAAACTGCCACATTGTGAGGTGATAAAATCTTGTGTTGCTTAGTAAATTAGTCAATGACTCGTGGGCGGGACTGATAGGAATGAACTTTCATATGTGGTTGACATGGAAAAAAAGAATACCAGTCAGAATGTCAAAAGTACTGTGAACAGCATTGAGGAGCTTTACCTTTAATTAAGATGTTTATGTCATTAGTTGGATAGTTTTAGAGAAAAAAGGATTGTTCGGCGGCAACAAAAAATCATAGGTAGGAGGAACAAATTAATGGAAATAAAAGAAGACCCTTCCAGATAATGCAATTACATTACAAGTTACTAATCCTTTTAACAGGCAATTGTCAAAACTAAAACCATATGTTCTTAAAGTGTCTTTTCAAAATGATGAAAGAGTGAGTGAGCAACCTCGTTAATGTCATATTTCGATTCGCGAAGCCTCTCACTCCAAAAGCTAATGTCCCAATGTGTCAAATCATCAGCTTCCAATGCACCCTGGTCTTTTGAGAATTTCTTAAGGTCTTCCAGATCTGCAAGGAGGGAAAATGGATCGTCAAAATTATATTGTACATACAAAAATAAATAAATAAATTGAGAATCGCATGTAAGATATGTCAGATTTATTAGGTGTTGGAAATTAAGGAATCCTACATAAATCAAAAACAAATTTATTTTTTTGCTATTTTGTAGTCAATGACAATATGGAGCTAACTCAATATATACAAAATGCACCTTCCCCATATATGTGACTAATTGAAAAAACGGCATACAATTTAAATGATGATGCAAACACTACACCATAGACACAACATATACACTACCTTGTACTGCAGCATCCCAGGAAGCTCTACGAAGCTTTTCTAAAAGTTCTTCGGCTTTATCAACAGTTGCCATTTTGGTTGCCATGCTAACCTGAAAGATAACACATCAACAACCTACATAGAAGATAGAACTATGTTCTTAATAATGAAAGAGTCATACCTCAGCATAGTTATTGTAGTTGAGAAGCTTGGCCTTTTCCAACTTAAGCTTTAAAATTTGCTCAATCAGTACAGTATTATCCAAATCTCCACTAGATGCACGTGTAATATACGCACAGTAGACTTCCTCACGCAAAGAACGATTGCGAGCATGTTGCATGACAGCAATATAACTTGGGGCATCCAATGTAATTATCCATGGCCCACTCTCAGCGGTGGCATTTTCATGCCCCTGCATTTGTTTTCCGTCAAGTAATCAAAACTCGAAAAGATAACATGATTGTCATAACTTGAGAATAATAACATGATAACATGTCAACATTATTTACCTTGGACACTGCAGTTTGCGCAGCCAACCCAAGAGCAGTAGCAGGTAATCCTTCAATCTCTTTCTTATCTGTAATGAGCTTTTCGAACTTTTTGGTCGCATCCAGAACGTTTTCCCCAAATTTTTCTGATAATCTTTCCAGCTCCTGCAGAAGAAACCGTGACAAAATATATTTAAAATAAATACAACTAAAAGAAACCATCATCAGTTGAATCTCATTTAATGATGGTGTACAATCACATTGCTTTAGGAATTTTAGTGCATGTGAATGTGTAGATTCATTAAATCAAATCTTCTCACTACATTTGGTTTGTTAACGAACCAGTTCATGTTGCTTGTCCTACTTATTTACTACACAAGTTTCAAAATATGTACAATTGCAAACTCATGATCTCAATTTCCACCCTAGTCCGAAAATAGGATATGCCCAGTTAGCCAAAGACTAGTGCATAATCATTGTAAATGGTGGGAAACTGGGAATCAAATAGCATGCACTATATTAATAACCACAATTTACGTTTGTTTATAGTTGTCAAAATAGCACACCTGTTCAATTTTGTTAAACTGTTCTCTTTTATCATCTTCAAGAGAAACACCACTAAGAACTGCCTCCTTTATTTGGTCTGCAAAGGCATAAATAAAATTGTTATGAACAATGTAAAATGAAGGGCCACGGATAATGAGTTTGTCTTAAATCCCGTAGAAAGTAAATGAAACAACAGTCTGTTATTTGGTAATTGGCATGAGTTTAAGAATAAAGTCATAAAAATATTTCACATTTCCAGTCACATATCAGCGAGTGGAACACACACAGCATCTCTCTCATGATAAATAAGAAAATTAGCAAAAATAGTGGAACCCTAAATCAGAAAACTTTACACCAACTACACATCCAGCATCTTTCACAATCCTCTATCTTACAAAATAAAAATCTAGAAGCTGAGAATCAGCATCAGAATGCAACACAAAGCAACTCAAGCAATTTAAGAGTATGAAATAACATGCCAATACAACAGCATATCACAAGAACAGCATAAACTATAAGACATTTGTCAACTTACTTTCAACAATTCGCCTGCGAGCATTACTAAGTGTATTCCAATCAGGAGACTCTTTGATAGCTTTGAATGCATTATAAATAGGCTTGCTTTGGCCCAATCTAAGCTGAAACTTAACTTTTTCTCCCTGCAAATATAAATTAATCATCGTTAACCCTACAAAATTACAGCAATCAAAAAAATTCATAAGCAAAATACATAGATGACCAAAAACCCATGAAAACATTTTAAACAAGGTAGCAAACCAATATAATAACATGTCGCAATATGGCTCATAGTCATATCATGTGCTAAAATCGAGCCTCGAGCCCAAAAACCACTATTTGCCAGAGCTACATACTAACATGTAGTTCAAATTCCACTATGCTACACAATACTATAGCCCTGCTATAACCACTATTTGCCAGCGCTACGTACTAAATTGCATATCACATAACAATAGGAGGTTATTGCCTCAATTTAAAACCATGCAATTCACATAAAGCATTGCCCTACATCCCAATGCATAAACAACCATATTAATATGAAAATTCAACAGTTACAGTCCCATCAACAGAATCAAAGATCGAGAAACACAAAATTACACATAAAATATATATACCTGCACATCCTCAATGGCTGAACGGAGCTCAGCATTATCCTTAACAGCTTTAAGATGATTAAGCATACCCCAAACAACAGCCAACCGGTCGATAATCTTCTCCAACGGCTCTACCAATTTAGGCCACGAAGGTTCCACAGTCCGTTCAAGCTCCTCCAAATCACGTTCCTACAAATCAAACCCCAAAACAAAAATCAACCAAGCCCCATCATTCAAAACCCTAACAAAAACACAAAAGATAACAACTTGTTACCAGCTTATTCAAAAGGGTGCGAATTCCAGGTCGCACGTGTTTGGGTTCAACAACATCGAAAGGCGGAAAAACAAATTCCTCGAGAATGGGATTGGTTTCAATAGCAGAAGCGGCCATCGATGAAGCAGAGAGAGAAGAAGAGGAAGAAGTGGTGAAGGAAGGGGAAGTGGACTTGTGAAGAGAATCAATGCAGAAGGAAAAGGAAGAGGACCAGAGGGGACAAGGGTGGGATTTGTTGAATTGTTTAGGGTTAAAAATGGAACAAGTGCGTTTAAGAAGTGGGTGGATGGAACGAGAACGGGAACGAGATAGAGAGAGTGTAAGAGTGAGACGTGTAGCCATAAGCATGTTTGATATAAGAAGGACTAGAATAAGTGTTTGGTGTCTCATTTTGTTTTATGTTTTGTTTAGTATCCTGTTTTTTGGTTAGGTTCTTGAAATAATCTTAGATCTCTGTTTTTGATATTTTGGGTTGTTTTATTTATCTACAAAGTTATGAATAAATAATTTAATAATTTATTTTTTCTTCAACTATATGTTAAGGAATAGTTGTGTATATTGAATTCGAAATAAAATAATTAATTATTGGAAATGAAAAGTGACATTTATTTTATAAAAAAAAAAATCTTGATGAGGAAGTAATGTTTTTAAGGTTTTGACATATCTTTTTTGTATTTATAGGTACCTTGATGTTACTTTTGTAGACACTTAACTAGAATGGATTTGTCTACTGCATCATACATTTTACATTGAATCATTTTGACAACTGTTGGCGTTTGGAAATTCGAATTTGAAATTCCTGCAAGGTTGCATTTTGAAACAGTTTACTCATTTTAGAGCATGGAGTTGTCCGGTCAATATAGTTTGTCGTGATCGGACAATTCAGATTTCATGATTGCGGCAAGTGCATTTCCAACATTCTGCAATTTGGAACCATAAATTCCAAACATTGCTAGGGAGATGGTTGATGTTATTTTTTAGTTTTGGTTCAGTGGAATGAATCTGTTTCTCTAGAACAGCAATAAAGCCAATGGAATTGCTGAAATTGTTCATTGATCTTGAAAGAATAAAGATGGGAATGTTATACAAGAAAAAAGAATTCACATCACAAACCAAATGGGTTTTATGTAGCTAAAGAAGCTGGTTGTTTATGGGAGAATATCTTCAATTCTTGACACAGAAAGTGAGAAAACAAACCAATGACAGTAGCGCCGATTGAGCATCTGTTTAAGAAATTTTGTTATTCTAGACCTTAGTTGCATTTGCAAAGTGCTAGGTAGAATATTTTAAATGTTGCTTGGCTACAAAGTATATTGAAAAGAAAAATCATCATTTAATGAGTTGATTTTAGATTTCACAGTTAAGTGCTTGCTATAAGCATTTATTGAAGTTGCTTATTTAAACAGGGCCCAAATGAATATTGAAAACATTGACATGACAACTTAAAAGCTCGCAAGTCGCAATTCACATTTAATAGATTATAAATAGATGTATCTATACATTGCAAGAAGATATTTGATCAAGTTTTGCAAGTTCCATACATAAGAAAGTTCCAGCCTAATGATTTCCATCTGCTATATATAATCCCCTCTTCCATTAAGCAGTAAAACTGATCCCCTTGAAGTGCTTGACCATCATAGTGTTAACAGACACTGACACATAGCAAATAAAATACGTCAGATAATATCAAACAGCAGTTTTGCATAATCTAGTGGAGAAAATTTGATTTTAGACTCGGAAGTGCCAAAAGCTTCTCAGTCTCGGAAAAGAAAACAGATTCAAAACCACATCACATGATCAAAAATTTCACAATTGAAGAATTAGTATGCTTGTCTCATCAACATACTATATAATACATTAACAATTTAACAACTGTATTAAAAAAGAAATGATGTGATTGACTTAAATGATTACCTGATGGAAACTTTCTTTTACTTATTTGTTGTACTTCATGGTTGCTTTTTCAAAACCAATGGTTGGAAATTGTTTTGCAAACTCCTCCACATCATGCTTAAGCTTGGAAATCTCTGATTGCACGTAAGAGGATGTCTGCAATACTTCCACGAAATCCTTTAATTTTGTCCCTAATTGTAAAAGTTCATCGGTAACAACATTGTTAGCTTATTAAAGCACACAGCAAGACAAACACACAGGATGGGTATAGAAAATTTATGAACCTTTGCTCTCTGCTTTAACTTTCAAAGCCAAACTCACAGCTGCATCAAAATACTCAGCTACCTTGACGAAATCCTCCTCAACAAATCCCCTTGAAGTAAGAGCAGGAGTCCCTGAAATTCACAAGAGTTATCAAGATCAAGTAGTTGAACAAGGACAAATCAAAATCAAAATGTAGATATGATTCATATGAAGAGCCTGTACCCATCCTGATGCCACCAGGAACCATAGCAGACACATCTCCTGGAACTGTGTTTTTATTAGCGGCAATATGTACTAATTCCAACACTTTCTCAACTCTGGATCCATCAATACCCTGAACAATTTTTTTTCGAAAAAGAACATCAGTCTCAAACAGCAACTATTATGGATCAGAACTTAACATATATACTCTATATAAAAATTCTCTCGAACTAAATCATATTGATAATTAGTCATTTCATGTCAGCTTTATGTCTTAACTAATTCACAAATAATTAGCAGTGAAGGTTATGATTTCAAAACTTTGAAGACTCCATGATTCTTATATGAAAAGTCAAAGTAGTTATCAGGTTACCTTCTTCTTCAGATTCACCAAAACTAAATGATTCTCAGTCCCACCGGAAACAAGTTCATAGCCTTTCTCACTCAGAGCCTGCAATATATTCAGTGTTAAGTAATACACAACGAATTAATCACTTTGGCAACAAGGAGACCAACCCTTGTGTTGATTGACATCCAATATCTATGAGAAGAGACAGTTAAGTTATCCTTTTTAATGTACCTTTGCAAACTTTGAGCTATTGCTGAGAACCTGCTCTTGATATGCTCTATACTCTGGAGTTGTAGCCTGAATCCACAAAAGGAAAAACAAAATATATTACTATCACTTAATGAGTATGCATCACATACAGTACACACACTCAGTCAGTATCACTCAAAACTTGGTCGCTCTGCAAATAAATCCCTCAGAAAAATCCTCTTGTTAATCTAAAAGTTTAAAAAGAAGAAAGCTTGTTTCATATCCATTTCAATGTCTGCTGCGGTAGTAACTTACATAAAAACCACAATATCGAGAGAAAAATTAGACAGTGGCACAATTAAAACGGAAAATAAAAATTGGCCAATGTAAATTTTCCTATTTATTTACCTGCTTCAATGCAACAGCTAAACCGGTAATGGTATGGTTGTGAGGACCACCTTGCAGTCCGGGGAAGACAGCTTGATTGATTTTGTCCTCATAGTCATAGAACACCTTCAAATAAGTATGAAGAATTAGTCTCTTTTTGGACAATGCCGTGAACTTAAATAAATATTTGAAAGGAATAAGAAAAACTTGATAAAATAATGTAAACAAAACATGAAACAGAATATGTTAGTGCATAGACTATCAAATGAATATGGTTCAGGTCATCAAGGATGTACCTCTTTTCCTTGTTTGTTGACTTCTTTCAATCCCTTCCTGAAAAATATCATAGCTCCACGTGGGCCGCGAAGTGACTTGTGAGTTGTGGTTGTCACAACATCTGCATAATCAAAAGGTGAAGGGATAACACCAGCTGCAACCAATCCACTGATATGTGCCATATCAGCTAACAACACAGCTTTCTGTTTATCGCAAACCTGTTGTAAGTTGGAAAATGTTTCATGAGTTGTTTCATATAACCGCTCAAATTAAAAACAACAAATTTAGAGGACAGTTTATTTATATTTAGAAAAATCATGTTGCACTTTCTATAAGTTACCTTGCGTATGCGTGCATAATCATACAGCCTTGCATAGGCACTAGCACCGGCAACTATTAATTTTGGCCTGAAAAGTGTAGCCGATTTCTCTAGCTGCAATTTAAAGTTGTTCAATTAATATAAACACTGAGGTGACACAAAAGTGATACATGAATAAATTCTGATCTTAAGGAGCGAGACTCGAATACTATGCTTCCTAATTGAGAAATGGATAACATGTGAATATCTTTATTTTAACTGTACTTATTTGAGTATGATAAAGCTAATTAATTGTGTTTAAAAAAATAATCAATAAATGAGGATTATTTTCAAAAGGATCATGAATATGATGAAAGAAAGTGCAAAATACCTGGTCATAGTCAATGTATCCTGTGCTTTCATCCAACCTATATGGCATTGTCTCAAAGAATATAGAGACTGCAGATATCTTTTTGGTGTCGGTCTGCAAAGTGAAGATAGTAACTAATAATGTTCATCTCGAAAGAACATACATAAGTCGTCTGAAAAATGTAAACAATCTTTTATATAACAAAATACGTTGTCGGTAGTCAAAACAATGTCACCGTAATAGAAATATAAATGCCTAGAAGTTCAATACTTCATTAAAGTGTTGTGAGCTAACGGCAAAAGATATTCTCGAAAATTTGTCAAGAATTCATGACCATATGCCAAACCATACCAGGAAATAAAATATGGAAGTTGCTAATACCTGGTATCCATGAGAAAGATGCCCTCCATGAGGGAGATCAAGTGCCATGATTCTATCATGAGGTTTCAACAATGCAGTGTAAACTTGAAAATTTGAAGGCGAACCAGACAGAGGCTGCACATTTACTGCAAATCAGGGGTAACAAAAATGATGTTAATACTGATCTTTGTTATTTCAATATAATAAAGTTTATACAGAAATAGAAGGCAAACGGGAAACAAGTTGCGCCGCGAGAGGTTGTTTCAAACTTTCAAACAAGAGAAGTCCATGGCAGACTTCAAGCCTTAGCATGTCCATAGTTGATTTTAGATTTATTTTTTTCAGAAAGTAATATCACTCGAGAGCTCAGGTTAAGCCCAAACAAGAGATACTATACTTGTTTATGCTAAGAATTAATCAACAAAGCAAGTACCAAGTATTAACAAGGAAACTTAAATAAAAAATATAGTACAATCTTGCCACATCTTTTTCTTACAGATATGTTTCTCTTGTGTTCTTACCTCCCCATTTAGCAGGATCCAACCGAAACGCTTCCAAGGCACGCTTCTGGCATAGAGTTTCTGCCATGTCAATATACCTGCAATAATAACCAAAAAGTGCAGTCTTTGAATCGGATTCAATTTAGTACTTACAAGAATGAAATCCAAAACGATTACTCTATATTCACTTGCTTCCATGAATTATTAAAAACAAAGCACAGAAATCAAGTAACAAACACACATACTCATTTCCTCCATAATATCTTGCCCCAGGATAACCTTCACTGTATTTGTTCGTCATGATAGAGCCAACAGCTTGCATAACAGATAAAGAAGTGAAATTTTCTGATGGTATCAGTTCCAGCCCCTTCACCAAAAAAAAAAAAAAAAACACAACCAAGTTCATTTTAAAACGAAACGCAAAATTTAAACAAAATCTTAAAGATGGGAAATTTAGTATACCATTACCATATCAAGCTTCGCCATACTATACCAAATATTTTAGAACAATCAAACAAACAGTTGGTGAACTCTTTTGAAATTCAATATTGTTAGAACTGCAAATAACATAGTGTAAGATAAAACTGAAAATCCTATATATTCCATACCTTCCATTGTCTAGCTTTTTCAAGCTCAATTATATCAGCAATTTCAGGATCAATAACCTCAAGTGGAGAATTCAATTGCTTTGGCCACTGCAAAAAGCAAAACCATGATGAACAACAATACTACAGGTGAATAAAAAATGATTTCATAATAATAACAATGATATACCGTAACACGTGGATTCTCTTTGTCGTAAACAGCTTCATCAGGCAAAGAAGACTACATTGAAATGGAAATTATGAATAAGAAGAATGGGAATTGATTTGATTTGAATTGAATTGAAAAAGTGAAGAAGAACCTTGTAGTAAAGAGATGAAGCAGAAAAGAGAGGACGTGAAGATTTGTTGACGGAAGATGAAAGCTTACGAAGCGCCATTGCCATAGCCATGTTAGAGATAGAAAGATAGAGAGACCAAGTGTTCGTGTTTTTGTGTGTGTGAGATTCTTTGAATTATAGTTTTGGTCGTTTTTATTTTCTCCAAAAATTATCACGATTTCGTGGATGGTGATGATAAAGATAGATAAAAAACAAATTATTAATTTATTCTTATAAATAAATTTTAATATAATATAAATTAAAAAAGGTAACATTAAATTAAAAATTAACTAATTACTTTTTTTTGTGTTTTTTTCTAAAATTGTAAGATCTAAATTTCTTGTTTGTTTTATATATTCATTTTTGAATAAAAGTGGAGAATTACTCATTAAAATTTGTGCCACCTTATCAAATGTATTATAGACTTTTATTATTTGAGTTGCAGATATACACATATATAAATTTTATTTATTTAAATATTATTGTCTCTATTAAAAATAAAACATGTGCAGTTATATTATTTGAGAAACTACATAGTATTGAAAATGTGACACTCACTCTTAATTATTAATCAATCATAATTAAAAAAAAATTGAAGTTAAATATAATTAAATTCATATTAGTATAAGATTATTGTGGGGAGTGTCCAAGATTATTGTATAATTCTTTATAGATATTTTGGCCATTATTAAAATGAAAAAAATAGTTAAAATAATATTTGTGCATTTGAGAAAATACCAGCTATTTATTTGTGCATGAAATTTGATGGATATGGTGGGATTTAAAGCAGGCCAGAAATGCGCTATCCTCTAAGAGCCATTTCATAGCCACAAAATGAACGTTCGGCATGGGAGCTGATAAGCTAAATCAAAATGATTGGGACATAGATAGATGTTGCCACTAAAGCTTTGTATCGTTTCTTTGACAAGTATATTTTACCTATTTTTTCTAGTTATTATACCTAAAAGTAATTTAAGTTTTTAGCTAAACAGAGTGAAAAGCTCAAATATGAGTGTGATGGATTTTTTAACTAAGGTAAAGAGTCTCACTAGGGATGGCAACGGGTCGGGTCAGGTGTGAATTTTACACTACTCAAACCCGTGTTAGCGTCACAATTGAGGGGGTCAACGAGAGAGCATTTCTTAATTGGGACGCACCTTTTGTGAGAGACACACCACATACTCACCTAAAACCTTAAGGTGATAGGTGTGTGGGTTCTCCCACTTATAAAGTGTTTAATCTTCCCTTTTCTAATCAATGTGGGACTTCTTCCTCACACTTGATTCTCAACACTCCCCCTCAAGTGTGAGTTTATACACAATGTTCCCCCTCATGTGGAAACTTCCACATACACTTGTATCACCGTTGAACTCAACGGAACACCTTCTACCCACACCTGCGGGAAGTGTTTCGATACAAAGTCGGTCCCTTTCTCGAACCAAAGGCTCATGATACCATTGTTAGCGTCACAATCGAGGGGGTCAACGAGAGAGCATTTCTTAATTGGGACGCACCTTTTGTGAGAGACACATCACATACTCACCTAAAACCTTAAACAACCCGCACCCAAAATCACCACCCGAACCCAAAGGTTATTCGGGTGGAAAAATAACACTCACGCTCACACCCGTTGGGTTCGGGTTTTTTCACCCAAACCCGAACCCGTAGCAAAAACTCAAAAAAAAAAAATATATATATATAGCGGGTGTGGTTTCGGGTTTAGGGCATGGGTTTTACACTACCCAAACCCGCACCCGAAATATCGGGTGGCACCCGAACCCGAACCCGGTCAACTCGGGTTTTCACCCGTTGACTCGGATTCGGGTGCGGGTGGGCCCCGCGGGTTTGGGTCTGCCTGCCATCCCTAAGTCTCATAAGGTAATGTGAAATTGTGAATTGCATTTAAAGACAGGTTGTTTCGGACGTTTTTAATTGAAGTCGAACACCATATTTATCTCAAAAAGTTGAAGTTGATTCAATACTCTCTTGTATTACATGTCTCATTTGGCAAGGGTGATCGATGAATTTCTCGGCAAATATATCAATAGTGTCGAAGTAATAGTAAAAGATATCGTATTCGTCAAGATTGCTATTTAACAAAATTACGATTGTGCGAATAATAAAAGTAACTATGAGGGATCTTCAAATTGTTTGATGAAAATTAAACTTGTTATGAAATTAATGCGAGAAAACGACTAGGTTTTTTTGCGTGAATCCATTGTTTATCCTCTGTTGATATTTAATGCATTATACGGATTATAATTTCGTTATATTTTTACGATGAACTAACAAAACCGTTGTATCAAATTCCTTGGTGTACGACTCACTGACTTCTACTAGAGGTCTATGTGTCAGAGGAAGATTTCTACTAGGGAGCATTGAACATTGTGGGATTTCCTTTTCACAATGCTCCCCCTTAAGCCGAAGTTTCATCCGCATACACTTGTACCGCTGTTGACACTCTTCAACAGGACACTCAACCCATCGTCTGTGGGGATACTTTCAATACAAGTGAGTTGGTCCTTCACTCGAACCAAAGGCACACCTTTGTGAGAGACACGCCACATACTCACTCAAAACCTTAAGGTGATAGGTGTATGGGTTCTCCCACTTATAAATGCTCAAGTCTTCACATTTCTAGCCAATGTGAGACTACCCATACTACTCACACTTGTTATACTTAACACTATGATCCATATTCAATCTATGTAAGTGAAGTTATGCGTTGTTACGGTACATTAATTTAAATGTCACTACTAGTGATATCCTATCCATATTCAACCGACAAAAGTAGATTAATTTTCCATAATTCGGACTCATAGGCTTAGGGTCAATAATCCCTACTGTCGCAGCGCAAAAAACACCAGAGCATATCGCACGCTCGATGATACAACAGGGTCGCCGCCAAACTTTATTTATTCCAAAAGGAAAGAGAAAATATCAATAAAAATCAAAGAAAAGAGAAACGGGTAAAGGAGTCGGTTATGCGAGGGGAAGGTATTATCATCCCTCACATCTATTGTACTCAACGGGAACCATTTTGCTTGTTCTTTGCGTGGATTAGTGTTACTATCTAAAGGTTACTTGAGAAAGGAAAAAAAAGGTTTATAATTAGTGTGCTCGCGGAGGATTTGGACCCTCGTGCCTACGTATCCTCATAGTGCAATGAGGAAATCAAAGCTCCGTAGTTCGGAGTAGAAATAAAAAAGGTTGCTTGCCAAGATCTCGCAATCCTGTGCCTACATATCCTCATAATGCAATGAGAAAATCAGAGCTCCGTAGTTCATTGAACTAAGGCTGTGTTAGTTGAATAAGAAAAGAACATTTCCAGAGCATGAAGCTCTATAGGGACAACCATTATGGATTTGTGTCTTCAACATCGCGTGAGGGATAAGATGTGGTTGATCCTCAGGTTGGATACTTCTCTATTTTTAAATTTGAACGCGTGGTCAAATAAACTGAAGACTACCCTGCCCCTAGTTAAGATTGAGGTTTTTTCATATTAGAAAGAAACTCTTACTCCTTGGCTCAAAGGGGTTGACTAGGGATTATCTTCCTTATATCTCCGCTGTTTGGGAATTTGAAGTAAGGCTTTACATCATCAACAATGTTTTATTCAAAAGCATACAACCAACAGTTCGTGTATTTCAATTTCATCATCCTCCTTTTGATTTTTGCTTTGACAAAAGTTTGATACTGATGAATAAAATATGAGTGAACACTAATGGATTGATTTGAATCATGCATATTCATTTCATTATTATTATCATTCAAAAACAAACAAGTTTTACAAGTGAACAATGTTGGACAAACAAGAAAAATTACAAATGAAAATGGTAAGCAAACGACATAGTCATAGTCAGTGTTGAAGAGGCACTTTCAGGCTTGATCGACCATTTTAAGGGACGCTCTTCTGCAGTATTGGCACTTACTCGGACAAAGGATTTTCGTTCACCAACCTGGCAGGCTCGATTTCCTTGGGCACAATTGCCCCCAACATGAATCAAAATAGGAAGTAAATGCATATAAGATATTGGAATTCAAAGTGGGGACATCTCCTCCCTTTATCGTTGTTCCTTTTGTTGTTTTTCTTCTGTTTCTGTTTCTGATTGCCTTTAGAGGGTTTCTGATTAGGTATAGGGAAAATTGGAAGATTGCCTACAGTTGCATTATGGATTTTAACCATCTCTAGTCCGTTTTCAGCTTGTTCAACCATCATAACTTGATTAAAGAAGTCTGGTGTCACAGTGTCCATAAATAGTTCTGAGATCATGTCGACCTTTCCTTGGGCATTGTAATACCCCGTATTATCTAAATGCTCAATTGGATATCAGATGAGATCAGATGAGTGCCTATGTGCTCTCTGTCTCTGATCAATTGGAATAATGGAATTCTCTAAGTGCTCTATGTATTGTCAATTGGGATCAATAGAGCAACTGGTGAACTCTTAAGAGACTAATTATTGATGAAAGAGACAGATCAATAATTATTAGTCCAAGAGAGAATTTTATGGTAACTCTAATAATTGATCAATTTGGTTGAGACGATAAAATATCAATTGGAGATATTTTACTCTATAAGATTATATATATATGTGTGTGTGTGTGTGTGTGAAGAGAAAGAAAAAAAAAAAGAAAAGATAGAAAAGAAGGAAAGGAAAGGAAAGAAGGAAAAGAAAACAGAGAGAGGAAAAAGGGAAGAAGGGAAGAGAAGAAGAGATCCATGGAAGAAGAAGGGAAAGCTTGGATCATTGTTCTTCATCTTCTTCAACCTCCTCTTCAATGCTAAGGTGGGTTCTAGATAGAGACATTGTTATAGAATTCTTGAGTTTTTAGAGTTAGGTTGGATATTGAGAAAATGAGTAATTTTGCAAATCAATGAAATCTAACGGATAAAATGAGGTATAAGTGGCCTAGAATGATTAATATATATGTTTGATCATCTGTTGATACTTGTTTGTGTGTTTGATTATGTTTTGAATGAGATTGAAGTGGAAGGAAGTTCATGAAAACAAATATATTTGCCTCTGCGCCCAGAGTAACCGGTTATCATCTGGTGAGTAACCGGTTACCCTTTGAAAAATTGGTTTTCTGCGCAGAAAATGAATGAAGTAACCGGTTACCCTATGGTGAGTAACCAGTTACCCAAAAGTGTCTCTAACTGTCAATTTGATTCTGTGTGAACAGTGAAGCTTGAGTAACCGGTTATCATATGGTGAGTAACCGGTTACCACTGTTATACTTTCAAAAATTATCTTTGAAAATTAATAACTTCCAAATCGTGTTTCCGATCGAGGTGTTCTTGGTACCGATGGAAAGCTATGAGAATATTCTATATAATGGAAGTGAAAAACATAGGTTTTGTTGCCTGATTAAATAATCGAAGGAAAACCAAAAAGTGGTATAACTTATGTTTGAATTATCACATGTAATTCTATTATACAATTGTAATATGTTTTTGTATAACTTGTGATTGAATTATTATATGTAATTCTAAAATGCAATTGTAATATGCTTTGCCTAATATTGTTGTTAACATTATCAAGAGAGTATGCATGTTAAAATATGGAATAGAAATAGTGAGGAAACTTTACCCTATAACAACATGATAGTGGAACCTAGTAATGGGCTAGGAAATTGATAAATAATATAATGACGACGCTCGTGCATATGAGGTCGAGGCGTGTGTCCAATATCGAATGGTATAGAAAAGAATAAGACATTATTATGGAACATGTGTAAACTATGTTAAATATTGAGAAAAGGCAAAAGAGGGCTAAAGGCAAAAGAGGCCTAAAGGCTAATGTGGCCTAGAATTGTTGAATACAATTATGGTTGTATGTGAAATCACGAGATTGTAACCATTATCCTATTATGTGCCATTTCATGAGTAACGAGCTCCTCTGTAATGAATGCATGATTACTTGGTAGGTTTGATTCCCAATGTTATAGTACGAATGAAGCCTACGGGTAAAAAGACTTGTAACTGTGGAATGGACCGTGTAAAGTGACGAAATAAGGTGATAATGTATCCCTTAGTTCTGAATCTATCTCGTATACCAAGTAATCTACGAGGGTCCATGACTCGTTCCGACTTCTAGACGTAGAAGAGGGCGAGAGAAAGGGGATGCCTTGACAAGGTTATCGATAGTGATAAATTTTGAGTTAACAGGACTCGATAACATGTTTCCATATAGTGTGAGTTTGTGCACTCAAGATCATTTCCCTTCCTCTTGATTTGAGTTAGGATTGGCTAGAACCTTGTAAAGCCGAGAGAGATCCATAAGATAGGGAACTCACTGAGATTAAAATCTCACCCCACTATTGTTGCTATATTTCAGGTGTGATTTGCAGGTTTGATTTACAAGTGGAGCTATGCTTGGATGTTTCAATAGAAGCTTAGCTTTAGCATTCCACTGTGTAATTTGTTGTATACAATTAAGGATATTGTATATATTGATCTTAGTTTTTATTTTTTGGCTAGTTTCCATATCTTGTACCATAGATCGTATTATGTTTTTAAATGGTAAAGTATGTGAATTATGCCAATAGGCACTTATGATGGTGTCAGTACCAAATAAAACACTTGTGTGGTATTATTCTAGAGATATATTATACAGGGCATTTACAGTTGGTATCAGAGCAAGTCGTGTCCTCGACCTAGCCTTGAAACATCATAAGTAAATCTATTTCTGCCTCTTAAGTGTGTCTTGCCAGCATGAATCTTAATATCATACTATGTAGTGTTGGGCCAGATCAACCTAATACTATGTATTTGATAGGTAGAATCATGGTTGAGAGACCACGAGGATTCCGAAGTGTTGTCGGAACTTGTGCTGTGAGGGTAGGCTTAAGCCAAGAGTTAGTAGTGAGGAGTTTTGGTCAGCTCAGTGAGGTTTTAGTAGAAGTTGTGCTTGGGTAGCATGGAAATTATAGAGTGGTGTGTTGTTAAGCAATCCTTGGGAATTGATGGAGTCTGAAAGTTAAGGATCTATATCGGACGATTGGTCAAGGTATTGAGGAATATGTAAAATCACTAATAGAGCTGGATTGACCACTGATATAGATAAGAATTTCAAGTAATCTCATTCTGTGACAAAGAAAGGTTGTTTTGTGGAACGTGTGAAGTAAGGTACGGAAGTGAGATAGTTAAGGGTGTTTCTGTTCTAAGGTCGCAATAGTATCTTGAATGGACGAGAATACCTAAAGGAATGTGATCGGAACAATATCTTCCGACTGGTTAAAAGTTGAGGGTCAAGGACATTCGACTTTTATGAGAACTTAAAGTAGTAAAGAAGTGTGAGAAGGGACACAAGGAGGTGTTTACATGCTTCAAGTAAACCATGTATGTGCCGGACGAAGGGTAAGTAATGAATTGTGTATTTTCAGTTGTGTAGAGAGATTAAGTTCGAGATATTTCATTAAGATTTCTGCATTCGGTGAAAGACCAAATTGGAATTGACTAAATTACCCGAGGAACATTATAAGGTATTGTGTCGGAGGAAGTTTGAACTTCATTTAGTAACGGAAACTGTAGTGATACGGACCAGAAGAAGTTTGTATTACGAAACGGGGTAAGTATTTTGGATCTAAGAGAATTACAATGGTGAGCAAAGTAAACGCGATATATTATGAGAGAGTCACACCTTGGTATTAAGAATAAGCGTAGTGGTAGCATCGTGGTCACAATTGTATGTGATGGATTCTTGTTCTTGGGACAAGGGTGATGAGACGTGCTTTCTGGAAGAGTGAGCGTTGTGTCCTAAGAAATAAGATTACAGTAAAATAACGAAAAGTAAATCAGTATTTATTACGGACTAAGTGTAAATCATGGAATGGTTTATGCCTGAAAGGTTTTGTAAATAGTTGATGAGAATTGTCGGTTGCGAATTTTCCATTAAGAAATCCCAGTTAACGTGTACGAAGTGAGGGAAAGGTTCTTCTAGAGGATGCATTGCCCCGATTTATTTTCAAGTATAGAGAAACTTCTGTATTTGTGAATAATCAAAATATACGGAATCTACTTTTGTTGGACTAAAAATGTTGTTGTTTTATTTCTCACCAAGGATTTCAAGTGAGAGAACAAGGTTGTAGGCTTGATATGTTATGTCCATCGCTTTTGTGGTATCGTATAATGGTTGTGTGTTGGGTTTTGCTTATGGACGAATCAAGTATGAATTGTGGTTAAAACCTTAAAATGTCGTCATTATTGGCTTTCAGCTAGAGTAACTGTTTGAGTAAAGAATGAACTATCCTTTCAGAGATTTGTTGTGTGGCTGTGTCGGAATTTGGAATTTTGCCCTGTCACATAGTTGGAGTGTGTTATCTGCATGCTTTGACCTTGTTCGGTTACCTTGAGTGGATCATGGTTGATGAATGTTATACAAGTTAAAAGCCACGAGTTGAGAATGATATTGTGGGTTAGAACAAACCGGATTGATGGTTTTGAGTAGGGAGGGCTTTTGAACTAAAAGGAATTAGTTTTCAGTTTCTGCAGCAGTGTTAATCGATTAACACGCGCAAGGATGGTATTTTGTGCTGAATTTTGAGGAGTTAACCGATTAACCTCAGACGAGTAATGGATTAACATGTGTGTAAATTGTGAAATCCCTTAGGAACCATCATCTGTGTTTTGTTACCTTATGTTGCTTCGACTGGAGAATATTGTGTGAATGTAAACGGGATTGCAAGTAAATGAAAGACGAAATTGTGTTTTGAAATCGGAACTTGTGGAAAGGTGTTGCGTAGTTGACCATTTGTTCAGACGACAAGAGAGTCTACTTTGGGGAAATAATCTTGTAAACTGTGTTGAGTATGAGAAGGTCTTAGGTGTATTACTGTTGCGAGTCTTAAGGACGAAGTTGGAAAATACTCACGAAGTATTGATCTTGCAAGGAATATTTCGGTGTGTAATTATGGTATTAGTAAGATATGAGCGGTTGGGCGGAGTTAGTAATTGCTATCTTCCGCGAGTTCATGGTATTGGATTTAGACTCTGTGAAAGTGGTACCAGTTGTGTACAGTTGTACCTTATCCAGAGAAGAAATTTGAAGGTTAGCTTTCCAAGTACGAGTAAGAATGGGACGTTCCGAAGTTAAGCATGTAACTTGGAATCCTTTATGAAACAGAACGAATGAGAAAAGTTGATTCAATTGGGAAGCGTGGCATGTCCTTTGAGGGTGTGTGTACGTGTGGAGTGTTGTATGTGGATTGGTGAGTAGTATAGAAACTCACAATTTCGCTTTGAATGGTTTAAGTTTTGATAAGTAGTGATTAGCTGTTTGCCTGAAAAATTAGCAAACAACTGTTGATCTCCTAATTTATGAAAAAATTAGTTTACTTGCAGGATCGATCAAACAAATCCTAGGACAATGTGCTTTAAATATGTTGACAATTTATGTAAAAATCAAACCTTTTGTGTGTTGAATTTGTCATTGTTTTCAAAAACTAATGTATTTCGACTGAAAAGTAATAAAGACTTTGCTTTTTGAAAGAAATGGCAAAAATGTAAGTAAATTGCAAGAATGAAATTGCAGAAATGTAAAGGGAATTGTAAATGAGTAACTTAGAACTTTATTAAAATGCAAGGAATAAAACTGGTGTTTTTCAAACGTACATTTTCTCAGTAACTACTATTTTCTCTCTCACAGTTACTTTGAGTATTCTTGAGTGACTTGTACAAATTTGAACACACACGAAATCTAACACTAAGACTCCCTATTTATATACAGTCGAAATAACTGTCAACAACAACTATTTCTCCTAATGGCGACAAATGGAAATCTGCATGCATTTACGCCCTGGATGTGCTCCACGCGTCTGATTTTCAAAGTGAATCTCCCTCCTAAATTTGAATTTCAAAATATCTGTCGAATAAGGCCTTTCTACCAAATTGTCGAAACCTTTTCCAATACTTAGAGAAAATCTCCAAATATATTCCTCCAATTTACCACCTATTTTCGACTTATCTTCTCTTTTCAGGATCAAATCTCTGTCGAACTATCCTGGCAAATTCTTAAATTTATTTTCTGAACAAACATTCAGGCGTCGAAAATAGCAACCTACAAATTGCCCCCCAAAAAATGCATTTTCGATAACAGTGAGAAAAGCATTTTTTGCCAATACAATTAGACGTCTTCACTAGTTCGTCAAATGACTGTTCATATGACTAGACATTTGTGACGTCAGAGTCATCATTGCACCTTTTCTTTTATAAACAGGGGTTTCAGGTGGCTCCTCATTGAGTCATCTGGCCTTTCAAAAAATGCGTTTTGTTCTTCGACGCATCCATTGTTCATGATATAATAGCAAACGGGTCTGTGTCTGGCTGTCTCGACCTCCATAGCTTCCTCTTCATCCTCGACTTCCATTACCTGGTCATACTCCCTGGGGAGCACTGAGACCGCGTTACACATCACGTCGAAGGATGCCTCTGACTCTGAGTTAAAATCGTCTGTCATTTCATCATCCCTAGTTACTTCCTCCTTTGACGACACTTGTACTGGAGCAACAGGTGGCTTTTCGACCTTCAACTCTTCCTTCTGAGTCGAAGTTTGAACATTGCTGCTGGTTTCTGGCTGGGCTTTTCCTGCAGCCTCCTTCTCAGTTTTCTTTCGACGTTGGTACCTCCTCCACTGTGACTTCGTCATAGGGTTCTTGCCCTTATAATTTTCAGAGGGGTAAGTCACCTTCTTAAACTTTTGAAATTCTTTCCTGTATGATATGGAAGATCCCCGTTGTACTTTGAAATCCTTCCATTTCCCCTGTCCTTGGGCTTGTCGAATTGGATTGACCCATCTGTCGTCTAGAACTTTATTTGTAGGTTTGAATGTGTTAGGGTATCTTCCTCCTAACCTCTCCCTGCTTTGGTCTCCTCTTCTATGGTTGAATCTTTCTCCTGAAGGCTTCCAATTTCCCCTTCTTTTTGCTCTCTCCACTCCCTCTAAGTTTTGTGCTGCCTTTTTGTCGAAGACGACACTACAACGAGGGCACAACATTACCTCAGATCTTTTCCTCTGACATCTATGTATGAAATCTGCCAGATTTTCTTCCTCTTTGGGATATGCCAGTTTATGGTACTCCTCCCATCGACGTTCTTCGTCAACCTGCGCTGAAACGTTCTGAGATACTTCTACCATATTCAAGTTGGCAGTTAACTCAGTTGCAATGCTTAGTTTATTCATCTTCAGACTGAGGCCCTCATTGACCTCATGTTCCTTCTTGATACGGTTGAAATCTTCAATGGCCTTCTTTATTGGAGCTTTTGGAAGAAAACCTTTGGTATCATAATGGCAGCAAAATCCGACAGCCTTCTCCTTAGGATCCTCCATGGTCCTACGAAGGAGGCCCACAGCAGCCTGTTTATAGAAACCATCAGTAGCCCCCTTGTTAAACTGGGCGAAACCGTCAGTAGTTTCGTTATTGACTTTGGCGAAACCTTCAATAGTTTCATTGTTGATTTGGACGAAATCGTCAGTAGTTTCGTTGTTGACTCTGGCGAAACCTTCAGTAGTTTCATTGTTGATTTGGATGAAACTGTCAGTAGTTTCGTTGTTGACGCCATCAGTGGCCTAAGCAATGTAGTTCTCAATGATATTTCCGTCAAGGTCTTCAGTAACCTTAACCATCACAGCCTGGTTCATGAAGTCAGTTGTAACTTCGACCATGTCACATTTGTTGGCGGGATCATCAGCAACCTCCACCATATTTACATTGTTGTCGAAGGCATCAGTAGCCTCGATCATATCCACGTTGTCGTCGAAGCCTTTAGCAACCTCGACCATATTCACCATGGATGGCTCAGCATAGTGGGCCTCCGCCACTTGCAAAGAGTTTGAATCCACCTTCACCTGGGATTTTGACTTGTTGCCGAATTTGAGCCTTCCATCTCTGATTGCATTCTGCACTAGATCCTTGAAAAGGAAACATTGAGACGTTTTATGACCCAAAAAATTATGATATTTGCAAAAACCTCTCTTTTTCTGCTGTTCTAAAGGAGGTACTTTAGTACTAGGTGGCACTATCATTTGGCCATCCTTGACTAATAAATCGAATATTTCGTCACACTTTGTGACGTCGAACGTATAAGTTCTTTTGGGGAACTTGTCGTTCTTTTCTGATTCGACTGGGTTTTTCCCATTCGACGGAGCTAAGACTTTGCACACATATGGTGCCCCCTGTTTTAATTCTGCCAAGTCGACCACTTGTTCGTCGAAATTTAATGATTCGTCTTCGTCATCATCCTCATAAACTCCGACATATGCTACCCTTTCTTTTTTATTTTTATTAGCCCTAGCTTTTTCGGCTTTTAGTCATTCGACCTGTCTAACCCTATCAGCCAATTGGGCC
The DNA here is from genome assembly GCA_022829125.1 of Lathyrus tuberosus. NCBI lineage: Eukaryota > Viridiplantae > Streptophyta > Magnoliopsida > Fabales > Fabaceae > Lathyrus > Lathyrus tuberosus. Next base: position 2,382,133 of record JALAZF010000157.1, on the reverse strand, counting down.
ATGTCTCTTAAGTACTGGGTATCTAACTTCTTTCTAATCGAATAGCCGAGGCCCCCAGCGACCATTTTGACTAACTCGTGTTCAGGCACTTGTGTAAAACACCTTGCCTTGAGCAGCCTAAACCTATTCAAGTAATCATCAATTGGCTCTAAGAACTTTCTCTTGATGCTAGACAATTCTTTCAAACTTATCTTTGTTTGTCCCATGTAGAATTGTTCATGGAATAATCTCTCCAATTGGGTCCAAGTATGAATCGAATTCGCAGGCAATGTGGTAAACCAAGTAAAAGCATTTTTTGTTAGGGAACTAGGGAAATATTTTATTTTCAAATTCTCGTTGAGCACTATTTATCCTGCTTCAATTAAATATCGTGCCACATGTTCGACCGTCGATTCACTAGTATCCCCTGAAAATTTTGTAAACTTGGGCGCTTTTCATCTATGTGGTAACTCTTGCTGCAGAATATATTCCGATAAGGGGGAAGTATAACTGGGCCTCTGTAATCCTACATCCATCCCATTTCGCGCCATAATCCTTTCGACCATGGCAGCCAAATTATTTTCTGCTGGCATATCATTACAACGCATTTGTTGTATAATATTATCAGCATTTTGGTTTCGGTTTACTAATAACACCCTTGGTTCTTGCTGAACAGGGATTTCGACCCCTGGTGGTTCGACTATGCCTTCTTGGTTCACTACATTCGCCCGAGGGATGTTTGGTTGTCTTTGATTTATGGTAGGTTCTTCTTCGACGGCTACCCTTAGGTTCTGAACTACCTGTTCCCTTAGAGGAGGTTGGGGGACACCAAAGAAATCGAAAATGCGCATCATCTGTGCTGCCAATTGTTGATTCATTTGCGTCGTGTTTTGGATCAAAGGGTTAAATATAACCCCCGTCGGTTGGGCTAGCATCTGGACCATATCATGGTTGCTTTCATCCATTTGTTGCCTAATTACTTGCGCAGAATTATTGGTAATATTTGACATATAAGTTTGATATCCTGTTCCTAAAGGCTGGCTAATTCTACCCATATGGTTTATACCAGAACCGAACCCTTGCAAAGGCGGAGTTACGTTCATCGTTGGATCTGTAAATGCTGATGACGCATTATGTAAACTTACCATTACTGATGTTGGCATTCCATACAGTTGTTCTCGATTGAGAGACATCGAAAAACCAGATATAAAGGGTCTGTACATATTCCCTGAAGGGGGAGGAGTCATTTGAGGCATTTGGGGTCCTATAGTTGAAAAACTAGGCGCACTCTGGGGAATTGAATGCGCAGGTGTCGGACCCGATGTTGATGGTATAGCCTCTGATACTGATATTGAGGCTGTAATGCCCCTAGTCGAAGGATTAGGGGGTGGTACTTCATTATTTGTAGAATTCTGATTGTTTGGAGGATTTGGATTCGCCATTCTGCCTACTCGTCTTCTTCTAGGTCTTTCTTCGTTATTTATGGCTATCTTACCACTCCTTAGTCTCATGCAACAAAGCGAAGAAAGTTTTGTACGAGCAAAGGGTAAAATAAAGGTTTTCAATTGTCAATAGCACAATGTCCCACTGGGCGTGCCAATTTGTTTGCCTGGAAAATTAGCAAACAATCGCTGATCTCCTAATTTATGAAAAAATTAGTTTACTTGCAGGACCGATCAAACAAATCCTAGGACAACGTGCTTTAAAGATGTTGACAATTTATGTAAAAATCAAACCTTTTATGTGTTGAATTTGTCATTGTTTTCAAAAACTAATGTATTTCGACTGAAAAGTAATAAAGACTTTGCTTTTTGAAAGAAATGGCAAAAATGTAAGTAAATTGCAAGAATGAAATTATAGAAATGTAAAGGGAATTGTAAATGAATAACTTAGAACTTTATTAAAATGCAAGGAATAAAACTGGTGTTTTTCAAACGTACATTTTCTCAGTAACTACTCTTTTCTCTCTCACGGTTACTTTGAGTATTCTTGAGTGACTTGTACAAATTTGAACACACACGAAATCTAACACCAAGACTCCCTATTTATATACAGTCGAAATAACTGTCAACAACAGCTATTTCTCCTAATGGAGACAAATGGAAATCTCCATGCATTTACGCCCTGGATGTGCTCCACGCGTCTGATTTTCAAAGTGAATCTCCCTCCTAAATTTGAATTTCAAAATATCTGTCGAATAAGGCCTTTCTACCAAATTGTTGAAACCTTTTCCACCTTTTCCAATACTTAGAGAAAATCTCCAAATATATTCCTCCAATTTACCACCCATTTTCGACTGATCTTCTCTTTTCAGGATCAAATCTCTGTCGAACTATCCTGGCAAATTCTTAAATTTATTTTTTGAACAAACATTCAGGCGTCGAAAATAGCAGCCTACACTAGCATATGATTGTAGTCCTATGTTAGTGTTACGTTGTTATTGGTTGAAATCTCGAATAAACAAGAAACCTTGAGCAAGTTGGAAACCTGTAAGAAGAATTAATAGGGAATGTGGTAACTAGAAACGAAAGTTGTTAATCTACTTTGGATGAATTATTCCAAGTTTGGAATGGATTTGGAGTTGGGTACATTATGGTTGTAGCAGTGTAACTCCTGTGTCTTTATCGTCTGGAGAGTGTTGGGCAGATGTTATAATATTGTGTGTTGGCAAAGAAATTGTTCTACCATAGGACGTCAGTAGGTTTCTTGTACCGCTGGTTAGTAAGGACCCCAGTGGACAAGTGTGTTTCTTCACCGACTATTAGTTACCTAGTAGTGCTTGAGAATTCATGGCATTCCACTGATGGATTTTGGATTGCACAGTGGGAGGTGTCAGATGGAAGAGTCCATTCAGAATAATGGGAATTTGGAAAAAAATTGTTACTCATAAGTATGGAAATGAGAAGATATTGTTCTAAGTGTGTTACCTTTTTGTGTGATACAAGAGAGATGAAATACCGGACTTAATGAGTACCATGTACAACATCAGACCAGATGGAACTGGTAAAAGAAGTCGTTTGACGAATTATGAAATGGTTTTGGACATTGAAAGATTTATGAAAAGATAAATCGTCGTTGATTGCGTGAAGTTAAGGAATCACCGAATTACCTTATGAGGATTTGATGAGTGTTTGTTATCCTAAACCAAGGTAAAGTGATACGGTCTTGTTATGACTCGGTAGAGGAATGTAGAATGGTACATTCTTTTCGAAGGTAGAATGCGGCCAAGTCTTTTGTATGGAACAACAGAGAGATTGTGGAAGAGCAAGTTGAAAGTTAACACAATATTGGAATAAGAGTATGACTAAGGAACCAAAGTTTGATAATTCGTAAAATTAAGGATTTTGGTCTGTGAAGTCAAGTTGGAACTGGAATGCGTCAGAATTTGGATAGAAGTAAAGTTGAGTGTGGAACTAAGACATTGATACAAGTTGTGGTTATTGTTGAGCGAAGGAAATTTGGGGGCGAATTTCAATTTAAGGGGGGGAGAGTGTAATACTCCGTATTATCTAAATGCTCAATTGGATATCAGATGAGATTAGATGAGTGTCTATGTGCTCTATCTCTGATCAATTGGAATAATGGAATTCTCTAAGTGCTCTATGTATTGTCAATTGGGATCAATAGAGCAACTGGTGAACTCTTAAGAGACCAATTATTGATGAAAGAGACAGATCAATAATTATTAGTCCAAGAGAGAATTTTATGGTAACTCTAATAATTGATCAATTTGGTTGAGACGATAAAATATCAATTGGAGATATTTTATTCTATTGGATTATATTATATAATAATACTATATAAATAAATAAATAAATATATATATATATATATATATATATATATATATATATATATATATGTGTGTGTGTGTGTGTATGTGTGTGTGTGTGTGTGTGTGTGTGTGTGTGTGTGTGAAGAGAAAGAAAAAAAAAGAAAAGATAAAAAAGAAGGAAAGGAAAGGAAAAAAGGAAAAGAAAACAGAGAGAGGAAAATGAGAAGAAGGGAAGAGAAGAAGGGAAAGCTTGGATCATTGTTCTTCATCTTCTTCAACCTCCTCTTCAATGCTAAGGTGGGTTCTAGATAGAGACATTGTTATAGAATTCTTGAGTTTTTAGAGTTAGGTTGGATATTGATAAAATGAGTAATTTTGCAAATCAATGAAATCTAACGGATAAAATGAGGTATAAATGGCCTAGAATGATTAATATATATGTTTGATCATCTGTTGATACTTGTTTGTGTGTTTGATTATGTTTTGAATGAGATTGAAGTGGAAGGAAGTTCATGAAAACAAATGTATTTGCCTCTGCGCCCAGAGTAACCGGTTATCATCTGGTGAGTAACCGGTTACCCTTTGAAAAATTGGTTTCCTGCGCAGAAAATGAATGAAGTAACCGGTTACCCTATGGTGAGTAACCGGTTACCCAAAAGTGTCTCTAACTGTCAATTTGATTCTGTGTGAACAGTGAAGCTTGAGTAACCGGTTATCATATGGTGAGTAACCGGTTACCACTATTATACTTTCAAAAATTATCTTTGAAAATTAATAACTTCCAAACCGTGTTTCCGATCGAGGTGTTATTGGTACCGATGGAAAGCTACGAGTATATTCTATATAATGGAAGTGAAAAATATAGGTTTTGTTGCCCGATTAATTATTCGGAGGAAAACCCAAAAGTGGTATAAATTATGTGTGAATTATCACATGTAATTCTATTATACAATTGTAATATGCTTTTGTATAACTTGTGATTTAATTATTATATGTAATTCTAAAATGCAATTGTAATATGTTTTGCCTAATATTGCTATTAAACATTATCAAGAGAGTATGCATGTTAAAATATGGAATAGAAAGAGTGATGAAACTTTACCCTATAACAACATGATAGTGGTACCTAGTAATGGGATAGGATGGTATATTATGTAGGAGGGAGATGGAAGTGGAGGTGGAATTGACGAGCGCGTCGGTGGAAGAGAGCAGGGCCGTAGGCGTGTGTCCAATACCGAATGGTATAGAAAAAAATAAGACACTATTATGGAACATATGTAAACTATGTTAAATATTGAGAAAAGGCAAAAGAGGCCTAAAGGCTAATGTGGCCTAGAATTGTTGAATACAATTATGGTTGTATGTGAAATCATGAGATCGTAACCATTATCCTATTATGTACCATTTCATAAGTAACGAGCTCCTCTGTAATGAATGCACGATTACTTGGTAGGTTTGATTCCCAATGTTATAGTACGAATGTAGCCTATGGGTAAAGAGACTTGTAACGATGGAATGGACCGTGTAAAGTGACGAATTAAGGTGATAACGTGTCCCTTAGTTCTGAATCCTTCTCGTATACCAAGTAATCTACGAGGGTCCATGACTCGTTCCGACTTCTAGACGTAGAAGAGGGCGAGAGAAAGGGGATGCCTTGACAAGATTATCGATAGTGATAAATTTTGAGTTAACAGGACTCAATAACATGTTTCCATATAGTGTGAGTTTGTGCACTCAAGATCATTACCCTTCCCCTTGACTTGAGTTAGGATTGGCTAGAACCTTGTAAAGCCGAGAGAATCCATAAGATAAGGAACTCACTGAGATTAATATCTCACTCCACTATTGTTGCTATATTTCACGTGTGATTTGCATGTTTGATTTACAAGTGGAGCTATGCTTGGATGTATCAAGAGAAGCTTAGCTATAGTATTCCGCTGTGTAATTTGTTTTATACAATTAAGGATATTGTATATATTGATCTTAGTTTTTATTTTTTGGCTAGTTTCCATATCTTGTACCATAGATCGTATTATGTTTTTAAATGGTAAAGTATGTGAATTATGCCAATAGGCACTTATGATGGTGTCAGTACCAAATAAAACAATTGTATGGTATTATTCTAGAGATATATTATACAGGGCATTTACAGTTGGTATCAGACCAAGTCGTGTCCTCGACCTAGCCTTGAAACATCATAAGTAAATCTATTCCTGCCTCTTAAGTGTGTCTTTCCAGCATGAATCTTAATATCATACTATGTAGTGTTGGGCCTGATCAACCTAATACTATGTATTTGATAGGTAGAATCATGGTTGAGTGACCACGAGGATTTCGAAGTGTTGTCGGAACTTGTGCTGTGAGGGTAGGCATAACCCAAGAGTTATTAGTGAGGAGTTTTGCTCATCTCAGTGAGGTTTTAGGAGAAGTTGTGCTTGGGAAGCATGGAAATTAAAGAGTGGTGTGTTGTTAAGCAATCCTTGGGAATTGATGGATTCTGAAAGTTAAGGATCTCTATCGGACGATTGGTCAAGGTATTGAGGAATATGTAAAATCACTAGTAGAGCTGGATTAACCACTGATATAGATAAGAATTTCAAGTAATCTCATTCTGTGACAAAGAAAGGTTGTTTTGTGGAACGTGTGAAGTAAGGTACGGAAGTGAGATAGTTAAGGGTGTTTCTGTTCTAAGGTCGCAATAGTATCTTGAATGGACGAAAATACCTAAAGGAATATGTTTGGAACAATATCTTCCAACTGGTTAAAAGTTGAGGGTCAAGGACGTTCGAATTTTATGAGAACTTAAAGTAGTATAGAAGTGTGAGAAGGGACACAAGGAGGTGTTTACATGCTTCAAGTAAACCCTGTATATGCCTGATGAAGGGTAAGTAATGAATTGTGTATTTTCAGTTGTGTAGAGAGATTAAGTTCGAGATATTTCATTAAGATTTATGTATTCAGTGAAAGACCAGATTGGAATTGACTAAATTACCCGAGGAACATTATAAGGTATTGTGTCGGAGGAAGTTTGAACTTCATTTAGTAACGGAAAGTGTAGTGATACGGACCAGAAGAAGTTTGTATTACGAAACGGGGTAAGTATTTTGGATCTAAGAGAATTACAATGGTGAGCGAAGTAAACGCGGTATATTATGAGAGAGTCACACCTTGGTATTAAGAACAAGCGTAGTGGTAGCAACGTGGTCACAATTGTACTGATGGATTCTTGTTCTTGGGACAAGGGTGATGAGACGTGCTTTGTGGAACAGTGAGCGTTGTGTCCTAATAAATAAGATTACAGTAAAATAACAAAAAGTAAATCAGTATTTATTACGGACTAAGTGTAAATCATGGAATGGTTTATGCCATAAAGGTTTTGTAAATAGTTGATGAGAATTGTCGGTTGCAAATTTTCCATTAAGAAATCCCCGTTAATGTGTACGAAGTGAGGGAAAGGTTTTTCCAGAGGATGCATTGCCCCGATTTATTTTCAAGTATAGAGAAACTTCTGTATTTGTGAATAATTGGAATATACGGAATCTACTTTTGTTGGACTAAGAATGTTGTTATTTTATTTCTCACCAAGGATTTCAAGTGAGAGAACAAGGTTGTAGGCTTGATATGCTATGTACATCGCTTTTGTGGTATCGTATAATGGTTGTGTGTTGGGTTTTGCTTATGGACGAATCAAGTATGAATTGTGGTTAAAACCTTAAAATGTCGTCATTATTGGCTTTCATCTAGAGTAGCTGTTTGAGTAAAGAACGAACTATCCTGTCAGAGATTTGTTGTGTGACCGTGTCGGAATTTGGAATTTTGCCTTGTCACTTAGTTGGAGTGTGTCATCTGCATGCTTTGACCTTGTTCGGTATTACCTTGAGTGGATCATGGTTGATGAATGTTATACAGGTTAAAAGCCACGAGTTGAGAATGATATTGTGGGTTAGAACAAACTGGATTCATGGTTTTGAGTCGGGAGGGCTTTTGAACTAAAAGGAATTGGTTTTCAGTTTCTGCAGCATTGTTAACCGATTAACACGTGCAAGGATGGTATTTTGTGCTGAATTTTGAGGAGTTAACCGATTAACCTCAGACGGGTAATGGATTAACAAGTGTGTAAATTGTGAAATCCCTTAGGAACCATCATCTGTGTTTTGTTACCTTATGTTGTTCTGAGTGGAGAATATTGTGCGAATGTAAACGAGATTGCAAGTAAAAGAAAGACGGAATTGTGTTTTGAAATCAGAACTTGTGGAAAGGTGTTGCGTAGTTGACCATTTGTTCAGACGACAAGAGAGCTGACTTTGGGGAAATAATCTTGTAAACTGTGTTGAGTATGAGAAGGTCTTAGGTGTATTACCGTTGCGAGTCTTGAGGACGAAGTTGGAAAATACTCACGAAGTATTGATATTGCAAGGAATATTTTGGTGTGTAATTATGGTATTAGTAAGATATGAGCGGTTGGTCGGAGTTAGTAATTGCTATCTTCCGCGAGTTCATGGTATTGGATTTAGACTCCGTGAAAGTGGTACCAGTTGTGTACAGTTGTACCTTATCCAGAGAAGAAATTTGAAGGTTAGCTTTCTAATACGAGTAAGAATGGGACGTTCCGAAGTTAAGCATATAACTTGGAATCCTTTATGAAACGGAACTAATGAGAAAAGTTTATTCAATTGGGAAGCGTGGCATGTCCTTTAAGGGTGTGTGTACGTGTGGAGTGTTGTATATGGATTGGTGAGTAGTATGGAAACTCACAATTTCGCTTTGAATGGTTTAAGTTTTGATAAGTAGTGACTAGCATATGATTGTAGTCCTATGTTGGTGTTACGTTGTTATTGGTTGAGATCTCGAATCAACAAGAAACCTTGAGCAAGTTGGAAACATGTAAGAATAATTAATAGGGAATGTGGAAACTAGAAACGAAAGTTGTTAATCTACTTTGGATGAATTATTCCAAGTTTGGAATGGATTTGGATCCTGTGTCTTTATCGTCTGGAGAGTGTTGGGCAGATGTTATAATATTGTGTGTTGGCAAAGAAATTGTTCAACCATAGGACGTCAGTAAGTTTCTTGTACCGCTGGTTAGTAAGGACCCCAGTGGACAAGTGTGTTTCTCCACCGACTGTTAGTTACCTAGAAGTGCTTGAGAATTCATGGCATTCCACTGATGGATTTTGGATTGCACAGTGGAAGGTGTCAGATGGAAGAGTTCAGTCAGAATAATGGGAATTTGGAAAAAAATTGTTACTAATAAGTATGGAAATGAAAAGATCTTATTCTAAGTGTGTTACCTTTTGGTGTGATACGAGAGAGATGGAATATCAGACTTAGTGAGTACCATGTACAGCATCAGACCAGATGAAACTGGTAAAAGAAGTCGTTTGACTAATTATGAAGTGGTTTTGGACATTGAAAGATTTATGAAAAGATAAATCATCGTTGATTGCGTGAAGTTAAGGAATCACCGAATTACCTTATGAGGATTTGATGAGTGTTTGTTATCCTGAACCAAGGTAAAGTGATACAGTCTTGTTGTGACTCGGTAGAGGAATATAGAATGGTACATTCTTTCCGAAGGTAGAACGCGGCCAAGTCTTTTGTATGGAACAACAAAGGAATTGTGGAAGAGCAAGTTGAAAGTTAACCCAATATTGGAATAAGAGTATGACTAAGGAACCGAAGTTTGATAATTCGTGAAATTAAGGATTTTGGTCTGTGAAGTCAAGTTGGAACTGGAATACGTCAGAATTTGAATAGAAGTAAAGTTGAGTGTGGAACTAAGACATTGATACAAGTTGTGGTTATTGTTGAGCGAAGGAAATTCGGGGGCGAATTTCAATTTAAGGGGGGGGAGAGTGTAATACCCCGTATTATCTAAATGCTCAATTGGATATCAGATGAGATCAGATGAGTGCATATGTGCTCTATCTCTGATCAATTGGAATAATGGAATTCTCTAAGTGCTCTATGTATTGTCAATTGGGATCAATAGAGTAACTGGTAAACTCTTAAGAGACCAATTATTGATGAAAGAGATAGATCAATAATTATTAGTCCAAGAGAGAATTTTATGGTAACTCTAATAATTGATCAATTTGTTTGAGATGATAAAATATCAATTGGAGATATTTTATTCTATTGGATTATATTATATAATAATAATATATAAATAAATAAATATACATATATATATATATATATATATATATATGTGTGTGTGTGTGTGTGTGTGTGTGTGAAGAGAAAGAAAAAAAAAAGATAGAAAAGAAGGAAAGGAAAAGAAAACAGAGAGAGGAAAATGGGAAGAAGGGAAGAGAAGAAGAGATCCATGGAAGAAGAAGGGAAAGCTTGGATCATTGTTCTTCATCTTCTTCAACCTCCTCTTCAATGTAAGGTGGATTCTAGATAGAGACATTGTTATAGAATTCTTGAGTTTTTAGAGTTAGGTTGGATATTGAGAAAATGAGTAATTTTGCAAATCAATGAAATCTAACGGATAAAATGAGGTATAATTGGCCTAGAATGATTAATATATATGTTTGATCACCTGTTGATACTTGTTTGTGTGTTTGATTATGTTTTGAATGAGATTGAAGTGGAAGGAAGTTCATGAAAACAAATATTTTTGCCTCTGCGCCCAGAGTAACCGGTTATCATCTGGTGAGTAACCGGTTACCCTTTGAAAAATTGGCTTTCTGCGCAAAAAATGAATGAAGTAACCGGTTACCCTATGGTGAGTAACCGGTTACCCAAAAGTGTCTCTAACTCTCAATTTGATTCTGTGTGAATAGTGAAGCTTAAGTAACCGGCTATCATATGGTGAGTAACCGGTTACCACTGTTATACTTTCAAAAATTATCTTTGAAAATTAATAACTTCCAAACCGTGTTTTCGATTGAGGTGTTCTTGGTACCGATGGAAATCTATGAGAATATTTTATATAATGGAAGTGAAAAATATAGTTTTTGTTGCCCGATTAAATAATCGGAGGAAAACCCAAAAGTGGTGTAACTTATGTTTGAATTATCACATGTAATTCTATTATACAATTGTAATATGCTTTTGTATAACTTATGATTGAATTATTATATATAATTCTAAAATGCAATTGTAATATGCTTTGCCTAATATTGTTGTTAAACATTATCAAGAGAGTATGCATGTTAAAATATGGAATAGAAAGAGTGAGGAAACTTTACCCTATAACAACATGATAGTGGAACCTAGTAATGGGCTAGGAAATTGATAAATAATCTAATGACGATGCTCGTGCATATGAGGCCGAGGCGTGTGTCCAATACCGAATGGTATAGAAAAGAATAAGACACTATTATGGAACATGTGTAAACTATGTTAAATATTGAAAAAAGGCAAAAGAGGCCTAAAGGCAAAAGAGGCCTAAAGGCTAATGTGGCATAGAATTGTTGAATACAATTATGGTTGTATGTGAAATCACGAGATCGTAACCATTATCCTATTATGTGCCATTTCATGAGTAACGAGCTCCTCTGTAATGAATGCACGATTACTTGGTAGGTTTGATTCCCAATGTTATAGTACGAATGGAGCCTTCGGGTAAAGAGACTTGTAACGGTGCAATGGACCGTGTAAAGTGACGAATTAAGGTGATAATGTGTCCCTTAGTTCCAAATCCATCTCGTATGCCAAGTATTCTATGAGGGTCCATGACTCGTTCCGACTTCTAGACATAGAAGAGGGCGAGAGAAAGGGGATGCCTTGACAAGGTTATCGATAGTGATAAATTTTGAGTTAACAGGACTCAATAACATGCTTCCATATAGTGTGAGTTTGTGCACTCAAGATCATTTCCCTTCCCCTTGAATTGAGTTAAGATTGGCTAGAACCTTGTAAAGCTGAGAGAATCCATAAGATAGGGAATTCACTGAGATTAATATCTCACCCCACTATTATTGCTATATTTCATGTGTGATTTGCAGGTTTGATTTACAAGTGGAGCTATGCTTGGATGTTTCAAGAAAAGCTTAGCTTTATTATTTCGCTGTGTAATTTGTTTTATACAATTAAGGATATTGTATATATTGATCTTAGTTTTTATTTTTTGGCTAGTTTCCATATCTTGTACCATATATCGTATTATGTTTTTAAATGGTAAAGTATGTGAATTATGCCAATAGGCACTTATGATGGTGTCAGTACCAAATAAAGCACTTGTATGGTATTATTCTAGAGATATATTATACAGGGCGTTTACAGGCATGACCCAAGCTTTTCTTGCACATTGTATTCTTATGCTCAACCTATTCCATGCTTTTTTGGCTATCAGTGTCGGGAAATCGTTGTCTTCTGGATGATGAAGGGAAATGTGAGCTTTTTTTCGAGTTTGTATGCATGAAATGTAAATGCATGAATGCATATGTTGTTTATGTGGATAGAAAATAGATATGCAGCATCCATTGATTCAAATGTTTGATGGTGCAATAATTCAGGTTCAAAAGTTTGGTATATACATGATGATGCAATAATAGTAAGCAATAATATAGGTTAAAAGGTACGTTATATTTTGGATAATCTGTATGTACTTCTTGATACGGGTTCAAAGGTCTAACGTATACATGAGAACAAAGGTACGTATGGTCTTGATTTCTTGCAAAAACCCAATATCCCCCTCACAGGTATGTATTAGTCTTCAAAGGTGAGATCCCTAAAAGGCGTCTAAAAGTCATCGATTCAAATGAAAATACCATGCCGTAGCGAATTCTCGCAGGAAAAAAGTACTTTCAGGTGAATCTAGTCTGGGTGTGGGTCTCGTGTCAATCCAATGCGCGAAACGCAAGTCAAAACTACTATCCACAAGTCTATCCTGTGTGTATACTCAAGCTCGGGTATATAGCTTCTCTCATGTAACATCATCTCAGTCCAACAACAAAGAATATGACAGATATCCAAAGTATACAGAATATGAATATTTAAAGCAATAAAGAATGTAATAAATAACATAATGATAAAACAATTAAAGCGTAAAGATAAACACCTAAACATGCAAACAAATAAACAAAACTAGGTATGACTCTCTCTCTAGGACTCCCCAACAGAGTCGCCAGCTATCGCGGTGCAAAAAATATCTGAGTACATCGCACACTCTATGGTACAACAGGTCGTCACAGAACTTTATTTATTCCAAAAGGAAAGGGAAAATATCGATAAAACCCAGAGGAAAGAGAAATAAATAAGGGAGTCGGTTATGTGAGGGGAAGGTATTAGCATCCCTCACATCTGTTGTACTCAACGAGAACCATTTTGCTTGTTCTTTGCATGGATGGGTGTTACTATCTAAAGGTTACTTGCGAAAGGGGAAAAAGGTTTATAATTAGTGTGCTCGTAGAGGATTATGGCCCTCGTGCCTACGTATCCTCATAGTACAATGAGGAAATCCGAGCTCCGTAGTTCGGAGTAGAAATAAAAAAGGTTGCTCGCCAAGATCTCGCAATCCTGTGCCTGCGTATCCTCATAGTGCAATGAGGAAATTAGAGCTCCGTAGTTCGTGGAACTAAGGGTGCGTTGGTTGAATAAGGAAAGAATGTTTCCAGAGCATGAGGCTCCACAGGGCAAGAAGAAAATAGAATAATTGCTAGAGCATGAATCTTCACATAGTAAAAGGAAAAGAAAAGGATTGCTAAAGCATGATGCTTCACAAGGCAAAAGGAAAAGCTTAAAGGTTGTCCGAGCATGAAGCTCCACAGGGCAAAAACACAGTAGAAGGCTATTTGGAAAAGAGTTCTGAAAGTATTGTTTGAACTAGGGTTGTGTGATTTTGGATCCATAGGAAGGTGTATCTAAACCAATTAGTGCGGTTAATGTAAAATGTAGGATTTTTGCCTATATCCAAGGATCAAGACCTACTAATGGGGTTTCCAGAGCATGAAGCTTCACAAGGTAAGATATGAAGGTTTCCAGAGCATGAGGCTCCACAAGACAATGCATGCGATTTGCCAGAGCACGAAGCTCCATAGGGCAATGCATGAAAAGTTGCCAAAGCATGAAACTCCGTAGGGTAGAATAAAAGAAAAGGAGTTTGTCAGAGCATGAAACTCCACAAAACAATGCATGAGAATTTTGCCAAAGTATGAAGCTCTAAATGGAAATACATGAAAGAGTATTAGTTCAGAGATGGGTACTTGACCATAAGGTGCTTAACCCAAAGAAGGTATGGATGCTAAAGAAGGTTGTTTGGTCCAAAGAGAAGAGTATTGCTGCTGAAGATTATTGCAGTGTTGTCTATTGAATGTAGGGAAGAATACTTGTCAATTATATCATTCAAATTTCACTAAAGTCTATGAACAAAGGAGGATACTTTGAATAACTAGGGCCTACGCCCCGTACTCAGAGCTACTCTATAGAAGGATAAGAATAATCCATTTCATCATTCTCTGTTGCTTAAGGCTCATGGCGCATAATTCGTATCAGAATAGACAAGTGTTGAAGAATGCTTCAGTCTTGTATGATGTCTTGAGTGTGTATTTGACTTGAGTTTGAGTTTGCTTTGAGGTGCAATAGAATGCCAATATAAGGGACTAGTCTTATCAAGTGATCAAGAAACTTTTGATCACTTGATTGTACAAGGGGATCAGATGAATGAATGGACTATTCAATCAAAGAGAAATTTGATCAATTAGTCAATCATGGACTAAATCAAAATTTGCATCAAACACTTAGATTTCCATGAATTAAATACTAGAAGCAATCAAAGATGTTAAGAAAATCTAATTCTACACTTAACTAATCTAAAAACTATGATCATGACATCAAAATTAATCAATAAAATACTAATCCAAACTCTATTGAGGACATGCGTATGTTATTAGCCAACATCTAACTAAAAAAATAACCCTAAAGGCTTAAAGGTTAACTTCTAACAATTCATCTAACTTGATTATTAATTCTAAAATATGAATAAAAAACAACTAAATCAATGACAATTTATCATTTATTTTTCTAGTGTCAACTATCTACCCATTACTAATAGGTTGACCAAACTACCTAATTTTCCCTTTCCACCAAAAATATTAACACTAAGCTAAGGACATTTCTGTAACTCATAAATTCACCTTCAAACTTTACTTCATTTCCCTCATATGCTGCCACGTGTCAGCGGTGCATTGGCCACTTTTCCACTTTTCTCTCTCTTGCTCTTTCATTTCCCACTTTTCTTTCTCTTTCTCCTGTTTTCTCTCTTCCATCTCTCACTTTCCCACAAACCCTAAATCTCTCACTTTCCCACAAACCCTAAATCCAACACCCGCCACCGCCCCGTTTCTCCGTCATATATACCACCACCACGCCGTTTTCTCTCTTTCTCTTTCATTTAACTCCCTCATTCTCGTCTCTCTTTCTCTTTTCACATTGGGTTTTGATGTTCTCTCATTGTTTTACATAACAAATTGTTTTCTTATTGGAGTCCACGTTTACCAGAAATGAGACATGGGCGTGCCGAGTTGAGCAAGGGGCTGGCCGGAAGCGATATTTGGTCACATTTAGGAAGAGGAGGTCACAAAGGAGACACACGGTGGTACATCGGGAGAGGGTGGCTAGATGAAAGCTTTAACACATGGTTGGCAACGAAGGTGGAGAGGTTTTGATTTGTATTTTTGTTGTTCTTACAATGTTTCTCTATAATTCTTGTGAAACCCTTTTGCATAAATGTTCATGTCCAGCTGCTATCACTATTTCTATCTTGGTGGTTTTTTTAAAGAAATATACATTTTGGAATAAAAACATTTTGTCACTTATGGAGAACTAACTTTAGTAACACATTTTATTATTATTATTATTATGCAGAACTCCTCATCTGCTGCAAACGTAAACAACACTAATGCATCTCAATCTCACATTGTAGTGCAAGAATCTGTAAGTATAGATTTGGTTACAATGTCTTTTATAATTCATGATTATCAAAGTATATGTAGACATTTCCTTAATTTTAATGAGTATATGGTTTACTGTATATTTCTCATCAATTTGTATCTAATCAATTTGTGGTTCATATTTACGTTCTGTCAAGAGGAAAAGAAGGAATCAAACTCAGCGTGTGGTACTGGTATCATTGCAAGATCGATCTAAGACTACGTTTAAATTGGTGCAAAAGTGGGAGGACAAATATTTGGCAGCCCGCTTTAATTTTCAGAACATGAAAGTGAGTCATTCTGCATAATCTGTTATAAGAATTGTTGCGCATTGATCCGCGCTGGTTCAATCCAAGATGATTGTTGCATCATCGCTGAGAATTAATGTGTAAGTTGCCTCGTTGGTGGTTTACAAGATTGGCTTGAGGACTGTTGTTGCAGGAAGTTTATATCGAAAGAAGTAAGATTTACATTTGTTCAAATTATTTATAGTTTTAGCAATTGTATTTATAGTATATATTTTATTGACCCTCTTTTGTCTGTTATTTGTAGCACTTCAATAAGAAGCAGAAGAATCAATTGGCGACATGGATAATTAGTGATGTGGTCGCGAATTATTTATATACAGATGATAGCTTTGTGGTATGGTTCTTGCTTAAATGTTATTTTGAACTTGCTCATTTAAACTCCTGAGACCATGTAGTTTCCTTTTTATTCAAGGCAATGAGAAGCATATTGGAACGATATGCAACAGATTTTGAGATGTAATGCTGTTCCGTGCATCATAAATGAAAGTGTGTTGTCGTAGATGTACTTTCCTTTTCTTTGCATATAATTCATACTGTTCATGTAATGTTGTTATTGCTTTAGTGTGCCTATCTATGAAGGTGTCATTTTTCATATCAATTCATTAAGTATATGAAGTTTGACCAAAGATTAATTTAAATGTCTCGATGTAACCTATTAATGATTTTATTAGTCTAGCATAAGGCAAGATATATTGGAAAGGGTCATTACTCCAAAAGGGACCTTGAGGCAAGTTGTTAAGTGGATGATAGATTGATAGGCTTCATTATTCTCAATACAGTTATCCACGAGTTCATCTATTCCATGCTTTTTGTTACAGAAGTGTAGTGAGGGATTGATTATTGGTGCTTGACAGAAGTTACCCTTCAATCTAATTCATGGTCTGACTCCAACAACAAGTTTTGGGGTAGCCGAAGTTTGGCTTGGTTGCAAGGTGCAACATTCTTCTTTTGAGTGGTGATTAAGTTTTATAAATAGGTTAATAAAGAAAAGCTTAACAATTAGGTTGATGAAGAAAAGCTAACAAACATTTCTGGATATTTTTATGTAAAGAAAAAGAAACTGCTTTGAAAGTTAATGCAACATAGAAGCACTTAATCTATATATCATAGTTGAAATGTATATCTCTAATTGGTTGGATGTTGCATATGTGTTTTACGCTTCATTTCTAACCTGATCTCTAACTGTTAGAATTTTTATGGTGCATAAACTAACAAACATTTTGCTGAGCAGGCCTCTGTGATTGATCCTGCTGATGTTGGAGCCTTGGAATCTGCATTAGAGCAGAACAAGGTTAGTGTTAGGGAGGAGAACAATGTTATCAATAGCTGATAAACTCTTCTACTAAACACTTACACTTACAGAGTTACATGTTTATGCATCAAATGTTTTGTTTCTACTATTGAAATTAAAATAAGGGTAAACTCTATGTAAACATTGTATAAATGATATTTCTACAAACTATAATTATGAGTTTAATTATAAAAACAAGTTGTATAAATGATATTTCTACAAACAAGTTGTGAGTTTTAATTCAAGGTTTTGATTGTTTGCTAAATGTTCAGATAGTAAATTACACATCAACATGGCTTGAATCATTTAAGTGTGTATTTCTTGAAATTTACCAGATGGTTGATGTTGTGAGTGGAGATTGTATCATTATTGCTGATGATTCTATTCCAAATGGTAGATTTTTTGTGGAGCTTAATTTCATATCATTGCTGATTTAAGCTATACTTGATTAACTCTATATTTCAGGTGAATGCACAAATTAAATATTCTAGGAATGTCGGTCCTGTTGATGCACCTGGAGCTCCATTTGGGAGCTGCTGATTCTAGAGTAATGGATGTTGCTGGGTAAGATTTTATACATCAAATAAAGCTATCAGTTATTTAGTCTTTGGCTCTCTATTTCAGTTGGGATAATCCGTACATGTTAAAAATCATCCTACGCAGGTATATATTTGGAAAGAATTCAACAACGGAAAAGATACCAATGACTACTCCTGTTTTCACTCAAGCCGTTGATTCTGACTTGGCCAAAGTTTCAATCCAAATAGTTCTTCCATCAAACAAAGAAACAAAGAGGTATATATTTCTCTGAATTTGAAAGACTTTTGTTCCAAGAGATACATGTCTATTTTTAATAAAGAAACGCAGTTATTTGATAGGAGTTAAGATTTATGGTTACAGAGTTACAATTTAATCTTTTGACCAGTTTACCAAATCCTAATCAAGAAACAGTTAGTGTGAGAAAGGTAGAAGGAGGCATTGCTGCAGTAATAAAGTTTAGTGGAAAACCCACAGAAGATGTTGTTCTCGAAAAGGAGAAAATTTTGCGTTCAAATATCATTAAAGACGGTCTTAAACCTAAGGCTGGTTGTTTGCTTGCCCGGTACAATGATCCAGGTCGAACATGGAACTTTATAATGGTATGCTACAAAAAACTTTTTTGATTGTTCTCAATTGGTTTCCCTTTATTTCTTTAGTTTAATGCTACCTATGAATTTCAATCCTCAAATATTACTTTCATTTTCCGCTAAGATATCGATTTTTCACTAAGATGAACATGGTTAGCAATGATATAGTTGGATTATTTGAAGAGTTGTTACCACAAAACTGATATTTGTCAACTTAAATACTGATAACTAATTTATGTTGTGGTTTTTAACATTGAAGAGGAATGAAGTGCTTATTTGGCTAGATGACTTCTTATTGGAATAGTAGTATTGATGGAGTACTCATTGCGGTTTCTCTCTATCAACGGTCCAGACAGTACAATTAATTCATCTTAAATGTCATTTTCCCACACAAAGTTTTTCTATTTGTTGTCTGTATGATTACATCAAATGTAACGTTATAAATCATCTTTAGGTTCAAGGAGTGATGTATGGACCCAAAAGCAGACATGTAAAATATTATAGGGACGAATAAGGTGCATGTTCATTAGTTGTCACTGATCAAATTGTAAAAGAATAACAATGTACATTAACCTTCCACTTATTCTTTAGTATCCGCAGATTTTGATTTTATTTACTAACAAATTTTATCTGCACAGAAGTATTCTTATTTCAAGAAACAAGATTCTGATGGTTAAACATTGTTTTATAATATTGTTTTTACTCTCCAACAAAACAGTGTCATGTTTGATTCATTGCTGTTTTTCCCAACGTGTATGCTGAATTGTAAAGGCAATTGCCAATGTGGCTGGCCAAATCTACAACGCACACTGATTCACACGCCCTTATCATAAACCCATACCCCCTCTGGCATTCTTTTGTGCCAGTCTGTGGCATTCTTGTGCCAGTACAAATTCGACAACTTCTCTTCTTATACATGCACCAAATGGTCTCTAAATCCAACTCATAGCTAATTCAATTATCATATTTTCAACTCACTTGATTTTCTTCATTCTCAACCAAAATGTCATTCATTTCCATGGCTGTTGCTCCAAGTTGCGGCGAAGGTGAATGGTTTGGTTATATATCAACAGCTTGCATTCAAGAACAAGATTATCACTGAAATTCATTATTTTCACGGGACACTAACACCACAATACCTTTTTTTATATTTTAATCAACAAAGTATTTGTGAATATTTATATTTATTACTGATATTTGTACATATTTATAGTTATTAAGCATATCGGATTTATTATGTTGCTAATTTGCTACATATTTATTTTAAATATTTGCAATTATTAATGATTTTATAAAAACAATTATATAGCAGCAACGATCAAGCTTTATCGAATGATCTCAGATATATGCATTTATTAGATACATTATCAAATAACATGTCACTATTCAAACCAGAATTTTGCTTCGTTATTCTGCTTCGTGTTGCATATTATGACCATCTCGCCACTACTTCCTGCAACAAATTCACCATCAATTGAGAGCCTGTGACGTGTTGAATGTTAATAGACTCTTCAACATTTGTATGTAGTATTTTTTTCATATAACTTGCAGGTCCCTTAGATTAAAACATTTATGATATGGTACATATGATCTGTTGCATAGAGATACAAAAGAGCTATCAAAGAATATCATTTTATTTTCAATAAAGAAAAACAGATTTGATAGCTAAGTGTTACAAGAAGTTTTTTTAAAAAATGTAAGTAGAGAATTTATTTTACATCAAAGAGAACATTCAAAGTTTGTAAAAATCTTAAATCTGGTCCTTTATATTTTTTAAATTAATTTATAATCTATTTGTATTAATATTAAGACTAATATTAAGACACGAGACAATCAATTAGATATGAAATTTTAATTATTATGTATTCAAATTTTTTCACGGTTATATGATTGAAGAACCAATTCTTTCTATATATTTTGTTATTATTTTAAAGGTATTGAATCATCACTCATTTGTACTTGTCTCTCATGTAATTTTATGAAGTGGTACGGGACACAACAAATTAGTTTCGAATACACATGTATGCTGAATCATTACTATAACCAAATAACTATTTTTGAGATGATTAGTCTTGATATTTTTTTAATTCAAACTTCATCAATTATTGTTAATACATGTAAATATGTATTTAAAAAGAGCCACAAACATTTAAATTTTTTATCAAATGATTTATGCTAGGAATCAACTTACCCGTGCGGACGCACGGGTCTTCTACTAGTTTCACATTAAAAAGCATATAAAATGGAGTTAAAAGATGAATTAACGATGCTTAAAGAAAATAATAATTTACTATCTACCAAATACAAAAAAGTTCCATGCATTGCCCTAATTGCCCTTCGACCAGAAAAAAAATACACTATGAAAAGGTTGTTTTGGTAACTAGCAATTTCATCCAAAATCATAACTTGATTCTCACAATTAAATGCCATTTGTCAACTTCACATTGGTCTCCAGCGTTTTTTCCCTCCTTCCCACATAAACCTACTCACACATTTTCTCTCTCTCTCTCTCTCTCTCTCTCCCATACTTTTCCCTCTCTCTTTCTCTCTCCCGTTTTCTCTCATTTCTCTTTTCTGTCATTTCCGTCAAAACCTACACCGTCGCCGCCCCCATTCTCCTTCATCTCCGTTTCTTCTTCCCCTACTAGATAATGGCTGTGTTTTTTCAATATTGATCTCTGACGTTGGGTATATGAAGACTCAAGAAAGATTTGTTGTGCGAGAACATGTATTATGGCTGAGTAGTTCGAAAGAAGAACACCATAGATCTATGAAAGACACCAAAACACAGATGATACAATGGGTAAGGAAAGTAGATCTTGTGATGGCTAGGGTTTTATATTCAAGGTGAGTGTTTGTATCCTTTTTATTTCTAATTTTAATGGTTTTATGTATTATTCATCATTTGAATGAGTTTAGTTATGTGGTTTTCATAATGATTATCATACAATTGGAAAGGGGAAACATTTTGTTGAAAAGTAATGAAAACTTCCACTTAATTTCATTTTCATTTGTTTTTCAGATCTATGACGTGTTATATGGAAACAGGGTACTTGCTATAGGGCTTTATTGTGTTATTAAGTGTTGTCTTATTACAAATTAGTGCAGATAAGCTTTAAATAGCATGCCCAATACGACTTTATATACTTTATATCGATATTTCTTTGATGTTTATACTCTATTAATTTAATTTTAAGGTCTGATGTTATAATTTTTTGGAGATAATTGCAGGTAAAAGTCAAGAGAAGAGGGGATGATTCAAAATATGTGGCTAAGGTATGTCTCTCAGTAAGGAACTGTGGTTGTTTTTTTCTCATTATACTATGATGTTATCAAACTTTGGGTGTCAAGAATAGTTTTCTTAACATATCTAACTGAGTAGGATCAACTCAATTATCCTCATTCGCATATGGAGACCAGAAGGTTATGTTATGGTGATAAAACTCATAAAAAAGTAGTTTAAAAAGAATTGCAGAAGAGAAAGTTTATTTCTATAGGGTAAATTGCAAGTTATAGCATGTTTTAAATTCTCAATGAAACAATGTTACTGTTTAAATATGCTACTTTTGATGCAAGTTATTTGAGCAGTTATCTATTTGGCGTTATTTTTTAGCTTTTGGTTTATGCTTGCTCGAGCTGGAATGATTGAAGGTATGTTTTTTCTGTGTTTTTTCTTCCCCTGCTATTTATAAAAGGTATGTTTTTTTCCCTCTTTTTTTGTTTTTTCATTCATGTCGTCTTCAATCTCTATTGCAACCAAGTTTCCTCATGTTTCGATTTCCAGATTTTTGTTTCTATGTTCATTCATTTTTCTGTATTTCTCTTCTAAAACATGTTTTTCACATTTGTTTCATCACTCTATAATGTGGTTATTTATCGAAAGTGATGTTGTTAGAACTATTGCAAATTTCTATCATGACCTGCAGATTCTTGACCTCAGCAAAAGTTTCAAGCTCATGGATGCATCACTGTATGCTATAGCCCATTAAATGTCTTTTCTCTGTTATTTCAGTTTTGGTTATTTAGAAATTGGATTGTAACTAGGGAGCATTGTGCTTGATTTCGTATGTGTGATGATGTATCATGTGCATTGTGCCTGTGATGGTTTTTTTGTCCGTGTGTTCTCTTGTGTATGACCTCATTTCTCCGCCCTATATGGCCACCACCATCTCCAATAAAAAAACCAAAGTCATATTCTTACTCTTCATCTCACGACCCTCTTATTGAATCACTTGGAATTTGTTTCGATCAACTTTGCCGTCGACAACGGTTCTCATTCTCCAGCTGCTTTGTGATTGGTTTTGTCTTCTGTTTTCTTTTGCCCATTTTTCATTTCACCGATTTTGTAGTTTTTGGTTTGGTATTATCACATTGTATGTTACTTAAGGTTTGGTTTTGTGTTCTTTTATTTGTTCGCTACAGTTTTTGTATTACAGATGTAATTTTTCTATCTCTCTCATATGCTTGATTCTTGATTTTTGATTCTTGTGTTGTTGGAGATAACAGTTAGACCCTATTTGGATCAGCAACTTAGTTAAGCGGGTACATAGAAGATAAAATATAGTCAAACTATGGTCAAAGAGGCACCTGTGGTCGAGGAGGCTTCAGGCAGAATATCAACCATATTATATACCTCAAATGCATTGATATGAGGGTAGAAGTTGACACTTCTTAGTGTTATATTCATGTTGTTAATCCTCTTTATTGTAATCTATAAAGCACTGATTTCTGATCTTTTTGTTGTATAGTTTGACTTTACAATATCTCTGTTTATGAACACATCAAATGGGGAAAACACGGGAAGAATTCCAGCAAAATGGAAGATGATGCAGTAGTCCCCTAATCCCTCGAGAGGTAGGTATACGCCATCGTATTTTGTCGTGCCTAGACTCTTCACGTTTGGACAACAGTAGATGGCGGTTTCTCCAATAGATTGACTGAAGCTATTATGAATCTTAAACCCTCTTGTAGCATGAAAATGTATGAAACTTCTATCACCATTCCATATTCTACCCTATGAGTCCATGGGGTACCTATTTTTTTAGAAGCTAAACCATAGTTATCAAATCGAGATTCAAAACGTGAACTAGATGATCCTCAATTGAATCTTATGAATTGGAACTGAGATACGACTCACATGCATAGTACGATACGATAACCATGACTATTCATCTCAAAAAATGCCTATATAATTAGAAAGTAATGCTATGAATCTTACCTTATAGACTCATTGATGTCTCCACAATAAATTCTATAACTCATCCTGCAGATTCTATGATCAATATTGGAAGAGAAAATTGTTGTTGTTGCTGTAATAACTACATTTGCATCCATTCACCAGCAGCCAATTCTAGGATCACCATCAGGTTTGCAGATTCTGTCACAAGGTTCTTCCTCTTTAGTAGTTGCTCCAGTTGCTGCTGGTTTCCCTTTCAAAGTTTTTGGATCAAGTGTTATAATTTCGCAATATGCACCAGAGTACACTTAAATTGTTCTTAAAGTTTTCTCTGTCATTTGTTTCAATCATTTTCCAGTTACACTTAAATTGTTCTAAAAGTTGCATCATTTTTATATGCAGCTACACTTAAACTGGTATGGACTCTGGTGAGGTTTATAAGGTAACAAGGTGCAGCCTGACTTCTTCCAAAAGCGCAACAGTCTTGTACCAACATCATGCTCTGAAACCTTCTCCATGTATTAATACAAACTTATTTGTTTTGATGTTCTCTAGAAATTTTGGATCCTGGGGAGAACATATAAGCTTTGAAAATGAAGTACTTTATGCAAACTGGAAGTAAGTTCATGGTGAAGTAAGCAGAATAAAGATTTTTAGCAATTTCGTTTTTAGTTCGATTTCTTACATTAGAAATCTTATGAATTTAATCATTATTTGCAACAAAATGTAGTTGTTCTTGATGAAGCAAAGAGGGAAAATGAAATATGCAGGGCCAATTAAACATCATTCTTCCTATTTAATAAGTTACTTCGAGGTAAATTGCGATGAACCTTTGACAAATGAAGTACAATGATCTTAATATGCCCAAGAAATGGGATTTTTGAAGTAGATTGGCATCTACTTGGTTTGATATTATGTTCTAAGTGTTACTGGTGAATTCTCATTATTGGTTTTTATGCTTTCCTTATCATATTCTATATTCTAATTGTGCTTAACACTTGATCATATACTCTTTCTATTTTTTTACAGGCTGCACAACACTAGGTTGTTGAAAACAAGTCAAATGTCTCTTTCCTATAACCTAACTAACCTTTTAATTTTTAAATATGTTTCAATTATCTGTTTCTTCAAACAAACCAAAACTCTAATTCATACATGTCTTTAATGAGTAGGCTACAATGAGGGAGCTTATGAGTGACTTCTATTATATTTTCATAATTGAATGAATTAGATAATGAGTAAGTCATATACATGATTTGCTGTAATTATCCATAATAGAACATGAAAAATGGTAGAAACATTCTTTGCTATATTATCTTATATGGTAAAGGATATTTAGTATTTAGGTTAACATATACAACAAAATCATAACACAAACTCAAAGCAGACAGTGTATTCCAGTTTCTTATCAACATTGATACTTACTGATATATTTCCAGTGTTTTGTTATTTAACATATGCCATTTTCTCTTTTCAAGGTGTGTTTACAAGAAGATGTGGAACAACACTAAACCATGGTGTTGCAGCTTTTGGATACGGAATATAAAACAATGTTGTTGATGTAATAAAAATAGAGCGTGAGGTCGTAAATGGGCATACCGGTGAAGTCTTCGATATGATGAAATGGAATGCATTTTAAACTATCGATAAATCAAATGTATATTCGATTTCATAACATTTTCAAAGATGGTAAAATAAATAATTTATACTTCTAAGTTGGTGAAGAAATGTATTGAAGCATTTGGTTTGTAGTAGGTAAAGATAAGTTTTCTTGATTTGACCTTTGATTTTGATGGTGTTGCAAATGGTGTAGGTGGTTGGGCAGATATTGATGTTAATACATGATTGTTTGCCCAAGAACTTATATCCAATTCAGTAGGAGTAATTCAAGAGGATCCCAAAGAGTCTTTTAATCCATTAATGGTTTTAGAGAAGCCTCACTCAAATACAAAAGCCAGGGGGTTCATTTACTGCTTGAATAATTTCTCTTGCTGATGAGGTATTACATTTTTTATTCTATACTTTTGACTTTGTAAAATTTTCGATTTGGTTGTGAAGGTAAACTTAGATTTAATAGCATTTTTCTTGCATACCGAACATTGGTTGGATTTTTTTTTCTTCTTATTATCTTCATCAACATATAAAATTTCTACATTTTTATTAATGGATTAATAAAAACTATGATCATGAATCCATGACTTATTGACTTATGAAATGTATTTTTCTTAAATCTTCATATTTTGGTGATCTTTATTGAAAAACTTGTCTAGAATTGTAGTGGATTTGGTTGATATTCCATGATGAAGAATTTTATTTGCTTACAATTTTAAGTAGCATGGATTTTAAATTGTGTTAAATTATTGTGTCAGTAATGGGGTACTGAAGAAATTGTACAAAATTGCGGTGGATTTGGTTGATATTCCATGATGAAAAACTTGTCTAGAATTGTGGTGGATTTGGTTCATATTGTTAAACCAGGTGGCATTCTACCTATGAATTCACATGTGTGTGTAACTACCTGCAAGATACGTTCTAATGAGTTTTGTTGTTAAATAATAAGTAATTATGACGTGCATACATATGAATTTAGTTACCGACGTATTGTTTTTTGTCTTCATTGTAGGTTCATCGAGGCTGCACGGGCTTTCACACACATAACATCTGGAACTTCTAAGAACACTAAAGTGGTGGTTGATCACAGAGCAGTTCCTGCATTTTAATGGATTGGTGACTTCACAATTTGAAGATATAATAGATCATATTCAATTCAATGGAACCAGTGTTTCAGTACAAGACTTCTTGGAAAGCTACTATGGTTTCAAGCTTGAATTTTTGGGAGTAGTTACTGGTGTAGCAGTTGGATTCATAGTGACTTTTGTGTTGGTTTTTGTCATATCTATCAAGATGTTTAATTCCCGATCACGTTAAGTGTGTCGCTGTAGAGAGTCTTAGCAAATATATCAAAATAATTGATCTCTATTATTACAAGTTAATTTTACCCGTGCCGCACGGAGTCTTAACAAATATATCAAAATAATTGATCTCTATTATTACAAGTTAATTTTACTCGTGCCGCACGGGTATTCTACTAGTAAATAAATAAAAACACAACATAGAGAGCCAGGGGTGCAATGCTGCATCGTGGGGTACAAAAGCAAAATCAGGATTGACTTCGAAGCATGGCTCAAAGTAGGGGTGTGCAAAAAAACTGGTTCACAAAAACCAATTTTAAAAATATGGTGCACCTATTTTAAATGTCCATATTATTTGGATTAAAACTAATCCAGATCCATTTCATTAAAACCATAAAAAACCAATAACTATTTTTTAAAACCAATACATAAATGATTAACCAATGTATTAATCACTTGTCTTTAATTCATGGTCATAAATTAACGATATAAATAACAAAAATAATAAATATTTGAGTAAAGTAAAATAAAAATGTAATTCATATTTGATTTCCTCAATTGAAATCTAACACAATGTTTTAACAATTTTTTAATATATTTGTTTCATAATTGTTAGTTATTAATTCAATTTAATATTCTATTGATCTATGTAATTTTATTACTACTTCATTCTATGTATTTTAAAATATTTTATAGTAAAAACATTTAGATTTTCAAGTCACAATACATTTTTGTTTTGTTATGGTTTGATATTATGTTTTCTTTTGCTCTTTCTTACTCCCTCCGTCTCATAAAAAGTGTCTCATTTGCACTTTTTCTTTGTCTCAAAATAATTGTCCATTTACATTACCAATGTTGTAATTATTATTATTCTTCCACTACTATACCCCTATTCATTAAATTTCATTTTATTCAACTACTTTATCAACTACATTTAATAGGGGTATTTTAGTAAATGACATTAACTTTTTCACTACAACCAACACATCTAATCATTTTCTTAAGAACCGCGCATTGCTCAAATAGGACACTTTTTATGAGACGGAGGGAGTATTATTTCTATTGATTCTATATTCTTTCAAAAATCATACTATTGTTGATCATATTTCGTAAATATCATAATTGAGATTTAAGATGTACCACCATCGAGAGATTATTAATTTCAAAAATGGATTTAAAACGATTGTATGACATTAGAAAAAGGTTGTTTGAATTGAAAACTGAGTTTTAATCAAAACAAGTTTGAGAAAATTTGGTTTTAAAAATAGTCCAACCAAAAACCAGTTTTTGGTATAAACCAATTTTGAACCAAACCAATCCAAATATAAACCAGTTTTTAAAAAATAAATCAATTTTATTAAAGTGGTTTTAAGAACCAAACTGAACCATATATTTGGTTCAATTTGATTTGGTTTATAAACCATGCACACCCCTAACTCAAAGCACTTTAGAATGGCTTACCAAGGGGTGCGCTATTTAATAGGGCGTGCGAGTGAGCAAAACATTGGATTAGGTTTGCAACCCAGGCTTAAGCCTCGTTACGAGACCGAGGGGTCACAATAAGCTGGAAACTAAACGCCCTCGTTTCACTTGTTGGTGTACAAGGTGAAATAATGAAGATGAAGAAGAGAATATATTATATTGAATGACGGCTACACAAGGATAAAAAGATACAAATGATTGGAATGACAACTATCCTATTTATAAGCTAAAATTAGGGTTACCAAAAGCAACAATAAAATACTAAAATACCCTCTAACAAACTTAATGACTAAGTTTGTGAATATAAAATAAAATATAAATTATTATTCTAATACCATCCCTTAATTTATATTTCCTCAAAACTAACAACTCCAATTCCATCCCTTAAGCGAAGGAATTGATCAGTCTTGATAGCCTTCGTCAGAACATCTGCCAACTGCTTCTGGGTACTACAGTGCAGAACTTCTAACACTCCATTCTGAACTTGACTTCTCAGATAGTGATACTTTGTCTCAATATGCTTGCTTCTCCCATGCAACACTGGGTTTCTGGCAAGGTTGATCGCAGACTTGTTATCAATCATCAGCTTCAGAGGCTTGTCAACTTTGATCTTCAGATCTTCCAGCAAGTTCAGAATCCACACAGCTTGACATGCAGTAACAGCGCCTGCAATGTATTCAGCTTCACAGGTTGATAGCGCAACAACAGGTTGTTTCTTAGAACTCCAAGAAATAGGACCTCCCAGAAACTTGAACAAGTATCCAGAAGTACTTCTTCTATCAACTCTGTCTCCACACCAATCAGAATCTGAGTAACTCAGAAGTTCTGATTCAATCTTCCTTCCAGAACTCAGAAGTTCTGATTCAATCTTTCTTCCAGAAGGGAACAACACTCCATACTTTAGAGTTCCCTTGATATACCTCAGAATCCTGACAGCAGCTTGGTAATGGGACCACTTAGGTTTACTCATGAATCTACTAACCATTCCAACTGCATAGCAAATATCAGGTCTGGTATTACACAAATACCTCAGAGAACCAACCAACTGTTTGAAGGTTGTAGCATCCACATCCTCACCATCAGAATCAGAATCTAATTTCTGATTTGTATCTGCAGGTGTGATAGCAGCCTTACAATTCTGCAGCTTAAATCTCTTCAGAAGTTCTCGTTCATACTTCAGCTGATGCAAAATGATACCTTTCTCAGAATATCTGAACTCCATCCCTAGAAAGTATATCATTTTCCCGAGATCAGTCATTTCAAACTCATTCATCAGCACCTTCTTGAACTTCGCTAATTCTTGTTCAGAACTTCCGGTCAACAGTATGTCATCAACATACAAACACACCAGAATCATATTTCCTTCAGAAATATGCTGAACATAAACACCGTATTCCATCTCACATTTCTGAAACCCTTGCTTCTTGAAAAATGAATCGATCTTCTGATTCCAAGCTCTGGGCGCTTGCTTCAATCCATACAAAGCTTTATGTAATTTGTACACCATCCCTTCCTGATTCTCTTTCACAAATCCAGGAGGTTGTGACACATAAACTTCTTCTTCTAATGGACCGTTCAGAAATGCAGATTTCACATCTAAATGCATCAGAGGCCAATTCCTGTTAGCAGCTATTGCAATCACCAATCTGATTGTTTCATGTCTCGCTACAGGTGCAAACACTTCAGAATAATCCAGCCCAGGTTTCTGTAGAAATCCTCTTGCTACCAACCTCGCTTTGTATTTGCCAATTGATCCATCTGGCTTTAGCTTCTGCTTGAAAACCTATCTGACGCTGATGGCTTTCTTGTCCTTTGGAAGTTCTGACAGCTTCCAAGTCTTGTTTCTCTCTATGGCCTCAAGTTCTTCTTTCATGGCCTTTAGCCAGAACTTCTGCTTGAGAGCATCTTCTGTACTCACGGGTTCAGAGTCTACTAACATGGCACACTGAATAATCTCTCCCTCAGAATCTACTTCAGTGTCTTGCAACATGTCAAACTCTTCAAATCTTCTTGGAATGTTTCTGATTCTCTGTGGCCTCTGACCTCGTTCAGAACTTTCTCCGGATGCTTGAACCTCAGAAGTTCTGTCCTCAAAAGTTTCTCCTTCAGAAGTTCTTGCTTCAGAAGTTGGACTTCCTCCAGAACCTTGACCACCTTCAGAGTCTGGCATATTCCCAGAATCTGAATCACCACCAGAATCTTGATCATCATCAGAATCTGGATCATCAGAATCACCTTCATCTTCTGAGTCTTCTTCAGAATCAGAATCACCATCATTTTCAGAAATTCTTATTTCTGACCTTTCTTCAGAAGTTCTCACATCAGAATCAGATTGAGACTTATCCCAATTCCAAACTTCTGATTCCTTCACAATAACATCTCTGCTGAACTCAACTTTATTAGTTTCTGGACAATAGAGCTTGTACGCACCTGTACTGTGGTACCCCACCAGTAACATTACTTTGCTTCTATCATCCAACTTCTGTCTTCTAGCTTCTGGAACATGTTTGTAACAAACAGAACCAAACACCTTTAGATGACTAACACTTTGCTTTTCTCCCGTCCACTTCTGAATAGGAACTATTTCCTTCAACTTCTTCGTTGGACATCTGTTGAGCACATATGCTGCGGTTGCAACAGCTTCTCCCCAGAAGTTCTGAGGAAGCTTCTTCTCCTTCAGCATGCTTCTCACCATATCAAGCAAAGTACGATTTCTTCTTTCAGCAAGACCATTGTGTTGAGGAGTGTAAGGAGCAGTAACCTCATGCTCAATTCCATTCTCCTCACAGAACTTCTGAAACTCTTTGGAGTTATACTCACCCCCACCATCGGTTCTGAGAATCTTCAGAGTCTGACCACTCTGATTCTGAACCTTCATTCGGAACTTCTTGAATTCACCAAACACCTCGTGTTTGAACTTAATAAGGGATACCCATATCATTCTTGTGAATTCATCAACAAATGACACGAAGTATTTATTCCCTCCGAACGATTCTACTGGAAATGGACCACACACATCAGAATGTACTACTCCCAAGGCATGTTTTGCTCTTGGAGCAACTTCTGACGCAAATGGCAATCTTGGTTGCTTTCCTTCCATGCATACTCTGCATGACTTCTCAGGCTTCTTAATTGTAGGAATTCCATGTACCAGCTTCTTCGAATTCAGATGTTCTAAGCTTCTGAAATTCAGATGACCAAATCTTCTGTGCCACAGCTCACTTTCTTTCACAACGCTTGTTGCACTAAGACATTCAGAGTCAGAAGTTCTGACATTCACCTTGAATGTTCTATTCCTTCCTTGTTCTGACTCCATAATCAACTTCTGATTACAGTCATACAGCTTCAGAAGATTGTCCTTCATGGTAACTGAAAAACCTTTCTCAATTAATTGGCCCACGCTCATCAGATTGCTTTTGATGCCAGGTACATACCACACATTCTGAATCAATGCTGTTTTCCCATTATTCAGAACAACTCTGACATTTCCCATACCTTCAGCGTTAAGATATTTGTCATCAGCACATCTGATCTTTGTCCTCTTCTCAGAATCAAAATCAACCAGCCATTTCTTATTTCCAGTAAGATGATTTGAGCAGCCAGTGTCCATATACCACCAGTCTGTCAAATTCTGATCATCAGATTCAGAAGCCATCAGTAGCACAGATTCATCATCAGAACTTCTGGCTATATTTGCTTCTTCTGACTTCCTTTCTTTGTTTGACCAACAATCTCTAGCAAAGTGACCAAACTTCTTGCAACAGTAACATTGGATCTTCTTCTTGTCATACTTCTCTTTTCCCTTCTGAGCATTCTTTTGCCTATCAGAAGTTGAGGTTTCTGACTTCTGACCACCATCAGATCTTCTCTGCTTCTGATGCTTCTTATCAGAAACTACTTTCAGAGCCTGCTGCTCTACTTCCCTTTCAGAAGTTCTCTCAGTCAGACGCAACTCTTGCGCTTCTAGACTGCTTTGCAGCTCTTCAATTCTCATGGTGCTCAGATCTTTAGAATGTTCTATTGCTACCACAATGTAATCAAACTGAGGAGTAAGAGATCTCAATACCTTCTCAATGATTACTTGTTCAGAAAGAGTTTCTCCACACGCCTTCATCTCATTAGTGATCACAATCACTCTAGAGATGTACTCAGAAACTTTCTCATTGTTCTTCATGTTCTGATTCTCATACTGCTTACGTAGAGACTGAAGCTTCACCTTCTTCACTGATGCGCCACCACCGTAACATCTGACCAGTGTGTCCCACGCCGCCTTCGCCGTCGTAGAATCTGCAATCTTCTCAAACACATTCGCATCCACACACTGATGGATGTAGAACAATGCTTTCTGATCTTTCTTCCTTGTATCCTTCTGCGCGTTCTTCTGTTCTTCCGTCGCATCTGCTGCTACCGGAACGTAACCTTCGGTGACAAGATCTAGAACATCTTGAGCACCGAACAGTACTCGCATCTGAATCATCCAACGATTCCAGTTTTTGCCATCAAATACTGGGAGCTTGGTGTTCATTCCGCCGCCGCTGTTCATCATCTTCAACCTTGTACAGTACACTCAGAATCTCACCGCACACAGTGTTTCCCAACCCACAGAATCACAAATTTATGATTCCGATCAGAACTTCGTTCAAGATTCAACACAAATATCAAGAACAAAATTCAATCACACAAGAAAATTCTCACGTTTCACTCGTGTTTCCCGTTGATCCCAACCGGAGCTCTAGATACCAATTGTTGGTGTACAAGGTGAAATAATGAAGATGAAGAAGAGAATATATTATATTGAATGACGGCTACACAAGGATAAAAAGATACAAATGATTGGAATGACAACTACCCTATTTATAAGCTAAAATTAGGGTTACCAAAAGCAACAATAAAATACTAAAATACCCTCTAACAAACTTAATGACTAAGTTTGTGAATATAAAATAAAATATAAATTATTATTCTAATATCACTATCCTCAGCGCTCATCCCTCTCTTTCTCGTTCTCTCAACAGCATGCGGTGGCCGGGAATCGCCCCACCGCGTCGGAGGCGGCAGGGCGCACCAATACTCAAGAAATTACCACCAAAATGAACCTCTCGACGCACTGATTCTAGAACCTCTGCTCAACCTTTCGTAAAGCTCACACCTCAAATAAAATCTAAGTTTCAAACAAAGCTCTAGGTTCTGATATCTTAAACTAAAAGGCCTACATGTAATGTATCAAGTAATAAACATGGGGGAAGGCTTCTGAACACCAAATCGCTTCCAATGGTGAAGAAAAAAATGCGAAAAGATGAGGAAGATTTGAGTTTCGATGCTTACCTATCGAAGACACTCCGATGGCTCTTCAACGGTGGCGACGATAGAACAAGAAAACCTGAGGTTGCGCTGTCCATATAAGAACTATCCTTCTTTTAATCTTTATATTATCAAAGCGTGTTGTTTTGCGTGAGAGAATGGGAATGATGGAGTAGATTGTATGCGTGTGAAGTTGAGGGAGATGATTGTGTTGACTGGTGAATTATTGAAGGTCTCGGATTTTGCAGTGATTGAGGCATAAGCTCAACCAATTGAATATTCCACGTAAAGCTTCAATGGATGTGGATGGGACTTTGGTGAAGGTGAGTTCAGAGAGGGAGATAGTGGGTGAACAATGGAGGAATCCGAGAGTTGTGTGAAGAGGATTGTGAGGGTGATTGAAACTGAATTGAATGACTCCCTTAACTGAACTGTGATGATTGGTTTTTATAGATTTTCTCCTCTCTCAAATTTGTTAAAAATTCATGTCAAATGTGGATGAAATTCAACTCAAATGACTTTGGAATTAGGAATACAGTTAAAGGTTAGGGTTAGTAGTGTAAATGTGATTGAGTTAGTTTAAAAGGTCGTTACGACAGCTATGTTAAGTTAGTTATGAGCGTTTGAGCTAGTGAAGATTAGATTATGTTAGGATAGTTGAATTAGTAGAATTGGCTATTTGGACTTGCAATTAGTTTGTTGAGTTTGAATGGCTAGATGAAGTTATGCTAATGTATCAGTTTCTACTGGTTTCATCTATCAAGCTAGGACAATTATAGTTAGTTAAAAAGAAAATTAGCAAATGAATGTTAAATGAACAGTTGTATGTGGACACTTGAAGAATTCTACTGATTGGGCCTAAGGTGTCATTTGCTTTGCTAAATGAATCTGAATGAATGAAATTAAATTGAAGCTAATTATATGAAAAGGTATTGTTATGAGGTTTTGGTTAGTTTGGTGAAATCAGTTTGCTGTATTTACTTTGACAATTAGCATAAAAAACCACTAGCTAAAAAGTGTTAGAAGTTAGCATAGTTATGCAAGTCAAGAAGTAGTGTTGTTATGTATCAAGTTTAGGTCTTGGAATCTGAATTAAAAGTAAATGTTGGTTAGAATGAATATGAAACTGTACTTGTCAATTTGAATTTAAATTTTAGATAATCCTTGCTTGTACAGTGCTGCCTGTGATTGAGTCAGTGCTAGGAACAATGGATTGGAAGTTGCTTTTGAATGTCCCCTTGCAATGATGAAACTTGAACTGTGGTTAGCTAATTGTTGAATTGGATAAGATGGTTGGCATTGGATTGAACCCTAATGCTAGCATGACCTGAACTGGACTAAAGAAGTTTGTTTTAAGTATATGTGCATTGTTTTAAAATGATGGCCTTGGGTTAATTTAGAAACATCACTTGACCTTAGTGTGTTGCTATGTTATTGTACAGCGAAGTAGCTACTAACATGAAATGTGACATGGCCCTTAGCTAGTATGAAATGCAACTTGATAGTTTGTGTAAGAATGGTTATTAATCATGAGCTAATGGGTATCTAAATTGTGACATTGTTGTGTTTATGTGATGCAGGTTTAACCATGGTACAGCTTTAAGGTTTTGACAATGCAAAACTTAAAGCAACATAAGGGCAAGTTTGATGAAGATAACTTGGGGACTCAAAGGAGATGACTTAGAAATGGAAGACAAGGAGAATTAGGGTTCAAGATAGGTAGTTGACTTTGGTCAATTGTAGGCCAAAGTTGTGTTTTATTATGCAAAATTTTGTAATTTGTTTCTCTTGTGATGTAATTGGATGTTTTGGAATGGAAATGGATGTTTGAATGGATTGAATAATGACTTGGGTAAAACATAAACTTTGAAATTGATTAGTATTTGAATATGGACTTGTGATCTAGACGGTTGATCAGAATCTGAAGTGGGCCAAAGATGACGTCTGTGATTCTGTGTGTGTGTGAGATGAGGAGGGGGTGTACTTGCAAGACACTCCGATGAGAGAGAGAGAGAGAGAGAGAGAGAGAGAGAGAGAGAGTTTTGTAGGGTGATTTGGAATACCTGACCCATTCAAATGAGAGGGTTTATATAATGCCCCCAGCCCGTGGCCAACAATCCCTATTTTCGGGACGAAATAACCGTTTCCCAAAGAATAGGTAACTGCCAGAAACTAGCCGTTGAGACGGGCAGATGTGCCCGAGACTAGTCGTTTCCACGGACAAAGGCGTAGTTGCGAGCACAGACGTCGTGCCTGTTTCTGGATGGTGGAACCGTGCGTGAAGGGCAGGAACTACCGAGGAGGAGCGAGTGACCCTTGGGGTCATCCGACCATATTTGCCCGGTAGGGGGCAGAAAGGTAAATGCTGACCCCAATTGGCTGGACTTAAGCAATTGAGTCATTCTGGGAGCAGAAGTGGATTGGGTCATGCCTAGTCATTGGCCCAGTTCGGAACAGGAGCCCTTCAAGTCGTTGCTCCCGAGCACGAGAGTGATGACTTAAGGGTAACTCGCAGTCCCGGGGAGATCTAGAAAGGGTCGTCGCTTGTCGACGAGATGAAGTTGTTCTAAGATGCCCGAGGGAGTTGGTGCTTGCGGGGTACGTAACGCCGTATGGCATGCCCGGCGTATGGGGAGTCCAACGGTTGATGTGATCTAAAGAGGTGGGACGTCACGTGTGCCTCGAGCCCTGTGCTGTATTAAATTCGTCATGATGGCTAGGCTAGCATCATGATGATGACCCTAGCCGCGCGTGCTCGTGCACGTGCCTTCAGAATGCCTATAAATAAATGGAGAAGCTGCTCATTTGCACTTTTCGTTTCTCTCTCCTCCTTCGCTTCTCTGGTTTGAGTACTTCCGTTCGCTGCCGTTTAAGCCGCCGTCAACCACCGTCCAGCCGCCGTACCAGCTCCGTCCAACGTCTTCGACCTTCTAATACTTCCTCGGCCACGTAAGTTGCTCAACTGGACTCTAGTTTCAGGCTTTTTTGCTTTCTGTTTTCTAAAATGCATGCTGTTAGGTTGATTCTAGGTAGTATAGTAGCAGTTTCCGGCGACTGTTGGTGGCAGACGGTGGTTTGGCCACTTTTTTCCGCTGTTGTAGTCGCCGGACCCTTAGGAGCTTAGGGGTTTAGGTCGTTTCTGACGCCGTTATGACGACGGACGCGCTTGTCACCGGCGGAGTTTATGAATTTTCCGGTGTACCTATGAGTTTTCCGGTAGGCCTTCAAACAGAATTCTGGGTAGCGAACCGGGGAGGATCTCCCCGCGTGCGTTGGAGGGGTTGCCCCGGGCATCTCCTCGCGTCACACTTGTGTCATTTGAGTAGGGCTTAGGCCGGGGACGTCGTCCTCGGGCCTTCGCGTGCCCTTTCACTTGACTAGCGGTGGAAGGGTGGATTTGATTTTGTCATCGAATTCAGTTTTGTCCTCTGCTTTTCAGGTGAAGGAGATGGCCCGTGAACCTGAGGAGGAAATTCTCATTGACTCGTCCGAGGAGAGCTCCACGAAAAGTAGTGACACAGAAGTTACGGCCACTCACAGTGATGCCAGCGAGAGTCAACCTGGGATGACCTCCGCAGAGGAATGGATAGTGGCAGAACCTGCGGAGCATGCCTCCGTTTTTTCTCCGTACTCTGGGGACGCCTTCACGATCGTGGGGGCCGAAAGGGAATGAAAGATTCATTTCCCTGGAGAAGATGACCGAATCTGCACGGACTACGGGGAGAGGTTCTCGATGTATGAGTACATCTTCAAAGATATTGGGCTGAGGCTGCCCTTCACTGATTTCCAGAGGTCTGTCTTCGTGCATTTAGACCTGGCCCATTCGCAGATGCATCCCAATTCCCTAGCCTTCGTCCGAGCGTTCGAATTGACATGCGAGTTCTTGAAGATAGGAGCTACCCTCCCTTTATTCTTTATAATCTTCCATCTCCAGAGGCAAGTCTCGGGGAGGAAGTTCGGCTGGGTCTCGCTGAAGCAGACGAAGAAGTTGTTTAAATCGTTCTTCTAGTCCATTAGGACTTTTAAAGAGAGATTCTATATTATCGAGCCCGTGTCGGCAAAGGCCCAAGATACCACATATGTTTGAGAGGTGTCGACGGATGAGAACGGGGAGGATCTTTACGACGAGCATGGCAAAGTGGTAGCGCAGAGGTTGCTGAAGTTCCTTTTCTGCTGGAGTGGGACTTACTTTTCCCAGGGAACCGACCAGTATCTTGCCCAGCCAGAGATGTTGGAAGATGAGGACAAAGCCGGCTATGCGCTGCTGGTGAATTTTGTCAACAGTTTTACCCCTACGGAGTGTTGTACTAAGAGCGGGGATCTGATCTTCGAGGAAGATGGTGGGCAGAAAGTGGAGAGTCGTTACATTAGCACGAAGGGGCTCCTTGAGTGCAGGACTCACGATGACGCTCTTAAACTTCTAGGTAGTCTTTATTTCTTAGCTTGTTTAGATTATTGTCTTCCCCATTTGCTAACATGCTTGTTATGTTTTTGCAGGTGAAATGCCTTCAGCGCATGAGCGAATGGTAAAGAATGCCCAGGCAAAGGGCAAGGGTGGAGTAACAAACACGAAAGGCCGGCTTATCCAACGAGTGCCACCTCCACAGACAGGGTAGGGGACCTCCTCACCGACTCCACCGCCTGTCCAGGGTTCCCTAGTGCCCAGAAACTCGAGGTTTAAGTGCTTTCGTCAGAACGAGTTGGTGGACCTCAGCCAGGCGGGGGAGAAGAGCAAGTTCGAGTTGCATCCATGCCTTTACAATAAAAGGTCCTTCGAAGGCTTCTCCTTGACGGTTCCACCCTGATTAGGGTCCTGGAGATGGCGGCGGTCTATGCCGAGGAAGATTCCCCTCATGAGTCTGAGCTGAAGAAGGCCCATACCGCGATATCGATTCTGGAGGAGAAGGTGAAGAAGGCTAAGAAGGAGGCTAAGGCTGCCAAGGAGGCGAGGAAAAAGTCTCAGGAGGAGCTGACCAAGATCTAAGGGGAGAAAGACACCCTGGCCGCGGAGAAGAAAGTCGCGGAGGATTTGGTCGAGCAAATGAGATCTGTTGCTGCCCCTGCTGAAGACGAGCACGAGAGTCTGAAGGAGCTGAAGACTCTGGCTGAGTTGGTTGCCCGTTGAAGATGGCTGGTTTATACCTGAGTGAATCGTACACTCAAAGATACAACAGAGTCGCCACCGAACTTTATTTAGTCCCAAAGGACAAGGAAAATATCGATGAAACCCAAAGGGAAGAGAAACGGGAACGGGGGTCGGTTATGCGAAAGGAAGGTACTAGCACCTTACGCATCCGTCGTACTCGACGGGAACCATTTTACTTGCTTCTAGGCTTGGATGGGTTATCTATCTAAAGGCTTCTAGCTAAAAGAAGAAGAGAGAGAAGAGAAAAGAGAGAGAAAAAAAGGAAGAAAGAAAGTGCTCGTGGAGGATTAGGGCCCTCGTGCCTACGTACCCTCATAGTGTAATGAGGAAATCAGAGCTCCGTAGTTCATGGAACCAGGAATAGAGAAGAACGGAAGAAGATGGAAGGGTGGAAGTGTGCTCGCCAAGATCATCGCGATCTCGTGCCTACGTATCATACATTCGAAAGAATGTAGAATCAGAGCTTCCGTAGTTCGTGGAACTAATACGGAAAAGGAAAAGAAAGGAAAGTGGTGTCAAAACCAAGAGCAAAAGAGGGAGAGAAACGATCCGTTGGGGATACCCAAGAAAATGGTGTCAAAACCAAGAAAGAAATGCAAAAAGGAAAGACAAAAGTTGTACTGAGAATAACGTGCATGAGTGGTGTCGAAACCAAGAAGAGAAAGGAACAAAAGGAACAGAAAGGACTCCACTGGGGAGGTAATAGAACAAAGCGACTATGCGGGGGACCAGAGGATAAGCGACCCTACTGAGGAACAAGCAAATGGATGATGTCAAAACCAAGAGAAAAAAGGTTTAGTATATTAACGGACTGGCAGTGGTTAACCGAAGGGAAAAAGATAAGAACTCTGGTAGGGATAAAGGTTTTAAAAGATAGACTGTGATTAACCAGAAGAGAGAGTACTGAACCAAAAGAAGGTGTTGACTCTGAAAGGGTTTTGGTATATTAACTGATAACAGTGGTTAACCAAAGGAAAAGGGTGTGGAACCAAGCAGAGGTTGTAACCCACTGGGGATGTTGGTACTGACTAAACAAATAGTACTTGACCAACAAAAAGGGGTATTGAACCAAAAGAGGTTGCTAACCGCTGAGGATTCGGTGTTAACAGAAGAAACTGTGATTAACCGAAAAGAAACGAGTGATTAACCAAGAGAAGGTGATTAACTCAAAAGAGATTCAGTGTTTTAACAGATTAGCCGTGGTTAACTGAAAAAACGGGTGATTAACCAAAAGAAGGTGATTAACCCAAAAGGAACTCAGTGTGTTAACAGATAGACTGTGGTTAACTGAGAAGACAAGCAAATTGGTGTTTTAACTAACAGGCAGTGATTAACCAATCAAAGGGAGAAGAACCAAGAGAAGGTTGCGAACTGCCCAAGGGTTTTGGTGTTTAACAAGAAAACTGTGTTTAACCGAAGACAAAGGAATTGAGACTCTTCTGGGGAATCAAAAAGACGATGATTGACCAAAGAAGAAAGATATTGAGGCAAGAGACGGGTGTTAACCCAAGAAACAATGATCTTTAACCAAGAGAATGGTGATTGATCAAAAGAGAGAGATTGAGAGGAGCACAAGTGATCAAGGATCGACTCGATTGGGGAAGGAGAAACACTACAACTTGAGGATAGAGGTGACTATTCTCGAAAGAGAGGGCCAGACACCCTTATCCAAGAAATAGCCAGAATGAAGGTAGGACAACTCCATCCCCATTCCTTCTCTAGCACTCAAAGTATAATGCGGAAATTGAGACAGACAGCGCCACAGCTCCAATTTGTATAGTGCTCCAGTGTCGTGCTCTAGTGCGTCGTGCGAAACCCTAACTCCGCGGGGAAAGAGAGAAAGAAAGCTCTAAAGGAAGCCTAAAGAGAAGTGCCAAGGAGGATTAATAATTGAAACGAAGTTTCGATTAATTAATCAAAAGGGAGGAGTATGCTAATAATTTTCCAAAGTGAATTGAAAAATTATTAAAGCAAAAGGGTGCATTATTGATTATACAAGATTAAGATTATCCATGAAGAACAAACTTAATTCAAACATGAATGAAAAGTGCAAAACAGTACCAAATGATATTTAGTATGCAACACAAATCATGTATCATGTGATCAAAGAAAGTGCAAGAATGATCATGTTCACACAATGCCAAGAATATGAACAAATTGAATAATCGGAATCGTGCATCAAAATTCATGAGCAAGCTTCAAACAAAAGTTAAATGACACCTAAAACATCCATCAAAATCAAGCATATCAATCCATGGAAGTTAGAGGAAGAAAGCATGGCAAACACACTTGAAAAAGCATGAAAATGGCAATCTGGAGCAGTGTTAATCGATTAACACTTGAAAAACCGCAAAATTACACTGGTTAATCGATTAACACTTTTGCACTGCAAAATGTTAATCGATTAACACTGAAGCAGAGGCAGAAAAAACAGTTTTCAAAAGTGCTTTTAGCCACTTATTGATTGTGCAATCACTCCTATGCTAGGGCAAACAATTATGCACGAAAAGTCAAGTTTAACAACAGAAAATAATCGGTAATGGAATCAATTAAATCATCAAGATCATGGATCAAGTAATGGCATAATCAATTCACACAAAAAACGTCGAAACTACATCGCGAATGATACGAAAACGTTCGAAACCGTAAAATGAATGATAACTACCAACCTACAAGCCGGAGGATTGGCTTGGTGATTGTTGCTGATGAATCTTGAGGAAGATAATCAAAGAAAACCAAAGGAATCTTCAATTATAGCCGAAACTTATCAAAACCGAGCAAATTGCGACGAAACTCCGAAATACGAATTCGAACCGTTGAATCTTGAAGCAAACACTTGAGACGAATCCAAAAGCCAATAGAACTCCAGGAATCCAAGTATAATTGCAAGATGTTGAAGGTTAAGCTCAAGAAATAATCACTTCCAATGTAGAAGTGATTATTCTTCAATGGTGAAGAGTTATGGTGAGGTTTGGGAAGAAAATGTAGATGAAGATGAAGAAGTTGCAGAGAAATTCAGAGAGAATGTGAGAGAATTGAGAGTGAAGTATGAGAAATTTGTGTGAAATGGTTGATCCCCCCTTGAAAAATGATTGAAGGTTTGTTTATATAGATTTTTGGTTTGGAGTGTGAGAGGTTTGGCATTAGGCTAGGAGCTAGCTTTGGG
This sequence comes from Lathyrus tuberosus, assembly GCA_022829125.1. Lineage (NCBI taxonomy): Eukaryota > Viridiplantae > Streptophyta > Magnoliopsida > Fabales > Fabaceae > Lathyrus > Lathyrus tuberosus. The sequence continues at coordinate 2,340,588 of JALAZF010000157.1, read as the reverse complement.
TGGTTTAGAATTAGGCTAGGAGTTAGTTACACTTGACTCACCGAGTCAAGCGGTTAACTCGGTTAGTTAGGAAGTTAACTCGGTAGCAATCCCAATGTAAGCTTCAAATCAAAGGTTGGCATGCTTGGAAATCAAGGAACATAGTGCACTTAATTTAAAGTGAAGCATGTGAATAAATGTAAGTGGAGTGGCTTGAATAGTCTTGAGATGTCTAGAGATGTCTAGAATGTTCAACATGCTGCTAGAAACAAGTAGAATCCCAAAATAAGGAGAAAAAGTTGTTGTCATGAAAAAGCAGCAAATTCTGCCCATTTTGCATGTGTTAATCGATTAACACAATTTGCACTGCAAATGGTTAATCGATTAACCAGGTCAAAAATCCCCAAATTTGTTTGAAAAATGGTGCTGTGGCCACGGTTCCGATTTTCAACCTCTGACTTTGATACATAAGCATAGAAACCCTCATTTTGTGCTTGTTTTGATGATGTGATGACCTTGTGAGGATGCAATTAATCGAGCTTGGAAAACCTGAATATTCCTGCAACAAAACCACAGAGAAAAAGTGCGAATGCGTATGCCAGCGATTCGGATGCACATGCTCATGCAAAATGCAAGAAAGGAGGTCAAACTTCGGGTTACGACACCCGTATTGTGCAGACGGAGGATGACGTCGAAGCCATTGGGGAGGATTCTTTCAACAACGCTGTGGCGCAGCTGAAACTTGTGAACCCCGGTGCCCAACTGTCCACTGAGGGGACCGGTTTCCTGTACCATGTGGAGAATGAAAAGATCGTCATCCCCGACTTTCTTCAGACCCGAGAGGAGCATGCTCAGATTCTTCACGAGGAGCCTCAGTAGACTATCTCCGAGGAGCCTCAGCAGATGGAGGAGTGATATCTTTTTGTTGTACCTTCGGCCTGCGCGCCGTGTTAATGCAATTTATCATTTTGAAAGGGGGCATGGCCCTTTGTTTATGTAACAAGTACAATTTATGGTCCTCTTGACCACTTACTATTGTGATATGTATGTTTCTGGCCGCTCTGGTCGGTTTTGTATGATTTATATTCGCGCATGGCTTTATCTGTTTTTATTTTTGCTAAGTGTAGTAACTTTGCTCGATACAAGTGTGTGCCCATAATGAGGGTGACTTTGAATGATTTGTTGCTTTAGGGTTTGCTCGACTTTGATGTGTTTGTTAGTGAGGGGGACTGGTCGAACGACCAGGGTAGTTTTCGGGCATGAGAGCGGAGCTCAGGTCGCGTTTGAGGCCTGAGTTCGCGGCGTGAACTTCCCATCACGAGCTGGGTGTTCTGCCTATCATGGTACTTTGACGACGGTGGGCTCGGTTGAGGAACCGCCATCAGGCATGGGTTCTGCTCGTTCTTGAGTGAAAACCTGCCTCAGTTTGAATGCAACGCTTGTACCTGAGCGCACATTGGTGGTCGGGACGCTATGCTCGTCGCATCGACGAAGCGAGCCGACGATTAGAGCCTTAGCTATAATATTGTTTTAGCATTTCAGCGTTCCATGGTCGAGCAGGTTCTTCCCCGTTTAGGTGTTCTAGGTAGTAGGCCCTATTCTCCGTCTTCGCTTGGACGCGATAGGGTCCTTCCCAGTTTGCGGTGAGTTTGCCTTCTCAAGAATCTTTGTGATTCCTTCTTAAGACAAGACTGCCTACTTGGAATTCTCGCCGTATAACTTTGGAGTTGTGCGTGATTGCAATTTTTTGTTTTAGTGAGGCTTCGCAGAGAACTGCTCGTGATCGGACCTCTTCGACGAGGTCGAGCTCCTCCCTTAGCGCCTCGCTATTTGTCTCCTCGTCCAGGGGGGATTCAGTCCGCCTGGTTGGCACGTGTATCTCGATAGGGATCACTGCCTCAATTCTGTAGGCTAGACAGAAAGGGGTTTCCCCGGTCAAAGAGTGGGGTGTAGTGCGGTAGGCCCAAAGCACGCTGTGCAGCTCCTTGACCCAAGATTTCTTCATTTCGTCCAGCCTTCGTTTGAGGCCTCGTAGGATTACCCTGTTTGCTGCTTCGGCTTGCCCGTTAGTATGGGGATGTTCGACAGACGCGAAGTGTTGTTTCGTGCCCAGTTGGGCGACGAACTCCTGGAACTTTCTGTCCGTGAACTGCGTCCCGTTGTCGGTGAGTATTGCTTGGGGGATGCCGAAGCGTGCAAGGATGTTCTGCTTGTAGAAGCGAAGTATGTTGTGGGCCGTTATTTTGGCCAGAGCCTCCGCTTCTATCCACTTGGTGAAGTAGTCAACGCCCATTATCAAGTACTTGTTCTGGTTTTATCCCAGGACGAAGGGTCCCAGGATATCCAGGCCCCCCATGCGAAGGGCCATGGGGAGGACATTGCTTTGAGTTTGTTGGGCGGTGCCAAGTGCATGTCCCTGTGTCGTTGGCATTTGTCGTGTTTCTTCACGTGCTCTTTTGCATCATGCTGCATGGTCGGCCAGTAGTATCCTGCTCGCAGGGTTTTCCTGGCGAGGGATCTCCCCCCGAGGTGTTGGGCGTTAATCCCTTCGTGGATTTCCCGCAGGGCATGGGCGACCATCTCTTCCTCGACATGTTTGAGTAAAGGGATGGAGAACCCTCGCCTGTAGAGCTTATTTTCGACCAAGACGTAAGAGCAGGCCCTGCGCCTGACTACGCTGGCCTCCTTGGGGTCGGATGGTAGTTCATCCTTAGCAAGGTAATTGTAGGGGGTCATCCAGCAGTTGTTGTCGCCGACGATTTACATGTCGAGGATCGCGGAAATTTTCTCGATGCTGGGCCGAGGAAGTACTTTCTGGATGACGGATATGTTTTCGCCCTTTTTCTTTATTCTCGCTAGCTTTGACAAAACGTTCGCTCTGACATTATGTTTGCGGGGAACATGTTTTACTTTTACCGTCGCGAACTTCATCATCTTCTCCTTGACCAGGGACAAGTATTCAGACAAGTTCTCATTCTTGGCCTGGTATTCTCCTCGAACTTGGAGGGCCACAAGTTGAGAATCGGTGCAGATGATGACTTCCTCGTCCCCTAGGTCTTCGGGTAGGCGTAGGCTGACGAGGAAGGCTTCGTATTCAGCTTGATTGTTGGAAGTAGGGAAAGATAAGGTAAGCGAGACTTCGACGATAATTCCTTCCTCGTTTTCCAAGATGATACCTGCTCCGCTTCCTGCTGAGCTGGATGCCCCGTCGACGAAGATTGTCTATTTGTGTGCCACGCAAGTGAGGGAGTCAGCGAACGTCATCTCTGCGATGAAATCGGCCAGCGCCTGGGCCTTGAGGGCTTTTCGATTCTCATATTGGATGTCGAATTCGGATAGTTCCAATGACCACTTTAACATTCTGCCAGCCATGTCTGGTCGGCCTAACAGTTGCTTCACGGGCTGATCTGTTCGGACTACGATTGTGTGGGCCAAAAAGTAGTGCCTTAGTCTCCTCGCGACATTGATGAGGGCCATGGCTACTTTCTCTATCTATTGATACCTCAGTTCTGGTCCTTGTAAGGCCTTGCTCGTGAAGTATATGGGCTTTTTCCGGTCGGGCGTTTCACGAATGAGGGCGGCGCTGACGACCTCGGTTGCCACAGCGAGATAAAGGTACATGGTTTCGTCGTTCTCTGGCCGAGAGAGGACGGGTGGTTCTGACAATGCTCGTTTTAGGTCGAGGAGAGCCTGATCGCATTCCTCCGTCCATTCGAAAGCTGTCTCCTTGTGGAGGAGTTTGAAAAAGGGCAGCACGTGTTGGGCAGACTTGGCCACAAAACGGTATAATGAAGCGAGCATCCCGTTGAGAGATTGGATGGATTTCTTCGAGCTAAGAGTAGGAAACTCGGATAAGGCCCTGCACTTGTCGGGGTTAGCTTCGATTCCTCGTTCCGTCAGATAGAAGCCGAGGAACTTGCCCGCTCGTACCCTGAACATGCACTTCTCCGGGTTGAAACGCATCCGATATTTTTTGGCCTGCTCGAAGACTTTTCTCAAATGGTCCGTGTGATTGGATTCCTCGTGGGACTTCACGATCATATCGTCCATATAGACTTCGAGCGTGTCCCCGATTTCTCCCCGAAAGACCTTGTTCATCATCCTTTGGTAGGTAGCGCCAGTGTTTTTTAAGCCGAAGGGCATTACGTTGTAGTAATAGTTGTCTAACTCGATCATGAAGGTTGTGTACCTTTTGTCGCTTTTTGCCATTGGTATTTGATTGTAGCCCGAATAGGCTTCATTGAATGATAACAGTTTAAAACTGGCAGAATTATCAACAAGTTTATCTATATTAGGGAGGGGGTAAGCATCTTTAGGGCATGCCCTATTGAGATCAGTATAATCAACATACATACGCCACTTTCCATTAGACTTTTTAACGAGTACAACATTGGAAAACCAAGTAGTGTACTTGGCCTCCGAAATAAAGTTTGCCTCGAGGAGGTCTTTTACAGCTTGTTCGACAGCCTCCGTTTTCTCTGGAGACTGTTTTCTCTTACATTGTGCTACAACCTTAGCGGCGGGGTCAATAGTGAGCTGATGGCAGGCGACACCAGGATCTAGGTCGGGTATTTTTGCGGCGCTCCAGGCGAACAAATTTGCATTCTCTCGGAGGCAAGCTTCGAGCTGTTTCCTCGCTAAGTCGGGGAGTCCGGTCCCTATCTTCACTCCTCGCTAGGGGTCATCGCCGAGCAGGACAAGTTCGAACTCGCCATTCGGAATTGGACGCATCGGATGAGATCTGTCGCTGGTGCTGGTTGAAGCTGAAGGGCTGCTCGAACAAGTCTGGGCCTCCTTCTGGTCATCTTCGGAGAAGCGGCTGTCGAGGTCGATAGATTCGACACGGGGCAGTGGCTTGGACTCCTCGAAGCTGCTGGGCAGGGCCGGCTTGTTGGAAGTCTTCGGCTAGTTCTTCAACGTCCTTATCGCGCCCACAATACACTCTATCACGCTCGCGATGGTAACAGATACCCCCAACAATAAGATCCAACAGTCAAATACAACGACTAGTTCTTCAACGTCCTTATCGCGCCCACAATACCTTGCCAACGCGCCCATAATGGCTACTGATGATTCTAAAAACGTTTTATCTTTTATTCTTATTTGTTCTCACTCTTTCATCTATTCTTTTTCCCACTTTGTATAATTTATTCTAATAACACACTACAAAAAGAACATGATTAATCGAAATAACATGGAATTTAAATTACAATTAAAATAAACTTACTGATGGGTTACCTCACATTAAGTGCTTATTTATTGTCATTAGCTTCACGGACATGGTTTAAGGTTTATCAAGTGCAAGGGTTACCCTCGCACCGATTAATTTTCCTTTGATCACTCCTTCATCAACCTTGGTTACCCTAACTTTGTAGAAAGTATCATGGTCCTTAACATGTTGCATCCATTCGCACGCGTTAAATACTACTTCTTCATTGTTGAACTTCAAGGTTAATACACCCAATTCCACATTAATCACTGATTTTCCAGTTTCCAACAAAGGTCTTCCTAAAATTAACAAAGCATTAGTATCTTCATTAATATCCACTATAACAAAATCTTTAGGAAACACCAATCTATCCATATTAACTAGAACATTTATTATGACACCATACTTATGAGTGATTAAGAGATTGGCCAATGTAAGAGTCATATTTGTTGGTTTTGGATCTCCCAATTTCAGTTTCTTCATTAGTCTCAGAGGCATTAAGTTAGTTCTAGCACCCAATTCACAAAGTGCATGCAAAAAATGTTTCTTCGCCTATGGTTCACAGAATGGTAAACCTTCCTAGATCATTCAACTTTGGTGGAAATTTTTTGGAGTAAAGCATTACAACCCTTTCTTAAAGCAACAGTTTCACCTATACCTATTTTTTTTTCTTGACTGAAACTCTTTCATGAATTTAACATATTTAGCCATCAATTCAAATTTTTGATTAAACGAGATACTTACTTGGAGCTTGGTAAGCATCTCTTTGAACCTCTTAAAAAGTCCTTCTTCTTCTGATTTCGGTTTCTTCCTTATGATTGGATACAATGGTTTGGCATACTACAATAGTTCAGGACTATTAAGTGTATCCCCCTCACTGAGTAGTCACTCAATTTTTCACTCACCTCCTTTTCTTTTTCAATTTCTACCTCTTCTTCCACATACCATACTTCTTCACACATTTCATCCTCCCCTCGACTTGGTTCTACCCCATATCCTAACTTTATGGCTTTACAGGTCTCATTCTTTGGATTATCAACAGTGTTGCCAATAAACCCTCTATTAGAACCTAATATTGAGGCTACTTGTCGAGACAGTTGCCCTATCTGCATCTCTAAATATTTTATTGATGTTGCATGATTCTTCCTCATGGTCTCATGTTGCTTATTTACCTGTTCAAAGTTTCTTTGATTTACCTGAATGAATTTGTTAAGAGTTTCTTCAACTGGTGAAGGTTTCCTCTAAAATGGAGTCTGTTGCGCTTGTTGAATACCTTGATTAGCATTTAAGGTTTGATTATTGCTCCATCTGAAGTTTGGATGATGTTTTTAACCTGGATTATAGGTGTTGGAGTATGGATTATTCTTCTAGAAATTTACAAATTGAACTTTTTCACTTGAACCTCCTGGAGAACACATCTCATTAGCATGTCCTTCTCCGCAAAAGTCATATTTCAAGAGTTGTACATGGCTTACATTAGCTTGATTAAGATTGTTTTCTACCAATCTTTTATTTAGGAGTTTGATATGGGTCAACAATGCAATATAAGTGTCTAGAGTTAACACAACCTTCGGTGTACCTGTCGTTTCAACCTTAACTCCCCTTTCACTCTTTGAGCAGTATTCATTTAAGCAAACCTTCTCAACTAACTCTTTTACATGTCCTTCGGTCATGGATAGAATGGTACCTCCAATTGAAGCATCTAATATAATTTGTGTATGACTTCTGAGCCCTTTGATGAAATTTTACATTTGTTCCATGTTGCGCATGTTAAGATTCAGATACCTTGGTAATAACAGTTTGAACCACTCCCATGAATTGCACAAGGACTCACTTTCTTGTTGCTCTAAGTTTGTGATCTAAACTCTTCTTTCAAAAAACTGGTTAATGGTGAAGAACCTCTCCAAAAATTTGTCTTCTAACTCTTTCCATGTGTCAATCGTGCCATTGGGAAGACACAGCAACCAATCTTTAGCTCTCCCTATCAACGAAAAGTTGAACAACCTCAACTTTACTTGATTTTTAGTCACACCAGTTGGTATGCACGTTGGGGTTATTTCATAAAAGCAAGCTATATGCTCCCACAGATAACAAATCCTGTCTCCATCAAACAGATTGGCCCTTAAACCTGAAAGCATAGAATTTTTAATTTCAAAAGTAGCAGGGTTAATGGGTACGAAGCCCATAGAAATTTTCTCTACATCGGTTCATTTGCAGTAGTCCCCCATGGTTTGAGCTGGTGGAGCCACCATGGTCGTTTCTTCTTCTCCGTTTTCATTATTAGAAGAAACAAGTGAATCTTTCTCTACTAAAGCTTATTGCCCTAAAAGTGCTCATTGCGCTGCTTTCCGGTTTACTCGTGCAGTCTTTTCAATTTCTGGATCAAAAGGTATTAGCTCTGATCATGAACCTCGCATAAATAAACAGAAAAATACCTTTAGCAGTATTGCACCAAATCGAATAAAATAAAATAAACGAAAAACAAATAACTAAATTCAAAACTAAAAATAAAATTAACAAATAAAAAATACTAAACGTCGCACAAGCGTTGCCATGTTGAAATTATTAACAATCCCCGACAACGACGCTAAAATTAGATGGACTTCACGACAAGTGTACCGATAGTGTCGAAGTAATAATAAAATATATTGTATCCACATGGATTATTATTTAACAAAACTACAGCTGTGTGAATAATGAAAGTAATTATTAGGGGTTTGAGTTATTTGATGAAAATTAAACTTGTTCTGAAATTAATGCGAGAAAGTGACTAATTTTGTATGAATCCCTTATTTATCCCATATTGATGTTTAATGCATTATATGGATAGTAATGCCGTTGTATTTTCACGCCGAACTAACAAAACCAATGTATCCAATCCCTAGATGTATAACTCACTAACTTCTACTAGAGGTCTCCTATCCCTATTCAATCAACGTAAGTGAAGTTAGGCGTTATTACAGTACATTAATTCAAATACCACTACTAATGGTATCCTATCCCTATTTAACCAGCGAAAGTAAATTAATTTGCCCTAGTTTAAACTCATAGGCTTAGGGCAAGTAATCTCTACTCAGCTAAAATCAGATTATCAGCGCGTCCACAAATAATAAGCATTCCAAATAAAGGCAATTAAATAAAAATATAACCTCAATTATCCATGTAACACCCCGCTAATATGTGTGTAGAATCATATGATGTTAAATTTTTGGCACTGAGTACATACAAAAGCTGAAGATGACATAATAAAATTATATACATCGCAATCCCTAACTTATAATGTATACAACATATATGTCTACAAAGAATGCATAACAAAAAATAAGATCAGTTACGGTCTTCATGCCAGCTACTCACCCGAGTCTCAAATCTTGACCTTCTCACAAGTCATTCACTTTAATTTGGGTGCCTGAAAAACAATAATATGATTGAGGTGAGATTACTAAATCTCAATGAGTCCCCTATCTTATGGGTCCGCTAGGCTCTACAAGGTGAACAATCACATACATATCAACCATCGATTTGGGGTTTCCTTACTTACCATTTCAGGAATGCACAAATATCACATATCATCAAATGAAAGTCCCTTGACTACCTAATTCCAAAATCACAAACTCATATCAAAGTTAGCACAACATATATGCATACTCGTACCCACATACGAGAGAATCCCGAAGTAGTGCACGCCTCCCACTAGGCTACGCAAGCAGACCCTTGATGAGTAAGCAAGTGCCTAACGTCAAGAGACTTGCACAAGCTCACCGCACAATGAGTCAGATGAGTAACCAATTGGTTTACGGCTAATTGGCTACACGAGCCTATCTGTGATGAGTAACCAAGTACCATTTCCTATATGGCAGCACAAGCCCATCAATCATCAATACGCAGATGAGTATCTACAAGTGCAAAAATTCCTACATGGATGCATGAGCCCATCGGGTGATAGCACAAGCGAGTAACCAAGTTGTTTATGCCTAAGGCTACATAAGCCTGCTGGTGGTGAGTAACCAAGTGTAGAGGCCTACATGGCCACATAAGCCCACCATATAGATAATTTAGATGAGTAGCCAAGTGAGTAATATGACTTTTCATGCCCCACGAGCCCACCATATCGATAGCCCAGGTGTGTATCCGCAAGCGAATTACCGCCTAGTAATATAGGCGTACTCCTTATTCAAGCATATCCAACACTCATGTCTAAACATTCAACTGGAACAAATAGACAATGGGGAAAGAAGTGTAAATACACATAAGTCTCCATTATGTTATAATGCTTTAAATTAGCTTTACAACACAAAAGACGACAACCTGTTCCGAGTTACGAAACTCAAGTTATAAAGAAAACAATGTTTTGAACAAAATCTACCTTCATGATTCGAATCAAGTGAAATCTGTGATTCGAATGAAATCATTCAGGGGCTAACTAGAAGATTCTGATTTGAATAAGAACTCCAATGCAATTCTCTTATTCAAATTAAATCAGCCATGGGTTAATCAGAAGCCTTCTGATTCGAATCAAAACTTCTCTAATTCGAATCAAACAGATTTCTGCCTGTTCTCCATGATTTTCTCAATCTAATTCCAAGTAGAACACATACAATCAAGTTATAATAATGCTAACATGTTAGAATAAGTCATGGATCAAACATGCATAAACATTTAGGGAACTTTCATGGAAATTTTCTCACAACAATTTACATGGTTCATAATGATCTATGGAGTCATGGCCGGCCCAATCAACCTGGGGGCCCTGTTATAAATTAAAAAAAATAGGCCTAAAAATATTAATTTATATCGATTTTTTTTTTAAAATTAATAAAAATACATAGATTTTAAAAATAAATTATGATTTTACACCTCTTTTTAATACATGTATGAAATAAATTTGAAAACAAACTAAATTTTACACCTGTTGTTGAAAAAGTAGGTGTAAAATTATTTTTTAGGAAATTAAAAAAAGTGGGCCTTCCAAAATTTGGGGCCCAGTGCTGTAGCACAGACTGCACTTTGCACTGGGCCGGCCCTGCATGGAGTATCTATCAAATTCATAATTTATCATGCAAACGACTTTATTTCTTACATGCAATGATCATATCACGAATAATAACAATATTTCAATATGCATGTACATATTATGACACCTTTGAACATATAATCACGTAGATGACATGCTTTATGAAATTTCTCACAAACCTTTACCCCACAATATGCAATCCAAATAATTATCCAAGTCTTATCTATGTACTAACCTTGAAGAGAAGATTTTGAGTTGGATGATTGAGAGATGAATAAGATGATGATGATCAAACCAAGCTTGATTCTTGAAGCCAAATCCTTAATATCTTCAAACATTTATACATGCATCCATGGAAAGAACTTGAGGCCACAACTTCCTCTTCCTCTTTCATGTTTCCACTTTCCACATATCTCTTCAATTCTGATTTTAGCATGAAAGTGTGAGAAAAAATGCAAGGAAATAGAACTAAATCACTTAAATAGAGTTTTAGGTGAAATATTTGCCAACGTGCCACTCTTAGATAGTTAGGGTCATTAGCATCACTAACACACAACTGATCCCACTACAACTCTTTTGGTGTGAGGAGGCTAAGGTGTTACAATCCATATAACATCAAATTAAACATGCGATCTAGCAGGTTCAAAACAAGTTCATCAAACAAAACCTAATCTATAGGAGTTTAGCTACTCATATTGATACAAAGAAATACCAAGATATGAGATGAAGATAACATGTGAAATCCTTGAAGACTTTGACCTTCAATGGCTTTTAATGCTCCAAAAATAGTCCGCCTAGTACCTTTTGTCGTCACTTTCAGTCAAAACCGCAGAACTTTTGTAAAAGTACCAAAATTTCCCTTTTATATCCACTCAAATGCGTCATAAAAATCTAAATTAAAGGCTCATCGTGCCCATGATGCCTTTTATCGCGCCCGCGACACCTTGCTTTCGTGCCCACGATGAGGTGCGATGGTGCGCGAGAAATCTAGTAGCTTTTTCGTCCTTTTGTGCCTAATTCACCAATTTTCACTAATTTCATATTTTCTCACAACTTGGTCATTCTAAACATTTCTTTGGCACTTTTTTTTTTCACATTTGCTCCATATTTGACTGAAATTGCTCCAAATACTTGTCGAAAACATGTAATGACAAAGTTTCATCAACGTTTCTAACTATCGCCCATATATAAGTGTGATTTTGTGCCACACTAAAGGTATGATTTACTTTATTCTTACAAGTTACATCTTTCTGACATCACTGACTTGGGTGTTGGAGTGCAAACTTTGCAGGAACATCCACCTTCCATCTACCTATGGGCTATGATTGTCGTACCAGAGAGATTCCACGCCACACTTCATCAATACAACACCAATTTCCCGCTCCACATTAAAATAATGCAGACTTTTATTATCACATCACCAATTTATTGTTCCATGTAGGAATAGTGGGAATCGTTTCTTGATTCTCACAAAATTACACATCGCATTCCTTTGAGATTCTCCGTTGCACCATTGCAAACGTTTCTCTTAGTTATTTCAATCATTGCAAAAAATTATAACTATCGACAATGGTCGCTTCCATAGCAACTAAGTTAACCACCCATTGCAATGGCGTTCCTATAACCAACGTCAATGTGTCAGTCCTCATCTCCACTCATGAAGATCATATTCCTCCCCCTAGAAGATACAATTTGAGTCTAGTGACCTCTCTATTAAATGACAATATGCAAGATGATCCAAGCCTCACCAAATAAAAGGAGATGAAGATCTCATGATGTATATGATAAAAAATAGGATAGCTTGCTCCATAAGTCATAGCCGTTAGTTGTAACTGTCATAACAAAAATTCAAATTATGTTATGAATGATTCAATACATTCATGCCCATGATTTCTTTGAGTGCAAACTCACCCGAATTATATAAACATTGTTACCTCATTATGCTAATCAAGTTGCACAAATATATATTGCATATTCTTTTTTTCTCTTTCTTTCAAGCTTTAACCATGGAGTTTTCAATCTTTAAACATGGTATCATGAGCCTCTTAATCTGAGAGTACATAGTTTCCGCAATTCATGGCTCTTCCTCGCAATTAAAATCCTATAGATCCTCAACTGGATCATTCTAGTCCTTTCCTCGTTCATCCAAGTGACGAACCATCATTAGTTAGCATTTCACCCAAACTCAATGGCGCAAATTACCATTCCCGGGCTCGTTCAATGCGTCGAGCACTTGGAGGTAATATGAAACTTGAGTTTATTGATGGCACGATTGATCCAATCAATAGTTTTGATCCATTGTACCATGCATGGAACTGGTGGGATATGCTTGTACAATCAATTTTGTATTTGAGCCAATTGCTCAATCCATTATCTTCATGGAAAATGCAATTGATGTTTGGATTGATCTCAATGAGCTCTTCTCCCAAGGTGACTTGGTGCGAAACTCTGATTTGATGCAAGAAATATATAGCACGCAACAAGAATCAATGTCATTAACTAAATTTTACTCAGACTTAAAAATTATATGGGAAGAACTTGAGATTTACATTTCCATTCCTACATGTATCTATTGTATCAAGTGTTTATGTCAAGATATGTGCAATGCTAGGACAAATCACACCACTAAATATCTAATTTGATTCTTGACTAGCCTAAATCATAATTTTGCTGTTGTGAAATCTCAAATTTTTGTTAATGAACCCTATTCCTTCTATGAACAAAATATTTTCTATGGTGCTTCAACATAAAAGACAAGGAAATTTCGCTTGAGATTATACTTCTCCCCCCTTTGTCAAAATCAAAAAGGCGAGTAAAGATGCATTGCGATAAGTATATATGTAGACAAGGGAAATTTAGAAATTTATAAAGCAAAAGCAAACACTCATATTATTACTAAGCAATTTAAATTACATAGGGAAATTTTTGCAGAATTGAAAATACAATAAAGGAAAATACTGAACTGAAGGTTTGCAAGACAAAATAAGACAAAAATTTAAGTGAGATTATTCTACATCAAGATCATCATGGATGAATAGGTCATGTGGTAGTCTGGTTTGGTCAGGGATGAAGTGGCGTACTATGAAGTCGATCTTGTCATTTGTTACATCTATTTTTCTACTTATGTTTTTAGAAGATCTTTGGATTGCAGAGGAGTTGCATGATAGGAGTATGATGAAGTAGATTATTATTTACTTTAGATTCCTTAATGTTTGAGTAGTTGAACTGGATCGTTTAACTTTTCTAAAATTTTCTTCTTTCTTGATTTTTCCTGAAACTCATGAAGGCTCCATCTTTTGATTTAAGAATTAGATTAAATCTCCAAATCTTAATTCTTATATATTTGTTAGTAATATAATTCCCAACAAAGTTTCCAATATTTCGAGGTTTAGAAAAACATCTATGATGGGTATCATTATCTTTTTATCCATGCGTGTTCATTCCTCTTGTTAGATACTTGGAGAACCTCCATATATCCTTTCAACAATAGCCCACATTTCCTTGGCGGTGTTACAATGTTGAACATCATAAAGTCTAATATCATCTATAGACATTATTATAAGGTTTTTTGTTTTAAGATCTATTTCTATCTTTCTCTTTTCCTTTTCGGTCCAAAGGAAATAGGGTTTATCCACAACTTCATCATTTACTTAATGAGTAGGGTAAACCGGAACATTGGCTATAGTTTCCCACTAATCATGATTTATGCTTTAAAGAAAAATTCTAAACCCAGCTTTCCAAATATTAAAATTACTATTATTAAAAAGTGGTGGTGTGTTTAGAACAGGTCTCTTGTAAAAAATCACCTTCCTCTTGAGACGATTAGTCTTTGAACATGAGTTAGGCTCTGATGCCACTTGTTGAAATTGAGACTTCACACATAAGAGGGGGATGGGGGGGGGGGGGGGGGGGGGGAGAATTGTGTGGTTTGGAAAAACATGGTTTTGAAAATATTTGGGAAATAAAATCAGAGTTTAAAAACATTTTTCAAAAACTTAGCAACTGAAAATAACATAGCAAAATATAAAATGCAGAATGTAAATAGTTTGAGGGAAAGAGAGGAACACCAGATGTTATACAGGTTCAGTCACAAAATGACTTAGTCGTATCCCCAAGAATTGATATTGGGAGTTTCCATGATAGATTTTATTAGGAAAGACTCACGGGCCCCCTTATAGAAGGAAATGATGGTTGACCTCCAACCAAATATTACAAGACTTTGGAATATATCAATTTGAGTTTTCTCTTTCAAACAGTGAATACAGGAGGCCAATCTTTTCTTCACAAATGAGGACCTTGGAGCGGTTAGTCTTCAAAATCCTTAAACCTTGTATGCTTTTACATGGGCTGAGCTCACAAACCTTAAACCTTGGTTTTGCACAAGATAATCAATAACATATGAGATTTTAACACTAGGATGATCTCGAACCTATGAAGCTTTTAATATCGGGATGAGCTTCAATCTATCTTGGTTTTAATACCGAGCTGACCAAGAAACTAGGAGATTTTATCATGAGCTGATCTCCAACCTAAATTAGGACTAACTCACGCAATCCCAAACTAAATATTTTTACGGGTTTAGCTTCTAACCCAGATAAATCCCTAAATGGATAATATTCAACTGAGTTGTCTACAAAAGATTCTCTTGGTGAATTTACAATTCTACCCTTTCTAGAATTGCAATTATATCCCCACTCACAAAAGAACTTTTCTCACAAAAGTACTTAGGCTAAAACATAAGTGAGAGAAAGTTAAATAAAACTTGAGAGAGAGAGAAAGAAAAGAGAGAGAGAGAGAGAGAGAGAGAGAGAGAGAGAGAGAGAGAGAGAGAGAGAGAGAGAGGTGTGTTAAAACAAGGTTCTGGATGAAATGAAATGAGAAAAGGGACCTCTATTTATAGGCTAGAGGTTGGCTCAAAAAGAAAATTCTAATAAAAGCTTTTTATGACATTCTAATCGATTGACACATATTCACAATTGATTAGAATTTTGAAATACAGTCAATTGTAAGTTTATAAAAGGATTGAAAATATATATAGTTGTTGCACATCATTAAGACATTGTTCCAATATCGTGTGGCACAATTTTGAACTGAGCTAATCGATTAGACAAATGTCCAAATCGATTAGATAAGTTAAAATTTTACTTATAGCTATTTTTACAGTTCTTAATTCATCTGGGACAACTTTTAGATATTTTTAAAGGTATTTTGTTTGTTAACACATTTTGAAAAAACATTTTAATATGTGTGTGCGCGCTTTAGCCATGCACTTTTATGACAGGGCCCTTATGTTTTACAATAGGTTTAGTCACTACTAAATTAGGAGGATCCTATGTACTTCAAGACATTGCCAAATACTTCTCTTTTGTTGACACTTGCTTGAGTAGGTTGAGACGAGGCTTTAATTACATTACATTTGATTGCCATAATCAGATAGTCAAGTCTTAACAAACCCTAATAATTAAGTTTTCATCTTTATCCGCTTAACTATTCATGCTTGACTTATCATAAGACATTAGTTGTTATCATCAAAAGTTGATATCCCTGTTAAAAGCATATCACTTGTGTAGTGAGCGATTTTCGTCGGTGACGCGACCACCTTATCGCTGGGGTTTTTCTCCTCAATGGAGAAAGGGGGTGCTACTTTCTGATTTCTTATTTATCCCGTGAAGTTGGAAGGGAAAGGGAAGCTATCTAAAACTAACCTTGCACGCCCAATGTTTAACTGAACAAACGCTTAAGAGAGATTGGGGAGTCCGGGGCCAGGTTATACAATGGGTAGTCGTCAATTACCCATCCTATATGTGGTTATCCACAGGAGGTTAGCTTTAGGTTTCGCTTTGTAATTGATGGTGTTTATCTGTTAATGGGTTGGGGAAGTTTCTTGGGAAAGATGAGAGAGTGAGTGAGTTTTTGTTGATGCTCGGATTCTTTCCCGATTATTTTTGGTAAGCTACTAGACCTAAGGGTTTTGATTGATATGAAGGTACTGGACCTAGAGTGTTTGATTGGTATGCTCGCTAAGATTTCGCAATCTTATGCCTACGTATTCCCGTTTAAACGAAACACGGAAATCAGAGCAATCATAGTTCCTCCTATTTTAAGGGAGGAAAAATATGTTTTGGTGTCTTGTTCAAAGCCCAAGATTAAAGCTAAAAGGGTTTATTTGTGTCTTGTTCAAAGCCCAAGATTGAAGCTAAAAGGTTTGACTGAGAGAGAATTTGTCATCTCTAAAGAGGGATTGTTGATTTTTGTGTGCCTTGATCAAAGCACAAGTTTGATGCTAAAAGATTAATTGACTCGGCGATGGGATTTCCCTATATAAAGCCGAAGAGGAGGCTAAATATGACCGACTCAACAAGAGAGTGTAGATATAGGTGTCTTGTACGAAGCCCAAGATTGAGGCAAAAAAGAGACTGACTCTTTGGGGATATCATTATACAAAGCCTAAGAGGAGGCCAAAAAGGGTTTTGAATCCGTTGGGGAGGTTCGTATGTGTCTTGTACAAAGCCCAAGATTGAGGCTGAAATTTAACCGACTCTGGTGAGGATATTTTATGTGTCCTGTACAAAGCCCAAGATTGAGGCTGAAATGAGTTTGACTCTTCTTGGGGGAAAATTAGTCCTCGAAGCCTAGAGGAAGGCTGGGAGGGAATGACTCAGCTTGGGAAGGTATCTGTCCCAAGCTCGAGAGAGGGAGATTTATGTCTTGTACAAAGCCCAAGATTGAGGCTAAAAGGGTTTGACTCAACAAGAGAGTGTTTTTATCTGTCCTGTACAAAGCCCAGGATTGAGGCTAGAAAAAGATTGACTCAACAAGAGAGTGCTTGTATGGGCGTCTGCTGAGGACAATCATTATACAAAGCCTAAGAGGAGGCTAAAAGGGTTAACTCAACAAGAGAGTGTTTTTATCTGTCCTGTACAAAGCCCAGGATTGAGGCTAGAAAAAGATTGACTCAACAAGAGAGTCTGAAAAGGTGATTGACTCAACAAGAGAGTCCGAAAGTTGATTGACTCAACAAGAGAGTCCTTTATACTCAACAAGAGAGTGATTTGCTGTCTCGTACGAAGCCCGAGATTGAGGCTAAAAAGGTGTTAACTCAACAAGAGAGTCTGAAAGGGGTAGCTCCGCTGGGGAAAATCTTTGTACAAAGCCCAAGAGGAGGCTGACTATGTTGAGGAAATATCATTTATACAAAGCCTAAGAGGAGGCTATCTTACTGCTGGGGATAATTGAGATCCCTAGGCAGGTTCAAGTGGGGGAATCAACTCTTCCTGAGGATTACAGAAGATTTGAGGTATCAGATGCCTTGAGGTTCTGATTTAAGATAGTGTTGACCCCGGTCGGGGAATTTTTAGGAGAGAGACCGGGTTTTAACTCGGCTGGGAATTGATCGGATGATCAGGATTCCTCCTACGCTCGTAAGGAACTTGAGAATGTCTTTGAGACTCAAGGGGGTTTAGACTATCCAAGTCTACTGGTGTTGAAGAGTTTTATCTTTTGTAGGATGCCCAAAAGAGGGCAAGGGCCTTAAGGGATGAGAATCAACCCTAAAGTGGCCTGAGGTTTGACACTGGAAAGACTGTTCTAGCAAAGGATGACTAAGTTCTGTCATATACCTTTTAGAGGTCGTTAGGGTCTTTGTATTAAGCCCAAGAGAAGGCATGAGAACTTCTAAGAAGCCGAAGGGTCCTTGTACAAAGCCCAAGAGGAGGCGGAGATGCTTTTAGGAAGCCCGTGGGTCCCTAAACCAAGAGAAGTTCAAGAAATGCAATTCACAGAGAAGAGATCATTCCAGGAAAGTTCGAGGGTTTGGAAGAAACTCAGGAGATGCTATTCACAGAGAATAGATCAACTCCAGGGAGTAGAATTTCTTTGACAATTTCTAGGGGTGACAGTCTGAGAAAAGGTTCACCGAGAATACTGCCTTTCTCTTCGTTCTATATTGTTTAACCCCAAGAAAAGGGAAGAATGTATCTGGAAATCCTATGGGGATCTAGTTTTGTTTGTATTTAAGAGCGACCAACATGGCTTTACCTAGTTCTAGACCTAGTCGTCGGGGATGACTCTAAATAACTATACTAGTATATATACAGTTGATATATGACGAGTATTTAAAAGAGTATGAAAGAAGACTAACCATGCACAGCTTCCCACAATACAGTTATGTATATATGACATGTATTTAAAAGAATGAAAGAAGACTAACCATGCGCCGTTTCCCACAATACAGTTATATATATTAAAGCGGGTAAATGAAAGCGGATAAAACTTACAGGTGAGCAAGCTTCCATGCTGTTTTGTTAGTTGTTCAAAATAAATTAAAGAAAGTTTTGATAATAACTGTATATTTGAATCATAATCAAAAGGGAATTGTTTTGAAAATATTGCGGGGCTTATACTCAAGGGAGAGGCCCAAGGTTTAATAGTGATCGCACCGTTGTTTTTGAAAATCGTATCGGGACTTATACAACGACTGAGGCCCAAAAATGTTTATTTACAAAAGGGCCGGGTCTTACAACTCAAGGAGAAGCCCAAAGATTATTTAAAGAAAAGAAATGAGACTTACAACACAAGGGTAGGCCCAGGTGATTTGATTTTGAACTGACGATCGCGCCGAGATTTTCCTTTTAACGCAGAGGGACTTATACAATATCTGAGGCCCAAAAATGGTTTTGGTTAAAAGAGGATTGGGTCTTACACTCTATTAGAGGGTCAAAGATTATTTTTGTACAAGTGATGGGGCTTACAGCTCAAGGAGAGGCCCAAAAGATTTGTTTGAAAACGGCGATCGTGCCGAGGTTTTTGAAAGCACAGTGGGTCTTATACAATGACTGAGGCCCAAATTATTTTGGTTTTCAAAATGGGGTTGGGTCTTACACTCTATTAGAGGCCCATGAGTGTTTGAAAAAGATTGATGAGGGTGGAATTAATCAAAACCCTAATTTTGTCTAAAATGGAATTAATTTTGTTTAAAAATTAATAAAAATTATTGAAAACATGTGAGAAATGAGTTGTGATCTTGGATCAATGTTTCAAAAGTCATGTTTTTATCCACAAAATGATTGAAAATCATTTAAGTTTGGAAAATCAAGAAAGAAAAAATATTTTAAATGTCAAAAACAAATAAAAGTTAATTCTTTTGCAAAAATATCAAATATATGAAATAAATAATATTTTTGGGAAATTTTGGTAAAATAAAATATTTTAACATTTTTGTGAATTATTAAAAAAAAACCAACTCAAAATCATTAAAAATCATAGAAAAATTAATTTTTGAATCAATTAAATAAAATCACAAAAATTCAAATATTTAAATATTTGAAAGAGGGCGCCAAGAACATCTTGGCCTTGCCCGTGTGCTCTGGTTTGCTCAGATTTGCGTTTTCTCATCAATCTCACTGAGTACTTGATGAAATCACATAATCCACATATCAATCTACTCGTTTTCACCTCACGATCATGTCTATGGTCTTTAATTTCATTTATTTTAAGCATGGAATAAGAAATCAAAGAGAAACCTCAAGAACCCTAGATTCTGCATGAAGGCTCAGAAATTCCACACACGATTCATACAAAGCAATTAATTGAGGGGAAACATTCCATACATGATTATGAACATATGGCAAAATTATTGTGCAAGGAAATATGCATGAATCATGAGATGACCAAGTTGAGGGTTACCTCTTGCAGCTGGTGATCGTGTTTTGGGTTAGAGGTGTTACAACTTGGTTCCAATGATTTGGACAGCTTCCCTAGGTGCAATGGAGTGTGTCTGAATGCTTGGAGTAAATTGAATTGAGCTGGAACTTGATTTGGCACCTCAACTGCAAATCTGTCAAAGGCTTGTGCAGATGGTTGGTGATTTTGAGAATCTGGTGTTCCAGATGTTGTTTAAGTGTTTGGATCACTTCTATATGATGTTTATGAGGTGTGTGTGTGATTGGTTTGGTTGGAATTGCTCTCAAACTCAAAACCCGATAGTGACTTGCTTTAGAAGGCAAATTTGGAAGTGAAGAGGTGATTTTGAGAAAGGCAAGTGTTGTAGACCTTTGGTGTACTTAAACTGATCAGAAACGAGGTCTATTTATAGTGTGTCAAGTTTGTTTTGCAAGGAATAGGGAATGGCAACTACAGCAGGCTGTTGGCCAATGTGGATCAAATGGAATCTCAAGTCTCCTCTAGCCATTGACTTGAGATTAGAGCACAGGCCTATGGTTCTCTGATTCAAGGATAAGGCTTAACTGAAGTGTTCCTCTTTTCTCTGATACATGCCACCTCTAAGCATCCATTGAATGCTCCAAAACAAAATTGGAGTCTCGAGGCATCTTTAGCTTTTAGGGGTGCCAAACCTATATGTAGTTCCAAAGACTTGGGAGGCTTATGGATCAATGTTTGTTCCTCCTTCGTCTTCCCCTGAGATGTGTAGATGGATAAACTTGTTTGCTGTTTACACAAATTGATCAAATCGAGCTATAATGCACCAATCTGTCTTGCAAGACAATTTGCATCAAGGCATATTGCAGTCATCATAACTCTTAGCTCATATGGAATTTGATGGAGTTCTTGGATATTTTGGAAAGCTGATATATCCTATTTCAATATGATGTCCAACTTTGGCTTTGATTCAACATGAATTACAATTAAAAATGCCTCTACTTTTGGGAAAAAATAAGGCAGATTTTGACTTAGTGAAAATTCCACTAAGTGTTGGAAAAATGTCACTTTTATGTTTTCAGCCATTTTGATCACTCCATAACTTTTAAAATATGCCACGAGAGCTACAAATCCATCTTTGGACCATCCAAAATGGTTGCTTGGATCTCAAGTTATGATCCTTGGAAGTTGGTACCCTAGCCACTTTGTCCCATAACTTAGAAAAATTCTAAGTTTTTATGGTTACCCCTTTTACAAGTTATCCCACTTTCTTTGATTTTTCTTGATGAATGATGATTCAAATCACATATTAACATTTCTTTAGGATTAAAGAACCATAAATATGAAAATCTCAAAAAGTCAAACTTTGACTTTTGTGCACAGTTGACTTTTTATCAGATGAATTCCAAACTATGCGACTCTTTGTGAAATCAAGTCCTTGATCTAAATCAAACTTGATGGATATGTTCCATATGTGTTATAGGGTGTATTGAATCATGTCCCAAGGTTTGGGAGCATGCCTTGGCCAAAAGTCAAAGGTACAATTGACTTTTTCCCTGAAACCCTAATTGTGGTCCAGATGAAATTGAAACTTGTGGATCAAGCTTCTTGGATCAATCCATTGTGGCAAATGGATCAATGTGGTTTATTAGAGACCCTCAAATCATGTCTTGAGGTCTTGGCTCATGTTTTGTCCCAAAAGTCAACTTAGGGGTGAATTAGGTCAAGAAACCCTAATTCCCAATTTTTGGTGAATGCATCCCCTGAGGTAAAATTGACTTGATGATTGGGTCCATGAGGTCCCTTGTAGTATCTTAAGTCATGCTTTGAAGTATTGGCTCATGCCCAGATGAAAATTTTCATCTGGAGGCCTCAGTCGACCAAAACCCTAATTTGGTGACACTGGCGATCTTAAGGCTTAATCTACTCGGAATACTGTAACCTTGTGCTTGATTCTTGATGTGGGAGTCCTCTTGATCCTTTATGGGTGTTTGAGAGGCTAGGAAAGTTTAAGATCATGTCATTTCTTGATTTATCCTTTGCCTAAGCACCCTGAGAGGGCTCAAACCCTAATTCTTGATTATGGTGAATGCTTAACCATCTTTGAGGAGATTGGTGAGGCATGGAGGTACGTCCATATTGTGATGATGATTTTCACAATAATGGGAAATATTAGTGGTCAAAATTTGGGGTATGACAGATGCCCCTATTTAATCTTCTTGGACCCGAAGGTGTGAATGGCGAAGTTATTCGGGTATTCGGGGTGCAAGATGATTAAATATCAGAATACCCAAAATTTTGACAATGGTTAGGAATGGTAGTTTACGCATTCATCTTCTTTTGCTAAGCAATAATGCTTGGAAAAGGTAAAAACTTCCCCTCGATCCTGGTTTTCAGCCAAGGAACTGGTCACAGTTTCTGCAATAAACTTCCCCTCGATCCTGGTTCCTACCAAGGAACTGGTCTCAGTTTCTGATATAAACTTCCCCTCGATCTTGGTTTCCTACCAAGGAACTGGTCTCAATTTCTGAAATAAACTTCCCCTCGATCCTGGTTTCCTACCAAGGAACTGGTCTCAGTTTCTTTTGTCAATAAACTTTCTTGACAAGGGACGCTGTTTGTAGCAGTTTCCCTCAAACTTCTTGCCGAATTTTCCTGGGGAGATGCCATTTGATGGGAAAGAGTTTTGACGGCAGACTTGCTGGGGAACCCATTCGTCTGAACTGCAGAGGTGCACAAACTTCTCTGTTGGAGACGCCATTTACTGACTCTACTAGGGAAAACGAGTCTCTTGAGAGACTGCTTTCTGCTTGGGGGTATTTCATCATACTTTTCCTCGAGATCTTCTCAAAGAAATGCCATGTGATGTAATCTAATTTGGAGGTGCTGATGACCTCTTTGTCAGCGAATCTTTTGGAGAAACTGTTATATTGTCGAAGCTTTGATTAAAAGGCTTTCTCTAGGGATTTTCCTTAATCCGGGAAAGCGAAGATATCATCTTCGATGGCGAAGAGTGATGTTTGTCGAAGGTCTTCTTGCCTTTCAGAGGTTCAAGTTATCAAAGTAGTCGAAGACCGTCTCCATCCCAAAAATAAACTGGAAGATAGATTGTTCAGACGCAACATTTCCTGACGAGGAAAGAACTAACAACTCGATTAAGAGGACTTTTATGACTTGGGAACAAGACCGACTAGAGGGATAGTGATGCAATATGAATATGAATGTTAATTAATAATGCATGATGTATGTATGTGTATGCTGACAAAACTGACGCGACATATAAACTAATAGATGAACACGACTAGATACTCGGCCACTGCAGGGGATAAAGAAGTATCTTTGGTTCAAAATAGCAATTCTGCCTTGCTTAGGAGAAATAATCCCTGTGGGGAAAACCGTTGTTCGGGCTTAGGAGATAAGAACTCTACCGGGGATGTCAGATGAAACATGGTCTCTGACACAGTGGATCCTTCATTCAGGTGTACTGGCTAAGAAAGAGTACTTTGATTCTGCACTTTGAAGTCCGATTACTTCTAGAGAAGCGATCGATGTTCAACAGTCAAAAGAAATTGCCATCTTTATTTTAAAAGCAGAAAAAGTTGACAAGTAAATTCATTTTTGTTTTATTTCAAGAATCGTTAATCATGTTAAAATGTCGTTCTGTAAAGCTAAAACAAATAAGAATTGGAAACAAAAGCACTAGGGGTCAAATTTTATTGATAGGAGGGAAATCAGCTAAACGCGGGATCCCCATAGAGTATTTACAAAGTTAGAAAATGGTAATTTAAGGGAAAAGGGCTACATTGAACCATAACGACCGCTATCCTTATACCAACTTTGAATTCTGGACATCCTGAGCTTCTGTCGAAGATGACCTTGACTGGAGTTTCTTCTGATGGATGACATTACTGCTGCTGAGGGATTTGCCCCTTTGTTGGACGTAGTTACTTGCCATGAATCCCTAACTTTTGCCTGGATTGTACTTTGAGGTTTCCAATCCATCGGGATGATTTTTGATTATGTCTTTAATTTTTTCCTGGACCGCCCTTTCGGGTTTTAAATCCACCGAGACATTTTTTTATTTAGGCGAAGTATTTCTTGACTACGTCCACATTCGTGGGATAGGCAAATTCTTCTCCATTCATAGTTGCTAGTCACAAGGCGCCGCCTGAGAAAGCTTTCTTGACCACATAGGGGCCGTCATAATTCAGAGTCCATTTGCCCCGGGAATCAGTGAGGAATGATTGTATCTTCTTGAGCACAAGGTCTCCTTTTCTGAAGACACGGGATCAGACCTTTTTGTCAAACACCTTCTTCATTATCTGTAGATACAACTGACCATGGCATAGTGCCGTTATTCGCTTTTCTTCGATCAGATTGAGTTCGTCGTGTCGACTTTAACACTATTTAGCCTCTGTTAGCTTGGCTTCCATCAATACCCTGATTGATGGTATCTCTACTTCTATGGGGAGAACTGCTTCCATGCCATATACTAGAGAGAAAGGGTTGCCCATGTTGAAGTGCAGACGGATGTACGATAACCGTGAAGAGCAAAAGGTAGCATCTCGTGCCAGTCTTTATAGGTTACAACCATCTTTTGAACAATCCTCTTGATGTTCTTGTTAGCCGCTTCTACCGCTCCGTTCATCTTGGGTCGGTAGGGAGATGAGTTATGGTGTTCGATCTTGAACTCAGCACACAACTCTTTCATCATCTTATTGTTCAAGTTAGATCCACTATCAGTAATGATCTGGTTTAGAACACCATAACGGCAGATGATATTGTTTTTGATAAAGCGGACCATGACTTGTTGGGTTACATTGGCGTATGACGCTGCTTCAACCCACTTGGTGAAGTAATCAATGGCTACAAGGATGAACCGATGTCCGTTTGAAGCTTTGGGTTTGATCATGCCAATCATGTCGATTCCCCATATGGAAAAAGGCCATGGGGAAGAGAGTACTTTGAGATGCGTTAGCGGTACATGGATTCTGTCTGAGTATATCTGACACTTGTGACACCTCCTCATGTACTTGTAGCAGTCGGATTCCATGGTTAACCAATAGTATCCTGCTCTCAGAATTTTTTTCGCCATTGTGTGTCCGTTGGCATGAGTGCCAAACGATCCTTCGTGAATTTCTTTCATCAGCAAGTTTGCTTCTGGTCTGTCTACGCATCGGAGCAAAACCATGTCAAAGATTCTTTTATAGAGTGTATCACCGCTCAGGAAGAAACTGCCTGCCAATCTCCTAAGGGTCTTTCTGTCTTTTTTGGACACCCCAGATGGGTATTCTTGTTTCTGAAGGAAGCATTTGATATCGTTGTACCAAGGTTTGGCATCTATGACTGCTTCAATTTTGAAAATGTAAGCGGGCCGTTCAAGGCGCATTATGTCAATCTTAGGTAGGTCATTCCATTGACCTACACTAATCATGGAAGAGAGAGTGGCCAAGGCATCAGCCATGTGATTTTCTTCACGAGGGATATGATGAAACTCGATTCTGTTGAAGAATGGTAACAACCTTCTCACATAATCTTTGTAAGGAATAAGTCCTGATTGGTATGTGTTCCAATCTCCTTTGATCTGATTGATAACCAGGGCTGAATCTCCATATACATCCAAGTTCTTGATCCTTAAGTCGATCGCTTCTTCGAGACCCATGATGCAAGCTTCGTATTCGGCCTCATTGTTTGTACACTTGAATGTCAGTCTGGCAGTCAAAGGAATGTGGGTACCCTGAGGTGTTATGATGATTGCCCCAATTCTATTTCCATAATGATTGACAACTCCGTCAAAGATTAGTCCCCATTGGGAACCTGGTTCTGGCCTTTCACTGGGTAGTGGTTCATCGCAATCTTTCATTTTTAAGTACATGACATCTTCGTCTGGGAAGTCAAACCCGACTGATTCTTGATCGTCAATCGGTTGATGAGCCAAATGATCGGCTAAAACACTTCCCTTGACAGCTTTATGAGCGTCGTACTCGATGTTGTGGTACTTGATTGGATCCATTTTGGAGATTAACCAAGTAGTGTGGCGAATCATGTATTGGCGAAGACGTTTGGCTGCCCAAGCCAGAGCACAGCAAGTTTTCTCAAGCATAGTGTACCGAGTCTCGCAGTCAGTGAACTTCTTGCTGAAATAGTAAATGGCAGACTCCTTCCTTTTTGTTTCGTCTTGTTGGCTAAGTACACAACCCATTGAGTCCTCCAAGACTGTTAAATAGATGATTAGTGGCCTTCCTTCCACTGGAGGTGATAGAATCAGTGGGTTCAACAGGTATTCCTTGATATTGTCGAAGGCGGTTTGGCAATCTTCTGTCCAAACGCAGTCCTGATTCTTTTTTAGTAATTTGAAAATCGGCGCACATGTTGTGGTCATGAGGAATATAAATCTGGAAATATAATTCAAACGTCCCAGGAATCCCCTGACTTGTTTTACAGTCTTTGGAGAAGGCATTTCTTGAATGGCCTTGACTTTGTTAGGATCAACCTCAATTCCTTTCTGCCTGACGATGAACCCTAGCAGTTTCCCTGAACGGACACCGAACGTGCACTTATTGGGATTCAAGCAGAGTTTGTATTTTCTCAGCCGCTCGAATAGTTTTGACAGGTGGGCCACATGCTCCTCCTCCTTTGGGATTTGGCAATCATATCATTGACATATACATCGATTTCTTTGTGTATCATGTCATGAAACAGATTAGCCATGGCCCTTTGATAGGTTGCCCCGACATTCTTCAAACTGAACGACATTACTTTGTAACAAAAAGTGCCCCATGGGGTGATGAATGAAGTTTTCTCCATATCTTTCGGCACCATTTTGATTTGATTATAGCCCGAGAATCCATCCATGAAGGAGAAGACTTTGAATTTTACTGTACTGTCTACCAGCATGTCGATGTGCGGTAAGGGAAAGTCATCCTTTGGACTTGCTTTGTTCAGATCCCTGTAGTCTACACACATTCTGAACTTTCTGTCCTTTTTTGGAACGGGTACTATGTTGGCTAGTCATTGAGGATATTCTGATGTGGCGAGGAAACCCGCGTCAATCTGTTTCTGTACTTCCTCTTTGATTTTGATGGCCATGTCCGGGTGAGTCCGTCTCAACCTTTGCTTTACTGGCGGACATTCTAATCTTAACGGTAGATGATGTTCCACGATGCAGGTATCCAACCCTGGCATGTCCTGATAGGACTAAGTGAATACATCAGGAAAACTTTTGAGAAGCTTTATCAAACTTTCTTTGACAGTTGGACTGAGTAGTGCCCCAATCTTGACTTCCTTTCTCTCTTCCTCTGAACCCAAGTTGACCGTTTCCAACGGCTCTTTGTGAGGTTTAATGGACCTTTCCTCTTGTCTGAGTAATCGGGAGATCTCTTCTGGAATTTCGTCGTCATCTTCTTCTTCAGCCTCAAATACCGGGAATTCAAAGTTGGGAGAAGACATTGGATCGTATGTTTCAATGGGGTTTAAAACAAGCAATCTGCATGACGTGATGATTTGTTTAGGAGAGATAGGGAGAATGCAAGAGTGTGTGCAGTGTATTTTATTTGGAAAAATACATGTTTTTATTATTTGTTGTTTTTTAGGATTACCATTTTCTGAAAAAGCGAAAGAGAAAACAACAATAAATGCGAAAATTACAGAACGACGTTATTTTATTTATGATTTTGTCGATTCTTGAAACTACAGCCCTATAAAACAAAACTATGTCGCTTTGGGCGAAGCGAAGAGAGACATTTACAGAAAGTGAGCCCTATCAAAACATCCGTTTCACCTGGGCAGGGTGAAAGGTTAAAATATAGACGACAATTACTTCGACTTATGAACAACTTTCGGAACATTGACAGCAACCCATTGGCGGCGAACTCCTCCGTGAATCACAAAGTCTGGCACTTTCCTTCTTGATTTGTCTTCAGAAATAACGCTGATTTCTGGTGGAGCAGGATCGTTGGAATCTGTCTCCCAGGCAGAGTTGTCGTAGGAGGATTCCTCCGTTGCATCTTACACAGTGTTTGTACTCTCATGTAGATCTCCCCATCCAGTGGGCTGAATGTCTTTGAGCCCGATACGAGAGCTTTCGGGAGCGGTGTACTTAACCAGGTAATCCAATTTTCCACTCGGTTGTCCCAGGGTGTCCCACACTTCTTGGGAACTAGAGGAGTCATCTCTCTCGATGACGTTGACCTCGGGAAAAGCATAGTTGATGAATTATAGTCCTGCAAGCTTTGCAAATTCATCGTCGCACTGGATATTATCTGAATGCCCTGAGTGTTGATCCCATGACATAGTGGGGACGCAGGTATTCTTTTCAATGATGCTCAGCTGATATGCATCGTTGGGCTGACTCTTTTGTCCCAAGTCTCCTGGGTACGGCTGCCAGATAGGTAGGCCATAATAGTCATGGTCAAAGTTGTCTTTCATCAGAGTGTCCTCCTCTAATGAGTTTGGTGGAACACGACATCCTTCTGGATCACAATCTTCGTATATCATTTCGACATCTGATCTCGGTATAAATCTCGGGCTTTTTGCCGGATAGTAAAATGGTGTAGGAACCTCTTCCTGAGACATATAACCGTCCTCGTTAAGGTAGGACTTCTATTCTTCATCTGTATCAGAGGGATCTCCCTCGTTGATGGTATGTACTTCTTGAGATACTGGGTGAAGGAAACCTCCACTGTGGAAGACGTTCTGAATGGGATGAAAACTTTCATCGTTAGTAGCAATCTGGGTACAGGTTAAAGAGAAACCAAAACCTTTCTTCGATTTGTTGTCAGTAGGAATGACAATCTGTCCCCATTCTTTTGCATTGTTACTCTTGATCACTTCGAGAGCATCTTTGTATGAGGAAATCGAAGTTCCTCTTTCTGACTGATTGTCGTTGCTCACCGAAAGTGCTTGGAACTGGGTTCCAATAACCTCCTCTGGTTCCACGTAAGTGGATGATGATAAGTTACTCACGATCAAGGCTTGCTCTCCGCAGATTGTGATGAGTTGGTCATTCTTAACGAACTTCAGCTTTTGGTGAAGTGTCGAAGTGACTGCCCCAGCCTCGTGTATCCAAGGTCTTCCTAACAAACAGTTGTATGCTGCCCGGATATCCATGATCTGGAAAGTGACTTGGAAAGTGTGAGGACCGATAGTTATGGTAAGGTCGACTTCGCCGATAACTGTTTTCCGGGATCCGTCAAATGCTTTGACGATGACCTCACTGCCTCTCATCGGAGATCCTTTGAATGATAGTCGCATTAGAGTGGACTTCGGCATCACGTTTAGAGCTGATCCGGTGTCAACCATTACGCTAGCTAGAGCATCGTCCTGACAGTTGACTATAATATTTAGCGCCATGTTGTGACTTTTGCCTTCTTCTGGCAATTCCTCATCACTAAACCCCAAGTTGTTGCAGGAAGTGATGTTGGAGATGATGCTGTCAAATTGTCTTATTGACACATCTTGTTCCACAAAGGCCTGCTCTAAGACTTTCTGTAGAGCTTCCTTGTGAGCTTCGGAACTGAGTAAAAGAGATAATACAAATATTTTTGAAGGAGTTTGCAACAGCTGATCAACAATGTTGTATTCACTCTTTTAGATGAGCTTCAACATCTCATCGCTGTTCTTTGAATGGTCGGGATCACTGGATTGACCGACTGGTTGATTAAGAACTTCTGTTTGAGGTTCCTTTTCTCTGGTAGGTTCTCCAACTCCTTGGTTGAAGATTCGACCACTCCGTGTTACTCGACTGATGTCTGCAATATTCACGATGGAGGGTAATGGAATTTTCTTTCCATTCTCAATTGTTGTTGCACCGTATTTGTAAGGAATATCCTTAGTTGATTTATACGGTAATGGTCCCGGTAGATAGATAACTACAGGAGCCTTCTGATTCTTCTGACCATCGTAAGTAATTTCAATCAGTTCCTGGTTGGGAACTTTCGATTCGTCAAGTAACGGGATGATGGTACAAACATCTTTGGTCCTCTTATGATCAGAGATTATGACAACATCTTTGGTTTGATCAACGAAATAGTCTGGCATCGTATTGATTGACCCAGAACTTAGACATGGTCGAATCTCTTTGTGGTCCAACTGACTTTGAAGGGCTGCTCGCACGAGGTAACATCCTTGATTATCTTTTGAGCAAACTCGACATCATTCATAGTTGTGTGGTGGCACCTGGCCACGTCCGCTCTGTATGCAGTGTAACCTCACTAGATCTGTTTCCATTGATCGAACATCCTGACTTTGATGCCTAGTAGGGTTCCCATTAATCATTCTGACTTATTGTGTGTCTTCATCTAGATAGATCGAAAGCCACCAGTGGTTTAACAAGTGTTGCAAAGTTCTATGAATGAGAGCACATCCTTGGTCGCTCTCACAATATCCCTTACAGTTCTGATAATTATGTGAAGTCAGAAAACCGAGCTGGACCTACTTAGCATGTAACTTCACCAAGCTGGTATTCATCAAGCGAATATCAAAGATTTGAATCATATTCACTTGATACTGATTTCTATCACGGTAATCCTGAATCCACCCAAGATCCATCTGACGCTGGAGGGGCTATTGTACAAAAGAGCATCCCTGATTATTTACCGAGTAAGTCAGACAGGAATCGTAATCGTGCTGTGGCAGATTATGATGTTGGCTTTGCCTTGAGTGCATTGCCACCAAGTTGACATTCATCGCACGGATGTCGTGGTTTTGAATGACGTTGGAATTTGTGTAAGTCATATTGACCCCACGAATTTGGTGATCTTGGATCCATCCGAGATCCAACTGTTCCTGTAGAGCTGATTACACCACAGAACATCCTTGATTATCTTTAGAGCAGGTATCACACTGGTGATAGTTATGAGACGGTACATGACCATAACCGCTCTGTCTGCGACGCATTTTGACCAGGTTGGCCCTCAATAAGAGTACATCATGAATTTGATAGCTGTGGTTAGACTCTCCCTCTATCAAATTTACCACAACTTTCTCGTGTTGAGGCAGCGGGTTTGTCTGAACGTTTGGATTTGTATCCTTGAAGGATAAGACCCCGCTCCTAACAAGCTTCTGTACATCGAATTTGAAGCTGAGATAGTTTTCTATGTTATGTCCTGGTCCTCCTTGATGATAAGGGCAAGTCTGATCCGCTTTGAACCAAAAAGGCGGATTTTCTGGTACTGTAAGAGGAGCCCTGGTTTGGACGTGTCCCTTGACCAGTAGTAGCGGAAATAGTTTTGTGTACAACATTGGTATAGGGTCGAACCCCGGTGGTCGCGTTGTACGATTGTTGTTGTACGGAGGACGAGCCTGCTGAAGAGGCTGTTGTGTCCTTTGCTCATATTGTTGTTGATTCGGTTGGCTCTGAGCAACCTGAGGTTGATACGTAGGAACAGACACAGGGTTGATAGCAGGAGTTACAACTGCTACTGGTTGGTACCGTCGCCTTTTCTTTCTGAGAGAGATATTACCAATATCTTGCTCTTTTTTCTTAGGGAGAGCACTACCGTATCTTTTGGCATTGCTTGATGATCCAACATCTTTTACTAAACGTCCTTCTCGGACTGCTTCCTCCAGACGAACTCCCATGCCTACCATTTCAGTAAAGTCACTGGGCGCACTGACAACCATTCTGTCGTAGTAAAATAAGCTCAAGGTTTTCAAGAAGATCTTTGTCATCACTTTTTCCTCAAGAGGTGGACAAATATGGGCGGCAATTTCACGCCATCTTTGAGCATACTCCTTAAAGGTCTCTTTGTCCTTCTGCGACATGGCTCTGAGCTGATCTCTGTCCGGTGCCATGTCCAGGTTATACTTATATTGTTGAACGAAGGCAGCGCCAAGATCTCTGAAGGTGGCGATCTTGGTGCAGCTTAACCCCAAGTACCATTTGAGTGCGACACCGGTTAAACTATCCTGGAAGTAATGGATCAGTAGTTGTTGGTTCTCTGTCTGAGTTGACATCCTCCGAGCGTACATCACCAAATGGCTTTGAGGGCAAGAGTTACCTTTATACTTTTCAAATTCGGGCACCTTGAATTTGTACGGAACTTTCACATTGGGGACCAAACAAAGGTCTGCGGCGTCCTTTCCAAATAGATCCTGGCCGCGAATGGCTTGCAGCTCTTTCTGCATTTCCAGGAATTGTTCCTGGAACTCATTAATTATGTCGAACATACTTTCGTTTCCACCAGACGATATCTGTGGAGTCTGTCCTTTCGGGACAGTGTGTACCACAGGTGGTGGTATAGTCATTACGGCCGCGACTCTTGGTGCTTCCCGAAGTTTGTAACCTTCAGGAGTTGCTGTCATGCCCCTGGCATCTTTGTTTTCCTGAAGTTTGTAACCTTCAGGCCCAGCGGCTCCTGCTGCAGTTTCCAGATCTTCAGTGATCGGCGGAATATATCCTTCCGGGACATAGTTAAGTGGCATGCCCCAGGGACGATCTTTAGGCATGGTATATCGAGGATCATACTTTTCCACTATGGGGGTCGATTTGATCTCTAAGATCACAGTCCTTTGTAGCTGCATCTGAGTTGCTGCCAGAGCTTGCATATCGTTGTGAAGCTTTCTCAAATCCTCTTTCAGAGCGTCGAGTTCTTCTCTCAACTCTCTGTTCTCTTCCTCGAGATTATCCATTTTCTTTTGTTGACTGCCCCGAGTATTGTACGAATGAGACAGTTTGAATCTAGAATCGAGACACAAACGTGAGATTCGTAGGTAAGAAGAATGCGTTATGTGAGAATGATGAATGATATGCAATGATTATATTTATTTTTATTTTTTGTTTAATCGAAATAAACTTCGACAATTGGATTGCAAATATCAAACAATGGGGAAGACCCCGTTTTATTGAATTCAAAATTGCGGAAATGGAAATACAGTAATTTACATAGTGCTGTAAAAGGAAATGTCTAAACTAATGGATCCTGAGTCCTCTCTGAGGAGAGCTCAGGTGCTGGTGCTTTCCTTTTCTTTGACCGGGGCTCTTGAGCCGTTGTCGGGTTTTCATTCCTTTGCCAAGTGAAAGGGGCAAGCAGATTCCTTTGGTCATCTTGGTTTTCTATAGCATGTTGCTCCAAAATCTCGATTAGAGCGTCTTTTTCTTTTAATAGTTGTTTTATTTTCTTGCACTCCACATTGAGAATACGGTACTTGTTCTTCCAAGACTTCTTATCCTGTTGAACTCTGTTGAGAGTAACCTGAAGCTTTTCCGTATCTGACATAAAATAAAGGACATACTCCTTTAACGGAAGAACTTCTTGACGAGGGTAAGGCATCCTCAGTTTGAGAGCTCTAGTTTGTACCCAGTGGAGATAAGGTTCCATAGAGACACAGTCTGGTTTTCCTAAAGACTCTCTTCCTTTCCTATGAGCACGTTTCCAAGCATGCACTATTTCTGTCTTTAGTGCTCTGTCATTTTCTCCTTCCTTGAAGAAAAGACCTTCCAGATGAGCATTACGCGGGACATGCCTCATCGGGTATCCAAATTGATGACGAACCAAAACTGGATGATAATTGATTCCTCCTTTAATTCCTATGAGGGGTACATTAGGAAAGTTTCCACAACGGTCAATGATTCTGATCCCGACATAGATTCGATCGTACCAATCGATGTCAGAGTTAGTAAGAGACATGATTCTCTGCGACCAACGTAAAGTATTCTTTTGATCCCAAAATGTAGCAGACTTGGGTAAGTGAGAAGTGAACCACTTGTACAGCAGGGGTACACAGCAGGTGATCATTCCTCCACTGTACAAATTCCTTAAGTGTACGGAATGATAAGCATCTGCGAGCAAGGTCGGTACAGGGTTTCCAATCAGAAAAATCTTAATGGCATTGAGATCAACGAAGTTATCAATGTTGGGAAACAAAAATAACTCGTAGGCTAGCAAAACAAAGATGCTCTCGAAAGCGGCCACGTTCCCTATACTAGCAAAGTACAGAGCCTTCTTTACCAAAAATTTGGATGGTAAACCTTGGATTCCACCCTTAGTGGTCATGTGATCCTGACTTCTGACTCGTCCAAATAATTTGCTCTTGCAATGGTTTGATCCTTTGGAATTTCTTCCAGTCCAGAAAAGGGAGCTTGGTCAGTGATGGGTAAATCAGTCAGCTGAGAGTACTCCTCTAGTGTTGGTGCCAGTTGATAATCTGGGAATATGAAGCAGTGATAGACTGGATCGTAGAACTGAATGAGCGTAGCCAGGATTCCTTCGATTACATGGACCCTTAACAGAGACATCAGTCCTCCGTATTTAGCTCTGAAAGCATCAGGGTTGGTGATCATCCTTGCCAACCCTCTCAAATCCTCTAATTTTGGAACCTTGAAGGTATACTTGTGAGTCTTACTCCTACCGAAATCCATAACGCAATCTCTTTATCTGACATTTGCATTCATTGTCTTAGTTTAATTTGAAAAAGAGAGGCTAGAAGAGAAGATTTTTCTTTGTTTAAAGTTTTTTAATGAAATGAATGCATGAATGCAGCAAACAAAAACATAGAAAAAACATGGGGTCAAAGGTTCGGTGTCATGAAGTCAAGGCTCTACCCATCCCCAAAGGTTATACTGGTGATTTTTTGTACCTGTCCTCAAAATCATTGACCCCTCTTGGGATAACAACAGCAGGCTGGTTCACCCGAGCGAGCTGCAATATCTTAGAGTAATCTTAAATGAGGGTAGTATCGCGTGACAACTATTTCCGATAGCTTCCGCACTACAAAATAGTAACATGGTTTCAGTCTACTAAAATCCTCAGCTTCTCAGATAACCCAATCGAACAATCTGCTTTCAACAACCAAAGTCGTATAGGCATTGAATCCGCAAAGGGCATCTTCACTGATTCGATGGTCGACCGGGACCTCTTATTTGGGAGTCACTCCCTGTAAGATTACCCATATAGTGCCATCACTTATCTTAGGTGTATACTCAATCTTTCCAGATGCGGCATTACTCACATTCCCATTAGCAGAAAAATAAACATGGATATCAATTAGGAAAAGCGATATATATTTTCATTCCTAACATCCTAGACCTCTATAATCCTATTCCTATACAGACAATGACTCCCCAGCAGAGTCGCCATTTTTCTGTTGGAAAATAGGGACGATGCCCCAAGGATCATTCTAAGGACTCCCCAGCAGAGTCGCTATTTTTTTGTAGCGAGCGATTTTCGTCGGTGATGCGACCACCTTATCGCTGGGGTTTTTCTCCTCAATGGAGAAAGGGGGTGCTACTTTCTGATTTCTTATTTATCCCGTGAAGTTGGAAGGGAAAGGGAAGCTATCTAAAACTAACCTTGCACGCCCAATGTTTAACTGAACAAAATGCTTAAGAGAGATTGGGGAGTCCGAGGCCAGGTTATACAATGGGTAGTCGTCAATTACCCATCCTATATGTGGTTATCCACAGGAGGTTAGCTTTAGGTTTCGCTTTGTAATTGATGGTGTTTATCTGTTAATAGGTTGGGGAAGTTTCTTGGGAAAGATGAGAGAGTGAGTGAGTTTTTGTTGATGCTCGGGTTCTTTCCCGATTATTTTTGGTAAGCTACTAGTGTTAACCCCGGTCGGGGAATTTTTAGGAGAGAGACCGGGTTTTAACTCAGCTGGGAATTGATCGGATGATCAGGGTTCCTCCTACGCTCGTAGGGAACTTGAGAATGTCTTTGAGACTCAAAGGGGTTAAGACTGTCCAAGTCTACTGGTGTTGAAGAGTTTTATCTTTTGTAGGATACCCAAAAGAGGGCAAGGGCCTTAAGGGATGAGAATCAACCCTAAAGTGGCCTGAGGTTTGACACTGGAGAGACTGCTCTAGCAAATGATGACTAAGTTCTGTCTTAAACCTTTAAGAGGTCATTAGGATCCTTGTATTAAGCCCAAGAGAAGGCATGAGAACTTCTAAGAAGCCGAAGGGTCCTTGCACAAAGCTCAAGACGAGCCGGGGATGCTTTTAGGAAACCTGTGGGTCCCCAAACCAAGAGAAGTTCAAGAAATGTAATTCACAGAGAAGAGATCATTCCAGGAAAGTTCGAGGGTTTAGAAGAAACTTAGGAGATGCTATTCACAGAAAATAGATCAACTCCAGGGAGTAGAATTTCTTTGACAATTTCTAGGGGTGACAGTCTGAGAAAAGGTTCACCGAGAATACTGCCTTTCTCTTCGTTCCATATTGTTTAACCCCAAAAGAAGGGAAGACTGTATCTGGAAATCCTATGGGAATCTAGTTTTGTTTGTATTTAAGAGCGACCAACATGGCTTTACCTAGTTCTAGACCTAGTCGTCGGGGAAGACTCTAAATTACTATACTAGTATATATACAATTAATATATGACGAGTATTTAAAAGAGTATGAAAGAAGACTAACCATGCGCAGCTTCCCACAATACAGTTATGTATATATGACATGTATTTAAAAGAATGAAAGAAGACTAACCATGCGTCGCTTCCCACAATACAGTTATATATATTAAAGCGGGTAAATGAAAGCGGATAAAACTTACAGGTGAGCAAGCTTCCATGCTGTTTTGTTAGTTGTTCAAAAGAAATTAAAGAAAGTTTTGATAACAACTGTATATTTGAATCATAATCAAAAGGGAATTGTTTTGAAAAGATTGTGGGGCTTATACTCAAGGAGAGGCCCAAGGTTTAACAGTGATCACACCGTTGTTTTTGAAAATCGTATCGGGACTTATACAACGACTGAGGCCCAAAAATGTTTATTTACAAAAGGGTTGGGTCTTACAACTCAAGGAGAAGCCCAAAGATTATTTAAAGAAAAGAAATGGGACTTACAACACAAGGGTAGGCCCAGGTGATTTGATTTTGAACTGGCGATCGCACCGAGATTTTCCTTTTAACGCAGAGGGACTTATACAATATCTGAGGCCCAAAAATGGTTTTGGTTAAAAGAGGATTGGGTTTTACACTCTATTAGAGGCCCAAAGATTATTTTTGTACAAGTGATGGGGCTTACAGCTCAAGGAGAGGCCCAAAAGATTTGTTTGAAAATGGCGATCGTGCCGAGGTTTTTGAAAGCACAGTGGGTCTTATACAATGACTGAGGCCCAAATTATTTTGGTTTTCAAAAAGGGGTTGGGTCTTACACTCTATTAGAGGCCCATGAGTGTTTGAAAAAGATTGATGAGGGTGGAATTAATCAAAACCCTAATTTTGTCTAAAATGGAATTAATTTTGTTTAAAAATTAATAAAAATTATTGAAAACATGTGAGAAATGAGTTGTGATCTTGGATCAATGTTTCAAAAGTCATGTTTTTGTCCACAAAATGATTGAAAATCATTTAAGTTTGGAAAATCAAGAAAGAAAAAATATTTTAAATGTCAAAAACAAATAAAAATTAATTCTTTTGCAAAAATATCAAGTATATGAAACAAATAATATTTTTGGGAAATTTTGGTAAAATAAAATATTTTAACATTTTTGTGAATTATTAAAAAAAGAACCAACTCAAAATCATTAAAAATCAGATAGAAATTAATTTTTGAATCAATTAAATAAAATCACAAAAATTCAAAAATTCAAATATCTACCATATAAGAACATAAGATGTTCTATAAAAGACTAATCTGCCCCTTTGGCTCCTAAGCTTGCCACGTGGATAGCCTAACTGAACACTAATTCAATCTTCCTTTGCAATCCACGTTATGTTTTGGGTTTATTGGGTTTGGTTAACAAAAATCATTAATTGGGTATTAAATATTAAATATTAAATATCACACACTCTTTCTCTCTCTCATCCTTTCTCTCTATCTTCTCTCGCTCTCTCTTCTTCTTCTTCTTCTTCTTCTTCTTCTTCTTCTTTCTTCTCACTGTCCTTCTTCTTTCTCCCTATTTTTCTACATCACCGTCTTCTTTTTACTCAGTAATACCTCGGTAACGAAACTCAAACCGAAGCTGATAAAGCAATCAATATCGATCCTACTGATGCGATTTCGTATTTTTACAAAGCTACAAATCCCTTTGTCTTTGCATTTCGTATCTGACTTTTTGTTGTTCTTCTTTCAGGAAGTATGGAACTGGGTTTCAACGGGTAAGCCAATGTTTTGGTTACTTCAACCATTGAATGTGCTGAAACCCAATCTTCTCAAGCAAACCCTAAAAGTTGATGTGCTGATTCAAGATCTGAAATCAGAAGAGTTAGTACCAAATAAGGTTCGTTTTTCTTTTTTATGTCTTCTCTTTTTTAGTGTCTTATCTGAATAGTTTGGATCTGTATGCAGATGTCATACTGTGTTTTGATGAATGGCTTAGCTAAGGTGGGACAAATACATGAAGGCACGGTGGTTTTCAATGAAATAACGAAAAAGAAAGTCAGATCTGGTAAGTTGTAATTAGAAGTTTTTTTCAATGAAATAAAGCATTATGTGTGAGGAGCCCTACTAAAT
Source organism: Lathyrus tuberosus (assembly GCA_022829125.1). Taxonomy (NCBI): domain Eukaryota; kingdom Viridiplantae; phylum Streptophyta; class Magnoliopsida; order Fabales; family Fabaceae; genus Lathyrus; species Lathyrus tuberosus. The sequence goes on along the minus strand of JALAZF010000157.1, from coordinate 2,302,335 downwards.
GTACCGGTTCGCAAATCTCACTTTCGGTATCGCGCTTTTGGTTGGAGTTAAACTTGATGCAGGAACTGTTTTCACTACAACAATTGTGTTCAAGATCCTGTAGGAAATGAATGAAACTAATGGATATTATGTGATTTTACTTGCGATTTCGAGATCATGCAATAACTGGGCAAGCATTAATAAGTCTTTTTGAAAGGTATACTTGTGAATATTTCTTATTTAATTTATTTGCCAAATTTCTGCAATGCGTTAATTCATAAATAAAATGAGACAAGTGAAGTTAGAGATTATATGCATCCCCATCAATTTGTTTTAACCGAACCTGACCTTAGTGTTATTATAAGTGTTGTTTTGACCAGCCGATTGTAATACTCTTCGCACCTGTGCAACCGTATCTTGACTAATATGTTTATTTTTTCATGCAGATTTATGCAGCCTTAATTACAATAAGTGTTGTTGTAAAGGAATTATTTTTCAAATATGAGATATAAGTTCTATTGTTGTTTGTCACAATTATCAGATGGATTTAATATTTTTGTTGTTTTCAATGTGTTTGACATTCTTATAGTTTGGTTTCATGTTGCTGCCTCTGATATGGAAGTTGGACTTTCTGCCATTTAACCGTTCTTAAACTCATACAGGTAATGGTAATGTGTTTGCTGAATCTTCATCATTCATCTCAATTTCTTTTTATATTGCTCAAATCCTAAAAATTTGTTATATTTCTAATGTTAATTTTTTATTACATTTAGTTTAATGTTCTTTTTTATTTTCAGATCTGTTTTGATTTACAGCTTTTAGTTTCATAATTATTATTTAAAAAATCAAAAATCATGTATTCCCACCAGTAACTATTTTTTATGTGTTAATACTCTTTTCTTTCTTATTCTTTTGTGTAGGATGGCAAGAACCTCTAAAATCACAAAGGATATCAATGACAGAAAAAAAGTTTGAAAATTTCCTTTGAATAACCTCTTTCATTTTATCTTCCTATAACGATTTTGACCTTTTTTTTTAAGGGTTCCTTTTCAAATCTCAAAGTTGAGCCAGGTAAAAATACAATCTCCCTCTATATCAATTTAATTTCATTATTATTATTTTATTTTTCCATGAACACTCTCTAATTTATTTTTCAATTTCTTCTTAAGAGGTTATTTGTTTTTCATAGTTTTTCCATGATTTAATTTTTCATCGTTATTTGTCCATGATTTCTTTTATTTTCTTTCCTTTATTAATTTTGTTTTTGTTATTTGGTTGTTTTCCCATACATAATTTATGTTGATGTGACTTTATTTAATTATTTTTATACTGTTTTTTATTTTTTAATATTTTCCTTCAAAGTTTTGGTGTATAGAATTATAATATTTGTTTTTATCTTAAACTATAAATATTAATTTGTCATTATTGATTCACAGGAAACTTCCTTTTGCATAACCAGAGACATTTGAGATATTGAGGGGTCATACTCAATTGCTCAGCTTCAATCATCCATAGTTAGAGATATTTTCAAAGTTATAAACTATAGTACACTAGAGGTCTTTTAATATATTGATTGAGATTACACATAGAGTTGTCAGCCTATTTACATAATGTTCTGATTTCACTTTATCAAGATATATGTTGCTTTTAATATGGCGTGTCTATATATAATAATTTTGACGTGTTTTATAACCTGCATAACTATTGCTATAAAAAACCACTCATTTTCCTTTAGTACTAAAGTAACCATATACCATATCATTTCTATATAAATTAAGTTATTATATTCTTTTGTAATTTTTATTCAACTCCTATATTCTACATTTATAATTTAGTAATATCTTTTTTATTTTTTTATTAATTTTCTCTTTTTTTTTTTAATTATATATATATATATATATATATATATATATACCGATTAGAAGATGAAAAAAGTTAAATAATATTCATAATTTACTAATATCTTATTTATTTTTAAGTTATTATATTCTTTTGTAATTTTTATTCAACTCCTATATTCTACATTTATAATTTAGTAATATCTTTTTTATTTTTTTATTAATTTTCTCTTTTTTTTTTTTAATTTTATATATATATATATATATATATATATATATATATATATATATATATATATATATATATATATATATATATATATATATATATAGATCTACCGATTAGAAGATGAAAAAAGTTAAATAATATTCATAATTTACTAATATCTTATTTATTTTTTTTATTTTTATATTAGATTTTCTCATTTCTACTTTGTAATTTGTTATAGGTATATATATACAGAGGAAAAATATTTAGAGAGAGAATCCTATGAAATATGAGGTTCTTTTTTTTAGAAAAATATATTTTATTATTTATTTTAATTTAATGTCATTTATTATCATTATTATAATTGTTATTGATATTATTTGTATGATTATAATAAAAATCTTCAAAATCGATTTACCTGTCATTGAATTAATAGTTCAAACAACAAACATTGGAAAATACATTAAATATTGAAAACATCATTATACAAATATTGAATAGTCAGATATTGGAAAATACATTGAATGGACAGGACATTAAGTAGTGTAAATATCAGACATTGAATAGTGCAAACAACAGACATTGGATAGTGCAAATATTTACTAAGTAGTTCAAACATTTACCAATAAAGATAATTATAAAAATATAAATTAAAAAGAAATTAAAGAGAAACAAAATCAAAATTAGTAGTATTAAAATTAAAATTTATATTACTATTATTTTGTTTTATTTATACCATAAAGTTGTTTTTATAATATTAATAAATTTTACTATTATTCTTTATGACATTAATTATCTTTTTTAATATGATTCATTATTTATAATTTAATTACATTTATTCTTTTCTTTCCAACAAATAATTAAGAGCGTTATTTATAAATAATAATTATTGTTGTGTTAAACTCTAAAATTGATAGGTATTTAAATATTTTATTTTTCAACAAAATAACAATTAAAATAAATAGAGAAAATATATATTTGAAAAACTTTGAAATTTCATATAAAACAACCATAATTTGATTTGATACAACCATAATTATATATAAATACAATAATTTGATTTGATACAACCAATTTCTATTAATTATTGATTTGATTTGATTTAATTTATCGATTTTGTTTTTATTAATTTAATTATCAATATTTAATTTGATTTGATTTTATGTAATAGTGAACAATGTTTGTATCTTGGCATATTGTATTAGTGAGAAATATTATTTTATTTGAACATAAAAATATTGTTTATGTACTTGATATGACATTGGAGAAAAAGTAGTAGCAAAAATACAAATTGGGAATCGAAATCTCAAGGAAATTAAAGATATCTCTAATGTAAAAGAAAATTTGAAATATGATGACACTATCATGTGTTGTCATCTCATATGAGGTAAAAAAAAGATGACTATATACTATAGGCATCTATTAAAAATAGTATAGGGTGGCTATGTCATATCACACTTTTCCATAAATTAAAGAAATTATTTTATACTATTTTTATTTATAGTAGCTTTAATAAATTTATCATTTCATTTAATATATAAGAAAGTTTTAATTTTTTGTTTTAAAAATAAAATAGAGAAATAGAGATATAGGCAACTACCAAATATCTCATATTATTTTTTCTTTATAATCAAACAATAAAATTGTAAAACACAAATAATAATCAATTACTTAATTTTATGTTTTAAAAATAAAATAGAGAAATAGAGATATAGGCAACTATCAAATATCTCACATTATTTTTTCTTTATAATCAAACAATGAAGTTGTAAAACACATTAATCATTTTAAAAATATTATAGTGAAATATCAGATAATAAATATAATATTATATATATATATATATATATATATATATATATATATAATAATTCAAAAAAATATAATATTAAATATTAAATAATAGATATTATAGTGAAATATTCAATATATAACAATTAATAAAGAACTTTACTAAAAGGAAAGAAAAATTATAATCTAAAAAATTTATTATTAGATTTCAAACTGTTCGACTTATTATAAAAAAAATGGTTCACCTACTACATTAACTACTGTTCATGTTTGATTTTCTTATCCAAATACATTTCAAACTTTCAATCAATCTTTCATCTTTTAAGCATTTTTTAAATCTAAATAAAATAGTACCTTTTAGGTTATAATTAGATGCCTCTTTGTAACTAACTATTTTATTATAAAGTTATTTATCTCTTCATTTATAGCTAACTATATTAAATTTTATTGAATTTTATTAGATGTAATATTTATTTGAATTTGTCATTAATTAACTAATTGAAAAAAAAATCATTCTAATTATGTAGATCAAAGGATGATGAAGAAAGTTCTTCTGAGAAGAAGAAAATCTAAGAGAATCAATATAATTTATGTAGTCTTATTGATCGTACCTGGATCAGACAGTTACTGGTGGCCAACGACGTCCGTTGAGCTCCGCCTCCGGTGAGGTTGAAGGACGGCGGGGGGGGGGGGGGGGGTGTACCTGCAAGGTACTCCGACGCTCAAGTTAGGGAGTGCACAGAGTAACAGCAAATACAAGAAGAGTGAGAAAATTGACTTAACCTGACCCTCTCAAGTGAGAGGGTATTTATAGAGAGCCCCCAGCGCGGGGCCAACGGTTACTTGCACTGGGCTGGATTGTCAGGCCCAATCCAAGTAACTGCCAGGGCTTACGTGGCGTAGTGAAGACCAACGCGTGGTCTTCGCCCTGGGGTAACCGCTCATAGATTTCCGGGATTAGGGCAGATCGAATCCTTCGGGAGTGGAGTGGTTACTTGGAACGTGTCTACGTGGTACAGACCGTTAGACACTCCTCGCTGGGGAGGAGCCTTTTGTGTCGAGGACCTGTCAAGCGTACGACGGGCATGGCTTCGCGGGGAGGAGCCATATCTGTCGAGGAGCTATGTGCGGTATCCTCGCGGGGGAGAAGCCAGTATGTCGGGGATGTACCTACCCGCCGGGGTGCGAGGTCCTCCTGCCCTGTTGGCCAAGTGCCCGACACTGAAGTGCTCGGGGGAAACGTTGGTATGCTTGCAGCAGTCAAGTGCCCCGCGGAGGGGTCTTATTGGGCCTCCCCATGCTATATGGGTTGGGTCTGCTCGACTGTTGGGCAGCCTCGGCCCAGTCCAGAACAGGAGCCCCCCAAGTCGTTGCTCTGAGGTGGCAGAGTAATGACTTAAGGGTTATTGTATATCGAGGATACGCTAAGAGAGGAACCGAGGAGGTCGATCTCCTATGCGAAATTCCTTCGGCCGGATGAGCGTCGGGCGTCGGACAGATGTGTCTGGTCGTATGGTCGGGGAGATGAAGGGTTTCGGATTCGAAGCGTTGGGGAAAACCGAAACGACACGCGTGGGGAGACGGGTGGCTGCATGCGTGCCATGTGTCGCCTGCCATCATTACTTAGGGAGGCTAGGGCGGCTGGCTAGGGTAGCGCACTCGAGTGCCCTACGCCCCTCGGGTCTCGCGAGAACCGCTTATAAAAGCCGCTCCCCTCGCTCATTCTTCACTTTTCCGCTTCTCTCTCAAGAAACTTTCTCCTTCTCTCTCTAACCTCTTCCGTCGTAGCTCGCCGCCGTAAATCGCCGGGCACTCTCTGTCGGAAGCATTTCCTCCGCTACGACAGCCAATCGCCGCCGAACCATAGCCGGAAACCTCCGTGCCGGAACCCCACACCTCCGCTTACCAGGTATTTGCTTCAAACCGGACATATATTTTGCGTTTTTCTTCAATTTTAACTAGTGTAGGACGTTTCCTTGGTGAATTGATGATATTCCCATGAGAAACGAAGGGATTCCTGGCGAATACGGCGGGAATCTTTAGTTGTGGAGAGAGACAGTGCGAAGATTCTTGCTCGCTTTTGATGAATATCTCGGGGATCAGGGACGAACACGCCGGGGATCCGTTGAATGTCTCGGGGTCCTTAATAATCAGTATATTTTTTAGTGCCGCGGGGACACGGGGCAGAACCTTCCGGGGAGACGATGAGTTCCCCGGTGGGCAAGTTGATCCTCGGCCGATCGCGTCGGGGAGTTGAGAAAGCCTTGCCCCTTCCTCGCCCGTTCGCTTGAACAACGGTGGAGGGGTGAATTTGATACGACCAATTGAATTCACCGTTTCCTTCTGCTTTTCAGGTAAATGGACGATTTGGCTGCGGAGGTGGCCGCAGGATATTTCGAGGAAAACGACGACGACCAGCCCGACTCCCCCATGGCTCACATGGCCTTTGCGCAGGAGAGGCCACTCGAGGATTGGGTCTGTAGCGAGGCCCTGGAGATGTCGTCCATCTTCGTGTACCCAGATGTGGGCGATGCTTTCTGTACCGTCGAGCACCGACTAATCGGAAGTGGTCAATCCTGGAAGGTTTTTCGTCCCGAGGAGCATCACCGGATATGCTCCCCTTACCGGGGAATGCGAGTCCCCTTATACGAGTTTATGTTCGAGAAGGCGGGGTGGAAGCTGCCTTTCACGGATTTTCAGGAGGGGATCTTTGACTGGTTGAAGTTGGCCCCTTCGCAGATTCACCCGAACTCGCTGGCCTTCATCCGGGCCTTCGAGCTCGTATGCAAATATTTGGAGATCGTGCCGACCGTTCGCCTTTTCTTCCGCATATTCCACCTCCAACGGTCGTCGGTCGGAGGTCGACACGGCTGGGTGTCCTTCAAGCAGAGCAAGGCGCTGTTTCACACTTACTTGGATTCCATCCGGGATTTCAAGTTCCGCTATTTCTACGTGAAGTCGGTCACCCTCGAGGCGATATATTCATTGTACCGGAAAATCACCCGCGAGGTTGACGGCCGTTCCGAGGAGGTGCTGGAGCCAAAGTTTCCTCTGTACTGGACGGAGGAACATTTTAAGAAGGGAGTTGACAAATATAAAACGAAACCTGTTCAGATGGAGGCCTACGAGCGGGAAGCCTACGATAAAATCATAGCTTTCGTTGACAGTTTTACCGAAGCTCGACACGAAACGCTGGACGGCCAGCCTATAATAGGTGCAGATGGGCAGGTGAAGAAAGAACGTCGCCTGATAAACACCCGCGTTCTGCTCGAGACCTTCTCCGACGAGGAGGCCATCGAATTGTTAGGTGGTGAAAACGTCCTCGCTTTAGGTCTTCCTCGTATCTGTGTTTCTCGCTTTACTAACGCTTTCTTTCCTTTTGCAGGAACAATGGCCGGAGCCGAGGAGAGGTTGAAGAAACTGAAAGCGAAGAGGGCCCGGGAAGCGCAGGCCCGGGAAGAGGCGTCGCGCTCCAAAGATCAAGAAGTTGTCCCTTCTGGGGCCTTGCACGAGGGTGTTTCCACGGCCGCTGCCCCCGAAGGATCCACTCAGTCTCAGCCTGCTGCCGCTGTGTCGGGGACAGCGGGTGACCGCACAACTCCTGCGGGAAGCCAATCCCCGGCTACCCAAGGGACTCCGAAGAGGCAACGCGTTGCGGAGGTCGTCGACCTGGGTGGTGAAGACAGTCCCCCGGTTCCTTCCAGCTTTGACCTTCCCCCCTGCCATCAAAAACCTCACTTCTTCTCCGAGGTCACTTATCCTCGCACCCTTCCCTCCGAGATCCAAACTGCGCTGGGGACCGCTACTGAAGTGAGGAGGAAGATGATTTTTGAGGACCTGTCGGCCGTCATGCGTATCTGCTCGACTGCCATCATTCTAAATGACGAGACCCGCCCTGCTGCTAAACTCGCCCGCCTGCAGGAGGCGCTGGATACCTTGGGCGCTGAGATGCTCGGTATGCGTAAGGAACTAAAAGAGTGCCGAGATCTGAACAAAGAGTAAAGCAGCAGCAGCAGCTGGTCGAGGCCAAGCTTAAGGAAGCCGAGGAGACAAAGAAAGGCCACCTTGCCCGAATCGCTGAACTGGAGTTGGAGGAGAAGCGGCTTAAGGAAAGGATTGCCGAGTTGGAAGATGCGGTGCGGCCAGCCGAAGGGGAAACTGAGGAGGACAAGCTCCTAACCACTCGTGCGGCGTTTGTGGCGCAGCTCCGGAAGCTTGAGCGGGATCTCCGGGTGTCCGAGGATGATTCTATTGAAACCACGGGTATAGGGTTCCGCAGTGCCGTGGCGCAGCTTCGGGTTCTCAACCCCGACCTCGTCATTGAAGGGATTGACCCCGACGCTGAGGTGGTGGATGGCCAGATCGTGTATCCTCTGCGGGAGAATGACATTCATGCGCACGAGGAGCCTGACGGGACCGCAACTGAGTAGGTTTTTTATCTTTGTTTTGGTCGGCCTGCGAGCCGTTTTGTTTCGCCCGGCTTGTGGGCTTAGTTGATGTACTATTTGCACAATGGTTATTTTTGCCCGGCTTGTGGGCTTATATTTGTAACTTTTTTGTACCAAGGGTTTTGCCCAATATTCGTACTTCGTAATATCTCTTTATTGATTTTCATCGTGTGTGATGTGGTATTTGCTATACTTTATTTTTGCCTAAGTAGTAGGGCTTTGGGATTTGCTCGACCTCGATAATTCCTGACCGCGTGGAGAGGCGGTCGGGTGGTCGGAGGCGTGCCCCGACCTTCAACGAAGCTAAGAGTTCGATTGACGTCCTAGCCTCGTGGCATGAACTTCCCATCGCGAGCTGGGTGTTATGCCCGGTTGGTAGGACGACGGTGGGCCTCGATTGAGGGATCCCCGCCGGACCAGAGGTCCTCGCGCACACACAACGCGGTCTCTGTTCGTCGTGTTCTATATAGGGGTGTCGCGCTCGTACCCTAGTGCGCCCCCGTAATCGCGGTGCTAGTAACCCGCGGGCAGTGTTTAACTGTAGTATTGTTTTAGCTTTTCAGCGTTCCATGGTCGAGCAAGTTCTTCCCCATGCAGATTTTCGAGGAAATAGGCTCCTGTCCCCGTTTTCGCGCGGATGCGGTACGGGCCCTCCCAGTTCGCGGCGAGTTTACCCTCCCGCGAGTCTTTCTGGTTCCTTCGTAGGACGAGGGTGCCCACCTGAAAATCACGTTTAATGACTTTGTCATTATAACGTAGTGTTATTTTTTGTTTAAGTGACGCCTCTCGGAGAGAAGCGCCCGAGCGTGTTTCCTCGACGAAGTCGAGTTCTTACCTCAAGGCTTCGTCGTTCGCGTTCCCGTCGAGGGGGGCCTCCGTCCTCCTCGAGGGTTCTCTGATCTCCACGGGGATCACTGCCTCCGTTCCATAGGTCAAACGGAAAGGGGTCTCCCCGGTCGTGGAGTGTGGGGTTGTTCGGTAGGCCCAGAGAACGCTGTGTAGCTCTTCGACCCACCGTTGTTTGGCGTCGCCCAGTCTCCGTCTTAATCCTTGAAGGATCACTCTGTTCGCGGCCTCAGCCTGTCCGTTCGTTTGAGGGTGCTCGACCGACGTGAAGTGCTGCTTCGTGCCTAGTTTTGTGACGAAGTCTTGGAAGTTCCTGTCGGTGAACTGGGTTCCGTTGTCTGTGACGATGGCTTGAGGCACTCTGAACCGGGCGAGGATATTTCTTTTGTAGAAACGTAGTATGTTGAAGGCAGTGATTTTGGCCAATGCTTCTGCTTCAATCCACTTCGTGAAGTAATCCACCCCGACGATGAGGTATTTGTTTTGATACGACCCCTGGACGAAAGGTCCGAGGATATCCATCCCCCACCATGCAAACGGCCACGGGGAGGATAGCGTCGTGAGCTCGCTGGGGGGAGCGAGGTGCATGTCCCCGTGCCGCTGGCATTTATAGCACTTCTTGACGTGCTCCTTGGCGTCTTGTTGCATGGTGGGCCAGTAATATCCTGCCCGGAGTGCTTTACGAGCTAGCGATCGTCCGCCGAGGTGCTGCGCATTGATTCCCTCATGGATCTCCTGGAGTATGCCGGGGACCTTGGTATCTTCGACACATCTGAGGAGGGGAATAGAGAATCCTCGCCGGTATAGCTTATCCTCGACTATAGTGTACGAGCACGCCCGTCTCTTGACCATTCTTGCTTCTTTGGGATCTTCGGGCAGTTTGCCCGTCGTGAGGTATTCGTATACCGGGGTCATCCAGCAATCGCTGTCCCCGATGGCGTTGATGTCCGAAATCATGCATGGTTTTTCAATGCTCGGGCGGGAAAGGACCTCTTGTATGACGGATTTGTTCCCGCCTTTCTTTTTCGTGCTCGCCAATTTTACAGGACGTCCGCTCGGGCATTGTGTTCCCGGGGGATGTGAGTTACTTCCGCCGAGGTGAACTTTTTCATCTTCTCTTTTACCAAGGCCAAGTATTCTATGAGACTGTCGTTCTTGGCTTGGTACTCTCCTCGGACTTGTGAGGCTACGAGCTGAGAATCGGTGAAAAGCTTGACCTCCCTGGCGCCAAGGTCCTCGGCCAGCCTGAGTCCCGCGAGGAAGGCCTCGTATTCGGCTTGGTTGTTCGAAGTCGGGAAGGACAGTTCGAGGGACACCTCGATGAGGATGCCTTCCTCGTTTTCGAGGATGATTCCCGCTCCGCTTCCTTTCGGGCTGGATGCTCCGTCGACATAGATTGTCCATTTCTGCGACCCGTTGGTTGAGGGTTCTGGGACGGTCATCTCTGCTACAAAGTCGACTAGTACCTGTGCCTTCAAGGCTTTCCTCCCTTCTTATCGGATGTTGAATTCGGCCAGCTCGAGTGACCACCTGAGCATCCTCCCCGCCATATCCGGTCGTCTGAGGAGTTGTCTGATCGGCTGGTCGGTCCTCACGATGACGATATGGGCGAGGAAGTAGTGGCGTAGTCTTCTGGCCGCGGTGACGAGGCCCAGTGTGACTTTCTTGATCTGCTGATACCTGAGCTCGGGGCCTTGGAGAGCTTTGCTCGTGAAGTAAACTGGCTTCTGTCCGTCTGGTGTTTCCCGAATGAGGACGGCGCTGACCGCTTCGCTCGTGATCGCAAGATATAAGAAGAGTGTTTCCCCGTTCTCGGGTCGTGAGAGGACCGGGGGTTGCGATAGGATTTGTTTCAGATGTGCGAGTGCTTGTTCGCATTCCTCGCTCCACTCAAACTCCGCTTTTTGTCGGAGGAGTTTGAAAAATGGGAGTGCGTACTGTGCGGATTTGGCGACGAACCGGGAAAGGGCGGTGAGCATTCCGTTCAATGATTGTATTAACTTCTTCGAGCCCGGAGTAGGGAGCTCGGAAAAGGCTCTACACTTGTCGGGGTTTGCCTCGATTCCTCGTTCCGTGAGGTAAAATCCGAGGAACTTTCCCGCCCGGACACCGAAGGTGCATTTGTCGGGATTAAACCTCATACGGCATCTTCTCGCCGTGTCGAACACCCTCTTGAGGTGCGCGGCGTGGTTGACTTCTTCTGCAGACTTGACGATCATGTCGTCCATGTAAACTTCGAGCATGTCGCCGATTTCAGTCCGGAAGACCTTGTTCATCATCCGTTGGTAGGTCGCACCGACATTCTTCAGACCGAAGGGCATTACGTTATAATAGTAGTTGCCCGACGCGGTCATGAAGGCCGTGTGTTGCTTGTCGACCTTGTCCATGGGAATTTGGTTGTATCCTGAATAGGCGTCCATGAAAGATAGTAGTTTGTAACCTGCAGAATTGTCGACCAGTTGGTCGATGTTAGGCAAGGGATAACAGTCTTTCGGGCAAGCCCGGTTAAGATCAGTATAATCAACGCACATTCTCCATTTTCCATTACTTTTCTTAACAAGTACAACGTTGGACAACCATGTCGTGTATTTGGCTTCCGAAATAAAATTTGCCTCTAGGAGGTCTTTTACAGCTTTCTCAGCAGCTTCCGCTTTCTCGGGAGACTGCTTACGCCTACGTTGTGCTATGGCCCTAGCGGCCGGATCTACTGCGAGCTGGTGGCAAGCCACCTCAGGGTCGAGGCCAGGCATCTCGGATGTGCTCCACGCGAAGAGGTCAGCGTTCTCCCTCAGACATGCTTTCAGCTGCTCTTTGGCTAGGTCAGGGATCCCGGTGCCGATCTTCACGTTGCGATCTGGACCGTCTCCGAGGGCCACGAGCTCGAAATCTCCATCTGGGATGGGGCGTGCTGGGTGGAGAGGCTGCCCATTGTTTTCCGCCTGGTGGTCGTGGTCTTCGACTCTGTCTTCATCGGGCTCGCCGGAGAACCTGCTGTCGAGGTCGACCGCGTTGACGCGCGGGAGAGGTACCTGTCCGACGTCCTGGGGTGGTTTGGCCATGGCCTTAGGTTTGGGACCAATGGAACTTAGGCCCTTGACCGCGGCGTCGAAGCATCTCCTAGCCGCGTCGATGTCCCCGTGCATCGTCACTACCCGTCCCCTCCTCGTGTAGTACTTCATTTTGAGGTGGACCGTTGACGGGACCGCCGTGAGTTCAACAAGGGTGGTCCTTCCGAGGATGCAGTTGTAAAGGGATGGGCATTCAACCACCAGGAAACGGATCTTCACCTGTCGGGCCGTGTCTTCGGCCCCGAACGTAACCATTAGCTCCACGCAACCCCATGGTCTGGTGGTGGTTCCATTGAACCCCTGTAGGTCTGACCCGACGTACGGGGTCAAATGCCTCTCGTCCAGCTGAAGGGTCCCGAACAAATGAGAATACATGATGTCGACCAAGCTCCCCTGGTCGACTAGGATTCTTCGGATGTCAAAGTTCGCCATTTGGGCCCTGACCAGGAGGGGAATAATGGCGTTTGGTGCTCCCCCGGGGAGTTCCTCGAGGTAGAAGGTGATGGGATTGGAGTTTCCCCGCACTTTCTCGAGGGTGGTCGCCTTCGACGATGTCGCGGATTCCAGCTCGTCAAACTTCCATTTGATTGACCCAACCGATATTTTCCCGGGGTCGCCTCCGGAGATAACCATTGCTTTGGGGAAGCCTTCCCAGGTACTACGGGCCGTGACGGGGCCCTCGTCGGGGAAAGTCACCCACATGTTGCGGATTGCCTCTTCGCCCTCGATGATTGGGGGGACGAAGAAGTCCTCGGGTCGAGTGACGCTGAGGGCGACCTGAAGCTGGCTGTCGCCGGGAGGGGGTGTTGCCTCCTCGACGTTCTGTGATTCCTTTGAGCTGGGACGAGGAGGGTCATTCTGTTGGGTATACTTCTTCAAGTGCCCTTCTTTGATGAGAATCTCAATGGCATCCTTGAGGTGGATGCAATCTTCGGTTACGTGCCCGTGGCTTCGGTGGAACCTGCAGTACTTAGATTTGTCAACGTTTGGTTTGGGAGCCGCGGGCTTCGGGAAGCGGACTCCTCCTTTCACAAACTCGGAATTCTGGCAGTCTGAGAGGATCCGGGACCGGGAAGTGTTGAGCGGCGTGTACTCCGTGAATCGGCCAGCTGGCCCGCGCTGTTCCCGAGGATCTCGATTGCGGTTTTCTTTCTTCTTTTCTCCTCCCCATCGGGGAGAAGCGTCATCGTCTTTGTGGCCGCGGGGGCCTTCCCTACGTCTCGTCTCAAGAGCGATCTGGGCTGCTTCCGTCTCTTCGAGTTCGATGTACTTCTGGGCTCGAGCGAGAAGGTCCTCGAGACGCCGGGGTCTTCGGAGGCCAATTGATTTGGCAAAGTCCGACCCGGCGCGTAGTCCGTGAATAATTAAGTATTTCTTCATGTCGTCGGTCGTATGGACCTCGACGGCTTCCTTGTTAAACCTCTCAATGTAATTTCAAAGGGATTCGTTCCTCCCTTGGAAGATCTTTTCTAGGGCAGCCTCTGTCTTCAGGTGTCGACGTGACGCGGTGAAGTGCTTGGTGAAGCGTTGCTTCAGTTGTTTCCATGACGTGATCGAACCAGGTTCCAGACCCTTGTACCATGTCATGGCTCCCTTCCGCAAGGTGGTAGGGAATAGCCTGCACCTGATGGCTCCCCTGACGTTTCGGAAGTCGAGCATCGCTTCGAAACTCTCCACGTGATCGTCGGGGTCGGTCAGTCCGTCGTAGGTCCCCAATGGTGGTGGTTTCTCCATGCCCGGAGGGATTGGGGCGTCCATGATTTCCCACGACAAGGGGGTCCTTTGGTCCTCGTCGTCGCTACCAGCCGGGGATCTTGAAGGTGACCCATGGTGCCGTGAAGGGGAGTTCCTCGAACGGTTCTTTGGCCTCTCTTCAGCCTGCTTGGACTTCTTGGAGATGGTGGAGGCCCTGGGTTCCTTTCGAGGCGGGGAACGAGGGCGCTTCTGGGTGATCGCCGACTGGGGGCGCTCGAGACGCGGTCGTCGACCATGGCGTACGGGAGACGGGGTCCGGGAATCTTCGGAAGGGGTCCTCCGCGGGGAAGGAGAGCGGCGAGGTGACGGGGGACGACGATGTCTTCGCGGGGAAGATCGTCGTGCCCGTCCTTGCTCCAGGGCTTCGATTCTGGTGTTCTGCTGCGCGATCAGCTGATTGGTCTGGTTGATCAATGCAAACAGGGCCACGGTGCTTGGGTCCGCGTTGGACGGCGGAGCCACTGGCTGGAGAGGGGTTTGCTGGTCGTCCGTGCGGACGACGTTGATGGTCGCATCCTGGGAGTCCGGGGAGGTGGTCTGTCCGTCCCTTATGTCGCCTTCGTCGCCGTGGAGGATGATGGCGTCCTCACGGTGGTTCCCGTTCTCCAGTTGCGCGAGCACGGTGTCCAGAGCCTGGTTGGCGGTCGGATTGGCCATGGTGATGGATAGAGGAAGCTTTGGTTTATCGAAGAGAAAACGGGGAAGCTTATAGAGTTCCCACAGACGCGCCACTGATCGTACCTGGATCAGACAGTTACTGGTGGCCAACGACGTCCGTTGAGCTCCGACTCCGGTGAGGTTGAAGGACGGCCGGGGGGGGGGGAGGGGGTGTACCTGCAAGGTACTCCGACGCTCAAGTTAGGGAGTGCACAGAGTAACAACAAATACAAGAAGAGTGAGAAAATTGACTTAACCTGACCCTCTCAAGTGAGAGGGTATTTATAGAGAGCCCCCAGCGCGGGGCCAACGGTTACTTGCACTGGGCTTGATTGTCATGCCCAATCCAAGTAACTGCCAGGGCTTACGTGGCGTAGTGAAGACCAGCGCGTGGTCTTCGCCCTGGGGTAACCGCTCCTAGATTTCCGGGATTAGGGCAGACCGAATCCTTCGGGAGTGGAGTGGTTACTTGGAACGTGTCTACGTGGTACGGACCGTTAGACACTCCTCGCTGGGGAGGAGCCTTCTGTGTCGAGGACCTGTCAAGCGTACGACGGGCATGGCTTCGCGGGGAGGAGCCATATTTGTCGAGGAGCTATGTGCGGTATCCTCGCGGGGGAGAAGCCAGTATGTCGGGGATGTACCTACCCGCCGGGGTGCGAGGTCCTCCTGCCCTGTTGGCCAAGTGCCCGACACTGAAGTGCTCGGGGGAAACGTTGGTATGCTTGCAGCAGTCAAGTGCCCCGCGGAGGGGTCTTATTGGGCCTCCCCATGCTATATGGGTTGGGCCTGCTCGACTGTTGGAAATAAGAATGTGAAAAAGAAAATCTACAACTTCAATATTGTAATCAAAGTTGATTTTATGTCCTACTCAATAATATTAAACTTAAAATCATAACAATATCAATAAATTTTATTATACTTTATTATACACAAAATCATGACTTGTCTCCTTATCTTCTAGATTTAAAAAATAGAGTAGCCTTTATAGACGGAAATGATGATATTTCTAATGTTTATTGGATATCGTTATAAATTAAATTCTGTAGTCTTTATAGACGGAAATGATGATATTTCTCATGTTTATTAGATATTATTATAAATTAAATAATATTAAAATTATATGATATTAATTTTTGTAAATACAATTATAATAGTATTATCAATTCTATTTTATTGAATAATTATTTCTAGAACAAAGACATAATTAATAATTAATTAATTCATTTCGAAGCTAATCAAATATAATATGTTAATTTTTAAAAAAAAATCGTTAGGTAAAATACTTATTAAAAAATGTATTTTCATGATTACCTATAGTAAATATATGCCATCTCTACAATAATTTTTCATTAATATCCTAATAATTATCGTTATCACAATTTAACAAATAATAATATGACGTTAAATGAAATGAATTATTCTTATAAACATAAAAGTAATAATTACAACTTAATCTACAATTTATTTAAAATATTTGAAATAATCAAGTAAATATAAAACAAACGTACTAATTGAAAATAATATTGTAGTCATCACTTAAAACTTATGAAAAGGTATTGAAAAATATTAAAAGGGTGTAATAATTATATTTTTTGTCATTATATTATTTATTATTTTTATTATCATTTTTATTATATTATTATTATTATTATTAGTGGGAGAGTTATTATTATTATTATTATTATTATTATTATCATTATTATTATTATTATTATTATTATTTGTGCTTAAACTTTCCATCACATGTCAATGTTTTTTCCTCTTTATTTATTATTAATAGTGATAATTAATACTACCAAGCCTACAATTTATATTCTACAATTTATATTCTATAAATTATATTGAAAAGTGGTATATTTAATACTATAGAAACTATGACAATTCAAAAAAACACGCTTCCATCGTTATAGGTCTCTCTCACACATTTTTTAAAAATTAAATGCAGGGTTGCACCTTATTTCTTAATTGAATTGGATACACAAATTTATGCTAATATATTATTATTAAAATATGGCACATCACTTTTTCATCATGCTTTAATATGTCATATTATCAATATTAATTGTAGTTTCTGTACACTTTTCATTCATCCAACTCATTCACGTTTTTTTAGGATTTGTAATTGTAGTATCAGTATGCGAAAACATTATACTCTGATAAAAGAGTTTAAAAAAATTATTAATTTCATGACTAACCTGTCAATTTCATAGCTTGCACATTTCAATCAAAGCTTTCTAAATAGGAAAATAAGTGAAGGGGTGTTTAAAAAAAGTTTTAGACATAATTTAGTTATTTTTAAATAATATTTTAGTATCAAAAGAATATAGTTCTTCCATATATACGTAATACTTTTAAAATTATATAATATTATTTGTTATCAAAAATTAATTTTAAAATATGTATTGATAGAAATGTATTTAAAAGAAAAGATAGATTTTGAAATTCAAAATTGAATTTTGAAATAAAAACTTATAAAAAATGATTAAAAAATTATTTATAACTAATTATATTTACTATTTATGAATTATAAGTGTCTTTTTTTTATCCCCACCTTTAAAAACAAATATGAAACATAATATTTTTTTATATAGGTAAAAAAAATGTATTGTTGATACAAATATTTTAATAAATGGTGTTATTTTTATAAACGGGAAAAAATATATTGTTTACACTTTGGCATTGCAATGTAAATACTTTATTATTATTTTCGAGAATGTCAATATACTCTTTCATTTTAACTCATCCATACATACAACTACTAATATTCTTTATATTTTTACACTTCTGTCTATCACAGAATAAATTGTAAGAAATAATATACAAATAATTAATTACATTCATTCATTTTTTATATAATATTCCATTAAAAATGATCGTTGATTTACATTTAAGATACATTAAATGGAAATACAAAATAATCATTTTTTTAAGAAAAATATATTCATAATCTGTATTAAATTTGAAATTTATGTTACTATTATTTGGTGTTATTTATACCATATAGTCATTACACTATTGATAAATTTTAGTACTCTTTAAAAAAAATCATTATTTTTTTTAATAATAACGGATACATTTGTATTAGAAAAATACAAAAATAAATAAATTATGAGACAAATTTGTCTCATTGATAAATATTAAAAAATACTAAGAATATTTAAAAAATATATATAAAACAAAGTTATTACGGGTAAATAAATAAATGGAACGTCTACTGTGTCTAATATACGGGATCAAATTCGTTGTTGATTAAGTTCGTTGTCAAAATATACGGGATCAAATTCGTTGTTGATTAAATTTGTGTCAAAATATACGAGATCAAATTCGTTGTTGATTAATTTATTTATATATACGGGAAAAATATCATTGTTATAAATGAGAATAATTTTAGAATAAATAACTTTTTTGATTAAACAATTTAATTTTTTAAATATCATTTTTATTATATTTTAGAATAAATGCGCGTACAATGGTATATGTTATTGATGTAAATAAGGAAAATATATATATATCTACGGGGAAAAGTGTACTACTTATCCAAAAATGAGAAAAATATTTTTCTTATAAATAAATTTAAATATCTAAATACGGGAAAAAATAAATGTCTTTTATAAATTAATTTAAAATATTTTTAAATTAATAAGTCAATGTTAATAGTATTTTTTACGAGAACAAGTTTATTATTTATGAAAATACTGGAAAATATTTTGCCATTGACAAGTCAATACCCATGCGAACTCACGGGAAAAATATACGATTGATCCAAATATTTGTATATATGAAAAAACTATATCTATGCTTCAAATATAAATAAAATATGTTCTTTTTCTAAAAATATTTTATTTTTTTTGGTAAAATAATTTTGTCTTCTTTTTTATTTTAACTTTTTTTAAACAAATACACATCACCAACCGATATCTATGAGTATTTATTCTATTTTTTTAAATATAATTTTTTTTTCATATTATTAATTTTTATTAATTCTATTTTTTTAAAATTTTAAATGTAAACAAATACGTGTCACCGACGGGTACCCGTGCGAAGGCACGGGTATCCCGCTAGTTTGAAAAAAGGCGCCAAGAACATCTTGGCCATGCCAGCGTGCTATGTTTTGCCCAGATTTGTGTTTTCTCATCAATCTCACTGAATACTTGATGAAATTACACAATCCACATATCAATCTACTCATTTTCACCTCACGATCATGTCTATGGTCTTTAATTTCATTTATTTTAAGCATGTAATAAGAAATCAAAGAGAAACCTCAAGAACCCTAGGTTCTGCATGAAGGATCAGAAATTCCACACACGATTCATACAAAGCAATTAATTGAGGGGAAATATTCCGGACATGATTATGAACATATGGCAAAATTATTGTGCGAGGAAATATACATGAATAATGAGATGACCATGTTGAGGCTTACCTCTTGCAGCTGATGATCGTGTTTTGGGTTAGAGGTGTTACAACTTGCTTCCAATGATTTGGACAGCTTCCCTAGGTGCAATGGAGTGTGTCTGAATGTTTGGAGTGGATTGAATTGAGCTGGAACTTGATTTGGCACCTCAACTGCAAATCTGTCAAAGGCTTGTGCAGATGGCTGGTGATTTTGAGAATCTGGTGTTCCAGATGTTGTTTAAGTGTTTGGATCACTTCTATATGATGTTTATGAGGTGTGTGTGTGTGTGATTGGTTTGGTTGGAATTGCTCTCAAACTCAAAACCCGATAGTGACTTGCTTTAGAAGGCAAATTTGGAAGTGAAGAGGTGATTTTGAGAAAGGCAAGGGTTGTAGGCCTTTAGTGTACTTAAACTGATCAGAAATGAGGCCTATTTATAGTGTGTCAAGTTTGTTTTGCAAGGAATAAGGAATGGCAACTACAGCAGGTTGTTGGCCAATGTGGATCAAATGGAATCTCAAGTCTTCTCTAGCCATTGACTTGAGATTAGAGCACAGGCCTATGGTTCTCTGATTCAAGGATAAGGCTTGACTGAAGTGTTCCTCTTTGCTCTGATACATGCCACCTCTAAGCATCCATTGAATGCTCCAAAACAAAATTGGAGTCTTGAGGCATCTTTAGCTTTTAGGGGTGCCAAACCTATATGTAGTTCCAAAGACTTGGGAGGCTTATGGATCAGTGTTTGTTCCTCTTTGGTCTCCCCCTGAGGTGGGCAGATGGATAAACTTGTTTGTTGTTTGCACAAATTGATCAAATCGAGCTATAATGCACCAATCTGTCTTGCAAGACAGATTGCATCAAGGCATATTGCAGTCATCATAACTCTTAGCTCATATGGAATTTGATGGAGTTCTTGGGCATTTTGGAAAGCTGATATATCCTATTTCAATATGATGTCCAACTTTGGTTTAGTTAAAATTTCACTAAGTGTTGGAAAAATGTCACTTTTGTGTTTTCAGCCATTTTGATCACTCCATAACTAAAAATTCATGAGGAATTGGAATGAGGTGTAGTTGACACTTTTAAAGTATGCCATGAGAGATACAAAACCATCTTTGGACCATCCAAAATGGTTTCTTGGATCTCAAGTTATGATCCTTGGAAGTTGGCACCCTAGCCACTTTGTCCCATAACTTAGAAAAATTCTAAGTTTTTATGGTTACCCATTTTACAAGTTATCCCACTTTCTTTGATTTTTCTTGATGAATGATGATTCAAATCACATATTAACATTGTTTTAGGGTTAAAGAACCATAAATATGAAAAATCTAAAAAAGTCAAACTTTGACTTTTGTGTACAGTTGACTTTTTACCAGATGAATTCCAAACTGTGCGACCCTTTGTGAAATCAAGTCCTTGATCTAAATCAAACTTGATGGATATGTTCCATAGGTGTTATAGGGTGTATTGAATCATGTCGCAAGGTTTGGGAGCATGCCTTGGCCAAAAGTCAAAGGTACAGTTGACTTTTTCCCTAAAACCATAATTGTGGTCCATATGAAATTGAAACTTGTGGATCAAGCTTCTTGGATCAATCCATTGTGGCAAATGCTTCAATGTGGTTTATTAGAGACCCTCAAATCATGTCTTGAGGTCTTGGCTCATGTTTTGTCCCAAAAGTCAACTTAGGGGTGAATTAGGTCAAGAAACCCTAATTCCCAATTTTTGGTGAATGCATCCCCTGAGGTAAAATTGACTTGATGATTGGGTCCATGAGGTCCCTTGTAGTATCTTAAGTCATGCTTTGAAGTATTGGCTCATGCCCAGATGAAAATTTTCATCTAGAGGCCTCAGTCGACCAAAACCCTAATTTGGTGACACTGGTGATCTTAAGGCTTAATCTACTTGGAATATTGCAACCTTGTGCTTGATTCTTGTTGTGGGAGTCCTCTTGATCCTTTATGGGTGTTTGAGAGGCTAGGCAAGTTGAAGATCATGTCATTTCTTGATTGATCCTTTGTCTAAGCACCCTGAGAGGGCTCAAACCCTAATTCTTGATTATGGTGAATGCTCAACCATCTTTGAGGAGATTGGTGAGGCATGGAGGTACATCCATATTGTGATGATGATTTTCACAATAATGGGAAATCTTAGTGGTAAAAATTTGGGGTATGACAACTTGCAAAATAAGGGTCCACACCTAGATCTCACCAAAGATCCAAACACATACTTAGGTGATATCACCTTATTAGAGAGATAGTTGATTAAGGATATGTGAATATATGAAGAGTACTAACACTTGACAATGTCACTGACCCACTGAAAAAGCCTCTTGTGCAGCAAAAACACGATGGCCATACTAGTTCTATGGGTATTAAGTGAATGCCTTATTAGCTCTAGTCCTAGTGGGAGATTGTTGGTACTTGTATCGAGTTATTTATTAATAATAAAAGACATTTCTTTGTTACGTTTGTTTTTCAAAAGTAATAAAGTCCATAGAATATCTAGTTCGTTTAATGAACTATTAAGTGAGAGTTAATCATGAGATCCCATTAAACATAAGAACAATATTCTTGAAGTATCGTATCTGAGCATTATTATGAAGTGGAATAGCATTAAAGCATTAAGGCTATTATGTGGATATGCTGATGATCACATCTCATGAATCATAGATAAAAAGTTATTAAGTCTTTACATAGGTTTGAATAATAAGAGTAATATTTATACTATATTGACCAGGTATGAGAATACTACATGGAATGTTACGCAAGTGTCATATGTTATTCTCATGGTAATAGTGTTGTATACCACCCTTTGACCTGAAACAACTATGGGCCCTAGATGTAGAGTCGAGTACTCTATTGTTGATTAAATGTTTTTATTAATAGGATGGTCATAAAGATGGTTGATGGGTATTCCACAAATCATGTTGAGGGACATGAGTGATCTATATGGAATTTTCCCATAACGTATAACATGATAAATATCTAAGGGACCAATATTTAACTGGACAAGGATGAAATAGTATATGCCTTGTGTTCAATACATACATAAGGGAAAAAGGGTCATTTTACACACAAAAATTATCACATAAAGATTTTGTCACATCACATGACATTTTAGTGATTTGTGTAGTAGTTATGTGTTTCTAGATACTACTCATTATTTATTATATTAAATGTGTGAGTTAGTATAATTTCCAATGTCACAACAACCTATAGGGACATACACATAAGGACAAATTGATGAGAGATAAAATAAATAAGTAAAATGTGGAATATCGTAAGGTACAATGTACTTATGAGAATTATAAAACATCGTAAGGTAGGGTGCGCTTAAGTGAATTGTAAAACATCGTAAGGTACAATGCACTTAAGTGAAATACGAAACATCGTAAAGTACAATGCGCTTAAGTGAATTGTAGAACACAGGAAGGTATGACTCACTTAAGTGGAATATAAAATACCGTAAGGTACCATGTATTTAAGTGAAATTCAATAAATATAAGGTATGATGATATTAAGTGAGATTTTTTAGCTTCAAGCCCACACAAGTGGTCACTACTACGGAAAACACCTATCATAATGGTTACTAAAGGGATACCACCATGCTGGTCCAACCGTTGTGAGGTAAGGTGTGATTGTATGTATAATATTTTCCACCATGAACATGTGACCATGATTGTATTTATGTAGCACGCTGCCTACCACAACAATTACTTTAAACAACCATTGTGATATTCTTTAATGCAAAATATTTAACAACGGTTGTGCTAAACATCCGTTGTGATATATAGACCTGAGTTTATTATAAATTATGTGGAATGCTTATTTCGCCAATGTTCACTAAACATATAACCTTTCAATTCGCACTAGAACATTATAATATGAGAAACTAAGTTTTATTACAAGAACAAGTTCACGTTCAATGTTAGACAAGAGTTCTTCAACTCCTCATCCACATTTTGCTCTTTAATAGTTAGAAATTTATTTAATGATCCTAGTTATTCAACCTCCCCTGCCTTCACATCTAGTTCTTTTTTCAAAATATTATTTAATTTGCAAACAAAATTAGAGGTGGATAGAGGGGTGGTTGAAGAATTACAATCACTAAACCAAGTTCTAACTGTCAAAGAACAACATGTAGTTAACGGTGTGAAGAATTCTTGTCAAGATTTGAGCATGTACTTGTTTCCTAATACAACTTTATCTATCATATTATAATTTTCTAATACAGTATGGAAAGTTATATATTAGGTAAGGAATTGGAAAAACACATAAACCACATAATATATAATAAACTCATCTTTTAAACAAACATTAACAACAACATTCATAAAAAATATTCATCAACAATAACCCATAAACGACAAACACGATACAACAAACATATCAAATCATATAATACTTTAGAAATGTACCATACATGTCCCATAATGGCGTGTCCACGACGAAATAAGGATGAAGCTAAAGTTAGAGCCGCAAATTTGTGTCTATTTTGAAAGAATGTCATTCTGTATCTTTGACACAAGTTTGCAACACTAACTTTAGCTTCGTCCTCTATATTGAAACAAACATCCATACCTACAAGTCAAAACAAGCAGAAAGTTCAAACATTATGAAACAAGCTATTAAAACAGATTTAAAAAAAACTATAGAGAAAACGAATCTGTAAATACCCATTGGCTAAGATTTGATGTTATGGTTTCGTTTTGGAGTTGTTAGGATTTCGTTTTGAGAGAGACGAGTGAAAGAGTTGTTAGGGTTTTGTTTTGAGAGAGTCGACTGTTCCGTACTGAAGCGAGGGATAATTTCGCTTATATATAAATAAGTATCACCTTTCATCACGGTTAAAAACAAAAAATGTGGTGATACACAAGGTCAATCACATTTTTATCATGATAAATGACAAATTATTGGTGCTGGGATTCAAACCATTTTACTCCATGTACATTTCACTACGGTTATAACATATGACCGTTATGACACGTCCTTTAGTAATTACAAAATAAAAATGCCCAAAAACAACTATTACCACAGTTAACACTATGACCGTTGTAAAATTAGTAGTATGAAAGGTCTATTTTTGTAGTAGCGGGTTGAATAAATAGAACCCTTGTGCAGAAGCTTTTAAATATTTATGAAACTCTATTTTGAACTCTAGTCGTACTCTCTCTCTCTCTCTCTCTCCCTCTCTCTCTCTCTCTCTCTCTCTCTCTCTCTCTCTCTCCCTCTCTCTCAAGGTCTTCATTCAAAACAGGTAACACTAAGATTGAAGACACTTTATTTGTGTTGAATGAGTATAGGCGTTGTTCTTTGTTCAACGCTTGTGATCGATCTTCTGACTCTGCATCAAAGGTGTTATCCACCACAAGAGGTAACCGATCTATCACTAATGATGCTCATTTGTAAGGATCATCTTAAGGTAAAATTTAGTTTTCTGTTGCTTTTATATTGTGATTTTCGTTCAATTGGCATGTAGGGATCAATTGAGATTCCTGAATAAATGGTTGATGTTCTTGAACAAGCGGTTGAGGCATCACTATAGAAGCTTGAAAGTATTGAGGTTGAACATGTTTTTCATTAGTGAGAGTGATATCTGGTGATGTATTTTCTTGGACGACTTGTTACGTTAATTGAACACCAGGAGGATGAATGGTGCTTCATTAACGAGTTTCTTTTTAAGCTGATACCATAGAAGATAATAGATGTAACATGCATACAAATGGTTACGGCGAGCAGAATGAATAACGGAAAATGGTTGCAGTGACAGAACTAATAATCATAGAAGTTTGAAGGGAAATTCTTGGGAATCAAAAGATGATTCCCACTAGCGGCACCACTATTTCGTATTGGAATAGGAAATAGATAAGAGACTGATAAAGACCATCGAGGAACAACTTATAGTGTTGTGGTTATAGTCTTAAATGATCAGAGAGGGGGATGATACCTGCAAAATTAACACTCAAACACTTAAGTCAGTAAATCATGGAGGTGGTACTATGCAAGTGTGAATGAGTGAATACCCGCACATAACTTAGAATTAAAAAAAACTAGATAACAACCTGAGAGGGGAAATGGGAGAGAGGTGAATTAAGAATTCCAAATTTTTTCTAAATTTAAGTGCTTATTTCTGAAGTTTTATTTTACCGAAAGCGAGTTTGTGATTTTATAATTAAATCATAAATAATATTAAGTAAAATGCTGAAATATTAAAATGCAGAATATAAAAGGCAGGGGAGAACAAAAACACACGCAATATTTATCGTGGTTCACCTTCTCCAACTGAAGGGTGCGTCCAATCCCTATTTCTGGTTAGAGGATTTTTCACTATGTATCAAGATTTTCAATTACAAGACTCGCCAAGATTCTTCTCAATGAAAACTTAATACCCAATCAAGAAAACACACCACTTTCTATTTTGCATCAACTTTCACCAAACACTATGGTACATTAAGAATCACACTAACTCTTAAGAGATGAAGAAGAAATTTGTAGGTTAAAGAATCTTCAAATCTAAACTAAGATTATAGACTTCTTATCGATATCACTTTTCAGATTAATATCACTTATTGCTTATAATCATTTTGCTGGTTTTTCAAAAGTTTAATCAAAGTTTTAAAATTTGAAATTATGAAAACCACTAAAAAATGAGTAAATGTGTAATATAGGTTCTTTAATTTTGTATGAAAGTTCTTTTAAGTTTTTAGATTTATAAACCATTATTTATATAATTACATAAGGAACCATGAATTAATACAAAACTTTAAAGAGGCATCATGAACCATTGCAGAGCTTTAAAGTGACAATGGTTTGTGAAAAAGTTTGTCCCAACTTGATGTAATCGATTACTGACACATGGCAATCGATTACATGCATTTACTATTGGAAAATATTCACTTTTAGCTTCAAAAAATCGATTACATGAATGTAGTAATCAGTGACACGCTCATGGTAACTACGTAATCAATTAATAGCATGTGGATATCGACTACTACCTTCAAATTTCTTTTAAAACTCAATTATTAAAGTCTATTTCAATTGTTTCTACCTTTTTTTTAATTTGAAAATAATTCATCTTTTAATTATATGTGTTTGTATGAGCCTTTAAGTGATATACAAACTTTCAAATGATATATCAAAGATAAAGACAATTTAGTTAAAGACTTTTAACCTTAACTTTATAATTTTGCGATTTACTTTTGATCTTTCACTGTCTTCGCCTTTTTCTTCTTTGATGATATTGTTGTCTTCATCAAAACCTATCCAAATTTAGGAATTAGATCCTTTACTACCATTTATCTTCTGCTGCCATCCTGCTGCAATCTCAGCCCTTCATATGTATTTTTTCTCTCTCTTCAAAATTTATTTTATTTATTTATTTGTTTTTCAAAATTTCATATCCATTGAATCATGAGTATGAGAGATGGCTGAAGAGAAAAGCATGAGAGGATCCTTTTCCATTTATAAGAGAGATCTTCTTCACAAAAATTACACTTATATAGAAGTGACAGTTAGAACCGTCTTTAGTTAATCCAATATGAGATGCAAATGACCATTATATGTGAATCAATCGGGGAGATGAGCACGAGAGCTAGCTCTTATGCGAGAGCATAAAGTGGAAGTCCATATGTTTGTAAACTAGTGAAAAATTTTATATTAGATTGTGCACTTGTACTAAGTCGGTTTTATTGGACATTCTAAAACACTTATTTATAGAAAAACATTCAAAAGACATGATGATTTTACTTCATAGACTAAAACATTGCCTAAAACTTTATAAGGATAAAAAACAATACAAATTAAGTAAGAATTAGATTTAAAAGGTCATATTAACATATTTAATCTTTAAAAAATTAAGTGAAGATGACAAACTACACTGATAACATTTATTTTAGTAATCTATAAATTCTAGTGAGAATCTGAATTTTCAAATATTAATCTAAATGGGCACACTTAACAAACAAGGCCAAGTGAATGGGATTTACCCTTCACTAGGGTTATGCATGTGGGCACAGTTGCACACACACAACATGTACATGTGCATTAGATTCTCAGCCCATACTTTCCTGCTTCTCTTCTTTGGTCATTGTCTCAACACACATCAAATTCAAATTATACATTAAGAAATGTGGTTGCTCTTAACTCAATTCTATAAAATCAATTATTAGTATAAACATTGTCCTTATTTATAAACACATGTTCAAGTCATATCTTATTCAACGTAGGACTCTTAACAAAAATAGGGAATTATTTGACTAAGTAATTTTTTTACTGAAAAAATATATACTTGACGGGTGTAAAAAAACCTAAGAGTAATAACAAAACATGAAAAGCCTAGTGAAAATCCAAGGAGTTGAAACAATTAATAAAAGATAGAGATGAGACTGTCCTCTGTCTCACCACTTTATGAAATAAGAGGAACACGACAGATTACTAAGTCCCCACACACACTTTCAGAAAGAGAGAGGTAGGTGTGCCTTGTGGAACTTTCATTATTGTGTACCAAAATCATAACTCCTTTTTCATTATTGTTATTTGTATTTTAACAACAGCAACAAGTATGTTTTCAAACATACAATCATGGAGTATATTTATTTTCAATATTAGTTATCAATTTCCTTAAACTTTTGCTTTTGAAAACAGGCTCTTATTTGTTCTCTTTTTATAAGTTTTGAGTGTACAGAAAATACACGTCTGCTGATAGAATGAAACTTGTGTGATAGTGTTATGTTCACATGCATCTAATTTATGAAGCACTTATACTTTCAAGAGTAGGCGTGTGGCATGTAAGGCCGCCCCAAGAGATATGGAGGTTTATGTCAAATTTTAAAATAAAAAATTTTAATTAATTTTTTAAAATAATAATCATATTTTAATAAAAAGAATACATATTTAAGCTCTGTTTGGTAAAAGTAGCGGTTGACTGATAAGTTAGCTGATAGCTTATAACTTATGATTGATAGCTGGTGACTGATAGCTTATAGCTTATAGCTGATAAGCTAATTAAAGTGTTTGGTAAAATTAGCGGTTTAATTAGGTGATAAAATAAAATGACATAAAAGATATTTAATAATTATTATTTTATTTTAAATTATAATAAATTATAAAGGATAGTAGTGGATTTTAGTTAAAATAATAAGGGTAAAAATGGAAGAAAAAATGATAAGCTATAAGCTATAAGGTAAAACGCTATTTAAAATAGCGTCTGGAAAATAAGCTATAAACTAATAAAATAAGCTATAATCTCGTGATGAAAAGACTGTTATCAAACTGGTCTTTTATTATCATATGGGCTTATAAGCTATAAGACATAAACTATAAGCTCAAAAAACTTCTTCCCTTATTTAAACTTTTTTAGGCTTTTTAAAGTTTAAACTTATTTACTAAACTATTAATTTATTTAATTTAATAATTATTTTTTAATCAATAGAAAGTCAATATATTTAATTTTATTTGAGTTGAAATATGTTAATGTTAAGCATAATTTTAATAATTTTCATGTTGCTATATCATGATGGTAAAAAAAAACGATGTCCTGTCTCTTCAAAGGATTAATATTTAGTTTTTATTTATAGTTTCTATTCCAATTATTTTTCTTGTCAGTTTTTATTAGCTTTTATAAAGTTAATAAAGTTTTTGATATTTCTTATAAGTTGTGTGCATAATTCATAATAAGGGTAAGTAGATATTGCATAAAAATACAAGCATTCAACTTATTCAAATGATTTATAAAGTAGGGTCAAATAAAGAGGAAAAATTAGAGGGCCAACGCAAAGGCCTTGGTTGTCTTACCCTTGGTCGGGTCTGCGTGTTAAAAAAGTTAGATAAATATCAAAAAGTTATAATAGATATTTTAAAAAATAATTTTTTATTTATTTTCGACACTTTTAAATCGGTGTATCAAATAACTTTAAGGCATTCATACAATATGTATTGAACAATTTAGAAAATTAAATAAAAAATTAAAAATGTTTTTTTATTTACTTCAAGACATCTCATATGTATCGAAACAATCTTATCAATAAAAAGTTAAAAATATTAATTTGGATGTTTTTTTTATAGGATATTAATTTTGATGTTGAAGTGTAGAATCTGTTCTAGCCAAAAATGGTTAGATCACCAAAAGTATTAGTTTCCTCTTTTAGGGCAAAGGAAACTACGCTGTCTATACTGTATGAGTATCTTTGGGGATTTGAGAGCGATACAGGTGTTGTATATTATCTCAAGATGGATGTGTCTTGCTTAACTCTCATATGGGAGCCCCTTTTATAGCCTTCTTTCATCTTCATTTAAGTTATGCCATTAAGAGAAGCCTCTTGGACTTCTGACGTTGCATGGCCATCATTGCCGTAACTCCTCTTCATGAATGCATGCTTTGAAGACAGAATAACGTCTGCATTGATACGCCGCCGCCGTTACAACTGTTGGAGTGACACTTGTTGAGCTCATGACCGGCGTTGGTGCCGGGTTGGTGGGGTATAGTACCCGGCCTTGTAAGTCGAGCTCCTTGACCGACCCGGGTTGTGTATGATACTTGTCTAGCTCTCTACATTCCTGCTATCATAGTCTAGTCCGTGCTTTGCTATTATCCGACTACACAACTCGGCATCAAATATATTTGGCATGTACATAAGCCCCCCGAGTACTATATCTGTTTATAAGGGTGTAGTACTCGACAGTAACATGAGCCCGAATATATTTGCTAGGTGTCGAGCCCTAAGTCGTCTTTTCTTCTTAGGTCCTTACGTGTCAAAAATTTCTTGGAGGGTCACGTCTTTTCAATTCCCCCAATATAATGATGACCATTAAGGGTTACTCCCTAGCTACTCTCGAGTGTTGAGTCTTTTATTAGAATCCTCCTCTCTCCCTTTTCTCTTTTCTACATCCAAATCGTCTTCCTTCTTTATCAACTAAAACGCTTCCCAATCTCCAAGGCGTCTTTACTCGTATATATCTTTCCACTACTTCTGATTTTTATTTTATTCTTCAATTTTGTTTTTAGAAAATATGGTAGTCTTTAGTAAACGAGATGGCGAGTGTAATAGTAGCGAAGTTCGTATGAATGCCATGGAGAGGAATGAGTTGTGGGAATAATGCATGTGGGAAATAGAGAGTGCTTTAGGTCCAGAGGAGTATAGACGAGTCATAAACAAAATCTATGGCGATGTTCTTATTTCTAGGAATAATTTTGATTCTGGCTCATCTTCCTCAGGTTTTGTAGAGGTTTAAATGGTGACTACTGCTCCTTTTGATCTTGAGGTCATGAACCATAAGAATAATACCTTTGATGACCTAGAAATCGCGAAACTCCGGTCCATAAGGAAAATATCTTCAACTGGGTCCGAAGATGATGTTGTCCTGGAATCGTGTATTTCCGGAGAGTGCGTTTGTATACTCCACCCCAAAGGCGTTAAAGAAGACTTTTTCTATTTCTATGTCGGGGTTCTGGAAGATTTTAATATACAAATACCTTTTTCTGATTTTGAAGTGGATGTGTTGAAAGCTGTGAACATAGCTCCCTCTCAACTTCGTCCCAACAGTTGGGGTTTCATAAAGTCTTTCGAACGGGTTTGTGAGGTCTTAGATATTACCCCTACAATTGGTTTGTTTTTCTCTTTCTTTGAAGTGAAAGGTGTCAATAATTATAGTTGGATACAAATCAGTGGGATTCCCAGGCGGAGTTTCCTTCATGCATATACTTCTAATTATAAAAATTATAAGAATCGTTTCCTACGAGTAAAGAGTGGGCCGAGGTGTCCACAAATGTTGTACTCTCTTGATAGCCAACCTTGCTTTCCCTTTTATTGGGCCGAGAATCCATTGTTGATCACTGGTTTCAATTGAGAGAAACTGAGTGAATTGGAAACTCAATCTTTGTTTGTTCTTGATTCCTTCTGCATGATGAAGGTTAAGGAGTTATTACCTTTAAGTGATGAGCAACTACTCGCCTTCCTGGGTAATTGCTTGCTTATTATTTCTTCACATCTTTAATTTATTCTCGTTCTAACGTTTACAAATTTTTCTACATATACCATGACTAAATTATCAGTAGCTAAACAAAAGAAATTAATGTTGGAGGCTCGTGCTGCTCGGAGAGGATCCGGAGGGGTTGCCTCTTCCAAGTCGGATATGGGCGGGTTAGAAATTCGACAACCAAATCGGACCCGGAGTACTAGTGCAAAGACGACCCCAAGTAAGAATGAACCTCAGCCTTCTGCTTCTCCAGCCCAGGAAGAAACTATGCAAGGTGCTCCCAAGAGGTCAAAAACCCTCATGACTGATGAAGTCTGTCAGGCCGACATGGAGATTAATTCTCTTATGCGAGTTCCTGGGGAGAATGTTGCGTGGGAGTTTAAATTCTGGTCCAACAACTTTGACGGGCTTAGGTTTCTGTACGACCACCTTAACGCCTCTAAGGACGTTAACAAAGTGAAGTCTATTGGTCGGCAGAAGATTACACAAAATATAAGTTCCTACCTTATGCGGTGTGCTGTTTTTGCCATGGGTCTATTTGAATCTTGTGATGATTCTGAGTCGGAGAAGCTTAGGCTAAAAGAAGAGGTTACCCGGCTACAAGAAGCCCTCAAGGTTCAATTAGAATAGTTCTCCAGTTTAGAGAAAAACCTGGCTGACGAGAAGAAAAACAAAGAGACTCTTGAATCTGAGCATAAGTCGGCTTTGTCCAAGGTTGCTGAGGAGCTGAGGAAAGTCAAAGTCTCTCACCAAGAGCTTTTAGTTTCTAATATCGAGCTCACTGAGTCTCTTAAGAAGGCTCAGATTGAAGTTGATTACTTCAAGGTGGTGCTGGATGACCGCCTTATAGATCTGGACGAGCTTGAAAAGAATAATTCGGAGAAGACTCCTGCTCCTGTTAATGGCGGGAATGAGACCACAAATAATGCTGGCGCTAATGGCACCTCGGTTGTTGAATGATTTTGAAATCCTTCTTGTATTAGTTAGTCATCCTTATGGATGTATTTTGGCAAGGGAGTATGGTGTTGTCCCCCTTATGCTTATGAACTTTTAGCCTTTGGGCTTTGTAATGTACAATTTTTGGCCCTTCTGAGGCTTTTGTTTATGTCATTTCTGTTTATCGTGTTTATTTCTTTGCAAAATAATCCCGTACATATATCCAGCCCCTCGGGCACTAAGTTAGATTAACTTAAGGTGTCCGATTATAGATTGTCGGGTATTATTTTTACTTTGCTTGTGCTTGATTTCCACGACTTTTCAGGTAGCTTACCTTGAATCTAATTATTAAGGAGCCTTTAGTTATCTTGTGTGTATAATCTTCACACTTTTGGGAGTCCTGGACTCTTGTAGGCTTAGACGCCGATTATGGTATGTACTCTGGCGTCCTTTCAACAGAGATTTTCTCCTTTCTTATTGGCAGTTTGTCGTGTATGACTTTTTTACTTAAAAGCCCCAAGTATCTTTTTACTTGTTTTGGGCTTAGATGTTTCATCGTCTTTATATTAGATTGTTCGGCTTGTATGCATGGAGCTAGTAGACATGTTTGTTCAACCCGTGTACGCGGAGCGTTTGTAGGTGACCTATGTACGCGGAGCAAGTCAACACGTTTATAGGAGTTTAATCAACCCGTTAATGGGCAAACTATGTACGCGAAGCAAGTCAACATGTTTATAAGAGTTTAATCAACCCGTTAATGGGCGACCTATGTACGCGGAGCAAGTCGACACGTTTATAGGATTTTAATTAACCCGTTTATGGGTGACCTATGTACGCGGAGCAAGTCGACACATTTATAGGAGTTTAATCAACCCGTTAATGGGCGACCTATGTACGCAGAGCAAGTCGACACTTTTATAGGAGTTTAATCAACTCTTTAATGGGCGACCTATGTACGCGGAGCAAGTCGACACGTTTATAGGAGTTTAATCAACCTATTTATGGGAGACCTGTGTACGCGGAGCAAGTCGACACGTTTATAGGAGTTTTCTGAGTTATAACTCATCATCTCCAGCCAAATACCTATAAACAAGACATAATAATTTTTTAAGTCCAGGTGCCTCGTTAAAAACCCATGCCCTTGCAAGGGAAAAGAGTGCAACCCGGATCCTTTATTCATTATTGAATTAAGATTTAATTGAAATACAGCCTAAGATTGGATACATTCCATGTCCTATGTATTTCTATTCCTTCTAATGTTTCCATCTTGTATGCTTTGTTGTTTAGCTTTCGAATTACCCTGAATGGGCCTTCCCAATTGGGGGCGAGCTTTCCCTTGTTTTTGGGGTCTGTGATTTTCTTTAAGACCAGGTCGCCTTCTTGGAACTCCCTCTGCCGGACTTTTAGGTTGTACCTTTTTGCCAACCTCTATTTTGCAGCAGCTTCTCTGATCCGTGATGTCTCTCTGACTTCATCTATCTGGTCAGCCGAGATATTCAAATTCTCCATGTTGGTGATTTCATTAAAGTGTTCACGCCTCCAAGTCAGAGTGTTGATTTCCACCGGTATCATTGCATCAGCTCCATATACCATCCTGAAGGGTGTTTCTTGAGTAGTAGAATGTGGTGTTGTGTGGTATGACCACAAGAACTCTGGCAAGTACTCGACCCACATTCCTTTTGCCTCCTCCAGTTTCTTTTTTATTCCGCCTAGGATAACCTTGTTGGTGGCTTCTGCCTGGTTATTGGTTTGTGGGTGTTCTACTGATGTGAACCTGTTTTGTATTCCATAATCCTTGCAAAAGTCTACAACCGAAGTGCTTGCAAATTGAACTCCATTGTCCGAGACTATACTCCTGGAAAACCAAACCGGCATATGATGTTCCTCCAATAAAATTTGTGAACTTTCTCGGCAGAGATCCGAGCAACAACCTCGGCTTCCACCCATTTTGTAAAATAATCAATTGCAACAATTAGGAACTTGAGTTGTCCTGAAGCAATTGGAAATGGCCCTAGGATATCTGCTCCCCACTGATAGAATGACCATGGGGATATAATCAGGTGGAACGACTCGGCTGGTAGATGTTTAAATGGAGCGAATACTTGGCACTTTTCACACTTGCTAACGCACTCGATGCAATCTCGCATTATATGTGGTCAGTAGTACCCGACTCTTAGGATCTTTCCGGACAGTGCTCTCCCACCGATGTGGCTGCCACGAGCTCCTTCATAGACCTATTTAATTACCAGCTCCATCTCAGACTCTGACACATATCTAAGCATATGTGTTGACCTTCCCATCTTGTACAGCGTGTCCGAGATTATGATATACCGGGAATCTATCCTTTTAATCTTCTGGGCTTCATTGACGTCTTCGGGTAATACTTCCTGGGTTAAGTAACTGATAATGGGTCTCATCCACCCTTCGACATTCTCTATGGTTAATAATTCTTCTGATTGAATATTGGGTGCTTTGAGAACTTTTTGAATCATGGTCTTATTCATTCCTGAATTCTTTGAGCTGGCTAACCGGGCTATGAGGTCGGCCCATGCATTATCTTTTCTTAGGATGTGGACGACTTCAAATTCTGAGAACTCTTTAGATATTCCCGAAGCTTTCTGAAGGTACTTTATCAGGGTGGAATCCTTCGTATGGTACTCATTCTTCATCTGTCCGACCACTAGCCGGGAGTCAGTTTTTACCAGTAAGTGTGTTACTCCGACTTCTCTTGCCAGTTTCATCATGGCAATCAAGGCTTCGTACTCTGCCTGGTTGTTACTAACCTAAAAATTGAAACATAAAGAGTATTTTAATGTTAGATCTCCGGGTCCTTCCAAAATGATTTCGGCTCCAGTTCCCTTAAGATTTGAAGATCCATCTACGTGGAGGATCCATCTGTTTGAGATTTCTTCTCCAGCCGATGCACTTAATTCAACCACAAAATCGGCCAGTGTCTGTGACTTAATACTGGTCCTAGCACAAATTTGATGCCGTATTCTGAGAGCTCTATGCCCACTTGACCATCCGTCTTCTAAGTTGGGCTTTCTCAGTATTTGTTTGATTGGGTAATTCATCTTTATTGTGATGGGATGACCTTGAAAATAATGTCTCAGCTTCCGAGATGTGATGACTACTGCCAGTGCTAAACGTTCAATCTTCGGGTACCTTAGCTTCGCTCCTTTTAGAACTTTGCCGATAAAGTATATGGGTCGCTCTCCATCTTCTCCATCTTGTACTAAAACCGAGCTCAGGGCTTTATCCGTGATCGACAAGTATAAGACTAGAGGTTTATTTTCTTTAAGCCTTACTAGGATAGGAGGCAAGGATAGGAAACACTTTACTTCTTGAAAAGCTTCTTCATATGCCTCTGTCCATTCAAACTCCTTAGATTTCCTTATGGCTGCAAAGAAATGTATTAACTTGTCTCCTGTACATGACAAAAATCGTGACAATGCAGCTAACCTCCCTGTCAGCTGTTGGACCTCCTTTTTCGTGGTTGGACTTCTCATATCTATTATAGCCTGGAATTTGTCCGGGTTTGCTTCTATTCCCCGGTTGGTGAGCATGAATCCGAGGAACTTCTCGGCTTGCACTCCAAAGGTACACTTGTCCGGGTTCAGTCTCATGTTGTAGCTTCTAATGGATGCGAAGGTTTCAGTTAGATCCTTCACATGTGACCAATTTTCACTTGTCTTGATCGCCATGTCATCTACATAGACCTCCAGATTCCTACCTATCTGAGTAGCGAATACCTTATCCATTAGCCTCCGGTAAGTAGCCCCAGCATTTTTGAGCCCGAAGGGCATGACCTCATAATAGTAATTACTCTGATGGGTCATGAAAGCCATTTTTGGTGCATCTATTAGATTCATGCGGATCTGGTTGTACTCGGAGTATGCATCCATGAAACCGAGCAGACGGAAACCTGATGTAGTATCTATCAGTCGGTCAATGTTTGGCAGTGGATACGGATCTTAAGGACATGCTTTGTTGAGGTCTGTATAGTCCACACACATTCACCATTTTTCGTATTTCTTTTTTACCATCACTACGTTGGATAACCAGGTCAGATACTTGATCTCCTTGATGAACCCGACCTGTAACAACTTCTCGACTTCTTTTACAATTGCCTTCTTTTTTTCATCGTCACCCTTTTTTCCTTTGGGAAACTGGCTTGAGGTCTAGATCGATTGCTAAGTGATGGCACATAAAATTAGGATCTATCCCTGGCATATCTGAAGGCTTCCATGCAAAAAGGTCCACGTTGTCATTTAGCGTGTGGACGATCTCATTCTCCTCTTCAGGGGACAAGTTGACTCGGATGTGTGTAACATGGGATGGTAGATGCCTAATTTAGACTTGTTTTGTTTCTTCATTGGGCACTGTGTTATCTTCAACTGAATCGTCACGTGGGTCTATATCGACTAGGTGGACTTTGAGGGAATTCTTGGGATCTGCCTCTCTTGCGGGTTCCTTTCTTTTCAGTTTCAAGCTATCCTTATAACACTTTCTCGCCAGCCCCTGGTCACCTTTGACAATTCTGACTCGGCCATCTCCGAGTGGGAATTTCATTGTCAGATATAGAGTTGAAAGCGAAGCTTCTAGGGCGTTGAATGATGGCCGACCTATAATGATGTTATAGGGTGAAGCAGCATTGACTATCAAGTACCTCACTCGGACAGTCTTCTCATTAGCCGTGTTACCAAAGGTTGTCGGCAATGCTAGATGTCCGAGCAACTGAACCTGTTCTCCTAAGAATCCTACTAGATTGCCTTTGAATGGTAATAACTCGGTCGCATCAAGCCCCATTCCTCTGAATGCATCCCAATACAATACGTCGGCTGAGCTTCCAGGGTCTATCAGTACCATTTTCACGTTCTAATCTCTTATTTGTACTTTGATAACCATATGATCATTCTCATGAGCTAAGACTCCTATGGCGTCTTGTTTGGAGAATGTTACAGTATCTAAGTTTCCTTCCGGTTTCTCTGGGGATCTCTGGTCGATATGTATAACTGCTCTATCATATCTCTTTCTGGCTAAGCTTGTCTCTCTATTCCCAGCAAACCCCCCGGAAATGGTGTTTAAGGTGTGTGGGGCTGCCTTAGTCTCGTGACCCTCTTCGACATCTGAACTCTTCTTCCGGGATGACTTTTCTGGTCCCTGGTCATCTCGGCGAGGACTTCTTTTGTTATTTTACGGTCGAGAATCCTTTACGTATGCCAAAAGTTGTCCCCTTTGTATTAGAGCTTCAATATCCTTTTTTAGCTGCTGACAGTCCTCTGTATGATGTCCTCGTACTCGGTGGTAATTACACCAAGCCTCAGGTTGCCTTCCCATGATTGCGTTGGCTCTTTTGGGATGATGAGGCCCCGGTAACAGATTCATATGTCCGACCTCTTTAAGGATATCTCCCCTACTTGTATTTAGTGGGGTGAGGTCTCTATCCGGCTCGTATGGCTGTCTGTATGGTCTGGGAGAATATCGCTCGCGTGCAGCTCCCCGAGGATGCTCATTCCTCCTATTTGACGCCTCTTCCTTGCTCTTTGTATTTTCATTGCTGTCACAGGCTCTTTTCTCTTGATTACTTTCTTCTCCTTTGATGTAACATTCAGCCCGGGTAATGATCTCGTCCATGTTGATAGTCGGCTTTTGAGCCAACGACTTATTGAATTTCCCGACTCGTAATCCATGATGAAAAGCTCCCACAAATAGCTTCTGATTTGGATTAGATACTTTGAGGGTTTCCTCATTGAATCGAGCCAGGTACTCACGTAGCGATTCTGCCGGATTTTTTCGAATACTGAACAATACGGCCGTGGACACCTTCCGGCGCTTGCTTGCCGAGAAATGTTGTACTAACTTCTTAGTTAGGTCCTGGTAGCTTATGATAGAGAGCCGAGGAAGGCTCATGTACCATCTTAGAGCTACATCCTTAAAAGTTCCGGCCATGAGTTTGCACTTCAGTGAGTCCGAAGGGGCAACTATGGCCATCTGATTGTTAATGGTGATGACATGTTCCTGAGGATCTATCTTCCCGTCATAAGAGGTTAACGATGGTGCTTTAAAGTTTTCTGGGACGTGGTCGTCCCAAATCTCTTGAGAGAGAGGTTGAGGTTTGAGAACCTCCTCATCACTATCACCATCAGCTTGACTTTGCTTCTGCAACACTTGTATGATGTCTTGCAGCGTCTCATTCTGTTGTCACATGGTCTCCATCATAGCTAGTAGTTGTGCCATGTCTGGAGGATCTCCTTCAAAAGACATGTCGTTAGTGTGAGGTGTGACCTGGGAAAATTTTACCTAAGCCCCACGGTGGGCGCCAAATGTTCTAGCAAAAAATGGTTAGATCACCAAAAGTGCTAGTTTGCTCTTTTAGGGCAAAGGAAACTACGCTGTCTATACTGTATGAGTATCTTTGGGGATTTGAGAGTTATACAGATGCTGTATATTGTCTCAAGATGAATGTGTCTTGCTTAACTCTCATATGGGAGCCCATTTTATAGCCTTCTTTCATCTTCATTTAAGTTATGCCATTAAGAGAAGCCTCTTGGACTTCTGACGTTGCATGGCCATCATTGCCGTAACTCCTCTTTATAAATGCATGCTTCGAAGACAAAATAACATATGCATTGATGCATCGTCGCCGTTACAACTGTTGAAGTGACATTTGTTGAGCTCATGACCAGTGTCGGTGCCGGGTTGGTGGGGTATAGTACACGGCCTTGTAAGAACTCGGCTGATGGGAGTCGGGCTCCTTGACCGGTCCGGGTTGTGTATGATACTTGTCTAGCTCTCTACATTCCTGATACCATAGTCTAGTCCGTGCTTTGCTCTTATCCGACTACACAACTCGACATCAAATATATTTGGCATGTACAAAATCTATGCTTTTAGAATATTACTATGTCACAATTATTACTCTTATATTTTAATTGATATATACATATTAGACTTTAAAATTTGTAGATATGTTTAGTTAAAAATAAATAAATCACATGTATGTATTTTTTTAATATGAGAGTATTTTTTCTAGATAATTTATAAGTACGTAATTGAACCTTGAGGCACACCAAGATTTAAGTGAATCCCTGAACCCAACCTATATAATTATAAATAAATAAAAAACTATATCAAACTTAGAAAAAGTATTAGTGAAATACCTCGGAATGATGTTGTTAAATATAATGTGGCATTATTGAGTATTTTAATAAAGTAATTAATGGATATATATATATATATATATATATATATATATATATATATATATATATATATATATATATATATATATATATATATATGGGTTATGCTAATGCACACCCATGTAGGTGTGTATTAGCAACATACACCTTAGGGTGTGTTTGTTTGAGAGATTAAAATTGTATTCCCAGGAATATCATTCCTAGGAATGTTAATTTTAGGAGTTTTATTCCCATCAATTTGTTTGGTAAATAATTAAGGTTCCAAGGAATAATTTTGAAATTGATTTAATTATAATTTTAAAATTTTAAAAATATAAAATAATGTGTTGAAATAATATGAAAGTGAGTAGTTATAGTTAGTTATTTTTTATTCTCATGGGAATATATGATTTCACCCTTTGACATGAGAATAAATATTCATAAGTTCACGAGTAAATTTTATTCCTAGGAATTATTTATTCCAAAGTATTTTTTTTCTTTCTCATCTATCAAACAATGGAATAATTATTTCCAGCCTCAGATTCCCGGAAACTTTTTTTCTAGCACCAAAACAAACACACCCTTAGTGTATTTTTGTGTGGGGCCCACCAATTTTGGGTAGGACCCACATTAGAAAGATGAAGAAAAAAATAAGAAAGAAAATAGATGTAGTGTATTTTTGTATGTGACCCATCAATTTTTGGTATATATATATATATATATATATATATATAGACATTGATAACTTTTATTAGGTCTAGATGAGGACAACTCATATTTCATTTGGCTCATGAAACATTATAAATGGACACTGGACGACCGTGTGAGCGTGATCCAGCGAGTCATGGGTCTCTTGATCCGACCCATCACGCCTATGAGTAGAGTCGTCTAACCCATTTTCGTATCCATTAAGAAACAACTAAATTGTTATATCTTAGACCACATGTTTCTAAAAGGGAAGACTTTTGCCACTCTCCTAAGAAAAAAACTACTTCCTTCAACTAACATGGAGAGCTGGTCTTTTTATTTCTACCAGTGTGAAAAATTAGTCTTCCTATTCGCACCCTCTAGTCAAGCAATTAGGAGAAAACCAATTCTTCACCCAAAATTTTGGCACGTGAGTTAGGACTATAAATATCCCAATCATTAGGGTTGAGAAGATCATTCACCAAGTTCACAAGTTCAACATACTTACCTCTCTTACATTCTCTCACATAAAAGAACTCATCATCTTCATTGTATTTTTGCAAGTAAAAAAGAAATCTTTGTCGCCTTATCAAATTATCTTGTTGGACCATTACAAGGATCATTCTTATCAAGCTATTTTACCGGACCATTACAAGGGATCTTTGACGCCTTATCAAGCTATCTTGCTAGACCCTTATAAGGAATCTTTACTGTCTAATCAAGAAATATTGTTGGATTCTGATAAGAAGACCTTTATGCCTTATCAGGCTATTATATTTGACATTGATAAATAGCCATTGCCACCTCAATATGCTACTCAATTAATTCTAAGCAAGGAATCATCTCTACCTTAACAAATGACTTGACCTAAGTCCTGATGGGGAACATGCCTCAGGACTATGCCCTAGTACAATGAATACTTGAAGAACCATAACACAAAAAATTTTATAAACAAACCTCCAAAAGGCATGAACATTTCACTAAAAAAACCTGAAGGGGCATTGTTACAAGTGGGCCTTCAGAGGGAAAAAGCACAAGTAAAAGATAGAATACAAAAGACAAGATTATAGCGGGGAAACTCTTAGGGGTTAGGCGGGGTGGATACAAGTGGTTCTCCATCTTCTTGAACTCATCCCTCCTCGTTGATAGAAATATATTTCAGATAAGGGACATTCTCTTTCTCGGTAAGGGGGGACCATTTCCTGACCGAGTTCGTCCATCTTATCCATAAGCTTTTCATCTTTTATGACTCTTAACAAGTCAAGCTCTCTCAAATATAGGTCAGGATAAATGAAGGCCACGTGTGCCTTATCCCTCTTAAAGAAATTATCCGCGCCATCAACCACCTTGTCCTTGGAATCCAATAGATCCTTCTCTAATTTCTTCTTGATAAGGGTCTCCACCCAGAGAGAATCTTGCAAGGCTCTGAGCTCATTTTTCACTTAGGAGAGCTCATTTTTTTTCAATTAAATTAATGAACCTTGAGCCTCATTGCACTTCTCAGTCGTAGATTTCACTGATTCTTGGGTCTGAGTGAGCGCATCTCTTATTGTGTTCAACTTGATTTTTAAATTCTCAATAGACCTATCTTCCTGACTATGGACGTCTAACATCCGACGTTCCATCATAAGACCTCTTACTAGATGGGTCTCCACCAAGTTAGACATCTTCCTGACCTCCAACTGACTTTCCATCTTATGATCACTGGGGAAGTTGACAGAGTAATTCAAGTGATTACCCATATAACTATTGGCATCAAAGTATGTGTTCCAAATGGAGGACACAATTGTTTTCTTTGAAGGAGCCCCATAGTTGTTTATCCTTATGGGCGATTCATCGGGGTCCACACCATCACCATTATCCAAATTGACGGTCACTAAAGGTTGGACATGCTTTCCTTTCCGATTCTGAATTGGGGATGAAGCCCTTTTGACCTCCCTAGGCTTGGAATAACTTTGATCGAGCCTAGAAGAGTACAACCAATAGTTTAGTTTGCCCAAGAAACATTATAAAGGGACACTAGATAGTCGGGTGGACGTGATCTAACGAGTTATGGGCCTTCTGATCCAACCCATTGCGCCCATGCGGCAAGTTGTTCGACTCATTTTCATATCCATTAAGAAACAACCAAGTTTTTACATGGTTGGCCACATATCTCTAAAAGGGTTAGCTTTTGCCACTCGCCCAAGGAAGAAGTCGCTTTCTCCTACTAACATAGGGAACTGATTTCCTATTCCTACTAGTGGTGAGAACTAGCCTCCGATTCCTACACTCTAGTCAAACAGTTGTAACGAAATTGATTCGTCATCAAAATTTTGGCCCATGAACTAGGCCAATAAATATTTTAAAACGAGGAGATCATTCACTAAATTCAAAAATTCAACATACTTACTCTCTTGCATTCTTTTACATAATAGAATTCACTATTTTCATTGTATTTTTGCAAGTACAATACATAAG
Source organism: Lathyrus tuberosus (assembly GCA_022829125.1). NCBI lineage: Eukaryota > Viridiplantae > Streptophyta > Magnoliopsida > Fabales > Fabaceae > Lathyrus > Lathyrus tuberosus. Next base: position 2,260,101 of record JALAZF010000157.1, on the reverse strand, counting down.
TTGGAAAATGTTTGACATCTTTGATGAATATCTAATTTTTGTGTACAAAGAAATTTAGTTGACGTGACAAAATTCTATTTATGTTTACTAAAAAGAGGATTCATCTTGTATTGTATGTCCACATATTTATTGACAAAAAATAATAATTATCAAACATTTAACCGTGGTAGATTTTGATTATAAAAAGTACATGTAAGGAAATATATAATGGTGGGAACATGGAAGCCCCTCAATTTTAGCGGCCACTCTGCTTCAAGCTTTTGTCCTTTTTGTTGTAAATTTGAATGTATAGCCCTTTCTTGTACTTCCAAAAACCATAAGTGAAAAAATTAATGTCTTTTTGTTAAAAATTATGAGACATTTAGGTATCAATTAGTTATGGAATATTACCCTTTCTATGTAGCTTCTGTCAGGATATCATTATTATTATTTTTGTTGCTAATAGGACAAACATGTAAAATAATAAAGAAATAAAATACAATTAATTAAAGTGAATTAGAAAAGTCTAGTTGAAGCTGCTCAGTTGATAGTTATGTAAAGACATCATATACATAATTGATAGTTGCGTAGTTGTGTAGATACATCTGATGCATACGCACGAATTCGAATTCACCATAAATCCACCACTTTTGAAAAGAGTTACCTTTTACAGTATGGTAGTAGTATGTACAAATGGTAACAAGCACTTAGATCTTCAACCACCTCATTTCCAAACCAAATAATTGACAAGATAAACAACAAACACATATCCACCTCAGAAAAAACAAACTAGTCTTCAACATCTCAATAATTCAAATGGAACAAGATCACAAAATCAAAAATATTCAAAACCCTTGTTCCATCTCCAACTGCATAATGTCTCCACCTTGTTTCCCAGTCCCTAATGAGTTCCAATACTCTAAAATCCATTACACTCCCATTAAGAGAAAGTGGAAATGGAGGAACCTACTTGCAAAGTTCTTGAGAAACAGGTCTAAGATCTTGTGTAGACACAAACACATTTCTTTTCAATATGATCCTGTTAGCTACTCGCAGAATTTCGATGAAGGGATTCGGCTCGATGAAGAACCTCGACGACTTTCACATGTTTGTCAAGATGTTAGGTGCGATTTATATCGTTAATGTTAGTATATTAGCTGTTATGCCGGTGGTTTTTTTTTTTTTTGCTGATTCTGTATGTGATTGTTTGAATTGAAATGTAATTTGGATATTAATTAGTAACTGATAATGTTAAATTATATATAAATTTGCAAATATTATTTTGATGGGTGCTACTCTGTTTTTGTTACTGTTAGTTAGTTATGAATTTGAATCCACTGCATTGAAAATAGCATATAGAGCGGTTTGTTAGTTAGGAACTTGAATCCACTGCCGTGAAAAAGCACATGAAGCAGAAGTAGTTAGTTAGTTAGTTACGAAGTTCTTAGAAATCGAGTATCCATGTATGTTGATTGAACAATGTATCACTTGTAAAAGTAACTTCACATTGGACTGAATTGGAATCGTGAAAGATATAATATGGTTTATTCATGGTGAAACTAGTTGAAGATTTAAAATGAGTATGATATGTTTGTTATCTCTACATCATTTTAAGTCTACTCTAGTTTAAACAAATATAAAATAACGACTCCTCCATTGATAACTCTAAGTAAGAGGTGATTCTTTGTTATATGACTCAAGTCACTTATAAATCTATGTTTTTAAGTCTTTTTCTTTTTAATAAAAAAAATTTATTGAATAAAAAAACAAAAAATATGAGAGATGAAAAATCTAATCCATAAAAAAAAACTAGTAAAATTGATAGCTAAATATGTATAACCTATCCCTAAAAAAACTTTCAGAAACACAAATAGAAAGTGAATTTCACTAAGTGTCATAGTAAAAAAAACTGCATTTATTAATGTAATTGCAAATGCATTTTTCTCTTTAAAAATGTGTGATATCCTTAATCTAAAGAATGTATATTGTGCAAAGTATTCTTCCATTTAATTAAAAGATGCTAAAAAACAACATTCAAATTAGAAAATGTGAATCACTTTTCAAGTTAAAGATTTCTCCAATTCTTCTTGTTAACATACTTTTTTTTTTCTCCTGAAAGCAATTCAATAATGGCAGCACAAGAGGTGTTGCAACCCCGATACAAGGATTACGAAACATTACTTAAGACACACCACAGAACAGTATACCAATCATAGAACGTGCATACGAATTTAACAATATGAGTGGAAAGCCACCTCCAACTAAAAAACTTAATGGAATTTAACAGACCAGAGACAGAAATCGACTTATTATCGAAAATGAAACTGTTCCTAGCATACCACAAGAACCAAAGAGTCGCTGCCCAGATCACCAACCCTTTAGAACTACCAGCTCCTTTCTGCAATGAAGCCTCAAACTCCAACAAAGATTCACTGCAGCTTGAGACGTGCGAAAAATGGATACCCAGCCAAAGCTCTATTCCATCCCAGACAGCTTTCGCAACCTCGCAGTCGAACAAAACATGTGTGGCATTTTCCTCGTAATAACCGCATCTAGGACAAGCCACACCATCAATAGTCGAAATATTCCTCTTTCTCAGGAGAGACTTAACAGCAATCCTATTCCACAAGGTTCTCCACAGAAAAATAGAAACTTTTGAGGGGATAGGCAGGGACCAAATTGTTTTCATACCTGAAATACCATCAGAATTCAAGCAAGGCTGGCACTTGTTGTTCCATAACATACTATATGCAGATTTAACAGAGAAACCGTCATTGAGAGACAAAGAGGCTGAACTCCCTGGCTTCCACTGAAAACTATCAACTGCCAAAAAATCAGGATCAAAGGAACTGAGCAACTGTAATAACTCTTGATGCTCCAACGCCATAACCGTCTCCTCATGGAAGTAACTAAGAGGTAACTTCCATGTCCAACCCGATTCGTCCCACACGCCGTGATCAGAAACAACCCTGTAATTGTTCCTAGAGAAAAGATAGAGATTAGGAAAAATCTCCTTGAGAGGAGATCTGAAGCCCAGCAAGAGTGCCAAAACGCGATACATTTCCCGTTTCCCAGACGACACAAGACATTCTCATATGACCCCCTCATGTACTCCCTTTCATGTATAAGTTAAGTATGTTTCAAGTCATCTTTGATGACTCTTAACTTATACATGAAAAAGATTATATAATTTTGATTTTAGAGGCTAACTAGAATTATAAAAAATCTTAAAGTTTAAAGAGCTTTTAGAATAAATATAATTCATTTACATATTACCAACTATTTTTTTTTCTTCACATCAACGACAATATTGAAAGATGCAAATTTAAAGCTAGATATTTTAAATTTAAAAAAAAATTAAACTTGCTTCTTTGGCAGGTAAAGTGATCTTTGAGTTGCTTCTCATATATTACTTTTTCAAATGAGGGGGTGTACTTGCAAAGACACTTCAATATCAAAGTTGGATAGATGTGAATAGATAGTGAATGGATTAGTGGATTATTGAGTACGTGATCATACTTGGAAGATAAACTTATTTGTAGAGTGATTAAAATTATATACGCTCTAATTATTTGCTATTGTTATTAAGTTTAGGGTTAAATATGTTTTTAGTCCCTATAAATATGTCAACTTTTAAGTTTAGTTCCTCCAAAAATTTTCTTCAAACAATAGTTATCACAAAGTTTTTCATCCTCAAATATGGCCCCTCCCGTTAGTTTCCACTAACGGAGGCTTATGTGGCATGTCAAGTGTAGGGCTGAAAATGAGTTGAGTCGAGTCGAACTTGCCTTAACTCGGCTCGACTCGTTAAGAATTGGTTCAACTCAAATCTAGGTTCGAGTTCGACACGAACTTTTTTTTAATCTCAAACTCAACTCGTTAAAATTTCACGAACTATTCGGTTCATCTCGTTAGGTTCATCTCGTTAGATTCAGCCCACTTGCTTCACGAACTTAAAAATCATTTTTTAAAGTCCATTTTATTTTTATATATTTAACATTTTAAATTAATAAGTTTAAAAAAAGAAAATATTGAAATAAAATAAAAGTTATGAGTATGAATTTAACTTTGTTTCAAAAATCTACTAATTCAAAAATTACACAACTTTCAAGAGACACATTTGAAAGTTTAATTCAAAAAACACTCATGAAAATTTGAAGTAAATATTTAAACTTACTCTTAAAAATAATATAATCATTCTCATATATAATCGAGTTGACTCATGAACTTAACGAATCGAGCTATGTATAGTTAAAGTTCAGCTCATTTAGTTAACGAACATAATTTTTCGCTCATATTCAGCTCATTTGGTTCATGAACCTAGTTCAACGATTTAATTGTCGAACCGAGTTCCGAACTATTTTCGAGTTGGTTCGGTTCATTGCCAGCCCTAGCCAAGTGTTATATTTGCTTTGGTTACGTGTGATATGTAAAATGTCAATTTGCCACAGTTGAAATGCTGATAACATAATCTTCTTAAATGATGAAAATGAAACACGACACAAACACTTCACTTCAATAGTGTGCCCTAGCAGAAGCTTTCATTGTTGTTGTCTTGGAGGTGCACTTTGATCAAGGAACAAGGAACAAACTTTTGCTCTATTCAAAGAAGAAATCTTGGTTTACAGTGATCCCAAAGAGACTTCGTATCAGTGGTCCCAAAAACAACTTCGTGAGAAGCCGAGCAAGTGGTCCCAAGTCTTGTATTGTGTCTCTTCTATGTTCCCTCTTTTATTATTCTATTTCTATATCATCTTCGTTGTTTTCTCAGTGATCCCGTTTTATTTAATTTGTTAGTTGGTATTACCATTTGTATAATTGGTTAAGTTTGTTGTCAATTTTAGAAAAAATTAGGGTAAATCAATTTGCAGAGTAATGGTAAATTTTAAACCTAGGTTAAATTTTGTGTACAGGAAATGGATAAGTTCAAGGTTGTATTTTACTTAAAGAGCTGTTTCGTAAAAGACCCTAACATAATATATGAAGGAGTGGAAGTGTGTGCTTTTAGTGGTCAAAATCCTGATTACTTGTCTTTCTTTAAAGCATTCGACCTAGTTAAGTTGATTAAACCTGAGTTTGATATAGGTGGTGTTAAGATGTGGTGGAAATATGATGAAAGATCCTTTGAACAAGACTTAAAACCATTTAGAGATGATGTAGATGCTTCTGAGTTAGCCATGTATGCTGTAGGAAATAAGTGTGAGGTTGAGATATTCTGTGAGACTAAATTTATAGGAGAGAATACCTTTATGGACAGGTTTAGAGAGAAGGGAGAGGGAATTAAATGTGATGAAGATGGTGACAGGTTGAGTGAAGCAAGTGATGATTATAGTGATAAATCTGTGAGAGGTGTTCACTTTGATGATAGTGAAGAGGAGAGAATGAAAGAGTTTGATGAAGGGCTTAATGAAGTGTTTGATAATGGAGTTGATGGAGAACCAAAAAATGGACCTGTTGCAAATGAAGAGGGTACTGCTCATGTAGACAAGAAGATTTTTATAGTAAAAGAGATGGATAAGGAACATGTCATTGAAGATTCATACACGACTGATGAACTGGACAGTGGTGGTGATGATGACAACTGTTATAAAATGCCATATGTAATCAGGTTTAATGAAGAAGATTCTTTAAGAAAGGATTTTGTTTTCAAGGTTGGAATGAAGTTTTCTTCTTTGAGGCAGTTCAAAGATGCTATCTTAGAGCATAATGTTTTGAATGGCAGGGATGTTAAGTTTGAAAAAAATGATTCTAACAGATGTAGGGTGGTATGTAAGGACAAGAAAAAAATGTGACTATACAAGTATGGTGGTATTTTACTCATTGCTGTTGGGAGAGACCCTAATGACCAATATTTGCTAATTGCTTTTGCTGTGGTTGAGACTGAAACAAAAGATTCATGGAGCTGGTTTCTAAAATTGCTTATTGAAGACATATGAGATAGCAGATGGTGTTTCATCTCTGACCAACAAAAAGTATGTTTTAGTTTCTTTAATTTTTTTTTTACAATTTTCCATTTTTTCAATCACTTGGATGTATTAATGCAATTGACATATTCTTGGTTTAGGGACTGAAGCTAGCAGGATTATACCTGAGTGAATCGTACACTCAAAGATACAACAGAGTCGCCACCGAACTTTATTTAGTCCCAAAGGACAGGGAAAATATCGATAAAACCCAAGGGGAAGAGAAACGGGTAAGGGGGTCGGTTATGCGAGAGGAAGGTACTAGCACCCCACGCATCCGTCGTACTCGACGAGAACCATTTTGCTTGCTTCTAGGCTTGGATGAGTTATCTATCTAAAGGCTTCTAACTAAGAAAGAAAAAGGAAAAGGAAAAGGAAAAAGGAAGAGAAATTGCCCGCGGAGGATTGGGGCCCTCGTGCATACGTACCCTCATAGTACAATGAGGAAATCAGAGCTCCGTAGTTCAGGGAACTAGGAAAAAGGAAAAAGATGGTGGCTCGCCAAGGTCTCGCGATCTCGTGCCTACGTATCCTCATAGTGCAATGAGGAATTCAGAGCCTACGTATTTCAGAGAACAAAGACAAGAAAAGAAAGGAGAATGGTGTCAAATCCGAGAGCAAAAGAGGTAGAATGACTCCACTAGGGAAAGCAAGAGAATGGTGTCAAAACCAAGAAAGAAAGGCAAAGGAATGTGGTAATTTTGCTGAGGATAATACAAAGAGATGGTGTCGAAACCAAGAAGATAAAAGAGCAAAAGAATAAGGGACTTTACTGGGGAATAAACAAGGGGAATGATGTTGAAACCAAGAAAATAAGAGACCAAGGGACATTGAATCGAGACAAAGTAAGATTTGCTGAGGATTCGATATGTTAACTGACAGGCAGTGGTTAACCGAAGAAAGGGAGTAATACTCTGGTGAGGAAAAAGGGGTTGGTGTAAATAAACAGACTGTGATGAACCAAAAAGAGAGTACTGAACCAAGAGAAGGTGTTTGGCTATGAGAGGGTTTTGGTATATTAACTGATAAATAATGGTTAACCGAAAGAACAGGTGTGGAACCAAGCGAAAGTTGTCACCCAAAGGACGGGTGTGGAACCAAGTAAAGGTTGTGACCCAAAGGACGAGTGTGGAACCAAGCGAAGGTTATGACCCAAAGGACGGGTGTGGAACCAAGAGAAGGTTGTGACCCAAAGGACGAGTATGGAACCAAGCAAAGGTTGTGACCCAAAGGATGGGTGTGGAACCAAGCAAAGGTTGTGACCCAAAGGACGGGTGTGGAACCAAGCGAAGGTTGTGACCCAAAGGACGGGTGTGGAACCAAGCTAAGGTCGTGACCCAAAGGACGGGTGTGGAAACAAGCGAAGGTTGTGACCCAAAGGACGGGTGTGGAACCAAGCAAAGGTTGTGAACCAAAAGACAGGTGTGAAACCAAGCAAAGGTTGTGACCCAAAGGACGGGTGTGGAACCAAGCGAAGGTTGTAACCCAAAGAACGGGTGTAGAACCAAGCGAAGGTTGTGACCCAAAGGTGCGAGTATTTGAACCAAAAGAAGGCTACTAACTCACAGGGGTATTGGTTTTAACAAAAATACTGTGATTAATCAAAAAGAATGAGTGATTAACCAAGAGAGGGTGATTAACTTAAAAGGAGCTAAGTATGTTAACAGACGAACTGTGGTTAACTGAGAAAAGGTGAAAAGTGGTGTTTTAACTGACAGGAAGTGGTTAACCAATCAAAAGGGAGAAATAACCAAGAGAAGGTTACCAACTCCGCTAGGGATTCAGTGTTTAACAGGAAGACTGTGTTTAACCGAAGAAACATATTGAGACTCTTCTGGGGAATCAACAAGCAATGATTGACCAAAAGAAAAGGATGAGGCAAGAGATGGGTGTTAACCCAAGAGACAATGATCTTTAACCAATGAAAAGGTGATTGATCAAAAGAGATTGAAAGGTGTAGGAGTGATCAAAGAATGATTCGGCTGGGGATAAGAATACACTACAGTCTAGAGATAGAGACAATTATTCCAGGCACAGGGTCATTCGTCCCCTATCCAAAATAATCAAAATAAGTGTAGGAATTCTCCAGTCTCATCCCTTCTCTATCACTCAAAGTATAATGCAATAATTAAAACCGACAGAGTAACAACGTCATCTTGTACAGTGCTCCAATCCGTTGTGCAGACTTTCGACTCAGTAGGGGATGAAGAGAATAAGGCTCTAAACGATCCTAAAGAGAGGAAAAAGGGGAGATTAACTAACCGGAATAAAGTTTCGATCAATCGATCAAGGGAAACAATCAAGCCAACAATCTTTCTAACAGATCGGAAGATCGTCAAAGAGAACGTGCGAAGTATTGATTATACAAAATTAAATTTGCTCAATGAAAAACAAACTTAATGCAATTAAGAATGGAATTACTAGACAGTACCAAACATCAATTAGCATGCATCACAAATCATGTTATCATGTAAGCATAATTGTGCAAGAATCAACATGATCATGCAATGTAAAAAAATGCAAACAATTCCACAATCGATAAATCGTGCATCGAAAATTTGCATACATGCTTCAAACAAAGGTTAAACAGCTCATAAAACATCCACAAATATCAAGCATATCAAGCCATGAAAGTTAAATGAGAAAAGAATATCAAACATGCTTGAAAAAGCACAAAAATGGCATTCTGGAGCAGTGTTAATCGATTAACCACATATGGTTAATCGATTAACACCTTGAAAAGTTTAGAAAAACACGTAAAACAGTGGTGTTAATCGATTAACCAGTTTTGCCTATAAACAGGTTAATTGATTAACACTGCACCAGAAGCAGAAAAACAACTTTTCAAAAGTACTTCTAGCAGCTTATCTTTTCTACAATCATCCACAAGTTATGGCATGCATTTGTACACAAAAATTACATCAAGTATGAGCAATTAATCATCAATTGAAAACATCAAACATCAAGATTAACAATCAAATAATTACATGAATAATTAACACCGAAAAGCTATCGAAACTACATTGCGAACATGTGAAAGTGATCGAAAATAGTAAACCGAGCAAGAATTACCAACCTACAAGGCGGAGAATTGCCTTGGTGATTGTGGTAAGCAAAATGTAGTGAGAATAAGCAAAGAAAACCCAGAGAATTCCAAGCTTGTGATCAAATCATAGCAAAACCGATCAAAACGCGATAAAAGCTCCGAAATCGATTTTGCACTGAAATGATTGAAGTGATCACTTGAATTAAAGTAGAAGTTGTTGTAATTCCAGAAATCCAAGTAGAAATGGAGTGGAATGGAGGTTACGCTCAAGAGAATAACAATTTTGATGTGAAGATTGTTACACTCTAATGGTGGAGATTGAGCTTTTGTGTGTGGTTTGGGAAAAAGATGAAGATGAATGTGAAGAAGTTGCAGAAAAATCAAAGAGAATTGAGAGAAATGAGAGAGTGATAAGGTGAAAATAGTGAGAATGGTTAAATCCCTTGTGAAATGGTGAAGGTTTCTTTATATAGAGGCTAGGTTTGGAGTATGCTAGGTTTGGAGTTTGGTCAGGGCTTGCTTTGGAGCTTGCTTTGGAGTTAGTTACATCTAACTCACTGAGTCAGAAGTTGACTCAGTTAGTTATTTGTTAACTCAGTGGAGCAATCCCAATGCAAGTCCAAAATCAATGGTTCACATACTTGGAAATGAAGTTACATGGTGGTCTTGATTGAAAATGATGTATTGAAGCAAATGACTTGAAGTGTCTTGAAATGTCTTGAAGTGTCTAGAATATTCCACACAATGCTAGAATAAAATAGACCACAAGAGAATGGAGAGTGTTGCTGCCATGTGATGAAAATGCAATTTTGCAGAAATAGGAGGTGTTAATCGATTACCCAAATCAGGTTAACCGAATAACAGCTGTTCAAAAGCTGAAAATGGCGCTGTAACAGGGTGTTAATCGATTAACCAATATATGTTAATCGATTAACACATACAAAGTTGGTCTTTTTTGGCTTGAAATGAGGTGTTATGGTTGTGGTTCCGATTTTCCACCTTTTGCTTTGATGAATAGGCATAAAAACCCTTATATTTTGCTTGTGTTGATGATGTGATGACCTTGTGAGGAGGTGATTAATCAAGCTTGAAAATCCTGAGAAATTATGAATATTCCTGCAATAAAAACCACAGAGAAAAAATGCTAGTGCATATGCCAGCGATGCGAATGCATATGCTTATGCAAAAGGAAAAAGGGGAGGCCAAATGTCAGGTTACGACAGGGACTAGTTCATGTTTTTGAAGAGGAGTACCCAGCCTATGAACACGGGTTCTGTTTAAGGCACTTATATGCTAACTTAAAAAAGAAGTTTGGAGGAGGAACTTTGTTTATGGATCTTATGATGGTTGTTGCAAATGCAACCTATTTTGAGGCACATGAGGTAAGGATGCTTATGATCAAGGAGGTCAGTTTGGAGGCTTATGAGTGGTTTGAGGCTATTCCCAAAATAAAGTGGTGTAAGCATACTTTTCCTTTTTTCTCAAAGTGTGATGTGTTAATGAACAACTTAAGTGAGTCTTTTAATGCAACAATTCTTTTATAAAGAGACAAACTAATCATTACCATGTTTGAGTGGATTAGGAATTACCTAATGGGAAGGTTTGCAACCCTTAGAGAAAAGATAGATAGTTATAAAGGGCATATAATGACAAAACCATTAAGGAGGTTAGATAGAGAGATTGAAAAATGTGTTATTTGGACAATAACTTATGCTGGTAGGTTAACCTTTCAAGTCACACATGTATTGTTTACTGATAGCTTTGTAGTGGATTTGGAAAAACAAACATGTTCATGCAACTATTGGGAATTTGTTGGGATTCCATGTAGACATGGTGTGGCTGCCATACATAGGAAAGTGGATGACCCGGTCAAATATGTGCATAAGTGTTATCACAAAAGCACCACTACTATGTAAAACCCCTTTAACAATGGTTGAAAAATATATATAATAACACGGATCAAGACATTGTTATGTAGAGTGTTATGGTAAACGTGTTACTTTTAATCATGGGCCTGAGACCGTTGTGGTATTCTGGAAAGTGCGAGTTATATCACAACGATTATGCTTAACAACCGTTGTGATAGATAACGTAATTAATTAATTAGATGACGGTTAACCTAGACAACCGTCGTGGAAAGTACACATAGTTTATTATATAAAAATGTATATTGCTTGGTTTACCATACACCTATTTAAAGAAATACAACCATTCAAATTGGCAAAGAAATATATAATCTGAAAATTAAACTATTCTTGAAAACCAACTTTAACACATCAATTTTTTTTTGAATTGAATCCGTCTCATTCAACACATTTTATGTTCTTTAACACATAATATACGATTTAATGGTCTGATTCCTTCAATTCATCAATATCTTTTATTATAGTTTACCTCATCATCATCGTTTATCAACGCGATTGTAAATTATATCGATGAATTGAAGCAAACAGAGCACTAAACCATATATTATGTGTTAAGGAACATAAAATGTGCTGAATGAAACGAATGCGATTTGAAAAAATTTGATTGATATAGGTTGGTTTTCAAATACATCTTAATTTTCAGAATATAAGTTTCTAAGTCAATATAAATGATTGCATTTTCATTAAAAGGTAAGTGAAACAAACAATATACATAGTATATAATAAACTAAACTTGTCAACTTGTATAAGAAATTAAAGAACAAAACATTGCTAAGTCACAAGAAGCCTCTATCTTGTGAACTAGCAATGTTTTGTTCTTGTTTTGAGAACATTTGTCAACAACAATAACATATAGCAAAACAACATGAAACACAATAAAAAAACATACATTATTTAAGCAACAAAACCCCAAGTGGGACTGTAACAAATCAAGATACATTGAGTCAATAATGCACCTCTTTTTGAAAATAATCGTGGAACTGTAACAAATCAAGATATATCAAGTTCATCTAGTTTGTAAAGCCATGAAGAAGAAATATAAGGTGGATGAAGTTTATACAACAACTTCATACTTCTTATATTTTTCTTCATGGCAACAAAAACCATATGAAACTTCACCATAGTATACGCTTGCTACCACCACCATCACCATGTATCTACAAGGAAACACAACAAAAATCAAACTTAACCCTAAAACATCAATAACATAATGTTTTCCACAGCATCATAAAACCAAACCCTAAAACAATAATCCTAGAAATATGAGAGCAGGAGAACATACCATCTTCGTCGCCGTAGGAGTTTGCGCTGGACATTGCTCTCGTCTGATATCCTTTAAGCTTCTTTTCTCCATTCTCTTGTAATAATATTGGTTAAGATTCATGAGAATAGAGGGTTGTGTTAGGTTTTTCTTTAGAGAGAAACGACAGTTATGAAGTGGGTCACAGATAGTTTCGTTTATATATTAAAAACTATCACTTTTTGTTATGGTTTAAAACTAAAACCGTAATTATATTTTATATTTTAAAATAATAGCAAACTATATCACGACGGTTATTCATAATAACCGTAGTGATATCTCTTATTTAAAAATAAATAAAAATGAAAGGAGCTCCTTAACCTTAAATGAAAAACATTTTTGCCACAACTGAGGTTCGAACCCATGAAAGATTGATTCTATCATATCGGTTATACTTACAACCATTATTATACCCTATACATTTTTAATTAAAAAATATAATATAAAGTTAGCGTCTGAGTTTAGAGATATCACCACGGTTTTTGGAAGAACCGTGGTGACTTGGGCGTTGTTGTTTTCGCGTTTTGTAGTATACGAAAAATGTTACAGTGAAGTGATCACCCCATTGAATGGCCAGAAAAATGGCCTAGAACACCTAATGAAACTATGTTGCCCCCTTTGTTCAAACGTGGCCCAGAGAGGCCCAAGAAACATAGAAGGAGAGGGCCAGATGAAGTGAACCAGACAAAATGGCATAGAACAAATACAAGCCATAGGTGCAAGTCTTATTTTGAATTGGACCACAACAAAAGGACTTGCAAGAAGAACAAGCAAATTGTGCTTGTTCCCTCTGGAAATACCACCTAGACCAGTCAAGGGATGCCCAACCAGGCCATTTAAGAGTTACCTACAAAGCATCTCATGAGATGCCTACACAAGCAAGTCAGACTAGCAAAGTCAATTTGGCACCAAAAAATGGGTAATGTTTAACTTAAATTTTATGCTTGTATGTAATTAATTATAAGACTAGGTAACAATGTTAATTTTGTGCTTGTTTCATGTAGGGGAGGCCTAAGGGATCTACCAACAATTGTACATCTAAGGGTGGAACAAAGAAGACAAAAGTCAAGGAGGGAAAAACTAAACATGCAACTGTCAAAGATACGATAGTAAAGAAACTAAATGTCAAGGAACCCACTGCCAAGGTAGCAACTGTTGATGAGGAAACCAACACTGAGGAACTAATTGTCAAGGAAGGAAATGTCATTGAGGAGACAACTATCACTGAGGAAGCAACTGATGCAACTGTCAAGGAGGGAAAACAACTGTCAATGAAGCAAGAGTCACTGAGGAATAATTGTCACTGAGGAAGCAACTGATGCAACTCTCAAGAAGGGAAAATTAACTGTCAATGAAGCATATGCCCAACAAACAAATGTCACTGAGGAAATGGTAACTGATCCAACTAATAAATAAGCAAATATCACTAAGGAAATGGTAAGTGAACCAACTGAGCCAACTAAAAGATACCAACCTACACGTTCTTCATGTTTGGATGAAACTCTGACTGCATTATTAGGAGGTGATGATGTCTTGGACATTTAACCTTTAAGGGTTGACAAATCACCTCTCAAGGTAGCTGAACCAAGGCAAAGTAGTGTCAAGGTTTTCTTTGGTAAGCAACCAAAAGTATGCAAGAACAAGCCTTTCAAACCACATGGTATTAGTACAAATCTTTCAAGGCCAAGTTCAAGTGAACCAGTTAGATTTAAAACCCAGAGCAGGTACAAGACACAAACTAATGTTGCCGCAGAAAAAAAAAGCATAGTGAAAGGTTGAGGACCTTGAAAACAAAGAACATTCCTCGCCCTGGAAAGAAACCTGATGACCCTTTGGTTCTATCTGAAGAAGACAACACAACTGGAAAGGGTCTAACCCAATGAAGCTGTAGTATTTTGCTCAATGCACCTGTTTAGGAACAAATATTTTGATGTAATGTACTGATGTACTATTTTTCTCTATGTAATGTACTGATGTAGTCTTTTGAACAAATCATGGTATTTTGATGTAATGACACTGATGTACTATTTTGCTCAGTGTAATGTACTGATGTAGTCTTTTGAACATATTATGGTATGCTAATGTAATGGCACTGATGTATTGTTTTAAACACATTATGCTATGCCAAAGTAGTTATACTATTCTGGTGAATTCTGTGTAGTTTCAATGTGAAAATTATAGATCACTTTGTGTGAAAAATATAGCTCATATTATGCCAAATTTATGGGTCACTTAATGGCAAAATTATAGCTCATATTATGCCAAAATTATAGGTCACCTTATGTCTAAAAATAATAGCTCATATTATGCCAAAATTATAGGTCACTTTATGTATAAATTTTAAGGCCACCTTGTCTACAAATTAGACATCATACTATGTCAACATTATACATTACACTATGTCCAATTTATAGGTCAAAATGTGTGAAAAACTTGAGGACCATTGTGTGATATTAAAGGCCATAACTGAACAATACAAACAATACCATACAAATTGAACAATACAAAATGAATTACACCAAATTCTATTTCATACCAATTCAACATTACAAAACCAGTGACACAACATTACAGACAAAACCAATGACACAACATTACAGACAAATCCACTTAGACAACATTACAGACATTGATCAATGCAACAATTACACCTAATTAACAAATACAAGTTGACCAAGACTGAAACTATAACACAAATTGCCTTCAGCTTTCCCCAAAATGCCCATGCCTTGATCTTCATCTTCAACCTCTTGTTCTTCTTCATGGATGATTCATAAAGCTCCTTCAAAGTTTCTACAGCTTGCATATCCCTCCCCTTACTCTCATATTTCCTCCATTCTGCATCTACACATTCATCATTATCATTTCCTTGTGTAATTTCATCATCTCAAATGAATAAATTATAAGTTCCCTCCTTTTTCCAATACGGGCATCTCCAAAATAATCTACCTTTATTCTTTCCATTCTTGCACATGTATGAAATCATAACACCATTGCAACCACAACTTTTCACTCCACGGTTCATCAAACTCGTAGAATAGTAGGACACTACTTTGCTTAACCTTGATGAAGATGACATATGTCAGAGATGGAGGAGGGAGATGAATAAGAAGAAGAACAATGAGATCAGTTGAATATGAATAATTGAAGAGAACTCGCTAATGGAGGAAGACGGTGAAATAACAATAAGAAGGGGATTAGGGTTCACTGCATTTAAGTGCGTTTGAGTCTACTTTTTATGATAAACAAATTATTCTAAAACAAAACTGACGTGGCCATGAAAAGAACACATGTGGCATACCACATAAGCCTCTGTTAGTGGAAACTAACGGGAGGGACCAGATTTGGGGACGAAAAACTTTGTGAGAACCATTGTTTGAAGAACATTTTTGGAGGGACTAAACTTTAAAGTTGGCATATTTATAGGGACCTCAGACATATTTAACCCTTAAGTTTATTATGTGGATCATATCAGAATATGTTTGATGTGTCAACATAACTTATTGTCGAAATAGGAAATGTCACTTATCTTATTTAAATATGCTTTATGATGTACAAAATAATGGAAGTCTATTGGTGCTTCTAGAACCTTTGTTTATAAAAGAACTTATATGTTAGGGTGGCGTTGAGAGTCATCATATCTCCATGTCATTTCTTATATCGATGTGGTCATATTGGGTTATCTTCATGTTAACCGCAATAAGTAGACATGTTGTACATTTCCATGCAAACTTCTAGTGTTTTGATCCAAATCATATTTAAAAGTTGGTATTTATATCAATTTTCTGTTAATAATAAGATATTTCTTCATTATGTTTCTTTTCTTTAAAGTAACAAAATCCCTAGAATAATTAGTCTGTTTTATGAAACATTCACTACAAGAAAATTGGCAAATTACGACGGTTAATTTTGGCAAATTACGGCGGTTACAACCGACGTAAATTGCAAATCACGACAGTTTCTCTTCCGTTGTAGAAACATGTGTCTCGAGGATGTTTTACGACGGTTTGTAAAACTGTCGCTCCAACTGCCGTAACATGCTGCGACAGTATTGTTACGACGGTTGTAACCGCCATAATTTTATAATATATATATATATTTCATTGAAAATAATGACGGCTGTAACCGCCATAATTATATAATAATTTCATTTAAAATAGTGACGGTTTAGAACCGCCGTAATTTTACTTTATTTTAAAAAAAAATTAAAAATTGTAATTTTATTACAATATTTAATTCAAACAATTAAAATTATCATGATGCAATATTAAAGGCTACTAGAACAAAGATCAGTCTAGGTGTTGTCAACTCACAACTAATTATAAACAATGGTTCCACCAAACTCAACGTCAATCCAAACAAGCAGTACGAAAGTAAACACAATATTAAAAAATTTATTGACAGAGGTAGATATTAAAAAATTTATTGCTAATCAGGTATGAAAATGAACAACCTTGGTCTCTGACCATTCATGAAATTATGAGATCTTCGACGGGATATATCGTATAGTCCAAATCATTAGAGTTATTGATATTATACATAAGCCTTTTTATCTTAATAGTAATCTTGTTTGCAGGCTTAACACTGATGAAACCTGAATGTAACATTTGTCATGAGTTATTTCTGATCTACTTGTCTCTGCATTTGAGAACAAAACAAAAAGAATTGTTATTAACTCCGACCATATGAATGAGTAACAATACAACTCTCTGGTTCAACAAATAAAAATAAATGCAAATAAGAAATCAATACTGGTCAGCATCAATGGGAAACAGGCCACAGAACACCATAGGAGTGGCTTCCTCATATCCAGGTAGTGAACTGTCTTCCTTTTTAAAATTATGAGTGATTGTGTCACCCACTCTGGCATCAGCTTCTGCTCTTATTAATGTTGATAGATAGCCCACCTATTAAATTGAAACACAATATATCAATATTCAGAATGAATTAAAATTGCTTCCTTTATATCTCGATACAAAATTAACAGCAACAAAAAAGTCATTTAAACATTGAACAAAATTGTGAAGCCATAAAACATGCATAGACAAACACAAACATATTCAGGAGAAACAATACAATCAGTGTCACATATCATCTCTCATAATAGTATTTGTTATGTCATCTAAAAAGTTGTTTATCTATTATCTGTTTCCATGCCTCACATGGCACAAGCAATGGAAGAGGAGGTGGAGGAGATAGTTGAAACAAAAGTACTATACAATAACAACAACAACCACTAAACAAAAGTATGGAACTATGGGTAGAACCTCAGAAATAGAAGTGAAACCCTTGGACTTAAATAACTCAACCAATTATAGTTGAAGTGTCCATGTGACAATATATGGATCAAGGAGCTTGCCAAAATTAGTTCACAATATCAGTGTCATCCAAATCTTAAATAAGGGTCAGTGTGAATTCATAGTATACTGCCAACATGTTGTCTTTGTTTCATCAACAAATCGGTTTGTTTAATAAAATTTACAAAATTTAAAGAGTACCTATCAAATATTAAAGCCCTCAATGGCCTTTTTGATGTATCAGCGGGTGGGGGAATTTTTGCAACAATTTCATTGAGAATCTCCATTATACCTATTCCTTCCTACAAAAGAAAGTAATTTCATTGTTTACAAACAATATATGTAAATGTAGTATCCTAATCAAAATTAATATATGTAAATGTAGTATCCTAATCAAAATTCTATAAAACTTAAAGTAGTAAACAAGACAAAAAAAGTACATAAAGAACAAAAACCAACCTTTGCGGAGCAGAGAATGGCGTTGCTACAATTTAGACCTATAACCTTCAAGAAATCAATTCAACTTAGAAATTTTCTTGTGAATATAACAACATGATTCAAGAATTCAAGGATTAAGGATAAAGTAATAGGCAATGCTTATGCAAGACAACCCCAGTTAACATACTCTCAAATTTAAAATCACCTGATATGTAAACTATAACCACTCCAATTACTATGAACGAAACTAGGAACTGTAAGACTTTAGAATGTTAAACAAATAACTGGTTTAAACAAAACAAAACAAAAAAGAAAATAAAATGGTGGAAGAAGATAATACTTGTAACTTTGAGGCCATTGGTTGGAAGTGAAAGAGTGAGGTTGAAATGCATGATTTGCGTCATCATCGTCATCATAATTATCATCACTACTGCCATTGTCAGTTTCAATATCACGTTCCTCCTCTACATCCTCCTCATTAAACATAAACTCAATGTCTTTCTCCTCCTTCTCTTTATTGCTGCTAGCCATGGGTTTGCACAAGAAAAACGAACAAAACAAAGTGAGTGCTATAATGTACTATATGTATGGTTTTATTAGTATTATATTGGTAAGACTGTTGATGATGCGGCAATGGCATGATGTGAGAGGGACATAAGCATATGACAGTAGAGAAGGCCAATAAAACCACACCAGGGCAAAAAAACAAAGCCATGCAGAATTCTGTATAACTAAAAAAATGAGTATTTGCATTCTGTATGACTAATTCAATGTCATGCAGAATTCTATATCCATATGCTAATTGCACAAGTAGTTTCGATAATAATGCACATTTGTAGTAATTTAGTTCGTTTATTTGAACTTTCGACTTTCAGCCAATATAAAAGATACAAAGATTACCTGAGCAATAACTGTTATATCAATTGTACAACTACCAAATGCCATGACACAACTATTGATGACTTTTAGATGTAGTTTCTCAATTTCATGGATTGTTTTTTCGACAGCTCCTTTGCTTTTCAAAACTGAGGCTAGGGTTTAATTTCAAAAGCACAATGAGTAGAAATATAATATTATACACATACTACAGCTCTGAATGATACTCATGGAAAAGAAAAATGTAATATCAAAGATGTAACCATAAACTTCCAATGTTGGGTACATCTATAACTGATAAAGATCATATAAGAACATCTGAGGTTAACCCACAAGGATAACAAGAATCGTGAGTGCTGCCAGAAAATCAGAATCATTTCCAATTTTCCTTGAATGTTTAGATGCTGAAACCATGTGCGAACATGACCTATAACTAATTTACTAGAAACTCTGAGGAAAACTTAAAACAGACCCTAGCTACATACTTTTGGGTTTATGCCCTATTAGAAGTCATGTGTCTGTGTTTTGCAATTTAACTTGAATGTATTATAATGTATACTTAATTAAAAACTATACAGAGGAACTATTGTGGATAACATGCTGCTAATGCCAGTTTTCTAGTTGAATCAAGTAAAAAGAAGAAGAGATGAATGGCCATTTTGATGCCACCATAAAACCATTTATGCTTAGGTATCAAAATGAGTAGAAATACCTCTGTAAAATGTGATGACATATAACTACTGAATAACATTGTATAAAATACATAGCCACTTACGTGGGTGTGCGGTATGTCAACGGAATCAGAGTGGTGTATGGAAGTCCAGTAACATGTCTGTCAAAAGGATTAACAGGAACAACATATATGCCAGCTCCACGGTTTGCATGTTCCTCAATTTGTGGTTGAGTCAACCCTGGAATCAATGCAGGGTGCATATCATGAAACATTTGATAATATCCACCCGAAAATTGTGGAAAATTGGAAAGTTCCGGGGCCTGATGCTACAATAAACAGAAGAAATCATAATTATCATTTACAGAAATGAATTTACAACAACAACAACAACAAAAAAGAACTATTGGCACATTTCAATTCACACACATTCAAAAAGTAAGCAAAAAATTCGATAATCATAAAAACACCAAACCCTAGCTTCAGTTCAATAATATCAAAATGGGATCGTGCTTTTGAAATTAAACAATCATTGTATCCTTTGCTTTTGAAACGAGAAGAACAAACACAAGGAACTAATCCAGATGAAACTGAGGCATGAAGCAAAACACAACCAAAGATCAATTGAAACAAACCAAGACCTGATAAGGAACTGAGATTAACCTTTTTTTTTAAAGGAACTGATATTAACGATGTAGAATTTAGAGATGCAAAACAGGAGATAATAGAACCTGGTACAGAATAACGCCGCCACAACTGAGTTGAAACGAAAAGAGAACTCGAACTGAAGGGAGATGTGTGGATTTCGAAAGATAAACTGAGAGATGAATGAAGGAAATTGAAATTGACATAGGGTTTTAGGAGAAATTAGTAATAAAAGTATTTTAATTTTTCTGTTCGGATCGGTTTTTGGTGAATTTAGAGAGATAAAACTTTGGGGCTTTCAATGGAGGGAAATGTCAGAGCCCTCTAAAAATTTTAGGGATTTGTAGTAAAAGTTGTGAAGGAATATGAAAAATTTGAGATTGTAATGAAAGTTGAGGGAATATGAAATATTTGGGACTTCTATCGAAAGTAATAGAATAAAAAATCTGAGAGTTAATGAAATTTACTAGATTGTTTTTATTTAGTAACTATTAATTGAATACAATTAGTATAGGTTCAATCTAGTTGACTGGCTTGGCCTTATACTTTTTAGTCAAAACTAAAATAAATATTAAATAAATAAATATTTATTTTAGTTGTGTTAATTTTTATTTTTATTTTTCTATATCAATTTTTTTTTGTTAAACATAAAATATAATATCCAAACATTCAAAACTAAAATAAATATTAAATAAATAAATGGTGTGAAACTAATTTTAAAAAAAAACTAAATCAACTAAAAATTTATATATATAATTTAGAGAGTTTTCGCTTTTTTTTTTATAGAACATTGTAGTATGGATATTGCTATTATATTGTAAATAAATAATTATAATAATTATTTATTAAAATTAATTAATAAAATTGAAAAGGTAGGAAAATAAAAATGAAAGAAAAAAGTGGAAAATTAAAGGAATAAAAAAATAGTGATTATGATTGGCTAAAGTAATTGCGACAGTTCGCCTTAACTGTCGTGAGTGTGGAAAGAGGGCAGTTCTTTGGTAACTGTCGCAATTATTTTATACAACATGCCTAAAAAATCTGCACGGTTGGCTCAAACCGTCGTGAGAACTGTCGTAGTCCAGGAATAAGGACGGTTTTTTGATAACTATCGCAAAAAATTTACGACAGTTGACCCTAATTGTCGCGACAACCGTCGCAATCCAGGAATAAGGACGATTTTGTGATAACTGTCGCAACTCAAGTGTCGTAAATCTCCTTTTTTCTTGTAGTGATTACACAAAACTTACTTGTGAGACCCCATTAAGTATAAGGATACTATTCTTAAAGTATCTGTTGTCAAACTTTATTGTGAAGTGGGATAACATTAAAGAATTAAGATTGTTATATTAATATATTGATGATCACATCTCACAAATCATGGATAAAGAGTTATCAAGTCTTCACATAGGTATAAATATTAGGAGTAATATTTATATTAGACTGACTCACTATGAAAAGACGACATACAATGTTATATAAGTGTCATAAGTTATTCTTACGGTAATAATGGTGCATTCCACCCTTCGACCTAAAATCACTATGAACCCTAAATATGGACTCGCGTGCTTTATTCTCATTCTAATATTGTTCATAACAAGATGACTATAAAAATAGTTGATGTGTATTCCTTAAATCATGTTGAGGAACATAAGTGACCTAAATGGATTTTTCCCATCCTAATATGATAAATGTTTAATAAGGGTCCAATATTGAACTTGGTAAGTATGACATGGTCTATATCGTGCGCTCAATATAAACATGAGGGAAAAAGATTAATTGTACAGATAACCATCATCGTGGAAAAGTATCATCAGATCACATATCATTTTCATGACTTTGATAACAATAATGTGTTGTTAGATATTACTCAATGTTTATTATATTAAATGTGTGATTTAGTATAATTGCCAACATCACGAGAACCTACAAGGTCATACACATGAGGACATATTGATGAGAGATAAAGTGAATAAATGAAGTTTATTTGATTGTGTGGTGTTGTAACTTAAGTGAAACATAGACTAGCGTAATATATAGTGTACTTTAGTGGAATAAGAACATTGTAAGGTATGATGTACTAAAGTGGAATACAAAACACAATAAATGAAGTTTGTTCGATTGTGATATTGTAATGCACTAGCGTTAATTAGAGAAATATGGTACATCATAAGGTACAATATACTTAAGTAAAACACGGACTATCGTAATATACAATGTACTTGAGTGGAATAAGAACAATGTAAGGTACATTACTTGATGACACTCTGTCATTGCATGATATCGGTCGAAAAAACAGATCACAATAAGTTAAAGAGGAGCCAAAATGAAGAATAAAGGTCAAAAAAAAGGAAAAATGACTATGCGTGGAGAAATAGAGACTTAGTGAAAATCAGGTGAAAGAGGGAGTAAAAACTTGTAGCTACTAGAATAATCACGCGCAGCAACGCGTGCACGATAGGGAAGTAAAAGTTGCATCGCATGCGGGATACAGGTTATCACACGTGTGGTAACCCTTTTTCTAGGCTTTTTATGACGCGTTCTGGTCCATTCTGAAGGCTTTAAAAGAGGAAAATTAGTATTTTTTTCAAGGGTTCTAAATTTTTACACGTGAAGGAAAATATTACAGCACTAGAGGGCATATTTGGAAAGCATTTGAAGCCATTGGAGGCCAATTCTTCAAGGGATTTCTTATGCAACCTTCTTATTTGATTTTGGTATTGTGACTTGCATTATGAGTAGCTAATTCTCTCTAGGTTAGGCTGTGTTTGATGAACCTATTTTGATATTATTGGGACATATGTTTGATTTGATATTGCATGAATAATTTGATCTATGATTATATTCAATCGCTCCTTGTTCTTAATGTTTTTTTTATGCGAGATACTCTTTTAATCTGAATTTGGGCATATATAGAATACTGACCATTAGTCTATATGTTCGACCTAGGGAAATTTACGCTGGTGGATTAGGGATACGAAACTCTAAGTATTGGCTAAGGAATTAATGTTCTATTGTATTTTTGAATCTGGCTTACACTGGTGGACCAGGGATAGAAAGGTCAGAGTATATATTAGTGAGCTATACACCAAGGGATTTGGGTATAGCGGTTTCGTTAATTCGTCGTGGGATTATAGTGACGTTACCATTCATGTAATACATCGAACATCAACTGTAGAGAAATAGAGGATTCTATACACAACCTAACCGCTCTCTTATTATTGTTAGAACACTTTATTTTCATTTCACAATTATCTTTTTTATTACTGCGACATTATCGGTACACTTGCCAAGAAGTCATCAAGTTTTTGGCGTTGTTGTCGGGGACGGTTGATAATTTCAACAAGGCAACGCTTGTGCAAAATTTTATTTTTTGTTTACTTTTTATTTTGTTTTATTTTCTCATTAATTATAGTACTACAGAGGTATTTCTCATTTGTGTATGCGTAGCTCAAGATTGACATTGACACGGTTTGATCCAGTAACTGAAAGAACTGCGCGTGCTATCAGAAGAGCAGTAGGGAAGCAACTCTAGCTTAAACGATCTTAGTAGAGGATCATTAACTGATTTCTTCGGAAATTGAAGAGGAAATTACCATGGCAGTTGAACAACCCTAAACTATGGGGGATTACTGTAAAAGAACCCATGAAGGACATGTTTCTAAAGGGTTTGCACCGGCAGACCCCGCTAACTTTGATATTAAAAATTATATGCTTTCAGGTTTGAGAGACAATCTGTTCGACGAGAACGTGATTAGAGACTTGTGGGTGCATCTTGCATGCTTCTACGAAACAACTTCGATGAGCAGGCAAGCTGAAGTTACTGAAGACCAGGTCAAGTTGAGGTTGTTTGGGTTCTCACTAATTGGAAGATCTAAAGATTTGTTACTTTGCCTTCTAAATGGAACGATACGAACATGGAAAGAGCTTGAGGGAAAATTCTTAGAGAGATTCTTCACCATTACTCAATTTGCTGAATAAAGAGCGAAAATTATAAATTTTGAACAGCAGGAAATTGAATCGTTGTATGACTCATGAGAAAGGGTTAAACTTTTATTATGTAGGTGCCCAAATCATAATGAGAATAAAATGGAGCAAATGCATAATTTTATCAAAGGTCTCAAGAGTCAAACACACATGTTGTTAGATGCTTCTGCGAGAGGCACGATCATAACAATGACTGAACCACAAGTTAAAGACCTGATTGAAAATATGTGATTGAATGAATATCGTTCAAAGAGCGAAAGTTCAATCAAAATTAAAATTGTGGGCACACCCAAAGGTATGTTAGCTGTTGATACTCATACTGAACTTTTTGCCCAAATTGAATTATTGAATAAAAAGCTAGCTGAAATAAGCTTAAGTAAAGCTAACATGAGTTAGATACAAGCACTTAGGTGTGATTTCTGTAGAGAAGGACATGAAAATGAAAGGTGCTCTTTGGAATGGTCAAGTGAAGAAGCTCAATTTTCCAATTCCCAGAAGAATAACCCTTACTCCAACACATTCAATCTGGGATGAAAGGATCACCCAAATTTTTGATGGAGCAATAACCAGAATACAAGTGTTAATTAAGGTATGCAGTAAAGCCAACAAGCTTCAATCCAAAGGAAACATTCACAACTGGAAGAGACAGTGCAAAAATTCATCAGAGCCACTCAGAGTAGCTTTGATCAGGTAAATAAAAACCATGGGACAATGAGTAAGAACCATGATGCATCTATAAAAAATTTGGAGATGTAGATTGTTAAGCTATCTAGACAAATAAATGCCTTACCTAGTGTCATACTCCAAAATTTGCCCTACCTTTTTTTCATTTTTATCTGGCTCATAGTCTTTGGTTCACCTACATACTCATGCCCTAGTCATCTAGAACATTCATTTTTCACTTACATTTCTCAAATGACATCATTGATTCAAAAGGATTTGTTATTTATGATGCATGTAATGGATTGTGACAAGGAGGTTAATTTAAGAACTAGGGTCTCTATGGTGCACTTATGAACCAAGCTTGTGGAATCATTGTGTTATACTTGACTTTGGGATGTTTCTTTTCCTTGGATGGAGTCTTTGGGGATCCATAATTTTGGTCTAGACTTGGTGATTATATTGATTACACCATGGGCAAAGGATTTAGAAGTCATTTTCTTTCAAGCTTGATTTTAGTAAACAAAGTCAGCCATCAAATGTTGACTTTTTATTGACCATTATTTCTTGAGGTCTTACATGGTTAGTTGTTTGGTTGTTCAATTGGTTCATGACATTGCAATTCAAGTTCATTCAAAGATTTCAAATATATCCAAATTCAAGTTTGGAGGAAAAATCACTTTACTTGGAAATCAAGTCACATTACATTCAAGGATCATGTTCCATTACAAGATCATCAAATACATTACAAAGAGAAAGATTTCAAACATTAGATTTTACACTAGGATAATATTAGAACCAAATAGAGCTTTTACACCAAGCTGAGCTCATTAACAAAACAGAGATTTTGATAGACAATCTTACAAGCCAAATGAGAACTTTTACTTTAGACTAAGCTCACGAAGCAAAAAGATATTTTCATGAACAATCTCACAAACCAAACAAGAGCTTTTACTAATTTAACTCGCGAACCAAACAATAACTTCTCACAGTGAGAGTAAGAGATACAAAGTACTCTTGAGTAAATTACAACAATAACCTAACACAAAAACAAACAAAATTTCACTTCATATTTTTTCCTCTCAAAGCACTAAGGAAATTTAGTGAAGAAAGAAAGAAATGAAATGGAGAGAGTAGAATGTGAGAAAGTAAAATTGCACAAAGCTCATTAGTAATCCTTACTCTGTTTATTTATCTGTTTTATAGAGCCATGTAATATTAATTGTGTGTAGCTTTCAAAGTACTAAGATAAATGTGCACATACACACACTCAAATTACTTTTAAACTTTCTCTTTTTCAAATACTTCTTCTAAAACTCTTAGGTTGAGCGAAACTTTTTTTAAAACCGAAGCCCAATCAATTATAGAGCTTAATTAATCAATTATGAAGTAAAATGTCGCGTTCTAATCGATTATGACACTTGTCTAATCAATTAGAGCCGCAATCTAATCGACTATGATGCGTATCTAATTTAAAATTATTTCCTTTCTTGATCAAATCTTTTACTATATAAAAAGGACGTATGTTAACTTTAAAATACACAAGAAATATGAATATTACTCTATCTCTTACGCGCACTCTCTTTTTAAAAATTTCTTTCATATTTATTTAAAATTATTTTAGTGCTAAGAGAGAAACACTTATTAAAAGTTGTTCTTTTTAATTGTTGATTAATTTGTTTGAGCCACAATTGTAAATAAATAGAGGGTTATTCTCTTGTAAATTCTAATATCATTATAAAGGTTACAAAATAATTTTGACATAAAAATTTGGTGTAAGAAACTTGTGGAATAATCCTGTAATATAAAAAGTCTACTTTACTTTACGTGCAAATAAAAACTTTGGTTTAGACAGATCAATTAACATTATATAAAAATTATACTCATGTTACTCTACATGCAAATGAAAACTTTTACAATAACCAAAATCATCCAATTTTAGAAAATGTGGAATCCTGTAGATTCTGTGAGTAGTAGAGTGAGTTATTGTATTAATCAACAAAAACTATTTTCACTTCATTGAATGTGATTATTATATTACATAGCATTGTTACTTGTGTCATTCTTTTCCAAATGTACTAATAAAATCTCACAAGACTTCCAAGTCTTTTGAACTCTTTCATTTTGTTGCACTTGCACTACCTGATGTTTCACAGTACTGTTCTTCCTCATGCTGGCATAACTGAAGTTAAAATAATGTTTGTGGATACTCTCCTCCTCCTCCTTCTCCGCCATACGGCAACTGAACAAATGCATTTTTGCTTGTTGCAAGCGCGGCGGCCGTATCTGTTGTGCCATACACCTAGGTCATGCACATTAACCTCATTAATAACCAATATCTGTTTTCAAATTTAAATTGTCACACTTACTAGCCTAAGTGAATGTGATGCAGTGTTGTCAAATAGAGACTATAGCGCAGCCGAACTTTAACAAACCTCTATTGTTCCGCATTCTGCAGCACGCGATTTAGTATATAGTGTTGCAAAATTTTAACTAACTGCTATTTTCTGCGTGACTCGTGACTCAACATTGATGTGATGCGAGTATCTTGTGGTTTTGGCAATGCCGTGCAGATTAATTAACTAAACTGCGCGCTACCTTTTTGTGTAGTTGTGTGTTTTCTTGTTGAACAAGGTTTATCTGCTTATATAGTTCCACATTTTCTTGATGGATTAGGTTTCCCTTTTGGTTCAGCTCATGGATTTCGTCTGTCAGAATTTTCTCCTTTTTCATTCGGATTTCTTGGAGACTAAGTTCGAGTTGTCTCTCTAGATCCTGTAGGTTTCTGATGCTCAAACCATAAGGCTGTTCTCCCATCAATTGCCTGTGACTGCAAAATGTTAGTTCTTTCATTCATGGTGTATAATGAGGTATGTGAATTCAAGGTTGTACCTATGGTATTCTTGTAGAGTCTGTAGTTGCTGCCTTAAAATATCAGATTCCCTTTGCCAAAACTATAGGTTATGAAGTGAAATAATGCAAATGAGTTACATGCATAGGAAACAAAATGTGACATGAGTAAAGTGTGATTAATAAAGTATACCTTGACTTCAGATTCTGGATTTGTCACTTGTTGGTCTTCCTTGAAACTGTAATATCTCTCGATTGCCGATTTCATGCTGGCCACAGGAAAGAATAATCACATTTTTATTTTATTTTTTTCACGAAATTATTGGTATCATTAATCATGAAAAAGCTAGAAGGAGAACATCTTTTTTTTTTTTCAGATCCAGTGCATAAACTGAATACTGGTTATGGCATTGGCAGAAACTATGTATGAGAATTGCTTAGCTTAAGCAACTACTCAAACAGATAAATTGGTGAGACATTTATGATAAGAAACTAATTAGTGATAATCAACTAGCACTTCGAATTGCATTAAATTTTTTATTCTATGAACAAACAAAACACATAAAAATAGACTGTCAACAAAGTATTTTTAGGAGAAGTAACAATTGATTATGTCAACTCTAGCTGACATATTTACTTAGTGAAGAGTGACTTTTGCACAATTTTAGATGACAAAGGAGTGTTTAGGATGGTTGAAACATTGTTGAAAATTTTTTTGAAAAAATTTCAGATCGTTTAATTTATAAATGAAGAGAGTCCGAGACTATATAAATGATTCAAATTCTTCGTAACAAAATGAATCAGTCAATATACATTATTTTAAGTATGGTGCATTAGTTCGTGGAGATAACCATAAATCTAAAAAGTACTACACTACACTAAAAATAGTGCATATTGATTAAGCCGTGGAAGTTAGGGTGTTTTTGATAGATTGGCGTCGAAATATATGTCATACTTAAGTTGTTTTTTAGCTTTCTTTTGCTACAAGTGAAGATGTGATTTCGAAAGGGAAATATAAAGACGAATAGATGAATTCTTAAAGATTTCTAATCAGAAGAATTTGAAGATCTTTAGAGGTTGTTTAAAGTTTGAGAAACATTTTCGAACATCTTAAGATTGCGTGATTCATGTATTGAGAAGATGGAAAATTTAGTCACAGATGAATAGAAATTAAGAAGTGTTCTTATGAACTTGTTGATATAATTTTTTTAAACTCTTTTGTAATTTCTTGTTAGTAATATTGATTGATAGTGGATCAAAGAGTTGATATCTCCAATAAATTAGATCAATTTGAGTAGAATTGAGTAAACAATTTGTGTGTTAAATTTCTACTTTAATCTTATTCTTACTAGTTTGTGATTTTCATACACGGAATTGCTAGATTGATTATTGCTTTAGACCCTTTAGTATTGGTTTCTATTGTTCTTTCTGCAGCACATTATATTTTTTGGTGGGTTGAATCCTTGATCTTTGATTTTTCACGACAAGTTGCACTCACTGTAGGCAAATGGTATAAGTTTCAAGGGAGTATCAGGGATTTCAAATGTGACATCAATTGTTTTTAGATAACGATTTTGGATTGTGGAAAGTGAAGATGCAAGCAATATTAATTGAGTATACTAAAACATTGAATAATTGAGTATACTGAAACATTGAAAGGTGAGAACACGAGAGTCATTATCTTGTGTCTCAAATATAAAATATTGAGGGACGTTGTAAGAGAGAAGACTGCGACATAAACGTGGGTCATACTTGAATAATTGTATATGATCAAGTTCTTGACTCACATTTTATGTTTGAAACAATAACTATATTCCTTTTTTATGATAGAGAACAAATTCATTATGGAGCAATTGACAAAATTTCAAAATATTATTGAAAACATGAAAAGTATTGAGGTGCAACTTGATGATGAAGAAACATACCTACTATTTTTGAGAGGAGTGTATTTCTTTAGGAGAGGTCATAAAGAAATCATTTGGTTAAGAGATGTGATTGATAAATTAAGAATCACTCAAGAATTTGTGAAGATACTTATGATTGTCAATGCACAATCAATTTGACTAATAATCAAGTGTATCATGGGTAGACAAAGCTCACTGATATCCATTAGAGATATTATTTTGGAGCGAAAAGGTTACTTTTGAAGATAATTGGGTGGATGTATTCACCAAGTCATTATTTAGGTCAAGGTTCAAAATTACTTGAACTTAATCAATTTTATTGAAAATCATTTTTGTTAACATTGATTGAAGGCTAAGTGGAGAATTTTGGAAGTTTCTTCATAAAAAAGTTAAAAATGTTAGTTTTTTTAACAGACTGCTCTCAAAATTTGTGACATTCTTAAGCCATTTTTCAATTTTTTTTTTCAAGTATGGGGCGATTTATAAAAAGGGAAACCTAGAGAGAAAAATAAATGCATT
The DNA here is from genome assembly GCA_022829125.1 of Lathyrus tuberosus. Lineage (NCBI taxonomy): Eukaryota > Viridiplantae > Streptophyta > Magnoliopsida > Fabales > Fabaceae > Lathyrus > Lathyrus tuberosus. The sequence goes on along the minus strand of JALAZF010000157.1, from coordinate 2,230,042 downwards.
CTTAAGAAATTTTAATTCTAATGGTTGGAAGATTTTTGGAAGTTATCTAAAATTTTGAAAGTATTTTCAAACACACTCGAATAATTAGGAAGCATTTTTATGAACTTGTTGAGCTAATTTCTTGTAATTCTCTCTTATTGAGAATCTTCATTGCTAATGGATCAAAGAGCTTCTATTTCTTTTAGAATAGTCCATTTGGGATCAAATTAAATAAATAATTTTCTATGTTAATTCTCTACTTTTATCTTATTTATTATTTATTTATTAATTATTTCTTGAGACCGATTAATGTTCGTGATCATTGTTTTTGAGGATTTCTTTTTTTATCCTATGTGTTTCTTAGCCACTTTACAGATTTTCAAAAATGTCATTCGTTTTCAAAATATATTTTCGGACGCACCTAATATACATATTTCATTCGTTTTTGAGTCAGATCTCAATTTTATAAATACATTTATTCTGAAAATATATTTTCATATATTAGAGGATTAGGATGATGTCATTAGAAGAACTATGGAGAAGTATTACTAACCAGGATCAACTTATATAGCCGATATAAGAAGATCATATGTCGATCCAAATGGAATAGCTGGAAAATTGTTGTTTCGGAAAATATATTTCTTGAATTTTTCTGGAGATATATTTTCGGAAGAAATGTATTCATGAAATTGATGTCTGACTAAAAAACAAATGAAATACGTGTATTAAGATACGTCCGAAGATATATTTCTGAAAACGGGAGTCATTTTTGAAAATTCACAAAGTGCCTAAGAAACACGTAAGGTGGAAAAGGAAATCTTCTTGTTCTTTCTCTCGCACAACATATTTCCTTGTGTTGAATCCTTGAGAAATTCAAGATTGGGTCATACTTAGGCCCATTAAAGAATGTGTGCAGTTAGAGGATGTGTTTATTTACTCAAGAGGGAGAATGATTATTGGAATGTTATTATTTGTTGGATAATATTTCTTGATAGACAAATGTAATTGATAAATGGGCTACGAGGCTTATAAAAGATAAACAATATTATTTGAAAGAAGTGTATCAACTATTGACAGAAGATTCGACAGATAAATTCAGAAATTTGAAATATCATTTGGAGCAATAAATTTCCTATGAAGGTCTTCTTATTTAATTATAGATTCATGGAGAATAGGTTACAATCTAAAACAAATTTGGCTTAGACATGACATTCTAGATTCTGATTCTCTAGGTTGCATGGAAGGATCTGAAGCTAGTAAAAATTTATAGCATTTGTTTCTTGAATGATAATTTTTATGTATTGAGAATTTGGAGTGAAATCATTTGTTAGTTAGATATTTTTAGTGCTTAAATAAATATTGTGTTTAACTACAGAAATTATGTTTTTTTTCTTAGGTTTCAATGACTATCAATCTTCCTTTATATGTTTTGAGATTTATAAGAAATGTATTGATTATAAAGGGTAGAATTTTTTTTAAATATAAAAATGGTTCATTTGATTTGAAAAGAGATCCTGGACAAAATATTTGTTCAATGTTTAAGAGAAAAGATGCCACAAATCTTGATAAAAAAGAGGATGAGAGGCTAGACAAAAACAAATTTTTTAACCTTACTAAAACATGCTACAAAAACTTGTGCATTACCAATTATGTAAAAGACAAAAATTCCATCCCATATATTCTCCTTGTTTATCTCTTTTATAATTTAATGTTTATATTTATAAATGGATTTAATTGATATGCACAAGTTTTACACTGTCATCCAATAAAAACATAATATTTTGTCATGTCATATAAATATTTTAAAAATTATAGTCTGATTTGGCGGAATTCATTGTCGTGATTGGTTGACAGTGTAAAATTTATTTGCACTGTTTTATAAATATTATTAAGTATTTACAAATATTTATATCATAAATGATATTGTAGTAAATTGATACAAATATTTATATATAGTTTTTATTTTGGTTCAATCTCCACATGAATAAAAAAAATACACAAGAGATTCTTCAACCAAATATATATAAAAAAGCAATTAGATATAAGATCCCTCAAACTCGATTAGCAAACTAGATATGCAGGCAAATGAAAGGTTTCATCTTTCTCTCGTAAAAGGTGCAAGAGAAACATGTGCATTTCCTCAAAACAATTTCAAATTGAGAATATAATATTTTTTTTAATGAGCAATTGTATTAAAAGAGTAGGAGAGATACTCCCAAAATACAAAGAAACTGCAGCTAATACCTACCACACAAAATAGGATTAGCATGCCATTCTACAAAGTTGATATTACCTAGACGCTTACACTTTAAATAGGATTAACATGCCATTCTACAAAGTGATCCACTGTTGGAGACACAAGGACCTTAGCATGCCACTTGGGGACAATATACCAAACTGATGAATTAATTCAAAAAAGGCACTATACCAAAAATAAAAACAACAAACACCACATGTATCTCCAACAGTGGTAAAAATTATGTTCAGTGGATATGATTCTGATGGGCCTGGGCCCTATCTTTGTATTGCTACCAAGAAAAGACATTAACTTTACTAAGATCCAAACTTTAACATGACTAGTCCCCAAGGTGGATAGACCCCAAGGGTTTAGGGACTATAGGCCTATCAGCCTAGTTGGGTGCGTTTCTAAAGTGATTTCTAAGCTTCTTTCTAAATGGTTATCTGTGGTCATATGTAGTTTGGTTTCTTCGACTCAAACGGCCTTCGTTCCGGGTAGAAATATTTTGGATGAAGTCTTACTAGCTAATGAAGTTGTGGACTTGGCTAGAAGGAGTAAGAGTAAGTGTCTCCTTCTTAAAGTCGACTTCGCCCAGGCCTACGATTGTGTTGACTGGACATTCTTAATTCATGTCCTTACGGCTATGAATTTTGGGCCTAACTGGATTAAATGGATTAAAGGTCTTGTTTGCTCTAGCTTTGTTTCTGTTCTGATTAATGGTAGCCCGACAAGGGACTTTGAGGCTTCGAGAGGTTTGAAACAAAGAGACCCGCTAGCTCCGTTCCTTTTTGTTCTGGTGGCTGAAACGTTGGCTGTCTTGGTGAAAAAAGCGTCTCAACTCAATCTTTTTAGGGGTTTTGGTTATCATGTAGGTGCCTCTGTCGTGTTGCTTCAGTTCGCCGATGATACGCTTTTATTTAGCGACGGTGGTTATGATAGCTTGTGGGCATTCAAGTCTATTCTTCGCGGTTTCGAAATGGTCTCAGGTCTGAAAATTAATTTCTCCAAGAGTTGTATTTCGGAGTCGGCTTAGATCATGGGTTTATAAAAGGTGCAGAGACTTTCCTCTTCTGTAAGTCAGGAGTTTGTCCATTTAAATTCCTTGGAATTGTGATTGGAGGTAATCACATAAGTATTGCGTTTTGGAACCTGGTTCTTGCTTGCTTAAAAGCTAGGCTCAACTCGTGGATTGGAAGGAATCTTTCGATGGGAGATCGTGTTACTCTTATTAACTCGGTGCTTTCGAATTTGCCTATTCATTATTTGTCTTTCTACAAGGCCCCTTCGAAAATTGCGAAAGATTTAATATCTATTCAACGTTGGTTCCTTTGGTCCGGTTCCAAGTCTAAAAGTTCTTTAGCTTGGGTTAAGTGGAGGGATATATGCAAGCCTAAAGCTAAAGGTGGTTTGGGAATTAAGCATGTTGGTATGTTTAATAAAGCCCTTCTCTCTAAATGGTTGTGGAAATTTCTTAATGATGGTAATGAATTATGGAGGAGTTTTTTAGTTTGTAGGTATGGCAGGTTGAATAAATGGGTGATGGATCTTGAATCTGTCCCTAACCCAATTTCTGTCTCTTTATGGTTTAGAGACCTGTTTTCTGTCAAAAAATTTGGGGTTGCTGGTAACTTTCAGAATCTTGTCAAACCAGCCCTTGGTTGCGGTTCAAATGTCCCTTTTTGGAATTCTCTGTGGTGTGGTGAAGTCGTGCTCAAGTTTGTTTTCCCACGCATTTTTGAAGTCGCTGCTAATAAATGTTGTAGCGTATCAGAGGTCGGGTTCTGGGAGCAGGATTCCTGGAGTTGGAATTTGGACTCCCTTGTTCTGGATGAGTCGTTACTGGAGGAAGGCCCTATTATCATTTTCCGGTCAACCTACTATACTAGCATATAGAATGTTATTCATATAGGCTCTTTCGACTTCAGTATTATGACATTGAGTCGTACTCAGCTTGAACTGAGGATAAGTCTGTGTTACAACAGGCTTTTGAATTCGACATACCAAATTTGTCAAGAATCATCTTCACGTATGTCTCTTGAGATAAGCATAGTCCCGTCTACTTTCCATCCCTATGGATGTCAATCCCAAGAATTCTGGAGGCAGCTCCCAGATCCTTCATGTCAAACTCCTTATCGAGTTCAACCTTCACATTTACTACATCCTCATCATGGTTGCTTGCTATGAGATTTCATCCACATAAAGCAACAAAATAACAAGTGAATTTCCAGATCGAAATCTGAAGTAATCACATTGGTCGAACTGGCTCCTAGTGAAGCCTATGTGTTCCATGAACTTTTCGAATCTCCTATTCCAATGTCGAGGAGATTTTTTTAGGCTATATAACGACCTATTCAACTTTCACTCATAATCTTCCTTTCCTTTTTCTGCATACCATTTAGGTTGCCTCATCAGGATTGTTGCATCTATATCAACATCCAGGAGGGTTGTCTTCACATTCATCTGTTCAAGTTCTAGGTCGAACTTTTCCATAATGGCTAATAATATTCTAATGGATCTATGCTTTACAGCAAGTGAGAACACGTCATTGAAGTTGACTCCTTCTTTCTGAGTGAACCGTCTAGCAACCAACCTTTCCTTAAATCGCTTTGACATCACTTCTTTGATTCCCTCATTAACCTTGAAAATCCACTTACAACTGACTAACATGGCTCCTGCAGGTTTCTCGATCAAATCCCAAGTTTTATTGCCATAAAGAGATTTTATCTCATCATCCATTGCTTTCAGTCATTCAGTCTTATTTTGACTCCTCACAACTTCCTTGTAGTCTCTAGGTTCTTCATCAAGAACCTCACTTGCAGAGATTAAGGCAAAAGTTATGAGATATGCATAACCTAGTTACTGGGGTGGCTTGATGACTCTTCTCGACTTATCTCTTTCTAGCAGGTAGTCATTATCAATCTCCTCATCTTCATCATAAACTTATGCTTCTTCTTCGACTTCATCTAGGTTATGCAATTCAGTATCACTATGTTCCACCTCAACATGAATATCTTCTTATTCCAGTTCCTCTACAAAGATCTTCGTACTTCAACCAACGTCATCTGTTTTCTTGAAAGCCATCTCAGCTTCATTCAAAACTACATCTCGACTTATGATACACCTCTTGTGACCTGGCTCTAGGCACCATAACCTATCAACTTTAACTCCTTCAGGGTATCCACGAAACATGCATCTCAGAGCTCTAGGTTCGACTTTGTCTTGCCTAATGTGAGCATAGGCTACAAAGCCAAATACTCTAAGTCTATCAAGATTAGGTGGATGTCCCGACCAGAATTCTTTAGGTGTTTTCATCCCTAAGGAAATCGAGGGACACCTATTTATTAGGTATGTTGCAGTTACTGCAGCTTCAGCCCAAAACACAATCCTGCATTAACCAACATGCATCTAACCCTTTCCAAGATAATTTGATTGAATCTTTCAGCCAAACCATTTGGAAGAGGAGTGCCTACTACAGTCTTGTGCCTTACAATACCATACATAGCACAGTAACTCTCAAAAGCTTCACTATAGAACTCAAGGCCATTATCGGTCATTGACCTCTTGACCTTTCTTCAGTCTAATCTTCAACCAGAGTCTTCCAACTTTTGAAATTTTCAAAAGTTTCATCCTTAGTTTTCTGAGTGAATATCCACAACTTTCGTGAGTAATCATCAACTATGGATAGAAAATATCTTGCACCTGAATGTGAAGGTTTTCTTGCAGGCCCCCAAATATCAGCATGAATGTAATCAAGGGATCCATGTGTTCTTTGTTTGCCTTTGTTGATTTTCACTCTACAGGCTTTACCAAACACATAAGGTTCACAGAACTCCAACTTTTCGACCTTTTCGCCACCTAGCAGATTTTCTTTCCCTAGTTCAACCAGTCCCCTTTCACTGATATAGACAAGTCTCATGTTCCATAACTCAGTCTTCGACACAAGTTTTGTAGATGCCACATCTACTAAACCGCTTACAAATTTAATCTCAAAGGTATATATGCCTTGCCTATTTATACCTCTCAAGACTTCCTTTGACCCCTTCATTACCCTTATGATACCTCGCTCTCTTTTAGAAACATATCCTTTCTTGTCGAATTCACTAAGAGAAAACAAATTTCTCTTAAGATCAGGTACATACCTGACACCAGTCAATAGCTTTATCGACTCATCATGGATCTTGAATCTCACAGAATCAATTCCTACAATTTTGCAGGCTTTGTTGTTTCCCAACAACACTGATCCACCATCTTGATCACATAAGTCCATAAACATATCTTTGTTTGGAGTCTTGTGCCAAATGCAACCTTAATCCATTATTCATTCCTTGCTAGTAGCGTTGCTCGAAACTACCAAGCATCAGATGATTCATAATCATCTTGCACAATGGTTGCATTATCATTATCCTTTCCACCATGATTATTCAGACGTTCATGACACATCTTTCTTTTATGGCCCTCATTCTTACAATAATAACACCTAATTGCAAGAACATTATCACCATAAGAATTCTGTAGAACTTTACCTTTCTTCCTCTCATACTTACCATTTTTCTTTGATAACTTTCCTATAACGGACAAAACATCTCTAATATATGATGTCTTTTTCTCTTTCCTTTCGGTCAAATCCTTCGAGTACAAGGCTGATTGAGCTTCTTCAAAGGTCAAGGTATCTTTTCCGTACAAGAGAGTTTCTTTAAAGTGAGCATGAGATCTTGGTAAAGCACACAACAACCGCAACGTTTGATATTCACCATCAATATTGACCTCGATATTCTCAAGATCAAGAATTAACTTGTTGAACATACCCAGTTGCTCATCCAAGACTTTGTCTTCACTCATCTTGAATGAATACAAAGCTTGCTTCAGGTACATACGATTTACCAGGGATTTAGTCATATACAAACCCTTGAGTTTGTTGCACACACCTGTCGTTGTCTTCTCCTTCGAGACCTTTCGGAGAACCTCATCACCAAGGCTCAATATGATGGTACTGTGGGCTTTCTCGAACATCGTCGTCTTCTCCTTCCTCGATAGGGAAACATCCATCTTCTCTGATCCTTTCAATGCTTCTAACAAACCCTACTGAACTAGTAGGGCTTGCATCTTCAAGCGCCACAAACCGAAATCATTCACACCGATAAATTTCTCAATCTCATACTTTGTTGACGACATCTTCTCCTCCATGCTCACCACACCAATTTGTTGTGACAACAATGCTTACGAAACAAAGTATGATCAGTTTCTTGATCAACAAGAAAACCACAAGGTGAGAAAAGAGAGAACAGTAAAAGAAAGACAATTCAAAGTGGTATAAAATCCTAAATTCTTGATTCAATTACACATTAGGGAACAATGCTTACAATTGAATCTCAACCACACCACTTTCTCCTTCTATTAGGATTTTTGAGAAGTGATGACTAATACGCTATTTATAAGAAATCTAAAATTCTATCTTTCAAACAACATACTAAATAATTGGACTAACATACTAGCCCAATTCGACATGCTAACAACCTCATATTTTCGATAACAACACTAACTCTTTGACTTTGACAAAATTTACTACAACATTAGTTTATAGTACATCACCTTTAAAAATTTTCATGGAAAAAAGAAACAATTTTTTTTTGTTATTATTATTATTTACTTTGAATATTTTTGTAAAAAAAAGCTTATTAGGCTTTTAATTTTAATACAAGGCAATATTGGAGAGAATTTTGATTCTTATAATTTTTTTATTTTTTTGCTTTATTCCTATTTCTCTGTTTTATTTTCCTTTCTATTTAGTTTAATCATAGGTTTTTTTATATCAAAAATAGAATGTTTATGTTTTTTTTTATAGATAGCTTGTTCTTTTATTTTGGGTTTTCGGTATTGGATTCGGACTGAGATTGGTTGCAGTCATGCAATCCCTACGTTCACGCAGTCATGCTTTTCTGGCCGTCTGATCAAAATTATATAGTTCTATTTTTAAGATTAGCATTTTTAATTATTAAATAAAAACAATACTATTATTTTTGAAACGTGTGATTAAGATTCAACGAATATTAATAATTGAATGCATGAATACGTATAAATAAATGATGAATGCAAGGAGATTTGTTTTCATTGGATTCTGAGTTTGAGTTTTTTTGTCTTCTTTGTAAATTGTAAGAGTAACTTTTGTACTCCACTTTTAATTATATAATTTATTTGTGTTTCAAAAAATTAAAATGAGAATAAGAAAAACAAATAAATTTTAATATAATCATATTTTATAAAATAATTTATTTTTTTTAAATATTATAACTTTTTTAAGAAGCTATAACTTAAAAACAATTGGTTAGCTTATAAAATCAGTTTTAATGTTTTTTTTTTAATAATCGGTAGAAAGAATTACTACACAAAAAATTATACAAAATACTTTTTTTATAAATAAAGTTCTCCCTCACATCCTTAGAAAGACAAAAGTCACCTTTAATAGTTGTTATTGCACCGTCGAAAGAGACAACAACAACACCACTTTCTGCTACCTTTTCCCTAACAACAACACCCCCCTATTGCCTAGTGGAGCTTCGCCTAAAGAGTTATCCTCCGGACCTAGGGGTGTTCGCGGTGCGGTTTGGGCGGTTTTGACGCTAAAAATCATCCGAACCGCAAGAGAAAAAAACATGCGGTTTGGTTTGGTTCGGTTGACTTTTAAAAAAAATCCGAACCAAACCAAACCAAACCAATACGGTTTGGATTGGTTCGGTTGGTTCGGTTTTTTACAAGATTTTTATTGAGTGATATTTACATATATAGAGAACAACATAACTTTGTGTTTAGTCATTCACACATTGCCAAATAACAACAAAACTCATCATATTTAGACAAAAAGTTCACATTCAATATACAAAAATCAATTTAAACAAAAGTGAAAAAAAAATAGTAGCATAAAACAATAACAAAAATATTATAATAAAACAGAAAATAGAGGAGAAGGGAGATTAGAGAAGATGAAAAAGAAAGAATATAAGAGATGGAGATTAGAGAAGAAATGTGCGATAAAAATATAATTAGAAGAGAAAATAGTAACATAAAAATGAGAAAATGAAAAAGAAAAAACATGTGAGATGAGAGATTAGTGTAGAAGAGGTGAGACGTACATGACAAAGAAGATGAGAAGAATGCGCAATACTATTAGGAGAGATTTGAGAAGATTAAAACTGAAAAGTTAAATGTGAGTAAGAGAAAATATTTCGTAATTGTAAGGTTAAGATATAATGGGTTTAAGTTTTGGGTTAGATGTGAGATAAGTGAAGTTTGGGTTGTAACATAATGCGGTTTGGTTTGGTTTAGTTCGGTTTGCAAAATACAAACCGCAAACCAAACCAAACCGTGCGGTTTTGTTAAAAGATGACCCGAACAAATCCGAACCAAATGCGGTTTTTTGCGGTTTTGGTTTGGTTTGGTTTGGTTTGCGGTTTTCTATTGGGTTGGTTCGGTTTTGAACACCCCTATCCGGACCAAGGAAATTACCCTGGATCTCACGAACCTCGTCTCCATTATCAACCGAATCAACGACGTTCAGAACTGGAGAATCGCCCTCCTTATCCGACTCTACCCAGCTGCTCCTCACTTCGTCATCAGAACTCCCATTAAAGACACCAAAGTTACCTTCCTCCGAGCCCGAAAAAGATGAGGACGATGAAGAGACAAAGGGAACCATCCTCGAAGGAACCAGAAAGTCCTTGCGCATCACGAGAGTGAACTTCACCGAATCAACTAAAACAGTCAAAGAGTCCCTAATGAAAGAAACGCACGGAATCTTCAACTTGATCCTAGCCACCTCTTTATTCTTACCATTCTTAGCATTCTCGTCAACACACATGAATTCCCCCATCGTATTAATGGTCTTCTCAAAAAACTCCAAATGCCATGCTTGGCAAGGTATCCCATAAACCCGAATCCAAACCACTCTTTCACTATCGACATCAGTCTCCCTCCAAGGCCTGAAAACCAGAAACCACTTCTTCCACCAAGGGTCGCTCTTGATTCTTACCATAAGTTGCAGGTGTTGGGGGAAGTTGGGGGGAGTCTCATTCGTCGTTCCAAGAGTCAGAAACAGTGGGGGTGGTGGTTTTCACGGAGAGGATTAGGCCTTTTCGAGCATTGAGAGGTGCAACCAAAGGATGTTAGATAATCTCGACTCAAACATTGGAGGTAGATTATGGAGAGCTATGTCTAATTTAGGAGTTTCGAAGGGTGATCCTAGTAAGGATTATCATAAATTTTTGGGTGAATTGGAGAGTGGCGATAAAGAGATATTGGTAGGAGGGAAGGCGAAATTGATTTTGTCTTAATGATAGTATGATCTTTGAACATAAGAGAGGGTGGTAGTAGAATCAAAAGAAGAAGAGTTTCTCAAATTATTTCTAAAGGTAATGCGGATGTCTTTTTAATTCAAGAGACTAAATTGCAACTTATGTCGGAAGGAGTAGCGAAGAGTTTTTGGGGGAGGGAAGTTGTTGATTTTTCTTTTGCTAATTCGGAAGGGTTATTTGTCTTCTTTGTAATAGAGTAACTGTTGTACTCTACTTTTAATTATATAATTTATTTGTATTTCAAAAAATCAAAATGAGAATAAGAAAAACAAATAAATTTTAATATAATCATATTTTATAAAATAATTTTTTTTTAAAATATTATAACTTTTTAAAGAAGCTATAACTTAAAAACAATTGGTTAGCTTATAAAATCAGTTTTAATGTTTTTTTTTTCTTCTTATAATCGGTAGAAAGAATTACTACACAAAAAATTATACAAAATACTTTTTTTATATAAATAAAGTTGATTGATTAGTGTAAAAGTAGTATATCAAAAATTGATCTCTAAACTTTTTAAAATGTATTATATTAATCCTTTTAATTTAGTTAATGATAAAAAATTTAAAAATCGATTGCTAAATTCATAAAAAATCGTTTTGTAGAATTATAGATTAATATAGTTCTTTTAGTTAAAAAACCAAAATACAAAATACTGAAGAAAAATATCAAACCTAAATTTATTTAGCTTGAAAACTTTGCAAAGGAAAAATAGACCAAATAAAAAAAAACAAAATTCCTGTATCTACTTTTCCTATTGATAAACTAAGATCAATAAATTTTTTCAATACTTTGATCTCCTCCTTCACATTTTCTACTTTTCTTTTGATAAAACAAATATTATTTCTTTTCAACTAATGCTCAATCATTTTGCAATTCAAATTGAATACTTTTTTAAAGTTGTTATTCGTAAATATGAACCATTTGTTAATAATACATTGTGAGAAAAAAAGAAATTCTGCTATCAAAGATTAAAATTTGGACCAACAACTCCACCAATTTAGCTCAACCAGCAAATACTAACTAAGGTATCCCACTTATCCCAAAAACTCTTTTAACATATTTAGCTCAAGCAGTAAATATCAATTGAGCTATCCCTAATGGATGTAATTGAATTGAGTCAAAAATAAAATCTAAAAGATATGTTGGATCAAGTAATTGGATATGAATTTAAAAACTAAAAATCAAACATTTATTATAACAATTTTAATGATTTTGATTAATTTTGACTGTTGTACTTTTAGTCTCTTAAACACTTACTAATTTAATAAGTCATTACTTTAATTAATTTTGAATGTTTGGTTTTTTTGGTTATTTTGATACTAATACGATTTTATATCATGCAACTTTAGTTTGTTGCAAGTATTTTATGATAATTTTTTATTATTCAATATTATCATTTCCTATTTTATGATGCAAAAAAATAGTAAAAATAGGATACCTGCTTTTTTAAGAAAATAAAAATGTTGGATCAAGTAATTTGGTGGATTTTTAAAAACTAAAAATCATTAAAAGATGAGTTTTGGGTAAAATCAGACTAAAAAAAATTCACTCACTCACTAATCAAATATTTATTATAACAATTTTAATGATTTTGATTAATTTTGGCTGTTGCAATTTTAGTCTCTTGAACACTTACTAATTTAATAAGTCATTACTTTAATTAATTTTGAATGTTTGGTTTTTTTTTGGTTATTTTGATACTAATACGATTTTATGTCATGCAACTTTAGTTTGTTGCAAGGATTTTTTTTTTTTTAATAGGCAATTAAATTGATGATAGCAAAAGAGATGCTCATAAAACAGTAACAATACAGGAAAAAAGAGAGCAACACCCTATCTGCTATAAATGCTAAGAGGCGAGGTGTGCCAATCAAGATAAGAGGGGGAACAAGAAAGTTTACAAGTAAGACCCGCCCAAACCCATGAACAATGGAGGATTGCCGACATACAATCAGTGAAGCTAAAGACTTCTCCTTTGAAAATAACAGCATTGCGTTTTGTCCATAAACACCACGTCGTTGCCAACCAAATAGAGCCGATTAAGATTCGCTTAGCTGGATTGTTAACTTTGTCGCATTCGGCCAGAAAATCTGTGAGGTCTAAAATAACTTCCAAATTCTCCCTACCAACCCAAAACCTCACCTTATCCCATATATTCCTGGCTATGTAACAATCCTTGAACATGTGCTGAGAATCTTCGCTGTGACGGAAGCACAAGACGCACACTGCATCTCTAGGATCCGTTAGAATACCTCTCTGAATCAAAAGATCTTTCGTAGGAAGACGGTTTATCAACAATCTCCAACCAAAAATCAAGGTCTTCGAAGGAGCTCTAAAACTCCAAAGGCGGACCAGCACGTCAAGAAACCGGTTATCGTATCTGGCTGTAACAATGTTCTTCAAGTGATTAGCAATGCAAGAATTAGTCTTGTAGCCTTCTTCATTATCATTCAGCCAAGTAAAAGAGTATTCTCTGTTTTGAATTGGTTTGTTAAGATCCAACCAGCTCTGCATATCTTTAAGAATATCCTGCTCCAGTACCTCATTGCTAATGCCAAGGATTTGATTCCAAGCTCAATCCCCTTCGAACCAGGTTCCCGCTTCAGCAACCGTCAGATGATGCGAATCAGCAGCCTCAAAAATTGAAGGAAAAGCTTCTTTCATCGATTGGTTCTCAATCCACAATACATGCCAGAAGGAGGTTTTAGAGTCGTCTCCGATCCTGCAAAAGAAAGAGTTAGTAAAACCAGAGGTCGGTGTAGTTTTAAGATCTGTCAGGATCAGATCTTTCCACCATAAAGAGTCTCTTTTCGTCAATACTGTGTTATCTCCTACTTGAATCTTTAACGCCGTATTTCCGTAACGATGACTTAACAATTTCTGCCAGCAGGCTTCCTTGTCCACCAATATCCTCCATTTCCATTTTAAAAGGAGTGCATTGTTGATAATTCCCACATCCTTAATACCCAATCCTCCCAACGACTTCGGCTTGCAAACTTCTTCCCAGCTGACCCAATGGATGCTTCTTCTATCAAGCCTTCCAGACCACAAAAAGTTGGAGCAGATCCTCTTAATGTCTTTCAAAATCAATGCCGGTGCTTTGTAGAAAGCGAGGGTATAAACCGGGATAGCGTTCAGGACTGAGTTGATAAGAGTTATTCTTCCAGCTATAGACAAACACTTACTTTTCCAACTAGCCAGTTTAATGCGCAACGATTGAAGAAGGGGCTTCCACAATGATAACTTCCTAGGACTGCCGCCTATCATGACTCCAAGAAAGCGAAAGGGCGTGTTATCCACTTCGCACGACAAGAAAACTGAGCCTGCACTTAAACACCAGTCAGGGACATTGATTCCATATAGCTTGCTCTTGGAGAAGTTGACCTTCAAGCCCGACATCAGCTCGAAGCCTCTCATAATAGTTTTGATGCCCCAAAAATTGTCCATACTGGCTTCTCCAATAAAGATAGTATCGTCCGCAAATTGCAAGACATCAACCGTATCCACGCCGTTGAAACTAAAACCTTTAAACAGATTAGTAGTGACAACCTTCTCAACAAGACTTGTTAGGCCTTGCATCGCGATAACAAAGAGGAAAGGTGACAGGGGGTCACCTTGGCGTAATCCCCTCTCGACACTGAAATCTTTGGTCGTTCCGCCATTTACAAGGACCGACATCGAACTCGTAAAGACACATCTATTCATCCATTTCATCCATCGATTACCAAAACCAAGTTTTGTAAGCATGAATTTGAGATAATTCCAGCTAACACTGTCAAAAGCCTTTTCGTAATCCATTTTCAGAAGGAAGCAACCACGTTCTTCCTTTCTAGCCAGATCGATAATTTCGCTAACCGTGAGAATACCTCCGCAATATTACGGCCTTTGATGAAGGCTGTTTGCTTTGGAGAAACCAGCTTTCCTATGACCTCTCGTAACCGACCTGCAAGCAATTTAGCCAGAATTTTATACATACAATTGACAAGGCATATTGGCCTAAAATCTGAAAGATTCTGAGGATTCTGTTGCTTCGGGATCAGGGCTATGAACGAGGCCGTACAAGATTTGGTGAGAGTGGCATTTATGTGAAAATCTGAGAAGAACCTCTGCAAGTCTGTCTTAAGGAAATCCCAGCCCTTCTTATAGAATTCAAGAGAGAAACCATCTGGTCTTTAAGGATTGATGGAAGAACCTTGTGTTAGCATCTCCCTCTGTAAGCCACAATTGTCTCGACTTAAGCCTTAACAGATCTTCTTTAACAGCCAGAGTCTTCCAGAAATCGTCACTGATTTTTCTTCTCAGATCCTTCCAGGAATCAAAGTCTGTTTCCACGTCGAAGTTGTCAGCCAAAAGCTTGTCTAATTCCTCCAGAATGTCTGCTTGATTACTGATGCTAAGATCAATCCATCCAAAGATTTCTTTGTTCCAAGTTATGATCTTGTTTTTCAAAAGCTTCAGCTTTTGGGATAGAACGAAGTCGCCTCTTCCCCTCACCCTCAATAAATCCCATTCAGCCTTAATGAAAGGTTCAAACCCCTTGTGAGTGTACCAACAGTTGAGAAACCTGAACGGCTTCGGCCCCCAATCAACCACTTTGGGCTTCAGCCAAACGGGACAATGGTCGGAAATGTCACGACCGCCAATCTATTGATTGTTGAGCTTCCAAGCCAAGACCAGATTATTAGATAGCAAGAAGCGATCCAACCTGCTCATGGCGTTTCCTCTGCCATTGAACCAAGTAAATTTACCACCCGTACAGGGAAGATCAATCAAGTCCACCTCCTCAATAAATCTCCTAAACTCCTCCATGTCACGATAATAAGAGTTCTCACCAATCCCTAACCTCTCCTCACTACAGATAACAGAATTGTGATCTCCTCCCAAGCACCAAAATTCAGAATTCCTAGAATTCCTCCTACTCCCCAAATCTCTCCACATATCCCTCCTCAACGAATGGTTACAAGAAGCATAAATATTAACGAAATTGAACACACCTCCTTTCCATGACACGTTGATGCCCACAAAACCCTGGCCTCTGAAACTATAGTTTAGTGTCAGTGAATCCTTCCGCCAAAGAATCACCATGCCTCCTGAAGCTCCGATAGAGTGAGTAGCTGTCTATTCCACAAAAGGATCGCCCCAGAATTCTCTTGCCAAATCGTCATTGAAAGAGGTGCATTTCGTCTCTTGAAGGAAACAAATGTTCGCTTTGCCCGATTGAACTAAGTAGCTAATTCTCTTCCTCTTTCCCTTCGAACCTCCACCTCTGATGTTGAATGATATTAAATTCATATCAGTTTGTTGTAAGCCGCCTTCTTTGATTTCATTACTTCTTTGTCACGATTCTCCAAGTCTTCTACATCTTTAATAGCTCTGGCCGCCGATTTGTTGCTTATGATCCCCAGGTCCGTGAAAGCGTTCCAAACATTTCCACTTATAGTGTTTTCCAACCTCTGAATCCTTGAATTGCATCTATGAACCACTGATTCGGTTAAGGAAACCTCTTCTATGACATCCTCCCCTGGGATTTGTAAGGTGACTGATTTCTTCCCCGTAGATGATGCAAAAGAAATTGAATCAGAGGTTCCTCCATTTTTAGCTAGCAGACATGCGAAATAAGAGGGTTTGAAAACCCCTTTATTCCCTAAATCCCTAATTTTCTTTACATTTTTCTTTCTTACTTTCACACCTTGCTTATGAGAACTGGCTTCATCAAGAGATATTGGGCCTGCCTTAAACGCCTTAGGCCCAATTACAACTTCAGTGGACCCGTTTCCTATTCCACCCGTGAAGCTGTGTCCAGGAGAAAGGCTATCAACAACTTCACGGTGTCCAACAGACCTCGTATCAGAAGTCCAGTTAATAGGTGTTGACCTATTAGAACTGGTCCCTACGTCTGCCACCTGGTCTGAGTTAATCCCTGAAAAGGTGCCTAAATTCCTAGGCAAGTGGCACGTATCTCCCATATCCTCCTTGCTACCGGACAAGACCTTCTTTTCAACTCCTGCCCCCGAATCAGTCTGATACACTTTTGTTTCCCCAACGTAAGAGGAGTTGTCATTGTCAACTGGGGTCTCGATTTCCACATCGTCCAAGTCAAAGTCGCCTTCAAACTCCGATCCGGCGTTATCTTCGCCGGAGCCGTGCTCCGCCTCTTTGCCACTTGAAGCTTCCTCCCTAGACTCCAAAGAGCGCCTCTTTTCCAGAAGTTCCATGGCGCTTTGGATCTCCTCTTTCATGGCGATTCTGAAACAGATGCCATTAATAATGACTTTGAAAGTTTCATTAATGAAAGAATCGCACTTAGTTCGGATGATCAATCTTGCTCTGTCCATCCTAACTCCCAGTTTAGTGTTCTCGTTAGTACCGACAAAACTTCCTAAAGTAGAAGCCAACATGGTGAAGAAGCTATTAGTCCATGCGTGGCAAGGAATCCCCGAACACGAAACCCAGGTAAGTCTTTCATGGTCGATGTCCGTCTCCTTCCATTGTCTGACTAACTTAAACCATTTCTTTAACCAAGCCATATCCTCATTGACCAGAGACTCGACTTCGCCGTCAACCAAATCTTCAAGGAGGCATAAGTTAGCACTCAAGGGAGTTACTCTAACCGTGAAGAGACCTTTAACATGAAAAATGTCTTTCATACTATAAGCAAGCCCTGGTGTGATAACCTCTCCCACATAAGCCTTCGAACATCTAACCAATCCTTCTTTTTCCGGGGTGAAGCTCAAGGGAGTGACGGCCTTAGTAAAGTTTTGTGACCCTCTAGCTGCATCCACATAAGAAAGATCGCCTCTTCTAAAGTTCTTCTGATACCCTCTATACGAAGCCTGCGTAGCTCCAAGTTTCCTAGACGAAGCAGCGAAAGTCTCTCTCCCAAAGACTTTATGTCTTCCAGCTTCTTGAATATTCTTTCTTTAGAATCTCAGAATGTTGGCATGAAGTTTCCGGTTGCCAAGGAAGAGGTTGTCCAGTTTTGTAGCTAGTAATTTTTTCTCAGCCACGTTGAAAAATTTAGCGAAAGCGAACCTTTTGCCGACCTTGTCCCTTCTAGGAGGTATCACACCTTCGTCTATGTCGCCAAGCTTTGAGAACTCGTAGTACAAATCTTTGGCTTTCCATGCATCGTCAAACTCGGTGATGAAAAAGGTGGACGTGTCTCCTCAGTCTTCAATGTTGCTGAAACCTGCTGCATCTTTCCTGAGTCTTCCTCTTCTCCTATCATGGACCTTAATCCAGCCTGAACGCCATTGTTGTTTAATGAAGTAGTTGCCGCCATAGCCCTAATTGGTGGTGTATATTGATGTGTTGAAGTGTTGTGTGGTGGTGTTTTACGTAGTAGCTCTAGCGAAACCACAGGTACAGACGTTTAATGACATCGCCAGGGGCATGTTCCGATAGTACATATGAAGCGTTGATTTTTTGATAATTTTTTATTATTCAATATTATCATTTCCTATTTTATGATGCGAAAAAAATAGTAAAAATAGGATACCTACTTTTTTAAGAAAATAAAAATGTTAAGTAATTTTTATGAAAAAAATAATGATGACTTAGCATTTAGTCATTTAATATTAAAAAACAAATGCAAATGCTTGTTTATTTTGAGACTTAGGAAATCTTCAATCTACCTCCTTAATTTTCCGCAATCAAAAACAAAAAAAAAGGTTTAGAGGATTAGCTCGACGAAGTCCCATACACATGTAAAAATCAACAGTTTGACTTGTTGGGTGTAAATGTGAGTGATTCGTCTCACATTGCCTTTGAATGAGTGTAATGTTGGATTTATAAGAGAGATAACTCATATACCTAATGCCTTTTAAGATTTTGGATGGAGATACAATCTCTATCTCTCTCTCTCTCAATATATATATATATTGTGGTCGTAGACCATTGATCTCTTTGTTATTCTCGTCTTCCCCGAACTTCTCAATCAATGGTATCAAAATTGTGATTTTATTTGGTGGGGGGCATAAGTTGGATCCTATGTTGGTGCTCCCGACATCTCCTTGATCCATCTAAAACAAATATCTTGAAACTCCATCTTTCTAAACACAAATTTTAATTATCCTAAGTAACTGAGTCGGGCGGTTCACCTTTTTAAAATATACCTTCAACCTAAGAAAACCATTATTTCTTCTTTATACAAAAGAGTTAGTATTTTTTAAACTTTAATTTAGGTGAAAAAACGAAAGGTATCAGAGTAGACATACAAATAAAGTACAAAGACAAAGGAATACGACAAATAAAAAAGTTCTAGGTATTAGGAAATAGTAGATGACATATGTTTCTATGGTGGAGCAGTAATTACCAAAGAAAACACATGCATAAAAAACACAAGGATACAAAACCACTATTTGCACACATGAAGTTCCAAATCGAAGAAGAGGAGTTGAAAAGATTAAAAAAGGATATGCTGGAAGAGTAGAAAATCCATAATGAAGTATTATATAAAACAGGAATTTCATTTAGAAGGTTATTACTCAATCAAAGTTACTCCTCTAAGAGTAAATCAATGCCTAATGGAAGAAAGGGAAGTCAGAGAGTTAAAAATGTTGGTCAGAGAAGTCAAAGATTTGCTTGAATAGTGGTTTACAAAGATCATAGAATAGAGACCGTATGATGTTGATAATGAAAGGGTAACTTGGCTCAAATTCTATGACCTCCCGTGTCATTCTTGGACGCCAAATATTTTTAATTCATCACATCTCCAATGGGAGCATTCATCTGCTCGAATGAAAGCACAAGAAAACAAGTAAAAATGGTTTTTCTTCATATCATGGTGAGAGCAAAATATAATGTGGGGTTAAATGAAACCTTCAATGTCCTAATCAACGATAAAGTGTATCATATAAAGATAATAGATAATTCTCAAGGGTCACTGCAGATCATTATCCGAAATCTTAACGATGAAGAAATGACAACTTCAAAGTTAAAATATAGCTCCGACTAATGGGGTGGTAACGATGGAGATTTAGGCGATGCAGTCGGAGGATTTGGTGGAGCCCACACCTATGGTATTAATGAAGACATGGGGAAAGAGGATAATCCTAAGAGGGAATTAGTTGTGTATATTGATACATAGAAAATAAAACCACCTCGAACATCTCTAAAGAAAATAAAAAGTCAATGACTAAAATCATTAATTATTACGGTCAATAGTCCAATGGTTGAAATGGGTAATGAATGCATGAATTTATAGAAAGTAGGTGAAAAGGAAAAGTCAACGGAAGCATCAATGTGAGTGATAAAGGAAAGGATTTCAGTGAAGATTTTGGATCCTACTCAAAAGAACCTAAGGCCCAAACAGAAGTTGTGGCCTAATAAAATGTTAATGATGGTCCACTCAAAAATCAAGAGAGATAACAAGTAAAATGCACTCATTGGATTTTAGTGGGTCACTTGACCTAAACTATAAATTCAAAAATCCTAGAATTATTAAGTGTGTCTCATCCCCAAACTTTTGTTGATGTAATTGGGGTATTCAACCTTCATACTTTGTTGTAATCTTACCCAAAAAACAAAATAAAAAAATCATATATACTAATTCATCACAATCAGAAATGATGGAAGATCAATTGTCTTGTGGTTTAGTGTTAAGATTTGAATCTACGACCAATTCTGATGTGGTTCAAGGGAACAAACGATTCTAGTCGAAAAGGGACATGAATGTGGCTGGAAAGGTGTGGTAGGTTGTAATGTCTCTCGGTGTGCGTAGAACACAAAGTGACAAGGTGTCTCAGGAAGCAATTTAAGGGATGGGATCTAAAGATCAAGAGGGAAAAATAAAAATGGAGGAGAAAATTTTGGGCTAATCATGAATATTATGTCTCTTAACATTAGAGGACGTGGAAGTTCGGCTAAAAGAAAGTTGCTCCTACAAAATTTAAACACATCTACGATTCATATTTACAAGAGACTAAGTTGTAATCTGTTGATGATAATGTAGTAGCTAGTTTATGGGGGAACAAGGATGTAGAGTGGATAACAAAATGGTCACAAGGTATATCAGGAGGCTTATTGATCTTGTGGAAGGCATGGTTATTCTCTTTAAATTTAAGTTTTGTAGGATAAAGATTTGTAGGGATTAATTTAGAGTGGCAAAGAATGTCTTATTATATCGCCAATGTGTATTCCTCTTGCAATATCCAGAGAAAGAGGAAATTTTGGGAGGAGCTGAGAAATTACAAAAGAAGTGTTTGCAAGGTGAATGGTGCGTTGGGGGAGACTTTAATGTAGTAACAAAGAAGAAGAGAAGGAAATGAGTCAACTCACAAAATAGAAGTGGTGAAATATAGGAATTCAGGGACTTCATTGATAACCTTGAATTGCAGGATGTACCATTAGTTGGGAATAAATACCCATGGTTCAACATGGATGGGAGCTCAATGAGCATATTGGATAGTTTCTTACTATCAAAAGGATTAATGGAGAATTAGAAGATTGTTGGTTAGTGGGTGGGAAATAGAGATATTTCTAATCACTGACCCATTTGGATCAAAACGGATAAATAAAATTGGGGGCCAAAAATATTTAAAGTAAACAATTGTTGGTTCGAACACAAGTAATTCATTCCCTTTGTTGAGGAGACATGGAAGTCCTTTGATGTATATGAAAAATATGCATGTGTACTTATAGAGAAATTAAAGTTACTTAAAGAAAGATTAAAATGGTGGAATAAATAGGTATTTTGGTGGATCGATCTAAATAATGAAAATGTTGTTAAAGAATTGAATGAATTAGATGTCTTGGTTGCTAGAAACGATTTTGCAAATAATACTGATGTAGCTAATAAGTGTATGATGGCTTCGAGCATTGTTCGGAAAATTTTAAAATTTAAAGAAAGCTTGCTTAGACAAAAGTCCAGACACAAATGGATCAAGGAGGGTGAATCAAAATCCAGATACTTCCACTCCTTCATGAAAAAAAGGTTGATAAGGAATAATATAATCTCATTAAAGACAAGCCGAGGTAGAATTGAAAAGGTGGAGGAGGTGAAATTGGAAGTAAAATATTATTTTGAGAGATTTCAAGAAACAAATTCAACATACCAGTTCCTGATGGTTGAAATTTAAAAAATTATCAGAGGATGGGAGAGTCAATTTGGAGGCACCATTTTCTTATGATGAAATTAAAGAAGCTTTGTGGTCAAGTGATGAAAACAAGAATCAAAAGCTTAACGGATTTAACTTTGATTTTCTCAAGATTTATTTGAAAATTGTGAAAAAGGATATTGTAAGTTTTGTGAACGAGTTCCACTATAGCACAATGATTCCCAAGGCGATTACATCGTCTTTCCTAACACTAGTCTCGAAGTCAGACAATCCATAATAGTTAAATGAGTATAGAATAATTTGCCCTATTAGTTCTCTATACAAAATACTTGCAAAGGTATTAGCATCAAGATTGAAGAGGCTGATAGGAAACTTAATATCTAGCTGCCAATCAACATTCATTCGAGATAGACGATTTCTAGATGGTGTTCTCATGGTCAATGAATTAATAGATTTATCTAGGAGACAAATGAAGGAATGCTTGATGTTGAAATTTGACTTCGAAAAGGAATACAGTTGTATTAGTTGGAATTATTTGAGTTATGTAATGAATATAACGTGTTTTGGAGATAAATGGTTATCATGGATGGGAGCCTATTTTTTTCCCAACACCATGTCGATATAGGTCAACAGTATCTCAACAAAGAAATTTCTAATAGGGAGTGGATCGAGACAAGGAGATTCATTATCACCCTTATTATTCCTGATCGCAACAGAAGGCTTGCCAGGGTTAGCTCATAATGTTGTTGACTTGGGAGAATTACATTTATTTTGGGTTAATGAAAATGCCAAACCTTACATTCTCTAACTTTTAGTTGATACCATCTTAGTTGTGAGGACTCGTGAATAAATGTTTGGAGTATCAAAACTATATTATGTGTATTCAAACTCGTCTCAGGTCTATGAGTCAACTTCTACAAGAGAAAATTGTACAAAATAAATTTGAAGGAAAGCTTTCTACGGGCAATATTAATTTTTATGTCATGTTTTGGGGCTGCCGGTAGGTTCAAATCTAAGGAAAAGTAACCCAAAGTAACCCAAGTTACTTATGAAACTCACCACCCTTTTCTTATGATATAGATCTTTATTATAAATATCATCCTCTTTATATACATACATATTATTCCCCCATAAGAAAGTGACTTTCAGTCTAGTACTTGGGAAACTGTTCAACACATCTTTCCACCACTCTGTGTCCAATGGCGCAAACTATAGCATTAGCATTGAGGACAATATGGGCGACAGAAAGAACCAGTCTTCCAACAACGGTAGCTTTGGAAAAGGCCCAAATCCGGACACACACGGATTCAAATAAATTAACCCTCTGCTACGCCCTCAAGCCACATGATTATGACGACATTTAAAGAAATGAAAGAAAAGGGTCGGGTAAGGCTTTCCTTTATGTACTAACACCAATATTGGTAAGCCTTTACGTACACATAGCTTGTAGGGTGAAGTTCCAAAGGAGACATCATTATATGCTTCAAGACTTCTATCTCAAAGGCAGTGAAAGGGAGACGAAGACCCAAGACCGAGCAAATGAACTTATAAAGGGAATGACGTAATCACCATACTTGTTTCATATCATTTCATCCTAGATAGTACTCAAGACTCCCTAATAGGAAGAGATACCGACTTCGGTAAATGCGTCATCAAGATAACCTACTTTAGCAAAAACAAAAACAGTAGAGGAGTAAGTAGAGTCCATCCAAGAAGATGGAACACTCTTATGGGATTTGTGAGCACTCTTCTGAGACTTTTTACCCATTATGGACTAACTTTCTATATGAAGGGAAGTGAAACGCCAAAGAAGAAAATAAAAGCTAAATTGAGAAAAAAGGCTCAAAGAAAGCAAAGCAAACTCTTTAAGGACTATATTACAGCATGCAAAAGAAAATGTATTATACCAAACGTGTCAAATCACTTCTACATAACACTCATCAGTGTTTTGGTTTCCAAGAGTTGTAATGATGGAACCTTCGAAAAGACATTTATGGGACATTAAATGCACAAATCACCATAACTGAATATTTTCTCTTAACCTTTCAAACATAAAATTGAGAGTGGCCGGTAGTCGATGCTGAAGTAATAAATTCATTCCTTGTCGAGCATAGACACATGCTTGGAAGGAAATTGTTATGGATCGATCATATCGACCCCAATTGACCACCCTAAGGAAATAGTAATCCTTCCAAAATATTCTTAGCACATGAGAATTCTCCTCATGTCGCTAAAAAATATCTCAATTACAAGTACATCCAATGACTCTCCGTGATCCACACCTAACAAATATCGAGTATGTTATCTCTCTCTCTCTCTCTCTCTCTATGTCTGTCTTTCTCCCTCTCTCTATCTCTCTCACACACACACATAATGAATTAGGCGTTGAAGTGCTACTTACCTTGTAGGTCTCCTATCTCCTCCACTTTGGAAGCTCAACTACGCCTTCACTTCCGATCATCACTCTATTTCTGATTCCAGAATGAAACAAATAAAATTTTAAAAACTTTGAAGAGTGTGATTTAGTTGGATTCTCTTTGGTGTCTTTTGTAGTTGAGGAATGAAGTTGTGTTCAATGGAGCTTTACTAAGATAGAAGGAGTTGTACACAACATTTTTTTGATATTCAAACTCCATATATTAACACAAACAGAATACTAGAAGTATTCTAAAATCCAAGTACAATTATGGGCACAATGCTCTTAATCCACTACTAACACACCTTTACAAAAAACCAAATGGATAATTGAATTACTCGTAAAAATTACACGTAATCCTCTGGTTAGAGCTAATAGCTAACCACCACCTAGACGTATATATAATTCTATGAAACAATTCCTCCGGGCAACTGAAATCGTCATTAAACATAATTTGGTTTTGTTGCCACCAAATGCACCAAACCATACAAAACCAAATTACACAAGCATTCCCTTTGGATGAGAACTCAACCACATTTAAGAACCAATCCAACAAGTGCTCACAATAAGAGACCGAACTTGTCAACAACACCCCAACCCAATTTCCAACAAACCTCCAAACAGAACGAATTTTTGGACAAGAAACAAATAAATGATATATATGGATTCTACACAGTTAAAACAAAAGACGTAAACCAATTCATGGGGATTAGAAATTATTCCCCTAGCTTCCAGATTCGAAGGGTCGGAAGCCTATTCAAAATCATCCTCCACCCGAAAATCTTAACTTTCATAGGAATCTTAGATTGCCATAAAAGATCCAAAGCAGTATTGGGAATAATATCTAAAGGAACAACCTCACAGGCCTTTTCTAAAAACGCATACCTAGATTTGACAGTGAACCAATTATTCAGAGACTTTGACCAAGAATACAAATCAATTTCCCCCATCATTGGCACGATTTCAACCAACAATAAAGATAGCTCAAAGAATGCCGCACGCGATTCTGTATTCAACTTGTCTTCTTAGAAGCCCAAGTTCCACAACCACAACTCCCTTACCCGACTCCTAATTTCAATAATAGCAGCAACTTTATTAACAAAGGCTTCATAAAGACCGAGAAAGACCTGCAGAGTGGTAACGCCTTGAGCCAACACGAATACCAAAAGGAGATACAATCAATGTTCCCTAATTTGCACAATAAATGGAGCATAAACTCGTCTTAGTCCTTAGAAGCTACCAGCTTACATACATCCTTCCACCACAAGGATAAAGTTCTGCCACTGTTGGTGTATATGTTCAAGATTAAATTGCGGGCAAAATCACCATACTTATAATTCAACAGAGGCTGCCAAACTGCACATTTATCTTGATTCAACCTCCAAATCTATTTTGACAAGAGAGCTTGGTTAAAGGAAGAAAGATCCTTCACACCAATACCTCCTTGATCTTTTGGTTTACATATAACAGACCAACTAACCCAAGCCATCTTCATTGCATCATTGTAACCCGACCAAAGAAAATTCCTTTGGATTGACACCAATTCTTTCACAACTTTCGTCGGCGCTTTGTAAAACGAAAGATGGTGGATAGGAAGATTTGTTAGTAATGAATTAATGAGGGTGACTCTACCTCTCACAGATAACAGTCTGCCTTTCCAACTTGATAATCTAGCTCTGAATGCATCAATGACTAGCTTCCAAAACTTAACTCTTCTATGGTTGTCACTAACACATAAGCCCATAAATTTGAACAGAAGAGTACCGACATTGCACGATAGAAACTGAGTAGCAACAACCATGAACATTTCGTCCACACCCACACCATACAAACAACTCTTACTAAAATTTGTGCGTAGCCACGATACCATTAGAAAACCCCTCAGGATTGCTTTAATACCTTATAGGTTTCTCCAATTGTCTTCGCAAGCAAGAATTGTGTCATCCGCAAATTGGATAATACTATTGGAATCAAACCCATTCAAGGAAAATCCACTAAAATTATTTCTACTAACTGCCCTTCTAACAAGCATAGCTAAGCCTTCCGCCACCAAAGTATATAAAAATGGGAACACGGGGTCTCCTTGGCTAAGACCCCTCGAGCATTTGAAATCTTTTGAGCTACTTCCATTTACTAAAATAGGCAGGTAATTGTTGCACACACCCGCATTTATCCACTGCATCCATTTAGATCCAAAATTCATGGCCTTCAAAACCCTCAACATAAACCTCTCACTCAACGCAATCGTAGGCTTGTGCAAAATCTACTTTAAAGAGCATAAACCTTCTTTTTCTCCTAACAGAAAGATCAATAAGTTCATTCGCCACAAGGACACCTTTAAGTAATTAACGTCCAAGAATGAATGTTGTCTGTGATGAGGAAACCAATCCACCAATAACCTTGCCCAACCTTGATGCCATAATCGGTGATATAATTTTATAAATACAACCTAGGTATTCTTCTAAGCTTTGAGGGTTGAACTTCTTAGGTACAAAATTAATAAAAGAGGAATTCAGTGCCTTGGGGTGAACAACATTGTTTTGAAAATCTTGTATGCAAGCTATAACATTCGGACCTATAATTTCCCAACACCGCTTGATGAACTCTAGATTAAACCATCGGGTCCAGGGCATTTAATCCCGTCACACCCGTTGATGGCCTCCAATATTTCTTCAGCAGAGAACGACTAATCCCATCACACCCGTTGATGGCCTACAATATTTCTTCAGCAGAGAATGACTCCTCCAACATTTCAGCATCAACAGCAGAAAGTTTCGGCAAATCTAACATATCCAACAACGGTCTCAACACATCGTGACTCTGAAATTTAGCCTCAAAATAGTTCTTAATTGACTTCTTAACAATGGGTACATCCTCTGATCTTCCAGCCCCCACTTTAACCGACAAAATGAAATTGCTTCTATTTCTTGTTTTCAAAGCAGAATGAAATAATTTGGAGTTTATATCACCTTCTTTGATCCAGTTTATTCTATACTTCTATAGCAGCATGTTTTCCTTGAGGAGAAGGTTATTCCAAATCTGATTTTGAGACTCAATTCTCAACCTCAATTGCTCTTCCGATAGTTCACCACTAATAAACTCATAGCATCTCCGATCCCATTCAAGGTATCCATCCATTCTTTTATTTTCAAACCCACCCAACCAAAGATATTGGTGTTCCACCACCTTAACCTCTCCCTAAGAAGCTTTAACTTTTTAAGAATAATCTGGCTACTGCTACCAACATAACATTCCTCACAAACTCCATAAAGCCAAGATGATCAAACCAACACCTAAAAACCTTGAACGATTTTAGGCCCCAGTTGTTATTGTTAGCTCTTAACCATATCGGTCTATGATCCGAAATATCACGGCTACCTACAAATTGCACCATCACACTCCATTCCTTGATTAACGTTTCTGAAACGAGGAATCTATCAAGTCTGCTTTAAAACTTTCCGTTGGAGTTAAACCAAGTAAACTTGTTCCTATCAACCGGTAGGTCAGTGAGATCCAGCATATCAATAAAGCTTGCAAAATCCTCTATTTTTACATAACTTACATTCCCTTTCCCCTTCCTTTCCTCCATTGATTTAGTCGCGTTAAAGTCGCCCCTTATTAGCCATTCACCCACTGAGAACTTATTTTTAATCTCCAAAAGGTCCTTCCGTAATTTCCTTTTCTCCGACAGTATACATGAAGAATATATATTGACGAAATATCAATTTAGACTCTTCCACTTACAGTTAAAACCAAGGTATCCATTACCCTTAAAGCTGAAATTTGGAGAGATAGTCATCGATCGTCATACTGAGATTAAACCTCCAGATTGACCAATAGTCGAACTAGCAGACCACCCAAAATCAATGTTAGCCCAAATGCTCCTAATTGTCTTGTCCCCAACTGAACGTAGCTTCGATTCTTGAATGAAACACAGATTAACCTTCCCTTCATAAATTAATTTCTGAATCCTCCTCTTTTTTTATTGAAGATCCCTACCCTCTAACATTGTAGGATGATATAATCATGGTACCCGAATCGCAACCCCCAACTTTCCTTCATAGTTCTTCCTATCCCTGGTCTCTAATTATGTAACTATTCTTTCAAAAGCTTCATTATCTTCGTTACTTTCGACCCCCCAACTCCTTAATCATATGCCAAACTTAGCTGGGACACCTTCAAGCGCCCTCCTCACATGATCGTTTCCTTGGTTAACATCACCATCACTAATAGAATCACAACATAATATGGATCCCCCCGAATATTTAGAGATAACTTATTCCAAACCATTAGATACTGACAAATTGCAGTCATCCGTATCAGGAACAATTGTCGATAATTCATGATTATTCACTGAATGTAATAGAGCTGCAAAATAGGAAGGGAAAAAGGGATTTTGATTTTATCATAAATTTCTTGTAGCTTTTTTGTCTTCTTCATTTTGGGCCCCTGATTAGGCCCAAAACTCCCAAAAAGAGTGGAAATAATTGGATCAAACTTGTGGAGATTTGGGCCCATAATAGCCAGCGGAATGTCCACGTGATCCACATCATTAGTTTCCTTAACTAAATCCATAGGGACCTCCAATGCATTAGTTTTTTTGACTAAGTCCTTGGCAATCGAACCCACGTGCCCCATCTCCATCCCGATGCAGTCACATGTTGACACAACTATCCTACAACAGCTACTATTTTTTTCACTACAACCAATATTAACCTTTTTTCCTGACACGCAATCACCCTCCAGATGTTCCGCCTCAACAACTTTTCCCAATTCAACACTTACCGATTTGACCTGACCATTTTTATTATCCTTTTCTTGAGATTTGGAATTTCCATAATCATCACCTCCATCATCATCTGACGTCTCTGACACGCCCTCTTCTTCCCCAAAATCTTCAGAGCATTCATCCTCCGATGAACTAACCTTTCTCCCTTCCTTACACATTGTTAGCTATTTTGGACCATGAAACTCTTCCACAAGCTTAATTTTTATATATTCTGGTTGATTTCCACGTTAAATGCTTCATTGAGGTTCATAAAATACTTTGTCTTGATCAGGAACCTAGCTATATCGAGGAATTTATGTCTCTTCGTATTCTCGTCACAGGAAATGAACTATCCCACACGCCCAGAAATGAACTTGAAAAATTCTTTGCACCATGCATGACATGGGAGGCCGAAACATTTCAACCAAGTCAGACGTACGTTATCAACATCATTCGGCCACTAAGGATGAATGTCATTGAACCAAGAGCTAAACCATTTTTCATCTTCTTTAATCAATGTACTTAACTCCCCTCGAGATGACTCTTCCAGTAAGCACAGATTTGCACCCATGGGGGTAGCTTTTATCATGAAGAAGCCTTCTGCATTGAGAGCCTCTTTAACATTATAAGTTGACTCAACCTTGGCCACCACTCCCACGAACGCCTTTTGAACCCGAATCAGATCATTTTCTTCTATGTTAAATTGTAGATGGGCAAATGTAGGTTTATCATCCACCTTGAACCTCACTTTATTTACCTCACTAGTTCTACCCAAGACCTGAGCATATGATCTCCCTGAAACTCCCTCACTTCTATGTTTCTGATAAACTTGACCCACATGTTTCCATCCTCCATTTTTCCCAGTAGAGTATTTCTTATTCAAACTGACTCCCCACGGTTGAACCTTGGAGTATTTGCAAACAATTTCCTTCCTTTGATTTAGATGCTATCAAGTTTAACAGCAAGAGTTCTTTCATCTTTCACTTTTCTGTACTTTAATAAACCATACCTTTTGCCCCTCTTATCTCTCTTAGCAGGAATGAATACTTCAACAACCAAATCGTATTCCTTAAAGACATTATACATCTCTTTTGCTTCATAATCTTATGGGAATTTAGTGAAAAAGAACGACGTAATCGGCTCATTGTCCTCCACATTTTCCCTTACGATCCGACCACACATAACACTTAACACTGTTTTCCTCATACTTCCTATTACTCGCCTGAATTCACCCTTGTTCATCTTTACCCATGATATCAAATAAACACCAAAGAAGGGGATATAGTCAACAACCCAAAAAGAACCAGCAAAACAATGTTGATGAACACCAGAAAAGAAAGGATTACACAGACAAAAAAACTAAGTGATTAGGTCCCTAATCCTAGGATTAGGACTTTAAACCTCATCATCAACAATTTAGTCTATGAAAATTTGCCTATAACAGGAGAACTAGTACTGGAGGTTAGTAGTAGTTGTAGATTAATATTAAAATACTTTCTTTGTCATGGTTTGCAGCAAGACTTAAAAGTTAACTCTTATTGTAATTTTTATGTTTGGTACTCCAACCCTTTAAATTGTCTTCAAAATGGTTTTTTAATTTTATTTCTTAAGCAAGGATTCGATTAAAAATGGTTGACATCAATTTATCGTAATGGATTTGAGTAGTCATAAATAAACTTGCTTTTAACAAAATTTAATTTAATTTGTTGTAAATTGGTCAAATGATCCTTTGGACATAAAATTTATTTAGGTTGGTTATTTTATAAAACTAAAAGGAGAAAAT
Organism: Lathyrus tuberosus; assembly: GCA_022829125.1. Taxonomy (NCBI): domain Eukaryota; kingdom Viridiplantae; phylum Streptophyta; class Magnoliopsida; order Fabales; family Fabaceae; genus Lathyrus; species Lathyrus tuberosus. The sequence continues at coordinate 2,199,452 of JALAZF010000157.1, read as the reverse complement.
ATATTATAATTTTGCACAATATATTAACATGACAAAGCCCAAAGTAAAATCTTGTATATATATATATATATATATATATATATATATGCTTGCACTACAATCAGACTTTTTCTATTAAATGACAAATAAAATATATAAAAGTGTGTAGAAATACTCCAATCCAATACATAATGTTAATCCTCTAAATGCATGTTTGATTTCACTGTAAGTTTATCAGAATGACGGCGACCGTACCACCTTATACCAAACATGCACCAAAACAAAAGAAAACAAGGTACTACAATTTCTATTTAATTAGCTAGCTAGTTGCTATAGGTTTTATTACATCATCAAAACTAGTGGAGACAATGGGTACATTTTTTAAATGATAAATCCAAACTAAATATGACTTAAATATTACTTTTGGATATACTTGACAATGACTAAAAAGGCTTGGTATTTATCAACTTAAAATAATTAAATTATAATTTTTTTTTTGTAATAATTAGATTTAAAAGAGCTGAGAGGGTGTTGCTTTCAAGATTTGAAATAATATTTCTGAAAACATTATTTTAGAAATGCAATCATTTTACGTTTTATTTAAATTTTAAAAATTATTTTAAGATCTTTTTTTGTTATTTTCAAATAATTTATTTACACACAATTCTCTTATTATTATTTCAAAGCTTAATGATAATATAGTTTTTCCAAAAAAGATAATAATAACTAACTTAACTTTTCACTATACATTTATTAATATTTTTATTTCTTTATAATTTTAAGATACAAAATTTTTACAATTATTTAAAAAAAAACTACATTTCTATCAAATATATCATTAGGAATATTATTTTTTTAAATAATAATTGTGTAAACATCATTTAAAAGCCCAGAATTCTGGTAATTCGCAACAGGTTTCAAGGGAGACTGTTGGCATTTCCAAGGATGTTGCGTTTTCTGGTTTGTGCATGTTGGGTAATGTTGTCGCTGAAGAACCTGCTCCTGGTGCGCTAGCTGCTGGCATTGGAGTGGAGATGGGCAGTGGTTCTGCTACTGCTTTGGTTTTTGATCATAATAGTATCCTGGACGCCGGCTTGGAGGACTATGGTCCTGTCGTTTCTTTTTATGCAGGTGCGGTGGCTGGAAATTCTGCAGAGAATAGTGATATCAGGAACTTCTTGCTACGGTTTCAGCCGAAGGGTGATACGAAGGACTCCGTGTCGTGGCTGCTGGAGGGCGACGGAGGTTTTTCGGTCAGGTCTTATTATGCTCTAGCTTCTACTCTGTTCACGCCATTGGGTCCTTTAAATCGGTGTGATTCGGCTTTGGAGTTAGTGTGGAAAGCGTCGGTCCCTATTAAAATCAAACCTTTCGGATGGCGGTGTTTCATGAACAAATTACCAACGAAGGTATCCCTATTTAATAGAGGTATTATTAGTGATTTTAACGATACGGTTTGTTCTTTCTGTTCTTTGGTTCCGGAATCATTAGAGCATGTGTTGTTAAAGTGTTCGATCGCTAAATTGGTGTGGAAGGATATCTCTAGTTGGATTGGTGGCTCTATTGATGTGGATCTGGATCTTAAGAGCAGTTTCATGCAATGGTTCTCTTTTTGCAAATCGAGATTCTTATTGAGAGGAAGAGAAAGTAGTATTTGGTTGGCGGTTTGTAGGAGTATCTGGTTGGTTAGGAACGACATTATTTTCAACAACGAGTCATGGAATATTTTGGATATTGTTTGGAAGTTTAAACTTTCTTTACGGAGATGGTTCTTTGTGGGAGAAATTACTCACCCCAACTGCAGTTTATACGAGTTTGACAAAGACTCCTTGTTTTATTTGTCTTAAGTGTCTTTGATGTGTAATTTCTTTCTCGTTTTCGCGGGCCTTCTGTCTCGGCCGTTATTTTTGTATTCACGTGGAGTACTCTTTGTACTCAGTTTCAATATATCACTTGCTTATATATATATATATATATATATATATATATATATATATATATATATATATATATATATATATATATATAATTTCAAATATAAAAATAAACACACTTTAATTTTTTTAATAAAAAATATTAATAATTAATTTGTCAAGAGAAATTAAATTTAATATAACATAGATTACACTTTGATTTTCTAAGTAAAACTCTATTAATATCTCAGCCTATACAAGAGATATAATTCTCCTTTGTGGACTAAGTTGCTAGACATTGAATAATTATTAAGTGAGCATATATATATATATATATATATATATATATATATATATATATTAATTATATTGGTTTGTTTATAAAATCAAGAAACTTAATTGATTAAGTGATTAGATAAAGCTAAAAAGTAATTAAATTTTTATTTAATTAATAATAATTAATTAGATATGAATCTAAATATAAGTAGATGTTATAATTACCCATTTCACAGTCATAAATTTTTTAATTAATCTCATCACCCTATATATAAATTATGGTCTCCAATATATGATAAAAAAAAAATACATTATCTCTTGTTTTCATCTGAAAAATGTTCAAAATATTAAGAATATCAGTTGATAAAGATTCACAATCCAACAAACGTTAGTCAATTGTTTTCACATTTTTGTATTTCAGGAATATCGTAATCACTTTCTAGAGAATTTTCTCTTTTGATACGTTTATGTATTTTTATAGTATTTGATAAATCAATGTCGTATATCTTAAGGTTATCTGTATGCATACTCATATATTTGCTTCACTTCCGTCTTAAATTATGATTATGGTTCTAATCTTTTTATTTGAGCATGTCTAGTATAAATTAGTTATTAAATTAATTCCAATAAGAAAAGTACATATAATTGTTGAATTCAAATGTGAGCAATTTTTTTTTTAATAGAGTGGTATCCTTTCTTCCGTACCAACTAATCCACCCAAGAGCTTTCGCCCCACGTAGCCTCCGAAAGTTGGACCTAGGCTCCTTCGAACTCAGGACCTCAAATGTGAGCAATTAAATCTTAAATCGATTAGAAATAATAGAAATATTGAATTTATAAGAAAAATATTCATATAACTGATATCGTAATGTTATGGGTGAATATGTGGTATCAAAAATCTTTTAGAATCTTACACATTTAGTTTATTGACACTTCCAACTCTTCGAATTCTCTATTAAATGGTATCAACTCTTCGATGTGCGAAAGTTATATCCTAATAAACATCAAAGCTAGTAACATGGATAATGCACATTTATAAAAAAGATTGTTAAATTTAAATGTAAATAATTAAGTCTAATATCAATTAAAATTTGATAAAAAAATATTAAATTTATAGTCCATTGATACTTCCAACTCCAACCTTATCTAGACTCTAACAAATGGTTTACTAAGAGCAAAATAAAAAATAGTTACAATTATTTTTTGTGTTTCTTAATTAAGGGAATCAATTAAGTTCAGTTGTATATTATTAAACTATCCATCAATTCATGTAGCTTTCACTTAATTAAGGGAATCAAAAGTATCATCACTATACTTTTTAACCATCATTTGTGTTCTTCATCTTAGTGTAGAACATATATAATAACAGTATAGCATTTTTATTCTGTGTCCAAACATATATATACACATTAAAAATATCAAACAACAATGTCTCAAATCAGAATATGTTTACACAGATAATGAAGAAAATTGTATAAAATGATGAAATATATAAAAATAAAAAAAAAAACCTGGTGTTTGCATATTCATAAAGCCTTCCAGTGGCGGCGAATATAACAAGTCCAACTTGTGCATCACATAGGATCGCTAACTCTTTGGCTTTCTTGATCAAACCTTTTCTCCTCTTTGAGAAAGTCACTTGCCTACTTGTACAGTTCTCGATCCTTCTTATCACAATCTTTCCTCTTCCCATTCTTTTCACCTAGCTAGGGTTTCTGAAACAGTTAGATATATAATTAATATTTCTATATATAAACTGAAAAAAAAGAAGGAAAAAACAAAAGAAGAATTTAGAGTGTTACTTCAAAGATGTTGTGAGATGAAGATGATGCAGTAAAGAAGAGTTTCTATTTTTAGTTTATGGAAAGAGGGGTTTATATAGAATAAGCAGAGAAAGGTTAAAGGAAGTTGGGTGAAAGAGGAAGGTGCTTACTGTATGAATGAATGAATAGAATAATGTTGCCAATGAATAGAATAGAATAATGTTGCCGATGAATAGAATAATCTTGCGTATTTGTTTTGTTCATTTTTATTATGGCGCCGTCACCCGTATAAGTCTTTGACACGTTACAAATAAGAGGCACACTTTTTTTATGACAAATGTAAATAAAATTTATTTTGACATACATATAAATGAAATGTATATGAATTTATCCGGTACAAACGTTTGCAAGTCATCTAGGGTTAACGGTCTCATTGTCACGTGAGATTGAAGTAGATTTTTATAAGTATAAGTTTTTTTTTATAAGTAAAATAGTATTAAGTGAGAAAAAGTGATTCTCCAACCCAATACAAACATCAATCAAAGAGAAAGGGAAAAGAACAGCTCCCTAATAACGGGAGCTAAAACAATTACAAAAAATCGAGAGGTTGTTTAAACTAATCGTAAAGAGAGCACCTCCTACGGCCATTGTCCAACCACCTCCAGGAAACAATAACAATACGAAAAAAGAGCTCATCAATGTTGCAAAAGTCATTGTTAAAAATAATATTGTTCCTCATACTCCAAATGCTCCAAGTCGAAACGAACCAAACGAAACAAGCCATATCGTCGTTACACCTATCTTTCATCGCCACGAACCAAAGCAAAGCATGATGACTAATGGAGTTCGCTCTATAAGGAGGGATTTCCAACCAAGAGAAAATTTTCCCCCAAAGCAATTGAATAACCGGGCAAAGAAGGAAGAGGTGGTTAGCTTCCTCGTCCTCACGAAAGCACAAAACGCAAACCTTATCATGCGGGGAAACGACAATGCCTCTAATACCGAGGTTGTTGCGAGTAGGCAACCTATCCAACACTAACCTCTAAGCAAAAATCTTAATTTTAAAAGGAACACAAGTCTTCCATAGAACTTTAAGGAATAAGTTGTCCCCTTCAAGAAGATCCACAGCAGCATCAACAGAGAGAAAGCAGAAATAAGCGGAACTGACCGAGAAAAGGTTGTTAGGTTCCAAGGTCCAACGCCAAGAATCTTCCGCATTACGACTAGGCTGAAAACCGGCTAAAAAATTCTGGAATTCAGTAATGGATCCACCTGCCAGAATCGAGGCATCCAAAACAAGGAAATCTAAGTTCCAACACCATTGATCCTGCTCCCAAAAACCAACGTCAAAAACACTGCAGCTTTTAACACCAGCAGCATAAAAAACTCTAGGAAACACTGATTTAAGTTCATCATTTCCACTCCACTTGGAGTTCCAGAAAGATACATTAGAACCACAACCTAAAACAGGTTTGACATACTTCTGAAAAAAGACATCATCAGCCCCAATTTTTTTGACAGAAAGCAAATCTCTAAACCACAGAGATGCAGAAATCGACCGAGGAACTGAATCGAGATCCATCACCCAAGTGTTCAAACTACCATACCTACAAACCATGAAACTCCGCCATAATTCATTACCATCATTGAGGAATTTCCACAACCATTTAGAGAGAAGGGCTTTGTTAAAGAAACCAACATGCTTGATTCCCAAACCACCTTTATCTATAGGCTTGTATACATCCCTCCACTTAACCCAAGCTAAAGATCTATTGGACTTTGAACCGGACCAAAGGAACCTACGCTGAATGGCTATAATATCTTTCACAATTTTCGATGGAGCCTTATAGAAAGACAGGTAGTGAATAGGCAAGTTAGAGAGCACCGAATTAATGAGGGTAACACGGCCACCCATCGAGAGATTCCTTCAAATCCACGAGTTCAATCTTGCTTTGAGGCAAGAAAGAACCGGATTCCAAAACGAAAGACTTTTATGGTTACCTCCGATCACGATACCAAGGAATTTAAACGGACAATCACCCGACTTACAGTAAAGAAAGCTCTCTGCACTTTTATAAGTATAAGTTGAATTGTATCTCATTAAAAGTTACACATTTATATGAGAAAGACAATATTGAGGAGAGTCACAGTTACATTTTTTTTATAGGTAATAGAATTAACAACATCAGCACAAGAGATACTCAACACCCTTATAAAAAGAGAAACAGAAATATTACATCCGCTTCATATAGTTAATTGGAGAAATAAATCAGTCATAAAAAACACAAGAGTTTGGAAAGCTAGAATCTACAAACATCCATTTTCACGAGTGAAATTTAATTGCACTGATTGTGTCCTCGACCGAAAAAAACATGCCTCTAAAAATGTGATTATTCCTTTCGATCCAAATAAATCACACAGAAGTCGTCCATATGATATCTCCTTCCCCAATGATCTACCAAAGCAAAAATAGAAAGCTTGGCAATTGGAATTAAGCTTCAACTCAAAATCTAACCACCTCTCAATACCCTTCCAAACGTTCACGACATAAATGCAATTCAAAAATAAATGTATAGATGTTTCTTCAGAGCTACTACATAAAATGCAATTAGAATCAATACATCCTTGAAAAATTCCTCTATTCGCCAATTGGTCTTTCGTAACTAACTTATTCAAGAAAAGTCCCCACAAGAAAATCGGGACTTTTGAAAGAATCTTGAAATTCCACACATCCTTTAGAGCAACTAAAATATCCTTGAAATTCTGGCCTATGCAGACAGCGGATGTCCTAACACATGTCAAGACATTGTGCTACATAATCATTTAAACTCAGAGGCGCAATAACAGAATGATACCTTGAATATCAGAACTGCACAATCACAGATGTCACGACATCTAATTCAACATTTTAATCAAGAACAATAACAAAATTGTAAATTGCAGAATGTTAAATAAGACAATATGTGTTAACCCAGTTTGGTGCAATCCACCTACATCTGGGGGATACCAATCCAGGAAGAAGACTTCACTATCTTGTAGTATTACCCTAAAGTTAAACTCCCCATTTACAACTTTATCCTAATCACTACCCTTAATGAACATCTTTATCACAGTTAAACTCCATCGTTTACAACTCTGATATGAGAGACCTACTCATTTCCTCAATCACAACCTGTGATATCTCTATCTTCTGCCAATTCAGACTCTCTGTCATGCTTTCTTGACCAACAAGTCATCTTGGACTTGCTTCAAAGCTTCATCCAAGAACGATACGCAGACCATTGCCTAAAGGCTTCTGGTTCTGTCCCTGTACCTATGTCTTCCACTCTGCATCCCATATTACAGAGGGAGACTTACAACTCCTAAGAGAGCCAACGACTCTCAAACCCTAAACCCTTATTCAACATAAGAGAACTAGGTTATAAGGTTACAAGTGATACAAAAGGTACATTCCGCACAAAACCCTAGGTCTAAGTCTCCTTATCTAGTCTTCTATTGGGCTTTCTATCTTTGATCCTGTGATTCCTTGATCCGCTTCTTAATTCTTGCAACAGATTAAAACCTGCTAACTTAGAAAGTCAATCATGATGTCGAGTCACCAAGCTGAGACATCTTCTTCGACATCTTTTTCTTCTGCAGATTCTTCAAATATATCAGCAAAATGTTTTACCAAAATTTAGTCAAACATCAGGTGCTTTCAATCTCCCCCTTTGACAAATTTTGACTAAAACATTTTCTTCTGCATTCTGCAATCAGCAAAACTCCTACATCAAGACTCCTTTAACTTGAGAATTAATTAGAGATAAGGTCTGAGAGATTCTCCCCCTCAACACATTCCCTCTCCTGAAGAAGAGGTCTTGAGAGCCAAAAGACTTCTCCAGAAAAGAAACAGCAGTTGTAAGCTTCGTAACACTGAGAGCATAGATTGCGTAACTCAGGTCACAAGACACAACCTGCTTCACACTCAGATCACAAGACACGAGGAAAATAATACTGTTAAGATGCCAGAACATCTTACCCAACATTCTTGCAAAATAACTGCAGGAATGTACCCAATCCCAGACAGCATCAGCATCAGAAACATCAGAAGACCATTCTCCCCCTTTTTAGCCAAAACTTGGCAAAAGTGACCAAGACAGCTCCAAACCCAGACGCAACACACCCAGATTTTGAAAAACCCCATCTGTCACTAACCCAAAGAGAGAGTATTGAGACTAAAGAAGACCAAAGCAATCCTATTTATATCAGAGCAATTTCCTTAGAAAGTAACGAACCACGGAAAATAACGCTAGTCAATTCAAATGACCATTAATCGAAGGTAATAACTCCACCAATAGCGCACTGACCAAGACTGCTTTGACTGTTTCTTCTTTTAAGAACGCCGACCAAAGAACCCATTATATGCAAACATGTTTTATAACAATGTCCTGACATTATGTCAGACATTGTCTATTCTTCCCGGGTTCTTCTTCTGATTTGACATTACCAAGACTTCTTCACAAAATTATGATCACAGTCTGCAGAGAAAAATAAATTCCCCCAAACTCAACCAATGATTCTTAAGCATCCAATAAGAACCATAAAACTTGCATTGCCAAGTCTCCCCCAACTTGCAACAATACAAACATGTCAAGACATCTTTCTCGACATCTCATCCTCCCAGGATGGACACATAATCACAGTTTGATTGACGCACAATACAAACTGGAATTCCAACTGCACCCTCGCAATAAAATTACTTAGATCAGGGAGCAACTCCCCCTACCTAAGATAACCAGTGCTCCTCCACAGAGCACTAAGCTGGTGAATGGAAAACATAAGACGCATCTTCATGTCTTCAAGAGCGCACCCTCATTCCAACCTACTCGTTGAACACAATCACCAACCCTCTTATTGCTTCTTCTGACAAGGACCAATAATCACTCACACGTGATCACCATCATGCTACCCGTGAGGAAATAACAGGATCACCATCCTACCATAATAAACTCTTGGATTAAGATCAAAGTCCCATTGATCCCCCTCTTCATACAACCATCTACACACCATACGAAGTCCTCTTGAATTCTCATGTATAGACCTCCAGCTGCTTGAGGCACAAACTAATTGAATAAGAATGCTTCACATTCCTCAAAGAGACACACAGGGCCCCTTAGTTTGTCATAACGGTGTCAGATATCGTATGCATGCTCTAGAACTTCACAGCTGCCAAACTGATCCACTACTAACATGACTTGCAGCCAGGGGCAGTATCCCCTTCGCAAGATTTTCCACTGACCTTACCAAAGCCAGCAACTGAGATAGACACCCCATAATCCAAGATAGTCATTCCTTATCATTCTCCCGTATGATAACCTGGAATACTTCTGATTTTCTGATGAATATCCACTTCTGAACGCATCAGAATCCAGACCTTCATGCAATCAACTCGTGATCCACTCTAGTCTTCTCCACACCATCCTCCCAAGGCAGTTCTTTTACTTCATTATTCTCCCGTATGACGAGATAGACACTCCTTAGACATGATGTAGCCAACAAGTTCCTCGACCAGAACTTAAGAATCCTCCACCAAGGATAACCAAATGAAAAAAATGTTCTAACATCAGTTAGGACATCTTCCACACATCATAGACACCACACACCGTGGTTCTTGATATGCTCCACTACTGGACTTACTATCCAAACTGAAGATCTTCACACAACACTGCGCCACCAGCTTAAACAAAGAGAGCTTCAGAAATCCAGAGAGAAATAAACTCTCATCCATTAAAAGAAGGTATATTTTCATCCTCAACCCAGAACTTCTGCCACAAGCTCCAAGAGAACCAGAACCTCTTTACGTTTTCAACTAACTACTCTTCTGCACAAGAGCAATAAGTTTTAAGCATCCTGATTGAATGCACACTATGAAACCAACCAAATGCCACTTTTTGATTGATCTCGATCTTCTTCAGAACTCCCACAAGATACACTGATCCACTAATGAAATCAGATCTTCAAGTCACATGAACTACTTGCTCCATAGCAAGACATCTTGGATTCACCAAGCCTCTTAGACATGTAACATATTCCTATCCACAGCTCCAGCAAACTGCATTAGATAGACCTTTTTGAAGCATCCATAACTTCCATTCTCCTGTAGATCACCTTATCTTAAGCTGATGTGCCACATCACCAGCTGAGATTCTGATGTTAAGCTAGATGTTAGAACATTCTGATACGACATCTAACTGCTGAATTCAGCTTCTCCTTCTGCCACTTAGAAGAACCTCCTCCCTTTGCAGAACAAGAGTTCCATGCTCTCATAGACTTAATTCAACAACCAAGTTTGAGTAGACAACCTTCATCCTGAAAACTACAAAGACTCCACACCTGCCATGTCTGAATCTTCAGAAAATAAGTAGTCCTAGACTACACCATAGCCATACCAAAGAATGCCACTTTCCTTAGTAGAGCAATATGTAGAAAGTCAGAGATAACTACCACTTAACTTTGACTTCCAAGAAGAGCAAGATCCATGGTCCAAAGTACCTAGATCAGAAATAAACTGATCCAAGATGTAACCATCAAGATCATGATGTCTTTATCTTCATCTTCAACAGCATCAAAGTCCAGACCAGTTTCTTGCCAGGAAACTCTCTAGAAAACACATGCTTCTGTCACACCCAACTGAGGCCCATTCTTAGGTCACCACCTAAGACTAAAATACATGCTAAAGCATATGCAGTACCTCTCCCATGATTCTGCACAAACTCTGATGATGAGATGTTCTAACATCTTGTTGAACATCAGCAATCTTGACTTTCAAGGATAATCAATTAAATACTTGTGAACTTCATAAATAGCAATTGATCTTAAATCCTTGTCCAATAACCCTTCTTCACTGTTGTAGCTAAGCTCCACCAGATCACTTCATGAACACTTGTCAAGTATTCAATCTTTTGCAAGTATCTTCTTTGACAAACAGTGTTGAGATACCAAGGCTGCCACCCTTGACTCAAGTAATTAAGATTCTCTCTGAACGAACCTTATTTACCTCAATAATTCTTCAATCAAATTGGATCCATCCTTAGGGTTAAGAGAGATGAATCCTTCCTTGCTGTTTTTGGATGGTGAAAATAAATCACCTCCACTTTCTTCAGATTGTGTTTCAAAGAAACACCTTCTAGTCAGAAGAATAACTAGAAGACTCCAGATGCACGACTAGATGCCTTTATGAATGGACTTGAGAGAATTCTCAAGTATCTTTGACAACCTAGCCAATCAATAATTTATCAAACTCCCAGAGCAAGAACTTGATAAACTTAAACTCAACTCCTCTCCTCTTCAACTAACTTTAACTGCACCAAGAAACCAAGCTTCCAAGTACCAAGTCACCATACCAGATATCTACCAACAACTCCCTTCATTTCATTGCTCCCGACTTTGGAATAAGAGAAAACAGATATCTTCACATATAGAGGCCGACGATTGAGATCTTTCACCAACTGTCTTCAGTAACAACTCCAGAATCCCATAATTCTAGAGCTCTTCCATCAAAAACACATGCAACGAAACCACCAAGGAACAGATCCTGCTTGCCCTAATAAGATGTCAGAACATCTTATAAGACACCCCAACAAGATAACTAGCCACTTCTCCTGCAGTAGTTGTAGAATCTCCACAGCAACATCAACAACCTCCGGGTTATTACCTTCGATCCAGAACATCCATCTCGTCCATTAATACCCTTGAGTATGTATGAGTTGATTGATCTGATCTTCAAAACTCCTCCTTGTTTAAACACCAGAAAGTATCTCCCAAAGATCTCATCTAGAACCAGATAGGATGCCTGCTCTGATACCAATTGAAATTCTGGCCTATGCAGATAGCAGATGTCCTAACACATGTCAAGACATTGTGCTACATAATCATTTAAACTCAGCGGCACAACAACAGACTGATACCTTGAATATTAGAACTGCACAATCACAAATGTCACGACATCTGATCCAACATGTTAATCAAGAACAACAACAAAACTGTAAATTGCAGAATGTTAAATAAGACATTATATGTTAACCCAGTTTGGTGTAATTCACTTACATCTAGGGATACCAATCTAGGAAGAAGACTTCACTATCTTGTAGTATTACCCTAAAGTTAAACTCCCCCATTTACAACTTTATCCTAATCACTACCCTTAATGAACATCTTTATCACAGTTAAACTCCATCGTTTACAACTCTGATATAAGAAACCTACTCATTTCCTCAATCACAACCTGTGATATCTCTGTCTTCTGCCAATTCAGACTCTCTGTCATGTTTTCTTGACCAACAAGTCATCTTGGACTTGCTTCAAAGCTTCGTCCAAGAATGATACGCAGACCATTGCCTAAAGGCTTCTGGTTCTGTCCCTGTACCTATGCCTTCCACTCTGCATCCCATATTACAGAGGGAGACTTACAACTCCTAAGAGAGCCAACGACTCTCAAACCCTAAACCCTTATTCAACACAAGAGAACTAGGTTATAAGGTTACAAGTGATACAAAAGGTACATTCCACACAAAACCCTAGGTCTAAGTCTCCTTATATAGTCTTCTGTTGGGCTTTCTATCTTTGATCATATGATTCCTTGATCCGCTCCTTAATTCTTGCAATAGATTAAAACCTGCTAACTTAGAAAGTCAGTCATGATGTCAAGTCACCAAGCTGGGATATCTCCTTCGACATCTTTTTCTTCTGCCGATTCTTCAAATATATCAACAAAATGTTTTACCAAAATTTAGTCAAACATCAGGTGCTTTCAATCCTCTTTAATTGCACAAGGCTGATTTTTGTAAAAAAACAAATTGAAACAGGAACTGACAGAAAAGCACCTAGAGTCTAAAGAGTATATAACAGACCATTCAAAACAGTCCTGATCAGCTGCAACAGGCTTCTGGTCAACCAGCATATGTTGTAATAGTCCTCATCAGCGACCGTTAGATGATGATGAACACTTCTGATGGAAGTAGGTGTGAGATTTTTTGCAACACAGTTTAATGTAGGTCTACATGCATGTACGTTAGTGTGTTGAGCGTTTGAAATTGACTAGGCCTATAGATAGGGCCGATATTTGTTGGTGGTTGGCCGACTCGAAATAGTTACCCCTAAATCCTTGTTGTTGGTTTGGAAGCGATGATTATTGTCAGGAAGTTAAGTCGGTAAAGAAGTATGAATTATGGTGATATTATTTGTTCTGAGATATTACTCGTTGAAAATACGCTAAGTGGTGCACATGTTTAGTGAGAGTAATTGGCATGGAGAACTTGCACATTAATTACACTTTTATAGATGAAATGTTTTTATGGTGACAAACTCACATGTCCCACATGCATATGGGAGGAAGATGGCGTGCTTAGGCTCACTCAAGTGCACTTAAAGTGCAGTTATTAAAATGTGACTCCATCCGAGTCGTTGGATTGAAGTTGTGACCTTTGTGTTTTAATTTCAATTTTTGAATTCTTATTTGCTTCAAGGTTGTTATCAATGAGAGCATTCACTTACTTCATCTTTGTTGTTGGAGGTTCTCAAATTCCAACTATTTGTTCAATCAACTTATTTCTTAATTCAATTTTCTTAGGCATCCTGCATTAAACCCAATGTATTATGTACAATTTTTATCCCTTTTCAGTTTTGAATTAACAAACTTAAATGTAAGAATTCTCTTTGTAGAGTCTCATTACTACAAAAAACACATGTAATCTCAGATGCGAAGTTGATTTAACCTCGGTTACAGAGGTGATGTAACGAAGGATGTCAAGAAAAGCTGTCACTTTGCCCTCGGTTTTAGAATAACCGAGGTGATTGTTGAAATGGTCATTGGTTCGATCCTCATCAGTAATTTTTTTATATTTTCAAAACTAGCACTATATACCTCTCAATTTATTAACAAACTGAGGGGGTATATATATATATATATATATATATATATATATATATATATATATATATATACTTCTCATTACATTGTTTACACAAAATATTACATTTGTTCTTCATCGTCAATGTTGTCAGTGAAGAACAAATGTTGTATCGCTTGGGGAAGAGAAAATGTTGGGGATCCTTATTTCGTTGATCTTAAGGAAGATCAAATGCTTGATATAAGACAAAAAATAGATAAATAAATTATATATTCAGTTATATGATAATTTAAGAACACAGACCTTGAGCCGAAATAATTTTCTGCTCTTGCAATCCATTCTAGAGAAATTTTCCCAGATAAAATTAATTCTTTTTTAAGTTTAGAAGTTTTCATGTCAAATGTTTCATTATCAAATTTTAATATTCAAAATACTTTTATAATTAGGGTTTTAGATTTCATGTGGATCACTAATGGCAGTATGTTGAGCATTGATACTCATTAAATGGACGACAAAGATTTGTTTAAGGACAGTGAAGAAACTGAGTAAACACACTTATATTTTCCCTCGATTATTACTCAAACCTGAGGTAAAATGTTCTTCTTTTTAGATAAAAAAATATAATACAGTATGTTTCATCCCAAGTGTCACATACCTCTCGGTTTCTATAAAGATCTAGGGGAAAATTTTTTTTTTTTTAAATTACAATGTTTACACAAAATATTAAAATAAATTGTATAAATAAATCCAGATTTTGACAATGGATTCTTGGAGAAAAAAAATCTTTTCAAATTTTTGATAATTTATCTGTTCCAACCAAATGAATTTTTTTTGCCACTTGCAATCCATCGCAAAGATATTTTATTAGTTTGAGAAAATGTTTTAATGGCAAATGCTTTCACATGAAAGAGAACAAAATGATTGTGTTTAGGAATAAATTTCTCAATATTGTTAACCTAGGAAAGCAATAATTTTTTATTTTTTATTTGATTGACAACATAGGAAGGTTATTCTAAAAATACAACAACAACTTAGACACCATTATGTTGGGATGGATTGCAAGAGCAGAAAAAATGTTTTGTTCAAGAAAGAAGAACATTGAAGATTTTTTCTGTTTTGAAATCCATCCCAAGGAATGATGTGTACAAGTTTGGAGCGGCTACATATAAGTTAGATTTAGGGTAAAATCTAATTAACGAGAGATTTTATAGTAAAATTTGATAATCTAATCCCTCGGTTATTAAATATAACTGAAGGAATAGATCTTTAATTTAAAAATAAAAAATAAAAAGAAAGACACCACTTTTAAAGAAATAAAAACATAAGTTATTGTTGCTGGGATTCAAAGTATGTCCTGGATTATTTTCCCCTTTGTTATATTTAGAAACCGAGGGAATATGTAGTATTTATTAAAAAAAATAAAACATGGCACGCTTGACCTTTACCTTGGTTTTTGGTTGTGTGAGGTGAAATCTTTGTCATGAAATGTATTATTTTTATTAGTGCCTAGTGATGTATAATTTCTTCCACTGAACCAATATTGATAAACCCCAATGATATGAAGCTTTATCCCACATGTATTAATATGAATCGGTTCAAGGTGTGATTTAATTTTGGAGAAGTTAATCTAACTAACCCCACTATTTCCAAAAACATGGATGACTCAAATGTCCAAAAGTTTGTTAGGAATTTATAGTGTTAATTCAATCACAAGTTTAGTGTATGTTGACAAAGTGAGATAGTTTGTGGTTGAAGGAATTGACCAGGTGTAAGAAGTATGGTCGTCATTTTCTGTCTTCGTGGCAAAGGGATGAGAAGATAATACTTGTGGTAAGGCTTCATGTGAAGGGGATGAGAACCAAGGTCCTAGGAGCTGTCATAAAGACAAGAGAACAAAAATTGTAGTGTGAAACGATTACAAGGAAAACATATGATGAAAATGGAATTTTAATAGTCTGGTATTTATAGGGAATTAAGCCATATAAATCAAATGTATATGAACTTGTCCTGTACAAACGTTTTCAATTAATGTAGGGTTACCACTCTTTGGTCACATTAATATGAGATTGAGGTAGATTTTTAATAAGTATAAGTTGAATGTTGCGTATATGTGTGATTAAAAGTTACACTTATATATGAGAGGTCGTTGAACTTGAGTGACCGTTGAATGATGATCAATGCTTATGATGGAAGTAGATGTGAGTTCTTGTGCGGTGCAACATAATGTAGGTCCACATGCATGTATGTTGGTGTATTGAGCGTCTGAAATGGATTGGGCCTATAGATAGGATCGATCTTTGTGGGTCCCTTGCCAACTCAAAATAGCTGCCCCAAAATCTTTGCTTTCAGTCTTGATGAAGTGATTATTATCATGAAGTGAAGTCGATAAAGAACTTTGAATGACAATGATAATTTTGTTGAAAGCTATTACACGTTGAAAATACGCTTAGTGGCATCCATGTTTAGTGGGAATAGTTGGCATGGAGAACTTGAACATTAATTACACTTTTGCAAATGAAATATTTCTATGACGACAAACCCACATGTCCCACACACATATGGGAAGAAGATGGCATGTTTAGGCTCACTCAACTGCACTTAAAGTGTAGTTACTAAAATGAGACTCCATCTGAGTCGTTTGTTTGATGCTCTGAACGTTGTATTTTAATGTTAATTTTTGAATTCTTCTTCTCTTTAAGGCTTTTATCAATGAGTGCTTTCACTTACTTTGTCTTCAGTGTTGAAGGTTCTCAAATTTCAGTTACTTGTTCAATCAACCTATTTCTTCATTCAATTTCCTTATGAAACTTGCATTAAACCCAATGTATTAAGTACCTTTTTATCCCTTTTCATTTTTGAATTTTCATTTGAGCTTTCACATAGAGAACCCAATAAACTTAAATGTAAGAATTCCTTTTGTATAACCTAGTGATGTATAGTTTTTTCCACTTAACATGTAGTGAACATCCCTAGTGAAATGAAGCTTTATCCCACTTGTAATAATATAATAAGGTTGAGGTGTGATTTAGTTTTGGAAAAGTTAATCTAACTAATCCCACCGTTGCCAAAAACATCACGGATGGCTGAAATGTGAAGAAGTTTGGTAGGGGTTTAGAGTGTTAATTCAATCACAAGTTTAGTGTTGATAAAGTGAGATAGTGGTTGAAGGAACTGACCAAGTATAAGAAGTATGTTTGTCATTTTTTGTCTTTGGGGGAAAATGGATGAAAAGATAATACTTGTGGTAAGGCTTCATGTGAAAGGGATGAGAACCAAGGTCGTTGTTGTAAGGACAAGAGAACAAAAGTATATATGCAGTGTGAAACAATTACATGAAAAAGTATGATGAAATTATAAATTCAATAGTCAGGTATTTATAGGGAAGTAAACCCTCTAGACCGAGTAATCCTCACTAATATATATACTCCCTCTGTCCTAAAATAAAAATCTTTTTAGTCAAAAAAATTTGTTCCAAAATAAAAGTTTTTTTAAATTTTCAATGCAACATTAACTAATTTTTACCAATTTTGCCCCTAATAATTATTGTCTACACTACTTTCAAGATATTACATCATACTATACTTTTGCGATAACCAATAGTAATTAAGGGTAATATTGTAAAATTGTTACACTTAATCATTTAATCATTACTTTTCTTAATTTATGTGCAATAACCTTAAAAGACTTTTGTTTTGAGACGGAGGGAGTACATCATTAGCATGACAGAGTATCAATGACTTTGTTCGAAAGTACATAATTTATGGGAGACTCAATTAGATGGTCCTTCCCAAGACATTTTTAATCATTTCCATCATTAATGAAACACATATTCTCTTAATTAGAGCCATTCATCCGAAAATTAACCATCGAATCTATTTGAACTATTACGATCAAACCTAACCTTAAACCCACATGGTGGCAACATTGTTACTTTATTTTTTTTTTATAAGCAAACTTCAATAAGAGAGATAAAGGGAATCTCAACCCAAAGAACAACAGTCCATCAAAACTACACTATTACAAAAAATCGAGAGGAAATTTAAGCCACTCATATAAATTACAATTCTTACTACCTCTACATCCTAATATCAACCAATTCCAAGAAAATAATTTAACTTCGAAAACAATATCGTCTATATTGCAAACCGCATCCTTGAACAATATACTATTACGCCACTTCCAAATAGTCCAACAGGTGATAAACCAAATTGAATACCTCTTCCCAAATTTGATTCTACCACTAATATTCGAGAACCAGGAAAACGCATGAGTGCAACAAGAGGAATCTGAAATCCTACTAATACCCACCCAATCACAAATCTTATTCCAAATCAAAGTGGATTTATGGCACAAGAAGAAGATATGAGCAGAGCTCTCATTATCAAAGAAACAAAAAGTGCAAACTTTTTCGTGATCGTTCGAGATAATCCGCCTATTCACCAAGTTATCTCTAGTAGGCAGCCTGTCAAGCACTAATCTCCAGTCGAACACTTGGATTTTAGTCGGTATAATAGTCTTCCATAATACCTTCAGCAGATCAATCTT
This sequence comes from Lathyrus tuberosus, assembly GCA_022829125.1. Lineage (NCBI taxonomy): Eukaryota > Viridiplantae > Streptophyta > Magnoliopsida > Fabales > Fabaceae > Lathyrus > Lathyrus tuberosus. The sequence continues at coordinate 2,181,089 of JALAZF010000157.1, read as the reverse complement.
GTCTGCTTCTAGCTCAATGGGATTCTCTAAAGAATTCAGGATGGAGTAAAAAGAGTTAACCGAGAACTCCAAAGTTTCATTCAACGACCACTTCCACTTATCTTTGCTGTCTTTATGGATGAGAGAACCTTCCAGGACCTGGCAGCCACGCACAATGTCTAGTTCCAACATGTTATTAGAAACAGCCATAGCCTCGCGAAGTTTCCAATGCCACTGCTTGTCAACCCAATCACCCATCTCCGAAACCGTGCAATATGGATTCCTGTAAGCAATAAACAGATTAGGAAAAAGGTGTTTCATAGTCGAATCTCCCAACCATTTTGAATGCCAAAAAGCCACCGTTGAACCGTCCCCGACTGAAATATCCATCAAACTGCAGAAAATGTTCAGTTCCTTCCAAAATTGCCATGGAAAGGATATCTTTGATCCAGACAGAGTCACTCTTCGAGTTGCCACTTTCCAAGTAATTTTGAACCTTCAAGCTCAAGTTTCCATACCGGTTATCGAGAGTTTTTCTCCAAATTTCATATCCTCCCCTAACGAACTTCCACAACTATTTAGCGAGTAGAGCTCTATTGGCTCGACCTATATGTTTTATTCCCAGCCCTCCACAATCCTTGGGTTTACACACTGTCTTCCACGAGATCCAAGAGATAAACTTGCCCAATCCTGCACCATCCCAAAGAAATCTCCGTTGGATAGCGATGATATCGTTGACAACTTTCTTAGGAGCCTTATAAAATGCCAAATGATGAATTGGCAGATTGCTCATAACAGAATTAATCAAAACGACTCTACCCCCAATCGATAAGCTCCTCCCTCTCCATCTAGAAAGATGGTTCCTCAAGCAGTCCATAATCGGTCTCCAGAAAGAACAACGACGGTGATTACCTCCGACCGATAAACCAAGAAAATTGAAAGGAAAACTGTCAGTTTTACAATGGAGGAACTGCTCAGCTGCGTGTAAAAATTCTGATTCAACTCCAATCCCGTATAAACAACTTTTAGCATAATTAATCTTGAGGCCTGAAACTAGTTCAAACGCCCGAAGAATAGACTTAAATGCCCATATGTTAGAGACAGAACCATCCCCAATGAGAAGAGTATCATCGGCAAATTGTAATAAACTAGCATTCGGAAAATCTTGGATTTTGAATTCAGACAGCATGTTACAAAAAGTTGCTTTCCTAACCAAATAAGCTAAGCCCTCCGCAACAATAGAAAACAAGAAGGGAGAAAGGGGATCCCCTTGTTTGAGGCCCCTACCCACTTTGAAGTCTTTAGAAGGGCTACCGTTAATAAGGATCAATATGAAACAATTGAACACTGAGCCTCTAATCCATTTTAACCACTTATAACCGAAACCCATCTTGACCAGCAAATTCTCTAGAAACTTCCAATCGACGCAGTCGTACGCCTTCGCAAAATCCACCTTAAGAAGCATACAATTCTTTTTATATCTTTTAGCATAGTTTACAATTTCATTAGCGAGAAGCACGCCATCAAACACTTGGCGCCCTGGAATAAACGCCGCTTGAGACTGAGATATCAGCTTGTGAATCACCCTGCTCAGTCTGGACGCAAGCATTTTAGAAATAGTTTTAAGGACACTGCTTATCAGACAGATAAGTCTGAACTCTGCAAAACATTGAGGGTCAGTTACCTTCGGCACAAGAGAAATGAACGAAGAAGCAAACACCTTGGGAAGATAACCTGTCTTGAAAAATTCCAAAATACAATTAGAGAAATCCTTTCCAATAAATTCCCAGCAGTTCTTGATGAATTTAAAGTTGAAACCATCAACTCCAGGGCATGCATTGCCATCACACTCGAAAACAGCTTTCTTCACATCCTCAACTGCAAAATCATCCTCTAACAGATTCCTATCACAATCACTTAGGCAAACCATATTGATAGAATCCAAGGAAGCACCATTCGGGCATTGTTCCTTGAACTTGTTCTCAAAGAAAACCTTAGCAGAATCTTTAACTTTAGCAGGGTCCTTGAGAATATGACCACCCACCTTGATTGCAGTAAAGTTATTCGACCTGTACCTCTACTTCAAAGAATCATGAAAAAACTTGGTATTAAGGTCGCCATCTTTAAGCCATCTCCCCCTTGATTTCTGATAAATCATACTTTCTTTAAGTCTTAAGTTAGCCCACACCTCTTCTTGAGCTCTCAAAACCTCTAACACTTCTTCTTCATTCCCATCGCTTCCCATCAAATTGTCATTCAATTCAAGCAAATTAAGGTTGTTTACCTTGTCTTCGATCTTAAGGTCAAGCCACCCAAAAGTATTAGAGTTTCAAAACTTCAAATCCGATTTAAGAGCTTTAAACTTGTTGATAAGAATGTTGCTGAAAGAGCTAGAGAAAAGATACGAATTCCACGATTTCTTAACAAAAGGGATAAACTCGGGATGATCAAACCAACAATTGAACGTCCTAAACGACTTAGGACCCCAGTTAACAAAATTGGAGTTTAACTAAACTGGACGATGATCTGAAATATCTCTATTACCCACCTCTTGGTTCTTCAAAGACAAAAGAGAAATAACTATATCATCCACCAGAATCCAGTCCAATCTACTCTTGCTCTTACCATTAGACTTGAACCATGTGAATTTATTACCAATTAAAGGCAGATCAATCAAATTCATCTCGTCAATGAAGTTGCAAAAATCTCTCATCTCATTACCATTCGAAGCCTGAACACCTTTCCTTTCCTCCCCATTTTTAACAGCATTAAAGTCCCCTCCAACGATCCAACCTCCCCCTGAAAACCTCTTCTTATGCTCAATCAAATCTCTCCACAATCTTCGCTTATCAGAAAGACCACAAGGAGAATAAACATTAATCACCACAAGTTGAAGGTTGTTCCAATAAAAAATAATACCCAAATAACCAGGACCCCTGAAACTCGAATGAGCAGTACGATTCTTCCTATTCCAAAGAGTAATGATACCACCTGATCTCCCAGAAGAATTCAACGCATACCACCCTACCTCCTGCCCTTTCCACAGACTGCTGGCCAAACTATCATCTATATTAACCACCTTTGTTTCCTAAAGAAGACACAAATCTGCATTCCCTTTAAAAAGAATATGAGAAATTTTCCTTCTCTTAATAGAGCCGTAGCATCCTCAAACGTTGAAAGTTGTAATATTCATTTGACACCAATAGCTACAACCTTCCTTCCGCTCCTTGCCTTCTTATCCTTTATATCCAGTTTTCTCAACAATTCATCAAACCCACCATCTTCTGAACCTCCTATAACACCCAACTTTTTCAACGAATCACTCAGTTTAGAAGGAACCTCCTCCAAAATCCTCCGACATCTTGTGTTTCCTCTAATAACATCTGAATCAGTAATTGAATCACAGCTGATGAGAGGGACTGTAGCCTCAACTTGCATCACTCTATCCGAAAAACTCTTGTCTGAAATTTCATCTGAATTCCTGTTGTGGGAAACTCCATGATTGTGCATAGCAGATTGAAGAAGCGACGGAAAATAGGAAGGGGAGTAAGGGATATTGATGTTATTGTATACTTCATGGAGCAGTTTTTTTCTCTTGCTCTTGGCCCAATTAGACGGCCCAATAACTTCCACCGGGGGCCCAGCCCTAACATTAAAGCCTTTAATGTTTTCAATGTGATTTTCCTCTTGACCCTTCTCACCTAAAGGCTGACTAACAAAACCGCCCCCCGACAAAGAAAAGGAGTTGTCTCCATCCAAGTTGACCTCGATATCCCCCAAACTATGGCGTATAGAAAGAGCACCTGAAATCCTACCAATAGGAGTAGGAACTGAGTCAGGCACATTAAAAATACTAGTCTCTATAGTCCCATCAAGCGTAACCTCAATCCCTCTGCTACCTTCCACAAAAGACCTTTTAGCTGAGCTAGTATCCTCTTTGTCTGACATCCCAACCTTAAACGAAGAAACTTTTTCCATATTCTCAGCAAAAAAGTTTAGAGACCCCTCACGCTCTTCATCATCTTCGGTGTCCCACGCGCTAGCAACATCAGAATCACCAGACGAAACAAAATCTTCAGAATCTAACACTTCATCCTCTACAGAAAACTTAATGTCTTCACGTCCACAAGATACATCTTCAATTAGATTGATGGTGAACTCGAGGTCGTTAATAGCAACAAGGATCTCTTCATTCAAAGGAGACATACTACTGGTTTTTATCTGAAACCTCGCCATGTCAAAGCACTCAAGACTCCTAGTTTTCTCATCGCAGTTAATGTAGGAACCCACCTCAGAAGAAATCTTACGGAAGATCTCCTCACTCCAAGCGAAACACGGAAGGCCATAGCACTTCACCCAAGCAAACCTATCTCTATCCACCACTTCTGGAAACCATGGTCGGATCTCGCTAAACCAAACATCCAACCATTCCCGTGATTCTTCAATAAAAGATTCAATATCCCCTCCGGATAAGTCTTCCAACAAACACAACGACGCACCAAGAGCCGTGGCCTTGATATTGAAGAGCCCTTCTTCGTTAAGCATTCTTTGAGTATTGAACGCATTACCATCTTCTGATACCACACCCAATCTAGCCCTTTCAAACCTTTCCAAAACACTACTATCCACTTCTAGTGAGATCCTATTTTTAGAGATAACGGTATTCACCCTGGAAGGAGGTTTAGGTTTGTTCCTCCCAACCACATTTGCATAGGTGCTAGCAGTTCTGTTCGAAGCCAAGGACCTGATAAAACTTTTCTTCAGAACAACTCTATCTGGGATAACATCCTCCTTAAAAGCCTTACCTTCCTTTCCCGGATTGAATCTAGTGATATTTGCAAAAATCTTCTTCCCATCCAAGGTAATACTATCAAGGTTAATAGCAAGAATACGAGGGTCGTGAACTTTCTGAAATTTGGCGAAACCGAATCTTTTTCCACGTTTATCCCTCTTAGCTGGGATATACACTTCCGATATAACGCCATGCACCATAAACACCTCAAACAGATCTTTGGCATTCATCCGTTCAGGGAATTTAGTAATAAAGAACGAAGTCGTTGGTTCACCCAACCTAGCTCTCTTTCCTTTATTCTCCTTCCACACTGAAAAACTACCCTTGAAGCTCCTATTCTCTTTTCTTCTGACTCTCTCCCAATCCATGATATTTTGAAACACCACAAAGAACGCGAACGAGATAACCAGAACCGACCCAGACACTCACCCCAGGCGCGAGGAACCCTAACAGAATGCCAAGGCCCCTAAACTCGAAAACTAGGAATTTAAGCCGAAGACAATCCACAAGATCCTCATGACCTGGTGCAAGCCCTCCGCTCCTGGAAGAATCAAAGACCGATAGAGATGCCGATAACGACCAAGGGGGGAACGAGAAATGGAGAGCAACAATCAAGGTTTAAAACGATACATGCAGGTGAGGACCCATAGAAGAAATCGAAGAAAACAATAAAGGAAGAAAAAGAACAGTCAACAATAAAACGTTTCTCCCTTAATCACATTGACCATTGAGGGACTACAAACTATTATGTCTTTGCCCTAATCCATTATGCTCTTATAAACCTCAAGCTTAAGGGACTCTGGATTGTCATGTCTTTACCTTAAACCACTTCACTCTTTTTAGACTTGTGCTTGAGAAACTATGGACCGTTATATTTTTCCTTAAACCACTTCACCCATCACTAGCCTCGTTCTTGGGGAATTGTGTATCATTATAAACATGATGACCCACATACCATACACAACGCCAAACATGACCTTAGACAACGCTTTTAAGCGGTGTCTAAACCCGCGCTGCTAAAGGTTTAGACAGCGCTTTGGGTAATTCCAAAAGCGCTGTCTAAAGGGGGGTATATTTAATGAAAAGCGCTGTCTATGGTACCATTAGACAACGCTTTTTGACATTTTTTAGGTATACCTTAGACATCACTTTTTTTAAACGCGCTGTCTAAGTCCCACCATTTTGAACATTTTTAGTTATACCTTAGACAACGCTTTTTTGAAAGCGCTTTCTAAGCCCCCCTTTTTGAACTTTTTTAGACATACCTTAGACAGCGCTTTTAGTGAAAGCGCTTTCTAAGCCCCACCTTAGACAGCACTTTTAGTGTAAAGCGCTGTCTAAGGTATACGGAAATTTTTAAATAAATTTTTTTAAACCACAATTTTTACCAGGTTTTTCAACCTGAATTTGACCTGTTTTTCAATCCAATTTGGCCTATTTAAATGTACCAATTTACACCAAAATTATATATCCAAAACAATTGGCAATTCAAACCAATATATATATATATATATATATATATATATATATATATATACACCAATTTATAATTACAAATCATTACATTTTTTCTACAAAGCATTGCATTCAACCAAAGCATATTACTTATACTAGTACTTTTGCATCCAACCAAAGCATTGCTTCAAATCTACATAGGTCCTGAAAGAACACAAAGATTGTAATTCAATTAAAAGAATACATCAATAATGTCTATAGTTAGAAAGTTACACATATTTAAATTCTCATCAATTAAAGTAAGAGTACAATATTATACCTGATAAAACTCTGAGCTCCATAATGTATTGACATCAATCCTCTTTAATTTCATCCAATTGAGAAATTGAGTAATGAGCACACTTGCATTCTTCAAAGTACTACATTATAATATAACATAGTGTTAGATGGAAACTTTCTACACGACGTCAAAATACAAAAAAACTATAATAGATGAATTTAGAATGAAATAATATATAACATTTTATTATTTTACCTCTTTCACTAACATCTCTTTCTTTTCTTGGTTGGAATATGAATTACTTATTTCTTAGCAATGCGGGCGGATGAATGGATCCAAATTCCCTCGTTATGGTCATTTATGATATATGACTCATTTGCTATAAGATCCTCATCTTGATCATTTCTATTCAACTCATTCCGTCTAATGCATGACTCATTCTCAACATCAATATCACATTGATCTACACCGCTATCATCAACCACTTTGTTAGATAAAAGCACTATAGACCATTTCGTACTCGTCGGGTCAGTGACATAGAACACTTGTTTAGCTTGAGATGCTAGAATAAAAGGCTCATCTTTGTACCCCACCTGTAGACATATATTTTTGACACCATGTCTTGGTAGGAAAAATGATGTTCTTCAACTAAAGAAAATGGCTACAGATGAGGAAGAAAGAAAATGAAGATATTCAAAAGAAGTTTTCGACACTTCGACAAGAACAGAATTTCGACATTTCGACAGAAACATAAGGAAGTTTTCGTCAGACAAGGTTTAAGGGACATTTGTTACTTTTCGAAAATCCGACAGAGTGAAGAGGCGCAACGCTTCGACACAAAGGGAGAATTCAAATTCAAAAGATATGACGTTTGGCAGAAGACGCGTGGAAGCTTTAGAAGAAAAGAAGACATGCAGAAGGCCAAGTGTCAAAGATTTAGAATTTTTCCGTTACTAAACAGTTATTGTATTTTTCTATAAATAGGATAGTTGTTGTAGAATTTGAGGGTGTGAAAACTTGTACTAGATTCCTGTAAATACTCAAAGTACCCATGCGAGAGAAAAGAGTTCATTATCTGGAAATGTACGTGTGAAACACCATCTTTTTAAGTTTATAAAAATTCAAAGTCTTTTACAATTGCCTTTACTTTTCCCAGTCATTTATCCTTTGTCATTTACTTTATGCAAGTTTTAATTTCATTCAATCTATCTTTTCGCCAGAAGTTGTTATTTAAGTTCCTTTACCAAACAATTCATACATAAAAGAATATAACAAAACAAACCATCAGAACACCATTATCCTAAGAGTTAGATAATTTTGCACATGTATCCCAGGATTTGTGTGGTTGTTCCTGCAAGTAACCCAGTTTTATAAGAAATTGGTAAACCAGAGGTTGTTCGCCAAAATCAACAGCGAACAAATTGGCACACCCGATGAGACCAGTGCAGAATTTTAGAATTTTTTACAGAATAACTCTTAGCCAAATAGTTTCTACTTCGTTGTATGATTTTAAGAAGCGGTAAATTAGCCGTAACCGACGTAGAAAGACCTAAAAGTACAAGAGTAAGAAGAATGGCGAATCGGCCAAATAATCCAAATCCAAATGATACCATTCCAGTTTCCAACCCTATCCCTTCGACAGGGGGAAATGTGGATTCAAACCCTGTTCTGAAGGAGGCTATGCCTTCATCAACAGGATCTATACCAGCGGTTTTGCTCTCCCAAAATATGCCTAGTTCTTCCACAATGGGACATTCAATGCCCATGGGGACGCCTCCTCCTGGAGGACATAATTATAGGCCATTTCAGGCAAATTTTTCCATGCCTATGTTTGGTAGAGAACAACCATATGGAATGCCAACTTCAGTAATGGCAAACTTGCAAAATGCACCATCCTTGTATTCTGATGCCATGGTCCACGTGTCTTCACCACTACAAGGGTTGGGATATGGTGGAAGTATGAGTAGATTAAACCAACCCCTACCAAATTTCCAAATGCCAGCAATTACAAATAATTCTGCACAAGTAATTCGACAACAGATGGACGAAAGTAATCATGATATGGTCCAAATGTTGACACAGCAAATGGGAGCAGTGTTTAATCCTTTAATACAAAACACTACCCAAACCAACCAATTGTTGGCTGCGCAAATGACACGCATTGCTGACTTTTTTGGTGTTCCTCAAACGCGACAAAGAGAACAAGTAATTTAAAACCCAGTAGTGAATGTCGAAGAGGAACCCACAATAAATCAAAGGCCTTTAGAGAATCCTCAGGCAAACCCTAGAAACCAAGAGGCAGTGGTCGAACAACCTCGTGTCAAAATCCCCGTTCAACAAGAACCTAGGAGGATAATCGTCCAGAGAGGCGAAGATGCTGATGATGTGTTGCGACAGCGAATACGGTATAATAACCTGCCTGCCGAAAACAATTTAGCAGCCATGGTCGAAAGGATAATGGCGCAAAATGGGGTAAATGTAGGATTACAAAGGCCTAGTTATGCTTCTCCATTATCTGAATATGTTCTACAACAGGAATTACCCCCAAGGTGGAAAGTCCCCAAATTTACCAAATTTTCAGGGGACACTAGCGAATCCACCATTGAACATATAGCGCGTTACTTGATCGAAGCAGTAGAAATAGCCCATAATGAAAATTTGAAGATGAAATACTTCCCAAGTTCTTTGACAAAAAATGCGTTCACCTGGTTTACATCCTTGCCTGCGAACTCTATATTCACATGGACCCAATTAGAAAGATTGTTCCATGAACAATTTTATATGGGTCAGACTAAGATAAGTTTGAAGGAATTAGCCAGTGTTAAGAGGAAATTTTCAGAGCCTATAGATGATTACCTAAATAGGTTCAGGTTGCTTAAGGCAAGATGTTTCACACAAGTGCCAGAACAAGAGTTAGTCGAAATGGCTGCAGGGGGTCTAGATTATTCTATAAGAAAGAAATTAGACACCCAACATTTGAGAGATATGGCACAATTAGCAGATAGGGTAAGACAAATTGAAAGGCTAAAAGCTGAGAAACTTAGATCAAATAAAAATAAAAAGGAAATAGTGGCCTATGTAGGAGTATGCCAGGATGATGATAGTGACGAAAATGAACTAATTTTGTTCGACGAACAAGAAATTGATCTGGCAGAACTAAAGTCAGGCCCACCATACGCCTGTAAAGTACTAACTCCGTCGAATGGGAAAAATCCAGTCGAACCTGAAAAGAATGATAGGTTTCCTAAAAGAACTTATACGTTCGACGTCACCAAGTGTGACGAAATTTTCGACTTATTAGTCAAAGATGGTCAACTAATAAAACCAGCAGGCGCTAAAGAGCCCCCTGTGGACCAACAGAAAAAGAGAGGTTTTTGCAAATACCATAACTTTTTGGGTCATAAAACTTCTCAATGTTTCCTTTTCAGAGATCTTGTTCAGAATGCAATCTGTGATGGAAGACTGAAATTTGGAGACAAATCAAAACAACAGATGAGGATTGACTCAAACCCCATGCAGGTGGTCGAAGCCAATTATGCTGAACCTTCCACTGTGAATATGGTGGAAGTCGAAGTAGCCTCCGATTGTAGTTTTGAAATGGTGGAAGCTGCTGAGGGCTTCGACAATAATATCAACATGGTGGAGGTTGCTGATGATCTCCTAGACAAGCCTGAGGAGAAAAAAGTATCCAAGGACTTTGTAGACCAGCCAGTGTTGATCAAGATTACTGAAAATCTTGATGTAGAAAATTTGAATGACTATATCAACAAAGTTGAGACTACTGAAGGTTTCGACAGTAAGAACAAAGTTGGAGATACTAAAGTCTTCGACAGTCAGAAGAAGGAGGAAACTACTGAAGGTTTCAACAACCAAAATGCAGTTGGAATTACTGAAGGTTTTGACGAAGAGAATAACAACAAAATTGCTGAAGATGGAGTAATTTGGGATACTTTAGGGGAGCCCAGTGGAAAATTCGACTATCTCGTGAAATACTCTGCACCCCCGAGTTCTCGTATTGACATCAACAAAATCCAGCCAACTGGATGGGGAGATGTCTTTGAAGATACTGATGAAGGTGCAAAGGGTAATGCCCCTATCATCAAAGAGGAGGCTACTGAAGGCCTTAATCATGACAAAATGGAAACAATGAGAGTTGCTGAGAAGTTCGAAACTATGGAACCAGTCAATAAGGATGTTGTCAGAATCAAGGCAGAGGCTGCTGAAGGCCTTGTGAAACCCGCTCCTTATGGGATTTTGCGTAGAACATTGGAAGACCCTAAAGGAAACTCAGTCGAGCAATGCTGCAAATTCATCTCCAGGAACCTACCCTCAGAGGGAAGCTTCGACCAGGCGAAAAGGAATGCTGAAGAAGAGGCAAGACTTATTGAAAGAATGAATAAACTAAGTATCACTGATGACCAGAATGTGGATATCAACATGGTTGAAATTTCTCAGAAGAAAAAAACAGAAGCTGACGAAGTACGCCGTCGAGAAGAGTATCAGAAGTTGGCTTACCCTAAGGAGGAAGAGAACTTAGTCAAATTCATCCAAAGGTTCCAGAGAAAGAAGGCTGAAGTCATGTTGTGCCCACGTTGTAGTGCGGTGTTCGACAAGAAAGCAGCAAGCAATCTGGAGGGGGTGGAGAAAGCCAAAAGAAGAGGAAACTGGGGGGCAATCCCAGCAGCCAGTAATGGAAGGCTCGATCCAAGGAGGAGTGAGCATCACAACCAAAGGTTTGGCAAAGGATGTCATAGAACTTACAAGCCATCTGTCAAAGTTGAGGATGATAAGTGGGTCCAACCAATCAAAGATGCTCAAGGGCAGAAAAGATGGAAGAATTTTGAAATGCAGAGAGGTTCCTCCATGGAAGGAAAAAGGGAGGTCGAAAAACAAAAACCAAGACCATACCCATCAGAGAACTATAAAGGAAAGAATCCCATGTCAAGGTCTCAGTGGAGAAGGTTCCAAAGACAGAAAAGAGCAGAAAAAGAGGCTGCAGAAAAGAACAAAATCAAAGAAAAAACTGTTGATGAAAATAAATCTGAGTCAAGCAAGAACATGCAGATAATGAACAAAGAAGAGTCTGTTCCCAAAAACGAGCCCTCTCAAAAGGACAAACCAAGCAACATAGTGGAGATGTCGAAGCCTAACAACAAGGTGCCAGAAGACGATGAAGTGACTGATGATTTTAGGTCAGATTCAGAAGCATCTTTCGATGTCACATGCAATGTGGTTTCAGTGCTGCCTAGAGACTATGATAGAGTAACGGAGATCGAAGACGAAGAAGATGATGTCGAAGATGACAGCATGGGGCTTAGGCCTGTGTGTTATTATATAATGAACAATGGTTGTGTCGAAGAGCAGAATGCTTTCTTTGAGAGACCAGATGATGCAATGAAGGCACACTTGAAGCCTTTGTTCATAAAAGGAAAAATGGAGAACGTTGGTGTCAACAAGATATTAGTAGATGGTGGAGCTGCTGTGAATTTGATGCCCCATTTCATGGTAAAAAAGATTAGAAAGGATGACTCAGACACAAAGCCCCACAACATGGTTTTGTCAAATTATGAGGGAAAAGTAGGAAGTACCATGGGAGTAATCCAGGTGAACTTAACCGTTGGAACCATAACAATACCAACAATGTTTATAGTGATAGCTTCAAGGGCGAATTATAACTTGCTGCTTGGAAGAGAGTGGATTCATGGAATAGGAGCTGTACCATCATCCATGCACCAACGAATAGCCATCTGGAGGCCAGATTGGATTGTTGAGAATATTGAAGCAGATCAAAGCTATTTTATGACTGAAGTAAACAATGTGAATAGTCGAAGTTTCGACAAGAATTTGGCTCACATACCCCCCTACAACCCAGCAGAATTCGACTTGAAGGCAACTGACAATGCCTATTGTTCCATGTACCTTCACCCAACACGTGGTTTTCAATGGGATAAAGAAGTAATTGGCGAACCAAGTCACGTATGGGGAACTTCTCAGATAGAGCCCACAGGTTTGGGAAGTGAATTTGATGATTATGATGAGTGAAGCCTCAGCGATCGAAAGAATTACGGCTTATATAGCCGAAAATAAACTCAAAGCGGCCCTAGAGGCCGAAGTAAAATACATGGATGTCAAAGCTAACAAAGATGATTTTGAAGAGCAATGTCCCCAAAGGGATATTGAAAAAGGTTATGACAACAATCAGACGGGCGAATGGCAGAATCAGAAGCTTGACGCCATCTATGATGACGAACCCTTGGGGTTCGAAAAGGATCCAGCATCGACTAACATGAAGATGATGGCACAGGATCCATTAGAAGAAATCAATTTAGGACTGGGGGTAGAAAGAAGGTCAACTTACATCAGCGCCAAGATGGATCCTCAGTTCAAAGTCGAAATAGTCCAATTGCTAAATGAGTACAAAGACTGTTTTGCATGGGATTACGACGATATGCCAGGATTAGACAGGAGTTTGGTCGAATTGAAGCTGCCAATAATGGAGGGAAAGAAGCCAGTAAAGCAAACTCCCAGACGCTTCGCACCAGAAATCTTGTCGAAAATAAAAGAAGAGGTCGAAAGACTTCTAAAATACAGATTCATCCGCACCACCAGGTATGTCGAATGGATTGCAAACATTGTTCCTGTAATTAAGAAAAATGGCAAGCTGAGGGTATGCATTGATTTTAGAGATTTAAATTCAGCTACCCCTAAGGATGAATATCCTATGCCAGTAGCAGAAATGCTCATAGATTCTGCAGCAGGCCATGAGTATTTGAGTATGCTTGGTGGATACTCTGGCTATAATCAAATTTTTATTGCTGAAGAAGATGTTCCTAAAACAGCTTTTCGTTGCCCTGGAGCAATAGGAACCTATGAATGGGTAGTAATGCCCTTTGGTTTAAAAAATGCTGGAGCAACTTATCAAAGAGCCATGAATTCAATTTTTCATGACTTTATCGACACTGTTATGCAAGTATACATTGATGATATTGTGGTTAAGTCCGTTTCAGGCACAAGTCATATAGACCATCTTCGACGGTCCTTTGAAAGGATGAGAAAGTTTGGTTTAAAAATGAATCCCCTTAAATGTGCTTTTGGTGTGCAGGCGGGTGATTTCTTAGGTTTTGTGGTCCACAAGAAAGGGATCGAAATAAATGAAAACAAAGCCAAAGCCATAATGGAAGCGAAAGTGCCATCGACAAAGAAGGGATTGCAGTCTCTACTAGGGAAAATCAACTTTCTCAGAAGGTTCATTTCCAACCTTAGTGGGAAGACACAAGCCTTCTCGCCTCTACTTCGACTAAAGAAGGAAGATTTCACATGGGGGCAAGAACAACAAGATGCCTTCGACAAGATCAAAGAGTATCTGGCTAGTCCTCCAGTTTTGATGTCTCCTTGTAGAAAAAGAAGTATGAGGTTATACATTTCGGCATCAGACAAAACTTTGGGAAGTATGCTGTGTCAAGAAGATGAAAATGGCGTCGAAAGGGCCATCTATTATCTCAGCAGAGTCCTAAATGATGCTGAAACTAGATATAGTGTGATAGAAAAATTATGTTTGTGTGTATATTTATCTTGTACAAAGTTAAAGCACTATATAAAACCTGTTGATGTATATGTATCTTCTCATTTCGACGTAATAAAGTATATGTTATCTAAATCCATTTTACATAGTCGAATTGGGAAATGGGCTTTGGCATTAACAGAATACTCCTTAAAATATCTGCCTGTAAAGGCTGTTAAGGGACAAGTGGTTGCTGATTTCATAGCTGACCACTCTATAAATGAAAATGAAGTAAAATATGTCAAATTAGAGCCATGGAAGTTGTATTTCGACGGTTCCAGTCATAAGAATGGAACTGGTGTTGGAATACTAATTATTTCTCCTGACAAAATTCCAACAAAATTCAAGTACAAAGTCGAAGGCTTATGTTCAAATAATGAAGCAGAGTATGAAGCTTTGATTGCCGGACTTGAAATATTATTGGAATTGGGGGCAACTAGAGTCGAAATAATGGGTGACTCTGAATTGGTGATAAAACAATTGACAAGAGAATATAAATGTGTCAAAGAGAATCTGATTATGTACTTTGTAATAGCTAACAGACTTCTCAAAAATTTCGACAATGTGGCCATCAGACACATTCCTAGACTGAAGAATCAAGAAGCGAATGATTAGGCTCAACTTGCGTCAGGCTACAAAGTGTCGAAAGAAAACTTGGAGAAAGCTATTGAAGTAAGGGGAAGAGTCGTATCCACCAAATTGGCTCCTTCAGATTTGGAGACAATAAAATTAGGTTATGGGGATGAGGAAAATTTTGAAATTTTCAATATAGATGATTCAGAAATTGAAGATTGGAGAAAACCTATCAAGGATTATCTACAAGACCCAAATCAGAAAGTCGAAAAAAAAGTAAAGTACAGAGCTTTAAGTTATGTACTTTTTGGAAACGAATTGTTTAAAAAGACTGCAGAATGAGTCTTGCTGAAATGTTTGGGTGAAGATGAAGCTTACATAGCTGTGTCGAACGTGCACAGTGGTGCATGTGGTGCACACCAAGCAGGCCACAAAATGAAATGGTTATTATTTCGACAAGGAATGTACTGGCCAACAATGTTGAAAGACTGTGTTGAATTTGCAAAAGGTTGTCAGGAATGCCAAGTGCATGCAGGTATACCACATGTTCCTGCAAATGAGTTGTATTCAATTATAAAACCTTGGCCATTCAGAGGTTGGGTGTTGGATTTAATTGGTGAAATTCGACCAGCTTCTTCAAAAGGGCAGAAGTACATTTTAGTTGGAATAGATTATTTCACTAAGTGGATCGAAGCTATACCACTGGTAAATGTGGATCAAGAGACAGTTATAGAGTTTATCCAGAAACATATAATTTACAGATTTGGGATACCAGAAACAATAACTACTGATCAGGGATCCGTGTTTACTGGGAAAAACATGCAAATGTTTGCAAAAGACACAGGTTTTAAGCTCTTAACTTCGACACCTTATTATGCCCAGGCAAATGGACAAGTCGAAGCAGCAAATAAGGTTGTGATAAATTTGATCAAAAAGCACGTGGGTAGAAAACCTAGAAACTGGCATAAGACTTTGGATCAGATTTTATGGGCTTGTCGAACGTCTCCTAAAGAAGCGACAAATTCTACTCCATTCAAATTGACTTATGGACATGATGCAGTGCTACTAGTCAAAATTTATTTACAGTCAATACGAGTTCAAAGGCATCATGAAATTCCATCAGAAATGTATTGGAGCATGATGATGGATGAACTAGTCGATTTGGATGAAGAGAGATTGCGTGCGTTAGATCTGATAAAAAGACAAAAAGAAAGAGTCGAAAAGTTTTACAATAAGAAAGTGAAATTTAAGACCCTTACAGTGGGGGATTTTGTTTGGAAAGTAATTCTTCCTATGGATCGAAAAGATAGATTAATGGGAAAATGGTCTCCTAAGTGGGAAGGGCCTTTCCAAATTTTAAAAGTTTTTTCAAATGGCACATATGAGGTCGAAGAGATAGATAAAGATAAAAGAATACTGAAGATAAATGGCAAATATTTGAAAAGATATAAGCCAACATTGCAAGAAATTAAAATAGCAGTCGAATAATTGTAAAAAGAAAAGCAATATGGCGGACTAAAAATCTTCTCGCCAAATAATGCAGATCTATTGTCATTACAAAAAGGGCTTTAAAAGCCAAACAAAAATTACAAGTGTTCAAACGGGAAAAGATGCTTTCAGCTTCTCAAATTTCGACTTCTGAATTCGAAGGCGTCGCTCACAAAGTGTCTTGGTCTTAGAAATCTCCTCAATCTCCTCGCCAAGCTTACGGGCCCTGTCGACATGGTGCACACCAACTTCCAGCTCTTTGCGGATTTTTTCCTGGTCAGTCTTCTGCAGTTCTGATTGACGTTTTTTCGCCTGTGAAATTTTGCCTTGGAGGACAGCAATTTGTTTTTCCCATTTTAGAATGTTTTCGCCACACAAAGCTGCTTCCCGCTGATTTTGCTCAGACACTTGCTCCATTTCAGTTACCTTGTTGGACGAATTCGACGCAGCTTCCCACTCAGCAAGTTGGGTCTCTGTTTTGTTTTCAAGCTTCTTGGAGCACTCTCGAAGTCGGTTAAAGTCAGTTACCACGAGATCTATCAAAGTAGTAAGGTCCAGCACCACATCAGTGACTTCAGGAGGAGCCTCCAGGACATTGATTTGCTTTAGGATTTTCTTCAGGTCGAAGTGAGCAGAGGAGTCATTCTCCAGAAGTTGAAACAAGTCAATATCAAGGACCTTCTGTCGAATGGTTGCCAGCGATTCGTCCATTGACTTGGCATCAGAAGTAGTCCCTGAGGTAGTCGAGCTACTGATAGTAGTGTCAGCGAAATTGTAGCGGGAACTGAGCATGGTCTTCAGGTATTCGAAAGGTCTTTGTACCTTCATACTTTCTAGCTCCTCATGAGAGAACTGGGTCGAAGCTTTCCCGGTCGAAGCAGCTTTAGTTATTTTACCAAGACTTTCTTCGACGTTTTCTGTCTCTTCGTCAGTATCAGCAACAGGAGTTGGTGGACTTTCATGTTCTTTTTCTTTTTCTTTTTCGACATCACTTGCAGCCTCCTTGTCTCTCTCTTCGTCAGCAAATTCTGAATAGGGGGAGATTGATCTTCAGCTTCATTTCTAGTGGCAGCCATCATGGTATCCCCATCAGTTTCGACGAAGTCTTCAGTATTGGGACTAGTATTTTCTTCCACTACTTTTGGAATTCGTACAGAAATGGCAACGGGTTGATCTACTTTAGTGGTTGATTCCTTCGCTGAACTCTTAGGAGAGGATTTGGAGGCGCTTGCTGGGTTATAAGTAGGATCACTGCTGGTCTTGGGAAGAACCTGGATCATAGGGTGTCCATGAATATCGACAGGTACCTGAAGGATAAGTAGGTCAGAGAAGCGAATACAAGTAAAGCAGCTTGTTAGCATCGAGAGGAAAAGAAAAATCATACCTTTAGGATTTTGGTCTTTAGACTAGAACTTTCACTTTCCGCTGGAGCAGGGGTGATTTCCTCACCTGGTTCCTTTGATGGAATTTTCTCTAAAACTTTGGGAGTAGGAGGTTTCTGTGAGAGAGGTTTGGTTGCCTTCTTCCTCTTTTTGGTGGGTTTTGCCTGATCTGGTGACTCATCACCATCCTTTTCAGTATTTAATGCTGGACGAACAGGAGAATTATCAGAATGCTCTTCCATGTCAGTGTCGAATTCATCATTGGTTTGCCTTTCATAGCTACCAACATCAGGGTTGACTCCATCTTGGAGTCTCTTAGCTAAAGTCTTTTCAGAATCAAGATCAATTGTGTCCTGCTCTTTTTCCTTTGTTGAGTTCTTTGTCGAAGCTTTGGAAGAGGTAGGCATTGAGCTAGCTGCTTTAAAGGTAGGACCACCTGTCAATGTTGGCATTTCTTTTGCTATGGGGTGTCCTTCGACATCAACTTGGATCTGAGAACAAGCAAAAAGTCAAGGAAAAGAAAATGCAAGTAAAAGTGAATATCATCAGTCGAAATAAAGGTTTACCTGAGGGATCTCAGTATTAAAGCTAGAATTCCCACTCTCTGTATCTTTGATAAGAACTTTTGTAACTGGACTGGTGGGGGGAGTTTTCTTGGTCGAGCGGACAATGGACCTTTGGGAGGCAACTGTCTTGATCTTCAGGACCTTCTTTCTCTTGAGAGGTTGTTGGTCTGGAGATTCATCCCCAGATTCTTCATCGATTATCTTTACCTCCTCTTGTTTTCTTTTCTTGGGGGGTGGTGGGTCTTGACTCACCTAAAAACACAGGAGAAAATTGTTTTAGTTCGAGTTAAATAGAATTTATTACATGGAAGAAAGTTGACATTCCCTGATGAAACCTTTTCGACTGTAGAGGTTGGTTGTTCGACCACCTTTCCAGAACTACTTCCGATAGGAGCTTTTTTAGGAGTAATCTTGACAGCTGAAAGAAAGAAAGAAAAATAAAGAAATGAATACAAAAGAGAAAAAACATAAGAAGGAAGTTAGAATAAAGTAAAGAAAAATTGTGTTTCTTTAAACACCTTCAAGAATGGGAGATTCCACGCGAACGTGTTCTATTCCAATATGAAGGTGTCCTAGGAAATTGTCCAAATGATACTTAGTCGGAACCACGCGCTCAACAAGTTTTTTAGAAGATTCACGGAGCAGTTTCAGGTGTGATCCACAAATAAACCAATCTGGGAATGAAGGGCTTAATGCCACACCAAATTCAGCAGATGGTAGAGGGGGAAACTTTGGTAGATAATAGTTGTATGCCAAATCATAACATGTTTCTGGACGAACATATGGAGGCAACTCCAGCTTATCCAATTTTGCTGTAAATTTGTGTTTCAAAGTCACTGCTGCTTCGCTTATGGTTCGACTAAGATCATCGGGCCTGTAAATAGTTTCAAAATACTTTTGAAACTTTTGGATTTCTTTAATATGTCTTTCAATACCTTTCTTTGTTCGATCCTGCACAAAAGTGAAAGCATTCGTCAGATGAGTCGTAAAGGCCGTCACGTCAAAGAATCTAGTGAGGTAGTAGTCTTTCCACCAAACATCGAATTCTTGAGTGCAGAGGAAAGATGGTCGAAAGACCACCGGTTGAATCTCCAGAGTCTCATCAAAGTATTTTTTCTGATAACTCTATGCTTTTCTCCAGATTATGAAAAGAATTGTGAAAGATAATACAACCTTTCTTTGGATAAACGGGTTTTGTTTTTATTTGGATTAACCCAAATTGTCTAGCCACTAGGTTGGGTTGATAAACAATGAGGGAAATTTTTGTGTTATTCGTGTTGTGATGGGAGAAAAGGTGTCTTGGTGTTAGGAACGATTCCCAGATAACCAAAAATGTGTCTTCTTCTTTCTGCATCTCAAAAGGAAGTTGTTTGGTAAACCATTTGGGACCAATAGTTCTGTTGGCAAAGGGTGCCATGGACGGAGTAAAGTTGTAGCGTTTGGCAAACATCATTGCATAACTGGTGAAGGCTTGTCGAAGGTTAATCCCTTCGTTAGATGGAGTTAGTTTTACCAACCTAGGCCATTCGACGTTTCTGTCCTTCACTTCTTCCTCATTTACTTTATTCTTGATAGGGAGAGAAGCCTCGAAGGTGGCATTTAGCCATAATTGTAGAAGCCAGAAAGGCCCAGCCAAGCTTAGTTTTCCTTTCTCTTTGACAGTCTTCAAAAACTCCACACTTTCGCTAATGGATTCATAAAGGTTCGCCAAAACCATTTCGCTTAAACAAAGTTTTTTCCCAGCATGAAGTTGGTTGGCTATGGTAAGGTATTTTTTGGCAACCTGAAGAGAACGAGAGCAAAAGAAAAATTTCGACAACCAGAGGGTCAAAAAGGCTATGTGCTCTACATCAGAGACTTCTGTAGTTGTTTTGTCATAGTAATGAGCAATAAACAAGGAATAGGAGGCATGTTTGGTGTTGAAACCTATAGTATCTTCATCTAAATCAGTAGGGTCGAAGTCTAATCCTATAGGGCTAAGGCCAACTATGGCAGCTATGTCGAAGAAGGTTGGAGTGACCATTCCACAAGGAAGATGGAAGTTGTTGTAGGTGATATCCCAAAAGTAAAGGGAAGCCAGGAGCATGTTTGGGCAATAACTAGGGCCCACCTTCGACAGTTAGATCAAGTCGAAAATGCCAGTTTGCTTCCAGAAATCCCCTTTAGTTTATTCGACCTTAGTCAGCCAGACCAAATAGTCTGAAGGATCTTTTGTCAAAGGGCAACTTCTAAAGATCCTAGCTTGGTTCAAATATGCTAAATCTATTTCTTCAGAAGCTGAGGAGCTCTCAGGATTTTTTGGGGATGTTTCACTAGGTTTGGGTTTTATT
Source organism: Lathyrus tuberosus (assembly GCA_022829125.1). Lineage (NCBI taxonomy): Eukaryota > Viridiplantae > Streptophyta > Magnoliopsida > Fabales > Fabaceae > Lathyrus > Lathyrus tuberosus. The sequence goes on along the minus strand of JALAZF010000157.1, from coordinate 2,160,683 downwards.
CCAGCACCTATGGGTTTTGAATAAGAATACGTAGGGAAAAAATCCTTTAAACGATCAGCGTTAGCATTGGGGTCAGGGAGTGGACCCAACATTGCATGGCAAGTGCCAGAAATAAGAACCGGAATGAGTACCTGGGATTGATAAATGCTTGCTTTCTCTCTTTCATTTGGAGGCTCGGGAATGTATTGTTGATTGCTTACAATCACTGGTCCAGGCAACTCGTGCGCATAAGGAAGAACTGTAGTGTTCTTGGTCTTCTTGGTTTTCTTGTCAGTAGGAGCTTTGCGAGGAGCCATTGATGAGGGAAACAAAGAAATTTCAGAAGAAAGTATGAAGGTTTGAAATGGGTTTGTGAAGAAGAAGAAGGTCAGGAACGTAAAAGTGTTAGAAGATTTGGAAAACAAGTATTTATAGAGGTAAAGATGAGAAAACGTTCCAGTTTTTATATTGATCATGGAACACGTGTCAAGATTTCAACGGTGATGATCAAAGAGTATGGAAAGTTGAGAAAGGCATGGCTAGCTAGGTTTTAGGGTTATGGAGATCATGTATGAACGTGGGATTTAGATGGGACGTTTTTAGGAAAAGTGTAATGATGGATTTTCTTGGGACTTAACAAAAGATCACGTCTTGAAAACCAACATCATTAATGCAGGTAACATGGCGCCGAAATATTTTCGACAGCAAATGATGGTTTCTCCAGAAATAAGTCGAAACATCTTTGCTGGGGGGCAATTTGTAGACATATATTTTCGAGACCATGTCTTGGTAGGAAAAATGATGTTCTTCAACTAAAGAAAATGGCTACAGATGAGGAAGAAAGAAAATGAAAGTGTTCAAAAGAAGTTTTCGACACTTCGACAAGAACAGAATTTCGACATTTCGACATAAACATAAGGAAGTTTTCGTCAGACAAGGTTTAAGGGACATTTGTTACTTTTCGACAATTCGACAGAGTGAAGAGGCGCAACGCTTCGACACAAAGGGAGAATTCAAATTCAAAAGATATGACATTTGGCAGAAGATGCGTGGAAGCTTTAGAAGAAAAAAAGACATGCAGAAGGCCAAGTGTCAAAGATTTAGAATTTTTCCGTTACTAAACAGTTATTGTATTTTTCTATAAATAGGATAGTTGTTGTAGAATTTGAGGGTGTGAAGTCTTGTACTAGATTCCTGTAAATACTCAAAGTACCCATACGAGAGAAAAGAGTTCATTATCTGGAAATGTACGTGTGAAACACCATCTTTTTAAGTTTATAAAAATTCAAAGTCTTTTACAATTGCCTTTACTTTTCCCAGTCATTTATCCTTTATCATTTACTTTATGCAAGTTTTAATTTCATTCAATCTATCTTTTCGCCAGAAGTTGTTATTTAAGTTCCTTTACCAAACCATTCATACATAAAAGAATATAACAAAACAAACCATCAGAACACCATTATCCTAAGAGTTAGATAATTTTGCACATGTATCCCAGGATTTGTGTGGTTGGTCCTACAAGTAACCCAGTTTTATAAGAAATTGGTAAACCAGAGGGTGTTCGCCAAAATCAACAGCGAACACCACCCTATTAAGATCCACTTGCAAAAATCCAGACTTATCCATTCGTATGCCACTACTATTTACCCACTTGCAACCAAAGATTGGAATCTGAAACTTCTCGTAATCAAACACCCAAATGTGCTCAATAACTCCAAAATATGACAGATTTGCATATTTTGGGTTTAAGTCCTTCATACTTGATATGTGCATTGCTTCAGCTAGGACGGTGACACCACTATTTTGTATAGTACTTTTATCATCTTGTTCTTTGGTATAAAATGTGTATCCATTAATTGCGTATGCGCTATGAGAATACACATGCAAACTTGGACCATATGCCAAACATCTCAACCTTTCTGTTACTGAAGCAGGATCTGAAGAGCGCTTCGAATAAATATAATCCTTTAACCATTGTATGAAACTTTGATTGTGCTCTCGTACTATCCAATTTTCATTTCTGTTCTGATTTAATCTTCGGAGTACATCCTTGTGCATCTCAACATATGGCTCAACCTCATTATCATTGTGCAGAACATACAAATGCACTTGATCCCGTTCGTCCCTTGATACTGTCACAATTTTATTTCCAATTAATTTTTTACCATCCTTTTTTTCGAAAATATGAGCTTTGGGGAGTCCAATCGATTGAACATTGGACAAATATTCAGTACAAAACTCAACCGCTTCTTCAACAATGTATCGTTCAACAATACACCCCTCTGGTCGACTTCGGCTTTTCATGTACCCTTTTAATATTTTCATATAACGTTCAGCAGGGTACATCCATCTCATATAAGCTGGTCCACACAATTGTGTCTCTTTCACAAGATGAACAACTAGATGTACCATTATGTCAAAAAAAGAGGGAGGAAAATACATTTCAAGCTCACACAAGGTAATAACTATCTCTTTTTGTAGTGTTGGTAAGATATCGGGATCGATTACCTTACTACAAATTGACCTAAAGAAAAAACACAAATTAGTTATGGCGCTTCTTACTTTCACTGGCAAAATAGAACGTATACCTATTGGTAGAAAGTGTTCCATTATAACATGGCAGTCGTGTGCTTTAAACTCTTCAACGTGAGGTCTTTTATAGACACAAGTCTTCTAACATCTGAAGAGTATCCTTCTGGAGCTTTAACTTCACTCAGAAACTTACACAATATTTTCTTCTCCTTTCTAGATAGAGTAAAAACAGCAGGTGGTAGATATGTTCGTCTTCCTTTCTTCACGGGTGCTAATTCAGTTCTAATCCCCAACGCTACCAAGTCTTTTCTTTCTTTAAGGTTATCCTTAGTCTTTCCTTTTATATTGAGTAACGTACCAATAACACTTTCAAATACATTTTTCTCAATATGCATAACATCGAGAAAATGTCTCACGTACAAAGACTTCCAATATGGCAATTCAAAAAATATCGACCTCTTTTTCCACCCACCTTTGACAACCTTATGTGCAAAAGGTTTGCCAAACTGAGTACGCATATCTTTCACCTTTTTAAAAACTTGGTCACCTGACAACATAGGTGGAGCTCTACCTTGTTCGGTGTCTCCATTGAATTCTTGTCTCCACCCACGGTAGTGATGTTTGGCATTTAAGAATCTACGATGGCCGAGAAAGACATTCTTATGACCAAACTCCAATCGCTTCGAATCTGTTTTATCTTCACAAATAGGACACGCTTTTTCACCTTTTATGCTGTACCCTGATAGATTCCCGTAAGCTGGAAAATCATTAATTGTGCCAAACAACATCGCCCTCAAATTGAAACTTTCTTTCCTATATCCATCATAAACCTCCACACCGTTCTCCCACAATATCTTTAAATCTTCGATCAAAGGTGTCAAGTATACGTCTATGTCATTCCCTGGTTGTTTAGGCCCAGAGATTAACATAGATAACATCATGTACTTACGCTTCATGCATAGCCACGGAGGTAGGTTATAAATCATAAGAATCACAGGCCATGTGGTATGTGAGATACTTTGAAGACCATGCGTGTTCATTCCATCAGTAGATAATGCCAAGCGAAGGTTTCTTGCTTCTTCTCCAAAGTCAGGATAATCATTATCAATTTTCGACCACTGTGGTAAATCAGCCGGATGTCGCAACTTTCCATCAATAATTCTTTCATCTGCATGCCAAGTCAGGTGTCTTGCATCGGTTTCACTACGAAACATGCGCCTAAATCTCGGAATTATAGGAAAATACCATAAGACCTTGGCTGGAGACAATTTTTTCTTATATCGAGACAAACCGCATTTAGGGCACTCAGTTAACGATGCATATTCGTTTCGAAACAAAACGCAATCGTTTGGACAAACATGTATCTTATCATAGCTCATGCCAATAGAGCACAACATTTTTTTGGCCTCATAGGTTCGATTGGGAAGAACATTATCCTCCGGTAGCATTTCTCTCAAAAGGGCCAACAACTCTGTGAAACTTTTATCCGACCATCCATTGCCCGCCTTTAAGTTGTACAACTTCAATACCACAGACAGTCTTATGAATTTAGTGCAACCTTGATAGAGCGGTTTCTCTGCATCGCTTACCAACCTCTGAAACATTTCGGGACAATCATGAAGATCTTCTTCAACTGCTTCTGCAATCTCTTCGACTCGATCACAATCGTATGTTTCCGTGTCTTTGTCATCTGAAGCATAGGTCGTATTACTTTTCCCCTTCGGTTCAACATTCTCGTTAATTTTCTCACCATGATGTATCCAACACTTATAACTTCGATCAATTCCATGCATCAGTAAATGTGATTTCAATCCATCTGCGTCAACCTTACCCACATAACAACAACCCAAGCAAGGATAGTCCATTCGACTGGGGTCTTTAACGTGTTGAACAGCAAACTTAACGAAATCCAATACCCCATTCTCGTACTCTTTGGACAATCGATCGGCATCCATCCATTTTTTATCCATGGTTTTCCTACTTATTAAGGTCAACAAAAACACTATTATATGAGGAATCAAAACATTGAATGAGGAGGAAAGTTATAATAAAACATAGAACATTAAAATAATGAGCAATATTAACACTAACACTAACACTAACCTAAACTAACCTAAACTAAACTAACACAATATATAGCAATAACATTCAAAATAAAAAACCAAAAACTCAATATTATTTCACCCGCTAAAATAATACTATTTCTCCTCATATCAAATATAAGCAAAAGTTGGTAAAAAATTGATATATTTGTACCAAGAACTTTTCAATTTGTCACTATATGCATAATAAGAACACTTCAAAAATAAACAATTTCTTTTTACATTAAAGAATGAACATAATGAAACCGTGGAATGGAAACATTCACTGTGATTGGTGTTGAAGATTCAAATTCAATCTCAAAACTGTATACTCATAAGATCTATGCAACCTCTTTCTGAATCTTCTAGGATGAATTTCATATAAAGAAAAATATGAAACTCACTTAAAACCTAACATAAATAGAAAAACTCTTACCAGAATAGTGGAGCACGATGGAGGATGGTGGAGGACAAAGTAGGAAGGACGACGGCCGGACGGACGACGGCGAGAAAGGACGGACGACGACGGTGAAAGGACGGACGACGGCAGTGGTTTCAACTGGTTCGACGTTCTTGTTCGTAGAAAGAGAGGGAAAAAGGGAAAGAATGAAATGAAAAAGTATAGAATACTGATACCGTTTCAATTTTTATTTTAATTAAGAAGACCTTAGACAACACTTTTAATAAAAGCGCTGTCTAATGTGGGCCTTAGAAAGCGCTGTCTCATATGGGCCTTAGACAGCGCTTTTGATTTTATTTTATTTTTAATTTATAAGACCTTAGACAGCGCTTTTAAGCAAAGCGCTGTCTAATATTTTCCTTTAATTTTTTTTTTAATTTATAAGACCTTAGAAAGCGCTTTCCTAAAAAGTGCTGTCTAAAGTCTTATATTTAGACGCGCTTTAATTTTTCTACGTGAGCAGTTTCCGTGTTTTCTAAATTTTTTAACTTATAGCAGCGCTTTTGTAATAAAGCGCTGCCTATGTAGTGTTGCCAAAGGACACTTTTGGCGTAGTGATATTACATAGAAGAAGTTTGACCCAGTTGATAATAGCCATGTATGAGGCACGAAGTGTGGAGGGGGACATCCAGCATAACCAGTACGCGTTTGCCATGTAGGTGAGTTCATCGTATTATAAGGTCAATTTGAATTTAATTCAGGAAGATGACTTAACTTCGAATCATGTAACAAATTTGGATAGGAATCAGGCATTTGAATCCCATACAAAGAAAGAATAATGCAATAGACGACATTAAAAATGTAATGTACATAATGGTCCGAGGTATAAAAGCAGGATTAAAGCAAAGATATCTACAAATACATCAAGGGATACTAGAGAGGGAGGATTATGGATTGACATATCACAAACTCTAAAAAGAGCCATGATTTTACTTATCGCATGATGGGCTTATACTATTTTACTTGTTAAATTGTAATTCCTAGTGACTAAGTGTCAAAGTCGAATGCCATGTCAGTGTGTCGAAACAGTTTGTTTCACACAGATTTGTTTTGATTTGATTGGATTCTGTTTTATTGGATTAGATATGATTTAGATTAGATTTGATATTTTGGGCTTTAAAGTTTTTGGGCCTTTGTAAATCTAAATCTATATAAAGGGAGTAACCCTTGCATTGTAACACACATTGAGAACAGTTTTCACAGTTGCAGTTGCAAGTGAAAGTTCAATAAAAATAGAAATCCCACAGTTCGTGGGTAACAACAATTCTCCAAATATTTCTCTTCTCTCTCATTCTCGTTTCTTGCTGTTACAGTGTTCTTTTTCTTACTTTGTTCTTTGTTCTTCATTACCATTACGTGCGTTTGTGGGTTGGTGATCAATCTTGAGATCAAGATTGAAGTGGAATTCCCATAGGGTGTGGTGAATTTCCAACATCTGGTATCTAGAGCTCCGGTTGCGATTCAAGGAGGAAAACGTGATGGCGATGAATCATCCGAATGGGCATTTTCCGGCGAGTCTTTCGATTCTCAAGAAAGATAATTATGAGAATTGGTGCAAGCAGATCAAGGTGGTTTTCTGTTATCAAGATCTTTGGGATCTTGTGAAGGAAGGAGTAACACCGCTTGGGGAGAACGCGACGGATGAAGAAAAGGATGCACTTAAAGAATTGAAGAAGAAAGATTATAAAGCGTTGTTTATAATCCATCAATGTGTTGATCCAGATAACTTTGAAAAAGTTAGCGATGCAGAATCAGCAAAAGAAGCATGGGAGATTCTTGAAAAGTCGTTTGGAGGCGCAGAGAAGGTGAAAGAGGTGAGGTTACAAACTCACAAGAGAACCTATGAGTTGCTTCAGATGGAAGACAACGAAAGTATTGCAGATTTCTTCACAAGAGTTACAAAACTTGTGAATCAAATCAAAGTATGTGGAGAAATGCTGACGACGAAAGCAGATGTCTCAAAGATTTTGAGATCGTTGGCTCCTAAGTTCGACCACGTGGTAGTAGCCATAGAAGAGTCAAAAGACTTGTCAGTATTGACGAAGGAAGAGCTTCAAGGGATGCTTGAGTCTCATGAATAAAGGATGGCTGAGAGGGCTGCAGGAAAGTCGAAGAGTGATATGGCTTTGCAGGCGCAGTCAGAAAAGGAAAGGAAAGGCAAAGGAAACGTGAATGGCAACAAAGATAGAGGAGGCAGTAATTCGACTCAGAAGAAACCTTGGAACCAAGACAACCAAAAAGGTGGTGCTGCAGGTAGAGGAAGAGGTGGTGGTCGAAAGACAGACAAAAGTCACATTCAATGTTTCAATGGTCAAAAGTATAGCCATTATGTCAGTAACTGTCCAGAAAAGAAGAAAAATCAAGAAACTGATGCAAATCTGGCGAAGCATGAAGAAGAAGAAATGTTGCTAATGGTCACAATGAAAGATGAAGAGAGATTCCAAGATCAGTGGTACTTGGACTCGGGATGCTCATCACACATGACTGGAAGGAAAGATTGGTTTGTCAACATGAAGCCCTCGTCGAAGAACACGATGAAGTTTGCAAATGACAACACTCTAGCAGCTGAAGGTGTTGGTGATGTTCTGATTATGAGGAAAGATGGCAAAAGGTCAACAATTTCCAATGTGTTGTACATTCCAGGCATGAAGAGTAATTTGCTCAGTATAGGGCAGCTTGTCGAAAAGAACTACAAGGTAGTTGTCGAAGACAAGATGATGAGAGTTCTCGACGCAGGTGGTAGGTTGATCTTGAAGGCTCCAATGTCTCAGAATAGGACCTTCAAGATTGAACTCAATGTGATGGAGCACAAGTGTCTAGCAACAGCAGCCAGTAGAGATGAGTGGTTATGGCACTTTCGACTAGGCCATCTCAATTTCAATGACATCAGGGAGCTGAAGAGAAGAAATATGGTGTCAGGATTACCAGAAATCGACATTCCTAGTGAAGTTTGTGAAGAGTGTGTTCAGTCGAAACAACACAAGAATAGCTTCAACAAGGATGCAGGAAGGAAGTCGAAGGCAATTCTTGAAGTCATATACTCTGATGTATGTGGTCCAATCCAGGTGGATTCGATTGGTGGCAACATATATTTTGTCACGTTTATAGATGACTTCAGTCGAAAATTATGGACTTATCTCATCAAGAAGAAAAGTGATGTGTTTGAGGTATTTGTCAGATTCAAATCCATGGTCGAAAGACAGAGTGGTCGAAGGTTGAAAACTCTGAGAACTGATGGTGGTGGAGAATATGTGTCGAAAGAGTTCGATGCATTATGTAGAAAAGAAGGGATTGTGCATGAGGTGGTGCCACCTTACACTCCACAGCAGAATGGGATTGCAGAACGCAAGAACAGAACCATCATGAACATGGTAAGAAGTATGTTGAATGGAAAACATCTACCCAAAGAATTATGGGGAGAAGCAGTTTCGACAGCAACATATCTTTTGAACAGATGTCCGACAAAGAAGCTTGAAGGAGTCACACCAGAAGAATGTTGGTCTGGTGACAAGCCAAGCCTCAGTCACTTAAAGGTGTTTGGATCTATAGCACATAGATATGTGCCAGATCAGTTGAGAAGGAAGCTTGATGACAAGTCGAATCAGATAATCTTGATAGGATATCATTCGACTAGAGGTTACAAGCTGTTCGACCTAGTGAATAAGCAGGTAGTGATCAGCAGGGACGTGATCATAGATGAGCTTAAAGAATGGGATTGGACAAAGAATGCTAAGAAGGATTCAGTGAGAATCTATTGTGAAGAACCAGCCACTGAAGTCGAAAGAGAAGTTCGACAGAAACCAGTTGCAGATGAAGCGGGTTCAAGCAGACCTCGACGAACAAGACACATGCCTGCAAGGTTGCAAGAATGTGTAATTACATCAGATGATGTGGTCGATGAAGAGGGTGAGCTGGTACATTATGCTTTCTATGCGGATGTCAAACCAGTCAATGCAGCTGAGGCATTGAAAGATTCGAAGTGGGTGAAAGCAATGAATGAAGAGTTAGAATCCATCGAAGTCAACAACACATGGTCACTTGTCGAATTGCCTCAAGACAAGAAGGCAATTGATGTGAAGTGGGTTTACAAAGTGAAAGTGAATCCCAGAGGAGAAGTAACTCGACACAAGGCGAGACTTGTGGCGAAAGGATTTCTTCAGAAGGAAGGAATAGACTTCGATGAAGTGTTTGCACCTGTTGCTAGGATCGAAACAATCAGGTTGGTTGTTGGTCTAGCAAATATGAATAATTGGCACACATGTCAGATGGACGTGAAGTGTGCATTCCTTAATGGTCCCCTAGACGAAGAAGTTTATGTCGCACAACCAGCTGGGTATGTGAAACAAGGCGAAGAAGGAAAGGTGTACAGGCTGCATAATGCCCTGTATGGACTTAAGCAAGCTCCAAGAGCTTGGAATAAGAAAATCGACAGCTTCTTAAGGGAGAAGGAATTTGTGAAGTGTACGACAGAGCATGAAGTATATGTAAGAAGAAGCAATGACGAATTGCTTATACTATGTCTCTATGTCGATGATTTGTTGATAGCAGGAAGTTGCAAGAAGGAGATCGAAGATTTCAAACATGACCTAAGTGAGGAGTTTGAAATGTCAGACTTGGGAAATCTCTCATATTTCCTTGGCATCGAGTTCTACAAGACTAGTAGAGGTTTGATGATGCACCAACGAAGATATGCAGGCGAAATACTCAAGAGATTTGAGATGCAAGATTGCAACTCAACTTCGACTCTAGCTGAGACCAGACTGCAGCTGTCGAAGGATCCAGACGAAGATGATGTCGACCCAACCCAATATAGAAGACTTATTGGGTCACTTAGATACCTTTGTCACACAAGGCCTGACTTAGCATACAGTGTTGGTATGGTAAGTAGATTCATGCAGAAGCCAAAGGTATCACACCTAACAGCGACGAAGAGGATACTGAGGTATCTGAAAGGGACTCTCGACTATGGCATTTTATTTCCTGCAGCTGATGAAGGGAAAGAATGCAAGTTAGTGGGATACACAGACTCTAGCTGGTGTAGTGATGCTGAGGATAGAAAATCCACAGCTGGATATGTGTTTATGTTAGGTGGTGCACCAGTTGCTTGGAGTTCGAGAAAGGAGCCAGTAGTGGCATTGTCATCATGCGAAGCAGAATACATAGCTGTTTCTCTTTGTGCATGTCAAGCAACATGGATGGTGAACTTGGTAGAAGAGATTACAGGGAAGAATCATGGAGCAATTACCATGAAGATCGACAGCATGTCAGCTATCAATTTGGCAAAGAATCCAATAGCTCATGGTCGAAGCAAGCACATCGAAATGAGGTTCCACTATCTTCGAGAGCAGGTAGCAGAAGGGAAGATGAATTTGGAACACTGCAGAACTGAGAATCAGATTGCAGATATCATGACGAAGGGAGTGCAGGTCGAAGCCTTCAGAAGACTAAGAGCCATGATGAATGTAGACAGCTTAGGCACAATGAATTAGGTGGTGTGTTAAATTGTAATTCCTAGTGACTAAGTGTCAAAGTCGAATGCCATGTCAGTGTGTCGAAACAGTTTGTTTCACACAGATTTGTTTTGATTTGATTGGATTCTGTTTTATTAGATTAGATATGATTTAGATTTGATTTGATATTTTGGGCTTTAAAGGTTTTGGGCCTTTGTAAATCTAAATCTATATAAAGGGAGTAACCCTTGCATTGTAACACACATTGAGAACAGTTTTCACAGTTGCAGTTGCAAGTGAAAGTTCAATAAAAATAGAAATCCCACAGTTCGTGGGTAACAACAATTCTCCAAATATTTCTCTTCTCTCTCATTCTCGTTTCTTGCTGTTACAGTGTTCTTCTTCTTACTTTGTTCTTTGTTCTTCATTACCATTACGTGCGTTTGTGGGTTGGTGATCAATCTTGAGATCAAGATTGAAGTGGAATTCCCATAGGGTGTGGTGAATTTCCAACATTACTCACTAGAAACACATCAACGAAATTTATAATGCTAGATCTTTATATATCTAGCTTGAGGTTCCAATATCTAATTTGTTGGAGATTATAAGTAGTTTATTCATTTATGACCATAATAGAAGAAAGAATTCACAAAGATTAATCAATATCCATCCATCTTAATTTTGATTATTATTCATCTTCGGTAAAAGAGAAAGAAGTAGAATGAAGAGCAAAAGCAAAATATTCTTTAGTTTGCACATTGTGGGTTGATGCCACATGAGTTGAGTAAGAGGGAAAGAAGTTACAAATTACTTCATAAGATAACAACAACGACTCTTCTAACCATAAAGTCTAAATAAATCATGTTTACAAAGATGGAGAGGCTTGGTTGAGGAAATAACCAGAGAGCTCATGAAAATTACGATTAAAAGTGTAGGATACGGGAGTGGTTTGGAATTTAAAGTGGTGAGTTTAATACAATTATTGAAGAAATTGAAACATACAATTTCATAAACGCAAGTAATTATTACATTATGAATAAGGTGAAAATAAATTTAATAAAATGAAAGTAATTTTAGAAAATTGAACATATCTTCAACTAAAAGTCTTGTAAATATGTTAGCTCATTGATAAAAATAGGAATTTTACTTTTTTTGATATGGTAATCCTCAAGTTGATGTTTCATACATAGAAATTGAGTTTTATAGTTTTATGCGGATATATACTATGCTTCACATGTTGATATATACTATATAATAAAAGATTGTCTTTCGATCGACTAATAGATTAGATTTTTCAGATAGGAATTGACAACTTTCACTAGTGCTTTATCTTTTAATTCTATCTCTAATATTGTTAGCATCACATGAACATGTTAACTTTTAATTAATTAATTTCTTGTAAAACAAGTCATGGTTAGTAGTTCATTTCAAATATCTAAATATTCTCCTAATAAGAGTTAAATGAGATTCTCTAAGATCTAATTGAAAGCTAACACATGATTAAACACTTAATATAATATTTGTTATAAGGGTCGTAAGATAAAGAAGATATAATATCCCTTAATACCTTTCGATTTACCTTTGAAATAGTCTTATGATTTTCAAGGTTGTAGGTAGACTGCATAGGTGTTAGCATGAGTTTGCAATCCTTAGAGTAAAATTTATTTAATAGTTATTTGGTATACTTCATTTATTGTATATAAACTTCAGTAGAATATTGATTTATTTAAATACAAAGAAAGATAATTAGTTCTCATGTCATACTCATTTCAAATTTGTTATATTAGTGTGGTGGTTTGACATCACTACCTTCTCCTCGTACGCTCCTTCTCAAAGTGAGAGAGTGTGCTGACAAGGAGGCTATTATTTCAAATAGTGATCTTAGCATGTGTACATATTCGTTGAAAGTTATAATAAAATGGTAAGAGATAGTGAGTATTCACTACTAGGAAAAATTCATTTTATGACAATGATTTCACCTCACTTATCAAAAAAGCGAGGTGTAATTACTAGACACGTCATATATTGTTTTTTAAATATACAATCTATTATGTCGGTTTATTTAAAAACCGAGGGATAAACTTATTCAGGATACATACTTCAAATCCCAGCAACTTCAGATTATACTTTTGTTTCATTAAAAGTGGCGCATTCCTAAATATTTAATTAGTAATTTAAAAATAAGCCACGTTTTACCTCGATTTTATTTTCCAACCGAGATGAATTTGTTTCTCTGATATATATATATATATATATATATATGGGTCAGGATCAAATGACACCACAGTGATAAACTTAGTAACATAACACTCGTGGTAACTCTTTACCGCATATACGTATAACAAAATCCACCGTTGGATTGAAATGCATTATCATATAGATTATCTCTATAAAATTTTGAAGGGAAATCGCGAATCAAAACGCAGCGGAAATTAAAATTTCCCTTTAGCGTTCCTTACGAAAGATCATGATCAGTGATAGAATGGTTACCTCTTGTGGCGATGAAACCTTTGATTGAATCAAAGGAATGATCACGAGCGATGTACGATGAACATCGCCTCTACTCAGTTCACACGAACAACTTCCTTTAGTCTGAGTGCTAGCTTCTACGATTGAAGGCTTTGAGTGAGAGATAGAGAGAAGGAAAATACGTCTAGGGTTTCACAACTGAATTTTCATCAAGTGTTTATGCTTCTGCACAAGGGTTATATTTATAGAATCACTTGTGTGGACTGCAAGCTGAAACACCCACTTAAGTGCACGCACACCATATCTTATGATGTATCACTTAAGCACGCGGTACCTTACCACAATCCGTATTCCACTTAAGTGCACCGTACCTTACGGTGTTACATATTTACTTAAGTACACCGTACCATACGATGTGCCTTATTTACTCTACCTCTTATCAAACTGCCCTTATGTGTGTGACCCTGTAGGATTTCACGACGTTGGTAATTATATTAAATCAAGTATTTAACATAATAAACAGTGAGCGGTATATAGCAATACATCACTGCTACCCAAGTCATGAAATTGTCATGTGATCTGACAAAACCTTTTGTGATAGTGCTTGTGTGTACAATTGCCCTTTTTCCCTTATGTCTATATTGAACACAAGGCATATACCGTGTCATCCTTGTTCAGTTCAATATTGGGCCCTGTTGCGGTGAGAATCGGATATCAAGCTATTAATTAACTTGAATCACATATCTTTGAAATTCACCACCGAGCTTTGATTTATCCACAGGAAAGGGTAAAGATCGAAGAAAACTCTAAATGCGTTATGTGAAGACACAGCTAAGAGATCTAAGGTTCGGGGGTTGGTTATACCTAGGGAAGATGTTAGCATCCTAAGTATCTGTAGTACTCTTCAGGAACCTTTTGTTAGTATTTGTGTTATGTTATGTTTGCTTGCTAAGGGATCTATGCTAAGGGTAATATAAAGACCTATGGTAAAGACCAAGGTGCTAAAGGTAAAGACCTAAGGGTATATACACTAAGTATGCTCGCCAAGACATTGCATCTCGTGCCTACGTATCCTAATAAGGATGGAATCAGAGCATTCGTAGTTCACCTAACTAGGGATGAGGAACTTTTGATAATGATCAAGGTTCCTAGGGGAATGAGTATTCATGATCATGATACTCACATAGAGTTAAAGAACTCTCTAAGTCTAAGTTGAAAGGGTAAGTCTAAGAGGTTAACTTTGAACAAAGTCAAAAGGGAAGTGAATACTCATTATGATGAGAATCACATAGAGTTTAAGAACTCTACCTTAATTTCTAAGTTAAAGGGGTGAATGGCTCTAATAAGGCCAAAGTGGAAATGGAACATCATGATGATGCTCACATAGAGTTGAAGAACTCTAGGTCAATCCTAAGTTATAAGGTAAGTGGCTCTAATGAGGCCAAGGAGGGAAGTAAGCAACTATGATGATAGTGCTTACATGAGAAGGTAAGGATCCTAACCTAAAGTAGGTCAAGGAGGAAGTGGCTCTAATGAGGCCAAGGGATTGATCCTAATGAAGTCAAGGGAAGGTAAAGGCTCTAATGAGGCTAAGAGAAGATGAGCTATCTATAACATTAAAGTCAATAGAGAGACTTTTCTTTGGAAGGATAGGAACAAAGGGGGTTAAGGAGAAGAGCTAATTAGCTAGCCTCACTTAAGGGGATAACTTAATAAAGTTGGAAAGTAGAAGATAACAATTGGTATTCTCACATAAATTAATGATGGTAAAAACACATGGATATAATACATGGATGATGATGGTGAATGTGATGACATTCAAGGTAGTACTTAAGAAGGTATGCAAGTATTATGTTAACACATAAGGATTATTCATTAATGAACAAGGTAAACACCTAAAGGGAACATGATACAAGTCTATACATATTGATCAATTAGGTAATGACCTAACAGGGTACTATGGTTGGATATAACTTTATACAAGAGGGAAAGTATCACCTAAGTTGTATTTGAGTTTATCTTTTAAGAAAGGGAAAAGTTAAGTGTTTTAGGCACATATGTACATTGTGTGACCTAAGTTGATAGTTTGTATATGTTATAAACATGAAGAAAAAGTTCTAAATGTAGGTAAGAACCTATCTAAGTTTTCAAGAGGGATGGTGAAAGTTTACATGTTTTAACATAAACAAATACACTTAAAAGTGCACCTAAGACAATTATACAAATGGTACAAGTTCAAGTTAGGACTCAAGGGTTTAAAACACGTTAAAACAAGTTTGTACAAAACCTAGAAACACTAAGAAAAATAAGGGATGCAAAAGAAATAAAAAACATTTCTATAAAAGCCTTAAAATCTACACATTTTGCACATGAATAACTAATCTAAAATTTAATATTCTTGGAGAATCTTCAATGCTATAAGAAAGTAGGCAGCAAGATGAAAATAATGAAAAAAGAATAGGCTCAAAAGCATAAAAGTTGAAGGAGTTATGGCTTGGTGAAATTGTGAAACAAAACAAATAAATTAAATGTTAAAAATAAAGGGAAATGCCCTAGTAGGTGTTGAAACCACGCACCTAGTATTACAACTCAAAAGGATTACCAACCCAACCAAAGCGGGCGTTGTAATAAAACATGGACCAAAGATAATATATTTGAAATCAACTAAGTCAGAAAAATAAAACAAAAGGACTGGGGCGAGGGGGATTCGAACCCCAGTCCTTGGCATGGCAACCACTCTTAAACCCTCATCCTTATCCAGCATTACTATGCTCTCATCCAATTTCCATATGGCAAAGAAAATATATGTAATACACATACTATAAAATGGACACCTCAGCGCCACCTCATGCCTACTCAGCGCCATCTCATTCTCTCTTCTTCTCTTTTCTTTCCTTCTTCTTCTTCTTCTTCTTCTTCTTCTTCTCACTCGTGCCTCAACTTCATAGATTCGAAACTCCCTGCTCACTCATTGGATTGGGGTGTTCTAGTACTTTTTGGAAAGCCCCAAGTATGCTTTACAATGTTCAGGTTCACTCCAGGTCTTGAATCCAAAGGGATCATGATGAAAAACGTGGTTGAAGTTGGCTGCAAATTAGGGCAAAAATGTGAAATTTCACTAAGTCCTAAACTTGACTTAAACTTCCAAGCCTCATAACTTAAAATTTAAGCCTCTTTTGGGGTATGACCCTCTAATACACTTTAAAGTTCATAATGAGGGCTTCAAATTGAGCTTTAGATCACAAAAAAATGGATGTGTGGATTGAAAGTTATGACTCTTCAAAGTTCACATAAGGACTAGGATTTTTTCACACTTAGAAAAATTTCATTCATCCAACTTTGCCCTTTTTGCAAGAAACCTCTTAAATCTTGATTTCTCATGCTCCAATTCAAAGATCAACATGTCTTGATGGAATATGACTTGAATACTTCATCTTGGACCCAAAATACCAAAAGTCAAAGGTTTTGACTTTTCAGATGAAACCCTAATTTCTTCATGAATTCAACTGTGTGATCCTTGATGATCTTACTTCCGCAAACTTCCCAAACCTCAATAGATTACTTTCAAGGGTGTATATGAACATATGGAATCATGTCCCGAGACTTGGGACCATGCCTTGGTCAAAAGTCAAAGGCATGGTTGACTTTTCCTGATAAAACCCTAATTTGGAGCCAGATGAACTTGAGGCTCATTGCACTTGTGATGGGAGCCAAACACACTTGATTTCTTGATGAATAAAGTCTCTTAAATGTATGTAAGCTCAATTGGTTGATGAAACAATTAAGACATTGATTGATCACACCAAGGTTCCCTTGTAATTCTTCAGGTCAAAACCCTAATTTTCACAACTCCTGATTTTATGGTTCCTCTCTGATTTCTCTTGATCCAATCACATGAGGTCATGGAATATGACTTAAAAACTTCATGGTTAGCCATCAAGGCCAAAGGTTGACCTTTTGGGAGTCTCAGTTGATTTCTTGACCAAATGAATTCAAGCACCTCTCCCAATCATCTAGGGAGCACATGGGATGGATGTATTGAGCCAAAAAGTGTCTTATTAAGCCTTGAAAAGTATGATAGTTTGGCTTGTGTATCTTGCTCTTTCCTTGTGCAAAACCCTAGATTTTAAATAGAAGAACGAACTAGCAAAATATGGTGGTTAGTTGACAATGCATAAATGATTGATCCCTAATGCAAATGCAAAGATGTCATGACATCTAAGGGGTAAAATTTGGGGTATAACAGTTGCCCCTATTTAAATAACTTTACCGGATGGCACGAGTGATGATAATCTTCGTGAAATCAAGGTGAAAGGTATTTAAATATAGCAAACCGAAAATTTTGCCCTTAGATGCAGTGCATATGCTAAGGACAGGCAGAAACATGCAAATGCTGACATGCGATGAACTTCTAATATGATGATATGATGGAATGATGGTGCAAAATGCTGACAAAACAAGACAAAAAGGGCAAATGTCAACAACCCAAAGATAAGATTTACTGGGGAATGACTGAGAAGTCACTGGGGATTTATAAAAAACTATGGAGAACTCCAAAGACCCTTACTAGAGATGGAATTCAGACAGGTATTCTCCACTTGGGAAAGATCCAGGGAGATGAGCGATAGGTTTAGATATGACCGGACGACTTCGGAGACAGCAAAAAAGGTAAACAAGACTCTTTACTGGGGATGAAACCAGAAAAAAGACATGATCTCCACCGGGGATCAATTTGAAACAGAAGGATAGACACCCAACAAAAGATTTTCTGGGGATTTCTTATATTGAAGAGTTCAAACGAGATCTTCAAGAAAAAACCAGAAAAGACAGAGGTAAACACAAACTCTGCATGCGCCAAATGATGATAATCACAAGGACTTTCAAAGAAATACTGGTAATGACCAATCTCAAGATGCCAATAATGATTGGACTTAGAAAACATGCCAGTAATTACTGGACTAAGGGTGCTGATGATGATTAGGCCTTCAAAAAATGCCAGTAAACACTGGACTTTTACCGGGATATTGGTAATGACCAAACCTCTGCTGGGGATAAGATTGTAAGATACCAATAATGATTGGATGAAAAATATGCCAGTGAACACTGGACTGATACGATACCGATAATGATCGATATTTGAAACAATGCCAGTAAACACTGGACTTGAGATACCAATGATGATTGGATCTTGAGAAAAGGGACATTTAGTTATGACTAACCAATTAAGATTGGATTTTAAATAATGCCAGTAAATACTGGACTTTAGATATCAATAATGATTGATTTGAGGTAATGCCAGTGGACACTGGACTTAGAGTACCGAAGAAACAGGTCTTTAGACGATGCCAGTAAACACTGGACTTTATAATACCAATAGTGATTGGATTTTTTTCAAAACACTGAAAACTAGACTCAAACGATACCGATGATGATCAATATTTGGAACCATGCCAGTAAATACTTGACTTTACAATACCAATAATGATTGGGTTTAAAACATGCCAGTAAACACTGGACTTAATGATACCGATGATGATTGATAGTAAAACATGCCAGTAAACACTGGTCTTTTTGCAAATACCAATAATGATTAGCCTGCTGACAGAGTTTAAACAACAAATGGGACCTTACCGGGATTGCATAGTGATGACTAAGTTTCTCAGGGAATAAGGATGATAACCAAATTTGACGCATGCTGGTGATAACCGGACGCAAGTAGGACTGAGACGACGAACCACGAACTCAAAAGGATACGTACTGAGACCAGGTTAAGGTAAAAGAGGTAAAGACCCAAAAGAAACACACCAAATGCTAAAATGCACATGATATGGTATGATGCGAATGCTCAATGATATACAAGAGACAACTCTGACGAGAGGCTAAGAGACTGGGGAAAGGGGAAATGGATAACATATCCACTTTAATGAGCCATACTGAATATGAAGAGAATAGTCGCTCAAGGGTCTAATAGGAAATGTTATTCTTTCACTTGAGGAGGTAAAGACTTTCCACCTTCAACAAACATCTGTGGATGATACTGGGGAGAAATCTTTTGTATCATGGTGATCAGTCATCACTGAAATGTCCAATCCAAGAGGCATTGCCAGCTAATATTGCTTCATTGGGGATCAGACCCCAGATGGTTTAACAGTGCTCCCGTCACGACAAGAATCGCTGGGGGAGCATGTGATTTTGCTAAATCGTCCCAAGAGCCAAAGTAGATTATGTTTTCATTGTGTTTTCATAAAAGATTTGTTTTTATTTCAAAATTTTCCGCTTTCAAAACCATTATTAATAAATAAATGAAGTTTTGCATAATAAGAAAAGAGTAGAGAAATGATAAATATCAAACAATGAATGGTTCAAAATCTGATTTTATTAGAATGGCAACTTGTAAATGGCAGAATTCCATGGAACATTACAATTAGGAAATGGCAATAAGAGAAAGGTTACATTGTATTCAATGACCACTACTATCCCTAATGACTAAGAATCCTCCAAAGCCTTGCTGCTGATGAAAGCGAATGAACTTGAACTTCTGCTTGAATTCCTTAGTATTGGTGACAACCCTTCTAACACAGTGAAACACCTTTTGTCCCTAAATTTTGCCTGAGTCTCCTTCATAGGTTATGACCCACCGGGATACCCCTTTTTTTTTGCCTAAGTCGCCATTTCTGGTTTTCGACTTAGCGAGCTCTTTTTATTTATTTAATCCTTAACTTTTTCCTGAGTCTCCTTCATGGGTTATGACCCACCGGGATACCCTTTTTTTTTGCCTAAGTCGCCATTTCTGGTTTTTGACTTAGCGGGCTTTTAGGCGTAATATTTTCTTACTGCGTCAGCATTTACAGGGTGTGAGAGTTATTCACCATCCATCGTCATAAGAATTAGGGAACCTCATGAGAATACCGTCTTTACCACAAATGGGCCTTCATAATTAGGCGCCCATTTTCCAAGTACATCCCTTTGAGATGGCAAGATCTTTTTGAGTACGAGTTCCCTTTCTTGGAATTCACGAACACGGTCCTTCTTATCAAATGCCTTTTTCATCCTTTTTTGATACAAATGACCATGACACATCGCAGTCAGACGCTTCTCATCGATGAGGTTCAGCTGATCATATATTTCTTGGACCCACTTCGCTTCATCAAGCTTAGTCTCCATCAGAATTCTCAAAGATGGTATCTCTACTTCAATGGGAAGAACAACATTCATCCCATACACCAAAGAAAAGGGATTTGCCCCTGTCGAAGTCCGAACCGAAGTTCTATACCCATGCAAGGCAAATGGTAACATCTCAGGCCAATCTTTATAAGTCTTGACCATTTTCTGCAATATCTTTTTGATATTCTTGTTAGCAGCTTCGACAGCTCCATTCATCTTGGGACGGTAAGGTGAAGAATTATGATGTTCAATTTTGAAGCTATCACACAACTCCTTCATTGTCTTGTTGTTCAAATTTGTTCCATTATCTGTTATGATCCTATTTGGAATTCCATAACGACAGATAATCTGGTTCTTGATGAAGCGGGCAACCACTTGCTTGGTCACGTTGGTGTAGGAGGCAGCCTCAACCCACTTTGTGAAGTAGTCAATAGCCACTAAGATGAATCGATGACCATTAGAAGCTTTTGGCTCAATTGCCCCAATCATGTCAATGCCCCACATGGAGAATGGCCAAGGTGATGACAACACATTCAACAATGTTGGAGGTACATGCACCTTGTCAGCATAAAATTGGCATTTGTGGCATTTTATGGCATATTGGATGCAATCAGTCTCCATAGTTAACCAATAATATCCCACCCTCAAGGTCTTCTTAACCATGGCATGCCCATTGGAGTGAGTGCCAAATGTTCCTTCGTGAATGTCTTGAATTAACAGGTCTGTTTCTCGTTTGTCAACACATCTTAGTAAAACCATGTCGTGATTCCTTTTGTATAACA
Source organism: Lathyrus tuberosus (assembly GCA_022829125.1). Classification (NCBI taxonomy): domain Eukaryota; kingdom Viridiplantae; phylum Streptophyta; class Magnoliopsida; order Fabales; family Fabaceae; genus Lathyrus; species Lathyrus tuberosus. Next base: position 2,139,766 of record JALAZF010000157.1, on the reverse strand, counting down.
CCTCATTACTGAGGAAAAACTTGGACGACAGCCTCCTCAAAGTCTTCTTATCAAGAGTTGAAGCATTAGCAGTATATTCTTGGTTCTTCAGATAATTTCTGATGTTATGAAACCATGGTTTCCCATCCACCTCTTCTTCAACCAACTAGCAATTGACTGGTTCTGTCTTGCGCTCAATTCTAATCAATGGCACCTCATTAACAAACCTAACCTTCCACATTGAACCTAACATGGATAAAGCATCAGCTATGCGGTTTTCTGATCGTGGGACATGACGGAAAGTGATCTCATCAAAGTAATTGATCATCTCCACAATATAAGCACGGTATGGGACCAACTTCTCATCTTTAGTTTTCCATTCACCTTTGACTTGGTAGATAACTAGAGCAGATCCCCGCTGACCTCCAAAATCTTGATTCTTAGATCAATAGCTGCTTCCAATCTTAGAATGCACGCTTCATATTCAGCAATGTTGTTCGTACATTCAAAATCTAACCTTACTGTAAACGGGGTATAACCACCATCAGGGTTTAACAACACAACACCTACACCATGCCCACTGTAGTTAGAAGAACCGTCATACATCATTTTCCAACAGGAACCAGGTTCAGGATCCTCATCGGGACCTTGCTCTTCACAATCTTTCTTTATCAACATAATGTCTTCATTTGGGAAATCAAACTTGAGGGGTTCATAGTCCTCCACAGGCTGATCTGCAAGGTAATCTGACAGGACACTTTCCTTGATAGACTCTGAGTGACGTGCTGAATATCATACTCTGATAGGAGCATGTGCCAACGGGCAAGTCTTCCAGTTTGAGCAGACTTTTCAAAGATATACTTTATTGGGTCCATTTTTTAGATTTATAATGTAGTATGACATATCAGGTACTGCCTTAAATGCCTGGTGGCCTATGCTAAAGCACAAAGAGTCTTTTCCAAAAGTGAATATCGACTTTCACAATCAGTAAACTTCTTGCTCAAGTGGTAAATGGCATGCTCTTTACGCCCAGATTCATCGTGTTGGCCCAGAACACAGCCCATTGATCCTTCCAATACAGTCAGATACATGAATAGGGGTTTCCCTGGAACAGGTGGGACCAAGATTGGTGGTGCTTGCAAATAACTCTTAATTCTGTCAAAGGCCTGCTGGCAGTCAAAGTTCCACTTTACAGTTTGGTCTTTTCGAAGCAGCTTGAAGATCGGCTCACAAGTGGGAGTCATATTGGAGATAAACCTGGAGATGTAATTCAAATGACCAAGAAAACCTCTTACTTGAGACTCAGTTTGTGGAGCTGGCATTTCGTAGATAGTTCGCACTTTATCAGGGTCTACCTCGATCCCTCGTTGAATAACAATAAAACCGAGCAACTTTCCTGATCTAACACCGAAGGTACATTTGGTAGGGTTCAACCTCAATTGATACTTCCAGAGTCTTTTGAACAGTTTTTGAAGGTGATCCAAATGGTCCTTCTCACTCTGGGATTTAGCAATTATATCATCAACATACACTTCGATTTCTTTATGCATCATATCATGAAAAAGAGTCACCATAGCTCTTTGATATGTTGCCCCTGCATTTTTCAAACCAAAGGGCATGACCTTGTAGCAATAAGTTCCCCAAGGAGTGATGAACATGGTTTTGTCCATGTCGGCATGATCTATTCTAATCTGGTTGTAGTCGGAGAAACCATCCATAGAGGAGAAAACTGTAAAACGGGTCGTATTATCCACAAGAGTGTCAATATGCGGCAGAGGGAAGTTGTCCTTTGGACTTTCTTTGTTAAGATCCCTATAATCCACACACATTCGCACTTTACCATTCTTTTTCATCACGGGCAAAATGTTGGCCACCCATTCAGGGTATTTTGAGACTGCCAGAAATCCTGCATCGAGTTGCCGTTTGACCTCATCCCTGATCTTGAGAGCCATGTCAAGTCTACTTCTTTGGAGCTTCTGTTTCACTGGCGAGCATTCAGGCTTGAGTGGCAGTTTATGAACTACTATGTCTGTATCCAAACCAGACATGTCCTGATAGGACCATGCAAACACATCCACATATTCTTTAAGAAGCTTTATCAACCGTTGTCTGATCTCTGCCCCTAGCATTGCCCCAATCTTGACTTCCTTCTTGTCCTCATTGGTACCAAGATTAATAGTATCAACTTGTTCCTCATGTGGCTGAAGGTCCGTGTACTCGTACTCACACATTTTTGCCAACTCATCTGTGACTTCATAACCTTCTTCTCCCTCTTCCTCAACTTGGTAAATGGGTGAGTCAAAGTCAATGGTGAAAGTAGGGTCATCAAATACAACAGGTTTGTGGATTATTCTGCATGGTGGAGGGACTTATTTTAATAAAATGCACAAAATTAAATGCAAGGAGAACATTTTTGGTATTTTTGAAAAAGATTGCCATTTTCCCTTTAAAGCGAAAACGGTAAATGAAAACAAAATAGTTTAATAAAACATCTTCATTGATTAATAAAAGTTGAAAGTGGTGGCCCATACAAAATAGTCCGATAGCCTTGGGCACGTCTATGGAATTGAAAACAAACAACAAAAACAAACATATTACTCTGGCTCAGGGAACAACACAGTGATCTCAATAGCTTCCCAATTATCTAGTGCGGCGTCACACTGAAACACCAAATGGCTGACATCCTCATCTTCCTCATCTTCTATCATGGCATTGACCTGATATCCTTTACTGACGAACACTTCCTGGATTTCCTTTAGTCGCATTGTTGTAGAAGCATATGCTTTACCACAAGTTGGTTTGTAACCCAACCCTTGATACTTTTTCCTTTCTTGAACTTCAATAACCTTGCCCCACCCTGCGGGAACACTTTCTTAGAGGGAAGATTGGATACTCTTGAACGAAACAAAAGATGGATTACTCGGGACCACTGGCTCTTCAATGTCCAACATGACAGCATTGGCTATTTCAAGGGCCTGGAAAGAAGTTTCCAAAGCATCCTCATTAGCCTCTATGTAGCGGAAGGAGGACAAATTACTGACCGTCAGGTCCTCTTCACCATGTATGATAACCAGCTTATCATCAATCATGAATTTCATCTTTTGGTGTAATGTTGAAGTTACAGCACCAGCTTCATGGATCCATGGCCTTCCAAGTAGGCAGCTGTAGGTAGGATTAATGTCCAACACTTGGAATGTGATATTGAAAACATGCGGGCCAATTAAGATTGGTAGCTCAACTTCACCCATTAGAGATCTTCGTGAACCATAAAAAGCTTTGACAACCAGGGAAGTAGGTTTCATTTCATCCCCTTTGTAAGCCAACTTTTCAAGTGTTCTTTTAGGTAAAACATTTAGAGAGGATCCAGTGTCCACGAGGACTCTTGCCAAAGTGTGTTCTTGACATTTCACGGACATATGTAAAGCAAGGTTATGATTTTGACCTTCTCTAGGTAACTCCTCCTTGCTAAAGCTGGGGGTGTTACAAGCAGTGATATTTGCGATTATACTGTCAAACTGGCCGGTAGTGATATCTTGAGCAACATGGGCTTGGGCCAATAACTTCTGTAAAGCAGCTCGGTGAGTAAGTGAATTCAACAACAGAGACAAGATTGAAATTTTAGAGGGAGTCTGGTGAAGCTGATCCACCACTTTATAGTCACTTCTTTTGATGATCCTCAGAAACTCAGCATCTTCTTCACTTGTAACCACTTCCTTTTCCTTGTCCTTGAAAGGCACATGAGCAACAATTTCTTTGGGCGTAGTCCCTTTGAAGAGGGGATTGTAAACTCGACCACTTCGTGTCATCTTTCTAGCCCCAGCTATATTAGTTACTTCCTCACTAGTAGTCTCACCTCTTTCCTTGGAACCACACTTCCAGACTCTTTGTCAATCACAGTAGCTTCATATTTCCATGGCACAACTTTATAATTTCTAAAACAAAAAGGAACAGGCTCTCGAATGATTGTCGGCTTTGATTGATTGGTAGTAGCGACAATAACAGATTCTGGCTTATTGAACACTGGCTTCGATTTATTGAAAATAGGGACCACAGAACCTGGCTTCAGCACATTAAAGATTGGTACTTTCTCTTTTGATTCTAGTAAATTGAATATGGGCTTAATTACCGCAACATTTTCTTTCTTCACCTTACTGATTACTTGTAGAAAACCTTCATTAATCAAACCTTAAATGTCGTCTTGAACCAATTTGCATCCTCTGACACTGGCATCATAGTCTTCACAGTCATTGTGGCAAACCTTTACCAAACCAGCTTCAAATAATTTTTCATGAAAAACCCTGACAGGAGTCTTGATCTTAGACGCATCTATAATCAACACCTCGTCACTTCCATCCTCGATAGCATTTACAGTCCTATGTGTAGGCAATGGGTTATTCTTCACATTTGGCTGATTATCCCCAAAGGACAAAATCTTCTTCTCCATTAAACCCTTCACAATATATTTCAGCGCAAGGCATCCTTCTAGGTCATGACCGGAAGCGCCTTGGTGGAATACACAGTGGGCATTAGGGTTATGGAATTGCATTGACTTTTCTGTAGGAGGACCCAAGGGTCTAGTAATGATTAAACCTTGTTGGACCAAAGAACGTTAAAGCTCTGTGTAAGTCATTGGAATAGAAGGAAATGAAGGTTTTTCCACTTGTCTTCGGTAGGGAGCGTTTGATTGAGGGGCTGGTGGCCTCTGTTGTTGTTGGTAAGCTGGAGCACTTGGTGCTTGTTGATAGTTGGGTTGTTGTTGATAAACGGGCGCCTGCTGCGTGGGCTGATAATTTGGAGCTTGATGATTGAAAGTCGGAGTCACAGCTGCCACATAAGGTTGTGGGGCAAACTGCATAGGGTATATTGGTTGTTGAACAAAACCTGGGTTAGATTGCTGTTGATAAACTAGTTGTTTCCAAACTTGATTCTTCTTTCTGCCTGTCATGACTGCATCTGTCTCCCCTTCTTTCTTTTTTTGGAAATTACTGGGAAGTTTCCTATTGTTGCTACTACTTGAGTTGCTTGAAGAACTGATCACCTTGCCACTCTTCAAACCGGCTTCCACTTTTACACCCATAACCACAATGTTAGCAAAGTTGGCGCTAACGCTACTAATCATCCTTTCATAAAACTCAGGCTTCACAATGTCTACGAACCAATCAGCTAGTTCTTTCTCAGACAATGGAGGTTCTACTTGGGAAGCAGTCTCCCTCCAGCGTTGAGCGTATTCTTTAAAGGACTCTGAGTTGTTCTGAGACATACTTAAAAGCTGTCTGCGATCTGAGGCCAAATCCATGTTATACTTGTAATGTTTCACAAAAGCATCTGATAGATCTTGAAAACTGTGATTTCTGGATTGGTCCAAACCCATGTACCATTTAGCATAGGCTCATTTCAAGCTATCTTGAAAACAGTGGATCATTAGTTTGTCATTATCCACTTATGCTGCCATTCTTCTGTAGTACATGATCAAGTGCGACTTTGGGCACGTCGCGCTTGAATACTGGTTGAAGCTTGGAGTCTTGAACTTTGGTGGAATCACTAAACCAGATACCAAACACATATCTCTAGCATCAGTACTAAAGATGTTACTGCCTTTCATTACTCTCGTCTTTCTTTGAATAGTTTCCACACTTTCTTTCAGCCTTTCATGACGCTCGTCCCCTTCTTCAGACACTTCGGGGAAATCATAAACCGGTGGTGGATTATGGAAAATGGGGTGCACTTGAGTTTGCACAGTTGGTGGAGCAAAGGTAGGGATAGCTTGAGGGTTCTCATTCCCCACAGGAACAACCTATTGTGTAGTTACAGCAATTGGCGGAGGTACAAAACCATAAGGTAGCCCAAATGGTGGTACAGCAGCAGTGCTGACATTTGTAGATGGCTCAACAGTTAGAGTGACAATCTCGGAGACCACGGTGGTCTGAGTATCCATCTTTGCTCTGATAACCCGTAGGACTTCCATGATCTACCCTACGTTTCCTCATAAATCATCCAATTCATTGTTGACCCTATCCAATTTAACGTTCTGCTTAGACATCCTTTGGAGAGCTTGGGCTCTAGTGTTGTATCTGCGTCAGAGATTCAGTGTGACGGTTTCTGAAGACAAGACGACGGGATGAGACACGACAAGAAAGAATGCACACGTTATGACATGAAAGGACGATGCAAATGCAAATGCAGTTGGTTTTAAGGAACACATCAGAGACATTTTCAAAATAAGCTTCACTTCATTAATATTGAGAAAAGTTACAAAGTACAATTCAAGAAGCTCAAAATACAAAGAGAGGAAAGCAGTTAGGCCTAAAAGTCCCAAGTAGTCCTATCTAGAAAGGCTCCACTCCACGCATCCTCTTTTCCCTCTTCAGCTTGTCGTTCTCCAAAATCAACTTGTCAATAATTCCTTTCCAAGCACCAGATATCGAAGGAATAGTTGAATACTTGTGAGTACTGGAAGTTGGTTGCACGCTAGAGAAAAATAAATTCTCTTGCACCACGTGCCTCTCTACTACACATTTCTCGAGCAACTCAATTAAATCATCCTTCTCTTTCATTTGTTTCTTCATCTCCATCTGTTCAGCATAGATGGAATGGTATTTCCCCTCCGAAGTGTCTCGCTCAAGTTTCATCCTTTCCAGAATCTCCTGATATTCTTCCATACGCTCAATAGGAATGGTAGAAGATGACACGATGGTAGGATGTGGAGGTTTCTCGGGGAGGTATGGCATTTAAAGATCACGAGCTCGGGATCAAACCCACTGAATAAAGGGTTCTAAGGCTACACAATTTCTCTTTCCCAAGTCGTTCTTAGTTCTCTTATGGAGCGTTCCCCAAGCATGCAAAACTCTATCCTTAGTTTCTGCACTGGCTTCCTCGTTAAGATAGAAGAAACTGGACAAAAGGATGTTCTTAGGCTATAGGGTATCCAAACTGGCGTCTAGCAAGAATAGGGTTGTAACTAATCCCACCTCTGATACCAAGGAGCGACACATTTGGGAATTGGCCACAACTATCAATGATGACCCCTTTGTCATAAGCAGAGTCGTACCAAAACACATCAGTGTGAGTGAGAGATATGATTCTCTGAGACCAATAGAGCTTGTCTAGGTTATCTTTAAAGCGTGCTGTCTGAGGCAAATGTGTAACAAACCACTTGTAAAGCAAAGGTGTACAACACAAGATGTTACCATTTCCCTTGAGAGTTCTGTGATGAATGGAGTGATAAGTATCACCAAGCAATGTGGGTACAGGATTTCCACTTAGGAAGATCCGAATGGCATTGACATCAACAAACTCTTCGACATTTGCAAACAAAACCAAACCATAGACAAGTAATGCGAAGATTACTTCAAAGGCATCCATGTTGTTCATCTTAGCTAGGTAGAAAGCCTTATCTATCAAGAACTTAGAAGGTAGGCCCTTGATTCCATTCTTGGTGGTAAGGTTAGCCTTGACTTCGGACATCTCCAAGTGGATAGCATCGACAATGTCTTTTGGTGAAGGAATCTTCTCTAAATGACTAAAAGGCTCTTGTTCCAAAACCGGTAAACCAAACCAATAAAAATACTCCTCCAACATTGGAACGAGTTAGTAGTCGGGAAATGTGAAGCAACGGTAATGAGGGTCATAAAACTGCACCAACGTGTTAAGAACTCCATCCTCCATCTTAGTCCTAAGGATACCAATCAACCTTCTATAGCGTTTTCTGAAGTCTTCAGGACAAGACACCAAAGCTGCCAGCTTTTTCAACTCTACCAAATTGGGCTTCTTGAAATTGTACTTTCTGGTGTTTCTTTTCTCAAAATCCAAGATACCTATGATATGCAAAGGAAAAGATGACCGAGTTCCTTAAAAACCAACAATGGATGCAAGGATGAATGCATGCAATGCACAAAACACACAAATACACACAAACACATATAGGCAACAAGACACACAGGGCCTAGGTGTAGGGGTCACATGCGTGGAGCCATGGTCTACCCATCCCAAGAGGTGTGTACTATGGGTTTATCGTTTGTAGAACAGGGTTCTAGAAAGTTCCCAGAGTCATCGATAAATCCTTCAGATATTATTGGCCTACATGACTACTCATGCGGGTTAATAATATTCTCAAGATAAACTCGTCTGAGTGTAGTATCGCATGACAACCATCACAGGTCTACACCTGGATAATCACTGTACTACGTCCTAAAAAGGCCAAGTGGGGGTAAATGGTAACTAAAGGTCCTCAGTATCACGGACTCCCAGGTCGAAAAGAGTGACATCAATACGACTACTCGCATCAGACAACAATAATCCCAAAGGGGCCTCCACTGAGTGTGGTCATCATATGGCAAGCATGTTAGGACTACTCCCAACAGCCGACTATAAATTACACCACAATCCTATCATATGTGTATGATCAAGTTCGGGTTAGAACTTATCTCACCACTAAAGGTAACAACCCTGCCAAACAGAAAAACCTAAGCAGATATACAGATATATACGGATATACAGATAAGCAAGCAAACATATAAATAACACAAATACAAAATAAGGTGGGCTTAACCCTTTGCATATTCCCCAGTGAAGTCGCCATTTCTGTTGCGGTAAGAATCGGATATCAAGCTATTAATTAACTTGAATTAAACATCTTTGAAATTCACCACCGAGCTTTGATTTATCCAAAGGAAATGGTAAAGATCGAAGAAAACCCTAATTGCGCTATGTGAAGACACAACTAAGAGATCTAAGGTTCGGGGGTTGGTTATACCTAGGGAAAGTATTAGCATCCTAAGTATCTGTAGTACTCTACAGGAACCTTTTGTTAGTATTTGTGTTATGTTATGTTTGCTTGCTAAGGGATCTATGCTAAGGGTAATATAAAGATCTATGGTAAAGACCAAGGTGCTAAAGGTAAAGACCTAATGGTAAAGACCTAAGGGTATATACACTAAGTATGATCGCCAAGACGTTGCATCTCGTGCCTACGTATCCTAATAAGGATGGAATCAGAGCATTCGTAGTTCACCTAACTAGGGATGAGGAACTTTTGATAACGATCTAGGTTCCAAGGGGAATGAATATTCATGATCATGATACTCACATAGAGTTAAAGAACTCTCTAAGTCTAAGTTGAAAGGGTAAGTCTAAGAGGTTGACTTTGAACAAAGTCAAAAGGGAAGTGAATACTCATTATGATGAGAATCACGTAGAGTTTAAGAACTCGGCCTTAATTTCTAAGTTAAAGGGGTGAATGGCTCTAATAAGGCTAAAGTGGAAATGGAACATCATGATGAACATCATGAATGGCTCTAGAAGAACTCTAGGTAAATCCTAAGTTATAAGGTAAGTGGCTCTAATAAGGCCAAGGAGGGAAGTAAGCAGCTATGTTGATAGTGCTTACATGAGAAGGTAAGGATCCTAACCTAAAGTAGGTCTAGGAGGAATTGGCTCTAATGAGGCCAAGGGATTGATCCTAATGAGGTCAAGGGAAGGTAGAGGCTCTAATGAGGCCAAGAGAAGATGAGTTATCTATGACATTAAAGTCAATAGAGAGACTTTTCTTTGGAAGGAGGGGAACAAAGGGGGTTAAGGAGAAGAGCTAACAAGCTAGCCTCACTTAAGGGGATAACTTAATAAAGTATGAAAGTAAAAGATAACAATTGATATTCTTACATAAAAAAATACACTTAAAAGTGCACCTAAGACAATTATACAAATGGTACAAGTTCAATTGATGACTCAAGGGTTTAAAACATGTTAAAACAAGTTTGTACAAATCCTATAAACACTAAGAAAAACAAGGGATGCAAAAGAAGTCAAAACATTTTCTATGAAAGCCTTAAAATCTACACACTTTGCACATGAGTACCTAATCTAAAATTTAATATTCTTGGAAAATCTTCAATGCTATAAGAAAGTAGGCAGCAAGATGAAAATAGTGAAAAACTAATGGGCTCAAAAGCATAAAAATTGAGAGAGTTATGGCTTGGTGAAATTGTGAAACAAAACAAATAAATTAAATGTTAAAAATAAAGGGAAAGGCCCTTGTAGGTGTTGAACCCACAAACCTGGTATTATAACTCAAACGGATTACCAACCCAACCAAAGTGCGTGTTGTAACAAGACATGGACCAAAGATAATATATTTGAAATCAACTAAGTCAGAAAAATAAAACAAAAGGACTGGGGCGAGGGGGATTCGAACCCCAGTCCTTGGAATGGAAAACACACTTAAACCCTTCTCCTTGACTAGCGGTACTACGCTCTCATCCAATTTCCATATGGCAAAGAAAATATATGTATTATACATACTATGAAATGGACACCTCAGCGCCACCTCATGCCTACTCAGCGCCATCTCATTCTCTCTTCTTCTCTTTTCTTTCCTTCTTCTTCTTCTCACTCATGCCCTAACTCACCCTCCTTTCCAAATTTTCACATAAACATAACTTCTTCATCTCTCAACCATTTTTCAATTTGTAAAAACCAAAATTGTAGTATTTCTTGCAAGGATTCTAAAGGTCCTATTGTCTCTTCCTAAAGCTAATTGTATGTTTCACAAAGCTCTCAACAACAGTGCAACATAACAAGATAAAACTTGTTCAAAATATCACATACTCAAACCAAATAATGCAAGCAAAGTTTCAAACACATTATACACAATGAAGACTACATTATTGCTTCAATCATGGAACAAAAACATGCATGGAACCTGAGTTTAGAGTTTCAAAGTTCTTACCTCTTGGAGCAGGTCCAAGGCCTCTTCAGATGATGTTGCAGAAGTGAACTAAGGTCCTCCTTAGCCTTGTTGAACCTTGGAGTGATGATTATAGTGCATAAAATGGTTGGAAGTCACTTCAAACACCAAACCCGTGTCCTCTTGCAAAGTGAAACTTGAAAATAGTAGATAGTGAATGGGGTGTTACAAAACTTGTTTGATGTTTTAAACAAGCTCTATGGGGTGTTTAGAGAAGGATTGTGGAGTTTATTTGTGAGTGGCACGAGTGAAATGAGTCTGGTCAGTGGTTTTGCAAGTTTTGAGAGTTCGTACAAAAACTATGGGAGAGAAGGATATGAGGGTCCTCAGAGGGAGTTCTTGTGTGTTCTAAGGCTTAATGAAGCCCTCTATTTATATGCAAAGTGTGGAGGTTTGAAACTAACCTGATGGTTAAGTTCTCCACCTTTTGGCTCGGTTGCATTTCAAACTTGTAGTTTCAAGCATTTTGTCATTTCCAAGCCATGTACCATGCTTCTCTAGGGTGGTTGAAAAGGCTCAGAGGTCTTGCTTCTCAGTACAACCTTTTTGAAGTGCAGAAGAAATAATTACAAGGCTCAAGACAAGTTGACTTGGTTAAAGTAGCTTTATGTAAATGGCAATGTCACCTTTGTGCCAAAAATGGCAAGATTCATGAGATAATGCTTAAACCACTTGGATAATACTTCAAAAGCATGTGTACTTATCTGATTTAAACCAAATTAACAATCAATAAGGTCTGCCACACGAGATCATGAAGATTTGGAGTGGTTTTGCAACTTGAAGCGACATGATCATGGCCTAAAAACTCAAGTTTGTGACCTCAACTTCATGGATTCGAAACTCTCTGCTCACTCATTGGATTGGGGTGTTCTAGTACTTTTTGGAAAGTCCCAAGTATGCTCTACAATGTTCATGTTAACTCCATGTCTTGAATCCAAAGGGATCATGATGAAAAACGTGGTTGAAGTTGGCTGCAAATTAGGGCAATAATGTGAAATTTCACTAAGTCCTAAACTTGACTTAAACTTCCAAACCTCATAACTTAAAAATTAAGCCTCTTTTGGGGTATGACCCTCTAATACACTTTAAAGTTCATAATGAGGGCTTCAAATTGAGCTTTGGATCACAAAAAATGGATGTCTGGATTGAAAGTTATGACTCTTTAAAGTTCACATAAGGACTAGGGTTTTTTCACACTTAGAAAAATTTCATTCATCCAACTTTGCCCTTTTTGCAAGAAACCTCTTAAATCTTGATTTCTCATGCTCCAATTCAAAGGTCAACATGTCTTGATGGAATATGACTTGAATACTTCATCTTCGACCTAAAATACCAAAAGTCAAAGGTTTGACTTTTCAGATGAAACCCTAATTTCTTCATGAATTCAACTGTGTGATCCTTGATGATCTTACTTCCTCAAACTTCCCAAACCTCAATAGATGACTTCCAAGGGTGTATATGAACATATGTCCTAAGACTTGGGATCATGCCTTGGTCAAAAGTCAAAGGCATGGTTGACTTTTCCTGATAAAACCCTAATTTGGGGCTAGATGAACTTGAGGGTCATTGCACTTGTGATGGGAACCAAACACACTTGATTTATTGATGAATAAAGTCTCTTAAATGTATGTAAGCTCAATTGGTTGATGAACCAATCAAGACATTGACTGATCACACCAAGGTTCCCTTGTAATTCTTCAGGTCAAAACCCTAATTTTCACAACTCCTGATTTTATGGTTCCTCTCTGATTTCTCTTGATCCAATCACATGAGATCATGGAATATGACTTCAAAACTTCATGGTTAGCCATCAAGGCCAAAGTTTGACCTTTTGGGAGTCTCAGTTGATTTCTTGACCAGATGAATTCAAGCACCTCTCCCAATCATCTAGGGAGCACTTGGGATGGATGTATTGAGCCAAAAAGTGTCTTATGAAGCCTTGAAAAGTATGAGAGTTTGGCTTGTGTATCTTGCTTTTTCCTTGTGCAAAACCCTAGCTTTTAAATAGAAGAACAAACTAGCAAAATATGGTGGTTAGTTGACAATGCATAAATGATTGATCCCTAATGCAAATGCAAAGATGTCATGACATCTAAGGGGTAAAATTTAGGGTATAACAGACCCTTAGATATTTATCATGTTATGCAGGATGGGCAAATTCCATCTTGGTCACTCATGTCCCTCAGCATGCTTTATGAAGTACCCATCAACTATCTTTATAGTCATCCAATTACGAATAATGTTTGATCAGCAATAAAGTACTTGACTCTACATCTGGGGTCCATAGTGGTTTCAGGTCGAAGGGTGATATACACCACTATCACCATGAGAGTAACTTATGACACTTTGCATAACATTCTATGTAGTACTCTCATAGTGAGTCAATCCAGTATAAATATTACTCCTAATATTCATACCTATGTTAAGACTTGATAACTCCTTATCCATGATCCATGAGATGTGATCATCAGTCTATCTACATAATAGTCTTAATGCTTTAAGGTTATCCCATTTCACATTAAAGCTCGACTACGGATACTTTAATAATAATGTCCTTATGTTTAATGGAATCCCATGATTAAGTCACACTTAATATTTCATTAAATGAACTAGCTATTCTAGGGACTTTATCACTTTGGAAAAACAAACATAATAAAGAAATGCCTTTTATTATTAATAAATAATTCTATACAAGTACCAAAAGTATTGGCCTCTAGGGCTTACACCAACAAATTTAACATCAATCGAAAATCATTTGATATGTTAAAGAGAAGGACCAAAATTAACGGTTTTGTTAAAGTTTTGTAAGACATTAATTTTTATGCATCTCGTTAACATATCAAATGGTTTTTGATTGATGTTAAATTTTATATAGATGATCTATGTGATAATAGTTTTCAATCCAATGGTAGATTTTGTTATACAGATGTGTAGTGAAGCGTTATCGAAGGTGTCATGTTACTAAGTTATACACCTTGGTGTAATTTGATCCTGACCCTAACGAAGAGCCCTAAACAATGAGAGCCCTAAAAATATATCATCCTCATTACGAAGATGATATGAGTTTAAGGCTCTCATTCGATTCTTGACCGAATGAAATACCAAAAACATTTTCTTTCACTTCTTCTTCACAAATCTCGTACGTCAAATATCAATAATCATGTTACATTATTGTTGTTCTTGTCGTTGTTTGTTTTTTGTTGTTGTTGTTGTTGTTTGTGTTGTTGTTGTTATTATTGTTGGTGGTGTTGTTGATGTTGTTGAGACCCAAAACCCTAGAGGTTTAATCTTGTAATTATTGTTTTTTAAACACAATTATGTAATAGGTTTATTGATGATGTTGTTGTAGTTATGTTAAGAGGTTGTTGTTTTTGAGTTGTTGATGTTATTGTTGTTGTTGTTGTTGTTGTTATTGTTTAGTTTTTCTGCTACCCAAAGTTATGAAAATATATATGTTGTAGTTTTTTTGTTGTTATTGAGTTTGAGTTTTATATTGATATTGATATTGAGATTATGCTTTTGTGATTCTTTGTGCATGTCTCATCTTGTTTCGTCGAGTTGAGTTTATTTTATCTAATGTCGATTGTTTTTTCACTAACCTCTCTTTGAACATATAACCTATTAAATTTATTTTGAAAATAATCATTTGAAAAATTATGTTGTATTTGAAACTTATCTTACAATGATTAATGATTTTCAAGCATTTTACAACTCATAATTTATCTCATGCTCTTTTATAGTTAAAATATCTCTAATACTTTTAGTTTTCATTCAACTTTCTTCCATATTTGTTAATTTTTCAAAGCATAAAATTTTATGCTTTCAATAATTAATTAGTAGAAAAGGAAGTGTTGAATAAAGAACTTGAAACATTGTAGAGATTTTAACCATTAAACAGTGTGAGATGAATTATGAGTTACAAGATTCTCAAAAATCATTTATTAGCGTAAGTTGTTTTTCAAATAAACACAATTGTTCATATAATTATTTTCCTAACCAATTTTGAGAAGCTATATGTTCAATTAGAGTTTAATGAAATAAGAAATTCACATTAGATTTAATAAACTCAATCGTGTTATACTTGTCGGTGGAATGTCAAAACCGTGGTCAAAGGTGTTTTCGCCATTTTAAAATCCAAAAAGGATCTCCCTTTATTCAAACCCATTACCTTTAGAAATTACCCGCCGGTTTAGTAAAAACTAAGAGGTAAAGTGGCACACTTTTTATGACGTCATTCCTCACCTCGCTTGTGTAACCGAAGTTAAAATCTAGTCACACCCAAAGTTAAATGTGTTTTCTGTAGTAGTGATTGCACATATTGGTTTTTGGTGATTGAGTGGGTGATATAGAAAATTTACTAAAATAATGGTGTTTAAAATTCGATATCTAAATATGTTACGGATGAGTATGACATGAGTTTCCCTTAGTACTAAAAATTATGGTTGTCATTAAACTTATTACAATATGTTGCCACTGATTTTCAAGAGTGTTTATCCCTAAAATCTTTGTAATATCCCATATTCCTTAAATGCTCAATCGGGTGTCATTTGAGATCAACTGAGTTCCTATGTACTCTACCTTTGTCAGTTAGAGCAGTTAGAGCAGTTAGAGCTCCCAAATGCTCTAAATGTTATCAGTTGGGACCAATAGAGTAACTAGTGAACTCTGATGAGAGAGCAATTATTAATAAAAGAGACATACCAATATTAATAAGCATGTGAGGAGACATTTTGGTAACGTTAATAATTGGTCAATTGGTGTCAGATGACAAAATATTAATTGAAGTATTTTGTATCATATTACATAATATTATATATATATATATATATATATAAAATAAGAAGAAAAGAAGAAGAAGTTAGTTAGAAGAAAAGAAAGAAAGAGGAAAAGAGAAAATAAGAGAAATGGAGAAGAAGAGAAGAAAACTCATGGAGGAAGAAGCTATGGATTCATCATCATCAACCCCATCTCATTTTCTTCGTCTCTAAGGTGAGTTCCATTAGATAGTGAAGCTTTGGGGGGGATGAAATGCACGTTTGGGGATTTAGGGTTTTGTGTGAAAAACATGTTAAATTGTGAATTGAATGTTAATATATGATGATTTTGATGAACTTCATGCTTAATTATGTTATACCATGTCAAATTGGATGTTTGGACGTCATGTGAGCATGTGGGTTGGGATTTGGGGTTGTTTTTCCCCTCATTTCCACATTCTGTAGATTATGGATTCTGCTTGAGTCATCAGACGAGCTCTGGAGAGCTCGAGGCGAGATAAATTCGGTCATCATCGTCGGGCGAGCATTAGCGAACTTTGACGAGCTGGGTTTTCTGCTAGTGTCGTCGGGAGAGGCTTGACGAATTGAAAGCGGGCTACTCGATGGTTGGTCACCGGGCGACCATGGTGTAATTTTGGTTATGTCTGGGCTTCGCCTGGGGTTCGTTGGGTGAACAAAGAGCAAGCCAGCCTCGCTGGTTGCTTGTTGGGCGACCATGACAGGGTGTCGTTATTCTGTTTCTTGTTTTCCTCATAACTTGAGAACCGTAACTCGGATTGAGGCACAGTCAGAAGCGTTGGAAAGCTATTCCAATTCTCTATGGAAATATGCTATTAATTAATAGTATAACAATGAATTGACGTGAATGTGGAATAATGTGTAAACTGGTGAATATGGACACCTATCATTTTGTTGAATGCCATGATAATTTGTTTGATTATTTGGTGAGGAACCTTTGTTCCAAAAGTCCTATTTGGTGAGGAGCTTGGCTCTAAAAGTCCTATTTACTATGAGATCATGAAATTAACCAATGATTCTTGGTAGAGGATAGCATTATGCATGTTTATATACATTGTTGTTTTGCTTATGTGATTATATTGGTTGTGTAATAACATGCTTAAAACAATATGAAATGAGTGAGGAAACCTAGGCTTAAAACTAGGTAAATGGATTAAAAAGATAACTAGGTTGTAAGTATGATTTAAATAACACTAGAAGGTGACATTCATATAATATGGTACCTAGTTGTGTGTCATGGTTGGATGGTTACCATAGTTGTGAGTGAGATGCATTGCATGGAATATGTATGTTTAATGTGTTATTTTATGATTAAGATGAATGTGATCACCTTGTGATTGTCGAATATGATCACGTTATGTTATATTCATCACATAGTCAGAAACAACCCCCTATTTGTGTCGTCCCAAGAGTTGATGCTTATGTATAGCTCCTTTGGGATGTACGCACCAATACTTTGACAGGTTTGGGTCCCCATAAGCGAATGGAGCCTACAAGCAAAAGACTTGAAATGGGTTGGAAGCCCCATAGAAAGTAACGATTCTTAAGGTTGAGGAGTCCCTTAGAATCCGAATTCATTCGTATGTCAAAGTATGTTACACGGATCTGTAACCTATGCCAAGAGTCCTAGACGTAGGAACGGACGGGGAAAGATACCTTGGTACGGTTTCTGAGCTAGTGATTATTGAGTTGATGAACTCAAGAGACATGTTTCCATACATTGCGAGTTTTGTGAACCTAAGTCTTATTCCCTTTTTCCCATTGACTTGAGTTAGAATTGTTTAGAACCCTATAGAGCCGAGTGGACCCATAAGATAGGGAAACTCACTAATATTATTATCTCACCCCATTATTGTTGTTATTTTTCAGGTATTGTTTGCAGGTTTAGTTTACAAGTGGGGCTATGCATGGATGTTTCAAAGGAAGCTTAGATTATGTTTTTCCGCTGTGAATTTTGTACAATGACGAATATTGTACTTAGATCTTAGATTTTTATTTTTGGAATTTTCCATATCTTGTACCATAGATTGTCTTTATCATTTTGATAAATGGTCAAGTATGTAAATAATGCCAATGGACACTTATGATGGTGTTAGTACCAAATAATAACACTTATATGATTATATATATATATATATATATATATATATATATATATATATATATATATATATATATTATACGGGGCGTCACAATCTTAGAGAATAAACTTTCATTATTAAAAGAATCCATAGGTCCTAAAGTGATTTATGAATAAAGCTAAGTTTTTCTTTTAAAAGATATTGGTTCAAGGGTCCACCCCTCGGCCTATGTGGTGACGAGTAAGAATATTTAACTTATAACATTTAGAGGATGAATTTCCGATCTAAACTAATAAATATAAATCCTTTTAATGGTAGCAAATCAATAACAAATAGAAAGAACGAGTGTTAAATAAATAACCTAATGAGAATAATAATTCAATAGACCAATTTAATTAAGGGTGCAATATCTGTAAATTCAGTTACTCATCCTTAACAATTAGGAAATTAGCTACTCATTATTCACAAATAACATATAAAAATAATAATATCGATATTACACAAAAAGAAAGATTTGTTATGATAATCTTAAACTCCATAACTTTTAGTTAAGCAATAAATTCCCTCAACCTTTAATCAACAATTTTCTCTCAATGCTACTCTTTTTTGTCAAAAAGTCGAACGTTGGTCCTTCTTTTCACTCAGTTCAAATAATAATTTAAATAGAATCATGTAATTGGACGCCATTTGATAGTTGATGTGTTATAAGTGGCTGGTGGAATGTCTCGCATTTGAAATAGAGGCAACCTAGGAAAATCTTGACTTGCAAAACTAATATTTTGGGTAAGAAATTCACTTATGGTTTTCGCGTTCACTCCTTATCTTTAAGATATACGGTGTTCTATATTTAATTTGAATACATTCTATAAAGCTGTGAACTATTAGAATCAATCATATTTACTATACATTATTAATAAAATTAATCATATTTACTGTATATTATTAGTTGACTTCTCAAATATGTAATTACATTGAATAGGCATTATAAGTATTCCTTATTAGAATCAGAAACAATTGAATATATATCAGAAAACTTATCAATGATAATCAGGGGATTACATTCTTATATGGTATCAACCTTACACATCCTAACATAATTTCTTTCTCTCAACCACTGTTTCCCTCATACAAACATTACCATGTCTGCGATCAACAATCCCCCACAAATAATGTTGACGCCACTTCGTCGGTATCAAACCACCTTACTCCTCCAACGACACTACAAACTATCACACTGCTTTATCCATTAACAATGTCAAACCCATCATCCCGGTAACACTGGATAATGTTTCCAATCTCTATTTGTCATGGTCTTACCTTTTTAAGGTGCAAGCACGTGTCCACAACCTTTTTTTTATCATATTATATCATTCATCGATGAAATAGCCCACATAGACACGACCGCGCCAAGGAAAAGGATTTTGAACTTTGGAACCACCTTGATGTTGTTTTACTGCAGTGGATGTGCGCAACTGTCACACAAGAAATTCTCAATTCTATTCTTGTGGCTGATGACTCTGCTGAAGCATATTGGAACCGTATTACCGCAAGTTTCATGACAACAAACATGCGTGTGTCGTTCAACTCGAAAATCAATTCAGCAACACAAACCTTGGAAGATTTTCCATCCACCAAAACTTATTGTAATCAACTTAAGCTTCTCTCCAACCAACTGACCAACAGTTTATCTCCTGTCACTAATACTCGTTTGATATCAAAAATGATATCGGTCCATACTAATATGTATGTTGGATTCATGAGATACGTTTAACAACATGACCCCTTCCCAACTTTTCCTCTACAAAATCAATATTATAACTTGAAGAAACAACAATGCTTCAACGTGCTGCTCGTGATTCTAGCTCTTATAATACAACAACACTCTTGGTAAAATACGCAATAGATGAAGTTATCATCCCTACCTCCCCTGCTTGTCAAAACTGCGGTAAGCGAGGAAAAAGCAACCACCTGTAGCGGTAAAATCGTGAGTGTAAGCTATTGATTAACTTAACTCAAAAAGCAAGAGTCGCCACCGCACTTTTATTTTATCCAAAAAAGGAAAGGGAAAAGAGCGAACAAAATCTACACGAGCTCTAAAAGAAGAACAAGTGCACAGAGTCTGGGTAAGGGTGTTGGTTACGTTAAGGGAAGGTATTAGCATGCAAAACGTCTATAGTACTATATAGGAACCCTTTGAAATATCTACGCTTTTTGGTCTGAAAAGGTTTGTTTGAAAAGTGATTGAGGAGATGAGAAGAGAAGTTGTTTTTTTAAGATTTTTGTGTTTGGAGAGACTAGTCGTCTCATGCCTACGTACCCACGAAGTGCAATGTAGGATCAAAACCCCATAGTTCAAGGTACAAAGAATGAAATTTGTTTGTTTTGGTTGATTTTAAATGTAAAGACAAGTCGTCATTTCCAAGCGGATAATTCCGCTTAAAGAAATGAATCATGTCTAAACTTATGAAAAAGTTTAAGGAAAAGTGCACGAGGCATAAAAAGAGTTTGAATGGGTTTGGTATTTTTTAAAGTATTTTGAAAAAAGGAGTCAATATGCTTATGTAGTTTAGCATTTGTTAAGAAAAGGAAGAGAAAAGAGTAAAATCACTTAACAAAGTCAATGTTTAATTATAAAAGAGATGATAGTTTGAAATCAAGAATGTTTTGAAAAAAGAGAGGATATTTTGAAAATTAAAGAATGGGGAAGAGAAGAAGTGACTATCCTAAAGCATAAAGTAAAAGCTAAGGATAAGAATGGTCTAACCATACAAGCAAGCTCCATAGTCTTCAAACCATAATTCCAAAGCAAAGGGAGAAAGTCCTAGTTCTAAGTCCAAGGATCCAAGAATAGCATTGAAGTCCAAGGTCTAGGTGCAAAACTCCATGTCCAATGCAAAGGATAGTAACCATAGTCCAAGATTAGAAGCACAAGTTTTTTAGAGGTTTTGGCCTTTATTAATGTTTTGGGTCCAAGTGGACAAAGAGAAAAAGGCATAAACATAAACATGTGTCCAAGTGGACAAAGTGAAAATGACAGAAGCATAAACATGATATGAGATGATAAAATGACATAAAGCATAAAAAAAAGTAAAGCGAGATAAGGAGCGAGAACAAAGCATAAAAGTAAGGTTAGAAGTTAGTGATTAGTAGCACAAAGGCTTTAGTGCTATAAGCCTTCAAAAGTAACCGATTATTCCGTCTCGCGTCTTGAACTATAATGATTAAACAATGTACTTGAGTCAAGGTTGATGAAGACTTGTTAGAAGATTGATAGAATCAAAGCCTCTACAACAACAAGCTTCAAAGATTTTGAACCTAATACAAAATATTAACCATCATTGGGCTTATACAACCAAAAGGTTTAGGCCATGAAAGATCAAGTTCTGATTTGGAGAGGGACAAATGTAGCGCTATGTTAAGCAATCGCCAAGTGACTTATAAAGAAGTCACCCTACTCGAGGCCGGTCAATAGTGATTTTTGTGTTAATGCATGCTAGATGAACGATATGTAAATCGTCATCCGAAAGCAATACCGCATGAAAAGAAAAAAAGGTAATGATCTAGTCTTGATCAAGAATTCAACAAGGAAATTCTAAGATCCATAAGACTTTCATCGATCCAAATAAAAGAGAGATAGATGAAGAGAAAGCCAAATTAAACCACAAAGTTGTGTGAGCTAAGGCTAAGAACAAAGGGAAAGGGAAGAAAATGGAAAAACAACCAAAACAGTCCCAAAAACAAGCATTTTTCACATTCTGGACACTGGTTAATCGATTAACCATTTCATGTGTAAAAGTGTTAATCAATTAACCAGTGTAAAATTGCAATTCTGGGCGCAGAATTCAACTGTTAATCGATTAACCAATTTGTGCTTGTTTTGGTTAATCGATCAACACTGTAAAAACAGCAGCAAATCAATTTGAAAATTGCAAAATCCTTGATAAATCATTTCTTCAAACACCTCATGATCAAGGATGCAATTGTGCATAAAAAATCAAGTAAAACAACAGCAAAAACCAGCAATCAAACATAATTATAAGATCCAATAGATCAAGTAACAAGGATCGCCAAAGATCTACATTGTGGAAGATGAATCAAGAACAACAATGGTGGAAAATGAGATTACCACTCCAAATCTGAAAATTTCTTCAAATTACTCCAAGATCCAAACTCCAAAGTCTTGATCTACTGAAATTGATGATGAAAAGGTGAATGGATGAAGGTTTAGCTCAAAGTTGAACAAGAATCAATGTGAATTCTTGTTAACTTTCAAAAGAAGAAAAGTGAGCTTTAGTGAATTTTGGTGGTTGGGGAGAGAATTTCCAAGAGGTTTTTTGGCTCTCAAAAGCTTCAAGAAAATTTAGCAAGGTGAATTTGGCTATCAAAAGCTTCAAGAAAATTTAACAAGGTGAATTTGGCTATCAAAAGCTTGAAGAATAAATGAAATGAGGGTTCTATTTATAGAGTTTAGGCTTGGAAATTTTGGTGGATTGGAATTTGGTTTGGAAATGAGAATTAGGCTTGGAATTTGAATTTGGAGGGAAATTAGCAAAAGAGTGGTGATTAGTGAAGGTGTATGGTGGGAATTAATCATGATGAGGTAGGGGAATTAAAATGAGGTGATCTAGAATATTCTCATGATGAAATATTTGAAAATTGGTGCCAAAATGCTGCAGAATTTGAATTTGCTGTTTTTAGCCAAAAATTACACATGTTAATCGATTAACCATTTGCAGTGCAAAATGTGTTAATCGATTAACACCATGAAAAAATGAGAAAATTGGATGTTTGATGTGCTGCTGTGGTTCTGGCTCGATTCTTTTGACTTGTCAAAGAAGGCATGGAAATAAACACATGAACCTTGGAGTCTCTTGAATAATAATCAATCAAAAACTTGTGAGCTCTTAATAAGATGAATTTTTGAATTATGTGCAGATCAACTTTGACTTTGTTTAGAAGAATTTCATTCGAGCTGAGGGAATGTTGCCTGGTGTTTTGATCTGTTCTTCCCCTGGAAAATTAATAAAGGAGAAACAAAATATTTTTGGATTTTGATTAAAGGTTAGTGCACATAAGCAAATAAAAGCAAGTAAGAAACACACAGATGCTCGATGATCCCTACAAAGCATAAATCCAAAGAAGAGAGGGATAAAGGAACCAAAGCATGATCTTGTTTGTGGTATAAGATGCAAAATGAGATGTGAAGGATATGTGGAATCTTAGGGGTCAAAAATTAGGGTCTTACAGCTGCCCCTATTTAAGTATCTTCTATCGGGAGATATGAAGAGACTTAAATACAAAAATCTATATTTTTAAGCCCTAAGATGCCACAAGATGATATGAATGCAAAGGATAAAACACTCTGCGGGGAAGCTTGAAACAAGGGATTTACGGTAGATTGAGTGAGATGATGCGAAAAGACACGCTGGGGAACATAAGCTATTTCTGAAGATCTGTCAAGGTGGCAAGAAGTATCCATCAATAGTTGGAAAGAGAGGGACCAGACCCTGGGAAGACAAGTAGTGACATCCAAGAATATCATTGGATGGAAACTACGAACGAGACAAAAGTATGCCAATAGATGTCCAAGAAAGGCATTGGACAACAACAACAAAGTTTCTGGTAAAAACAACAGCGTCATCCAAGAATAGCATTAGATGGAGGTGAAAAATACTCTATTGGGGATAAGATATCCAAGAATGGCATTGGATGAAAGGAACTACATCATTCAAGAATGACATTGAATGGGGCAACAACAAGCATCAGAGTCATCCAAGAATAGCATTGGATATAACCAAAATTCCATTTAAAAACTTCATTGGGGACATCCAAGAATGGTATTGGACTTGGCTGAGGAAAAGGTGTCCAAGAATGGCATTGGACAAAAGGAATCACAACATCCAAGAATGGCATTGAATGAAGTGAGAAAAGTTCTGGAAAATACATCATAATTATCCAAGAATGGCATTGGATAAACAGAGTTCACAATATCCAAGACTTACATTGAATAAAGTGAGAAAGAACTTTCAGAAATGGCACTGAAAGTAAAAATTTCATTCAGGAATCTCACTGAATGAACAGATAAAACTTTCAGGAATGGCACTGAAAGTAAAGATGAATCACTACATTTAGGAATGACACTGAATGATAGTGAGAGAGACATCCAGGAATGGCACTGAATGCAAAGGTAAATAAATCTTCCAGGAATGGCACTGAATGAACAGATAAAACTTTCAGGAATGGCACTGAAAGATATCCAGGGAAAATCTGTTGGGAATTACAAAAGAGAGACAAAACTTCCAGGAATAGCACTGGGAGAAACAAGAGGAAAAAGATATCCAGGAATGGCACTGGAGATCAAAAGAGACAGACATCCAGGAATGACACTGGAGTGAAAGAAAATAAAGATCCAGGAATAGCACTGGAATGGAAGAAGACACACATCTAAAAACAGCACTAGATGCACAGAGAACAACAACATTTAGGAATAGCGCTGAATGAAAAGACAGGTAAACATTTTGGTAGGCGCCAAGTAAGTTGGACTTTGATCTCAAGGTAAGATGTTGATAGCAACAGGACCTCGGGAAATGCATATGAGCATGAAGCACACTTCGAGCTATGAAAATCTTCCTATATATGATACATGAATAATTTATGTATGCAATGCAGATGATTGGGATAACTGAGATAAACTCTTTTGTGAGGGAAGAATGGAACTCTGATTCCTCAACACAAGGAACACTGCCTACTCTGCTTGGAGAGAAGATGTTAAACATATCTCTGTCACACTTATGAATTGTATCAGGCTGATGGTCTTTTGAGGAAAGACATCTTAAGGATTCTTGAAGAAGACTGCCCCAGATTGATTGACTGATGAGGATAAAATGATCATGGCTTCAGTTTGACTGCTGTAAAGGAAAATTGGTCATGCCTTCAATTATTGAAATGAATGCTGAGGATAAGCTGATCATGGATTCAGTTTGACTATTGCTGGAGATGAACTGATCATGGCTTCGGTTCTTGAAATGAATATTGAGAAGGCTAAACTCAGTATGGGTCTTAAAAAAGATCTTCTGGCTAACCAATTCTGAGAATAACTTGCACTGAGCAACAAATCTTGGACTAATTCACAACAAGATCTGGAAGTAAATGTGCCCCTGATAGGATCACTGGCCAAGTTTCTCAACTATTTGAAATTCCTTGATGAAGAAAGTTTGTCGGCAAATAAAATCATCCATTCATGGTAATTTTAATGCAAAGCTCATGCAATTTTTGAGATCAAAATTATTTTTGGAATGACATTATTGATGTAAAGCAAAATGAATTGCTTGTCAAAACACAATGGTTTAGACATTTAAAATGAAAGAGAAAGCAAAACTATGACATTAAAACAAATGATTGGCAACAATCTTAGGAGTCAAATTATGCAACCTTGTTGTAGTATGCTTTCAAAAGAAACCTGGCTTCAATTAGGTCTTTTGAGGGTTGTAACGTGGTCTGGTTCACAGTTTTTGAAACAAAGGATATAGGCTCAAAGTTTATTTGTACCCAACCCATTCTTCGTGATGACTTTCAGTCCTATGCTCAGTTAATTAAAATATACATTCAGGTTCCAAGTGATTTTGGAATTGCAACACTGTCATTATGATGACTCAAGGGCCAAAGGATTTTTGAAATGGCAGTCACTTACAACATTTTGTTTTTTTTTTATGAGGACCTTAGTCAACTCTTTTTTTTTTGAGGAATTTGGTAAACTCTTGATTTTTTCTTTTTGTTATCCCTTACTTTTTCCTGAACTGTGTCATTTGAGCTTACCGTCAGCGGGATGCCCCAGTTTTTGCCTAAGTCTCCTTCATAGGTTTTGACTTAGCGGGCTTTCCTTTTGATTTTTCATTCTTTTTTTTTTTAAAGATAGTGACTGCCTGGCTTAATGATTACAGTGAACCATCATTGACTTTTGATTTAAAAGACAACTTCGACACTTCTTTGATGTGTGCGAAGGAAAGCGTGTGATTGCAATGATTTTCTTGTGTTTAAATACACATTCAAATTAATTGAGAACTACCCATCCCCATGTTAAGATTGTGGGATTTTTTGTACAGAAAGAAACTCCAACTTCTAGGCTCAAAGGGGTTGACAAGGGATTAACTTCCTTATTTCTCCAGTGTTTGGGAGTTGAAACAATACATGTACATCATCAGCCAAGTTTTAATTGAAAGCATACAATCCAGTAATTTTGGGTATTTCGTTTTCATCATCCTCCCTCCAATCTTCACATAAACAAAAGCTTGATAAAGAGAGTGAACAGGAAATATATTTTTGTTTTGTGAAAAAGAAAGCATAAAGATGCATACAGTGGATATAAATGAATTGAATCAAAACATTGCAATGCTCATTTCATTAAAATTAACCATGAAAGTACAAATAAAGTTCGAAAGCAAACAATCAATACAATCAAAGAAAAATGCAAACAGAAAGAAACAAGGCCTAGTGACTAATCAGCAACAAGGATGAGCTGTCTTGTCTGATACACTTGACTTTAGGATATGATCCGTCTAAGCTGACTCAAACTTCACTTAGCATGCTCTGGCAAAGGATTGTTGACAACATTGGGATTATCATCAAGAAAAGTCAGAATATTTGCTTTCACCAATTCTTGCACTCTAGCTTTCAATGCATAACAACCTTCTAAGTTATGACCTGCCCCACCTTGATGGAACTCACAGTGAAGATCTGCCCTATAGCCAGCTGGGAGAGGATTTGGAGGAGGAGGTGGAGCCCTCGTTGTAATCAAACCTTTCTTTACAAGACATGGATACAACTCAGTGTAGGACATCGGGATAGGATTATAGTTAACCCTATTGCGATTCTGATTTTGTCTAATAGCCTGACGAGGAGCTTGAACTGGTTGATCATTGACAACAGGAGCAACTGTAGCTACATATTGTTGTTGCCTGCGACGAGGTTTCCCTTCAACTGAAACAGCATGGGTATCACCATCCTTTTTCTTTTGAAAATTCCCAGCATACTTTTTAGCACCACTAAAGGTTTCTACATTGGTAATCTTTCCTTTCTTGATACCTTCTTCTAGTCTTTCTCTAATAGTGACTAGGTCAGCAAAGCCAGATGATACATTGCCTATCATCTTTTTCCAAAAGAGTGGCTGAAGAATGTCCATCAACAATCCAGTCAATTCCTTTTCAGCCAATGGTGGCTCCACTTGAGTAGCTAGCTCTCTCTAGCGCTGAGCGTACTCCTTAAAAGATTCTTTTTCTTTCTGAAACATATTTTGCAATTAGCGACGGTCAGGTGCCATGTCCAGATTATACTTATATTGCTTTAAGAAAACATCAGCCAAGTCTTTCCAGCTTTGGATATGGTTCTTCTCAAGTCCCATATACCATTTCAGTGAAGCCCTACTCAAGCTGTCTTAAAAATAGTGAATGTGCAATTTGTCGTTTTTGGTATAGGCAGTCATCTTACGGTAGTACATAACCAAGTGGCTTCTGGGACAGGTGTGCCCCTTGTATTTCTCAAAATCAGGAGTTTTAAATTTGGCAGGCATAACCAAGTCTGAAACCAAGCACATGTCCATTATGGCAGCACCAAAAACATCACTTCCTTCCACAACTCTTATCCTTTTGTCCAAAGTTTGCCATTGCTCTCTGACTTCTTCAATGTATCCAGGTTCTCCCTGACTTTCAGATTGTGGACTAGCAGCATGGTACACAAAAGGATGATTCTCAGGAATAGTTTGAGCAAGAGAATGCACAACATGCTGAGGATCAGTGAATAATGGAGCTGAAGATAACGGTAGCACAGATGGGACAACCACCGGAGTAGTTGCAAAGGGTGGCGAGTAATTCAGAGGTAACCCAAATTTTGGCCAAGTAGAAGCTGGTTGCTGAATCGGTGGAGGGTCAACAACAACAATTGAGATTTCAGATATCACGGTCCTTTGAGGTGGTTCACCTCTAGCAATCAGAACTTGCATCATTTCTGTGAGCTTGGTCATGCTGGCCTTCAACTCATCAATTTCTATTCTGTCTTCGGCATTGTGTTGTTCTTGGTTTTCCATTCTCAATCTGACAGCAACTCTAGTTCCGTAGTTGTGTCGAGGAAACAGCTTGACGGTGAACAGATAACTGGAGAAGGAGACAGTTGAAATGAGTTTCTGGATGACTTGTAAGAATGTAGATGTATGCTCATGGATGCAAGAGTGCATGGATGCAACAACCACAAACAAGATCACGCAAAGCACACAGGTCAAGGTTCGAGTCACGAGTATGGAGTTAAGGTTAAGAATCTCCCACAATGGTATGTATTAGGGTTTATATCCACCTGTAGTACAAGGTTCTAAAAAGTGCCCAGAGTTATCGATCCATCTTTTGGATATTGTCGGCTTAAACGACTACTCGTCAACCAATAATATTCTCAAGAGAAACTCATCTGAGTGTGGTATCGCGTAACAACCAATTCAAATCTACACCTAAATAGCCACTGCACCACGTCCTAATAAGTCCAAGATGGGTTAAAGGATTATAAGGTTCTCAGCTTCGGGTCCTCGGATCAAGAAGCATAATGGGTTTGCCATTTCTGGTCTACCATTATTGCCTCTTGGGAGGAGTGTCTCAAATGAGTCCTCGGGAATGGTCGCCAGAGTCGATAGATCTCAAGGGAACATCCAATAACCTGCATCAACATGCAGTATTAGATATCTCCTAGAGGAGCCTCGACTGGTTGTGGGTCTCGTGAACACTCCACGTGGTCACCACCACGCGAGCGACACGACTATTCCCTATAAATCCTAAGTGTATATTCAAGCCTGAGTATCGGGCTTACAGATCACCAAGCACCCTAACAGAACAATCAATAGCAAACAAATCAGACAAAAAGCAATAAATGAATCAAAGTAGGCTAAACCTAAAACACCCTAAACCCCCGCGACATAATAATATTAAAATAATAAAACACCAGAGTCAATTTAAAACAACAAGGGCATTCAGGATGCTACTTCAACAAAAACCAGCACATGAAATAGACATGTAACACATAAATCATTTTTTTTTCAAAAATAAACTTCTTTTAATCTGCAGCGGAAAAATAGTCATTTAACACCATAACCAAAATATTAGTTCAAATCCTTCAATTAAACATCAACCAAATAAACAAAATAACTAAGCGTTCCAAAACCCCGGTGTTACACATCAGAGCAGACGCCGACACAATAAGCAAAGTAGAAGACTTCATCTTCACTCACTCTGACACCGCACTAATCCTGATCACCTGCACGTTACCCACGTGGAGGCAACATTCAAACTGAAGGGGTGAGATTCTCAATCAATAAAGATATACAAAATATAAGCATAAGAGCATGTAATCAAATATGGAATCGACCATATTATCAACACATCCACGAATCCACAACACACGCATCAACACATGATCAACAACTCATCATACTATGACATAATGCAATGCAGTGAGACATACAACTCGACTCAATGCATGTGGTACCATCGATCCCTTTTTCATGATCATATTCCCGTCGGAATTCCATATATGTCGTTCACACCCCACATGGGAACACGACATTCGTGATTGCTCACAACCCACATGGGCACACAATCACCTCAACAACAATAGCAACACGATTCCTTTACGACGAATCCAGATAAGGCGCTCACACCCCACATGGGCACACGTCTTATCCCACAACTCATGCAACATGCTATGCACCTCAAACAACAACATACAACGGCGAAATCATGCATAATACTAGCATATCACCAATACGTTACCTCTCCACTTTCCAACATACTGTATGCACCTGTTCAAACATGCAAACATCGCAATCCACAACAACAACACGCATTGTACAACTAATTTCCACATTTTACGATTCAACACATCACAACACAAAACTCAAACACACACCTCACATCAAATTGTTGGAATTCTGTCATTGAAAATAATTTTAACAGAAAGTACATAAAACCAGTTTTCCAACAGTTCGAACGGCGGCCCGAACGGACTTACGGATCAAAAGTTATGAATTTTTGAAAATTTAGAAAAATTGTCACGTTCAGTGGTAACCGGTTAACACCCACAGAGTAACCGATTACTCTGTGTAAACTTGCCCAGAAACCCCAAATTTGTACCAGGTAACCAGTTAACACCCACACGGTAACCGGTTACTTGACCTGCAGAATCAATTCTCTGCTGTTTTTGTTACGAAAATCACTTGTCAACCCCAATCCAATAACCCAAACCACATATACCATAGAATTCGATCCCCAAAATCAGTATGCAACATTATACATATAATATGAACTCTTATAACACAACAAACACCAATTCGATCAAGAATTTCACACAATTAGAGCATTTTCGCTATTACCGACACGTAACTTCAACATCTCAACGGAAACGTTCAACGATCAACAAAATACGGAACTAAAACCTAACGACTTATCTACCCTCATACATATATCATTTACCCCTTAAGTGGTCGAAGAACCCCAACCTTACCTTAGAGTTTTCTTCCGACGGACCTTCGACTTTCAACAATGGCTTCTCTTCCTTTCCCTTGCCTGCCTCGTAGCTCTGCCATTTAGGTTTTGTTTTCACGTACTAAACAAAAACCCCTTTATCCTTTTTTTTTTATATTTCCATACAATAACAATATTATTATTATTCTATTTTAATTCAAATATTATTATTATTAGTAGTATTATTTCAACTAACTTTATAATAATAATAATATCTCACAAAATAATATAATTAAATATTATTAATCCACATACCCTTCTATCTCATCACCAACACCTCAAGTCCTACAATTCCAAGGTCACTACCCTCTTGAGGGCACTCAAACGCTACAGAATACCTACAACCACACATAAACCACCACAATTCATAATTTAATTACGAAAAATTTAATTAAATTAAATTGAGGCGTTACAACTCTCCCCCACTTGGAATATTTTCGTCCTCGAAAATTTACCTTATTCAAACAGTTCTGGATACGATTCTCGCATCCTGCTTTCCAACTCCTACGTCATGTTCCCACCAGCAGCGCCTCCCCACGCCACCTTTACCAGAGTGATCTCTTTTCCTCTAAGTTGCTTTATTTCGTGGTCCTCAATCCATATAGGTAAAGCCTCAACCGTAAGGTTATCCCTTACTTCTACATCATCCATCGGAATCACATGTGACAGATCCGGAACATACTTCCGAAGTTGCGACACATGAAATACATCATGCAAATTTGATAATCTGGGTGGCAACGCCACTCTGTAGGCAACAAGTCCAACTCTCACAGAAATCTGATATAGACCAATAAACCGAGGAGTAAGCTTCCTCAACTTCAATGCTCGTCCAACACCGGTCACCGGAGTGACTCTCAAAATCACATGGTCTCCTTCCTGAAACTCCAAATCCTTTCTTCGCTTATCATGATAGCTTTTCTGCCTACTCTGCGAAGCTTTCATCTTCACACGGATCAACCTCACCTTCTCCGTAGTCTGTTGAACAATCTCGGGTCCAAGCACTGCGCTATCACCATACTCATGCCAACACAAAGGCGTCTGATATCTTCGACCATACAACGCTTCAAAAGGCGCCATTCCGATACTGGAATGATAATTGTTGTTATAAGTAAACTCGATCAACGACAAATGACTATCCCAAGCACCTCCTTGCTCAAGTACACAAGCCCTCAACAAATCCTCTAAAGATTGTATAGTCCTCTCTGTTTGCCCATCTGTTTGCGGATGATAAGCTGAACTCAACCTCAGCTTCGACCCCAACGCTCCTTTCAAACTCTCCCAAAATCTGAAAGTGAATCTCAAATCTCTATCCGACACAATACTCAACGGCACACCATGCAACTTCACAATCACTCGGATATAAATCTCTGCCAACTTTTACAAAGGAAAACTGATATTAATCGGAATGAAGTGTGCCGACTTCGTCAGTCTATCCACCACTACCCAAATGGAGTCATGTCCTCTTGGCGTATTAGGCAATCCAGTCACAAAATTCATAGAAATGTTATCCCATTTCCACTCTGGAATGTCTAATGGTTGCATCAAACTAGCAGGCTTTTGATGTTCCACTTTTGACTTCTGACAAGTCAAACACGCATACATAAACTGAGCCACATCACCCTTCAATCCAGGCCACCAAAATATCTTTTTCAAATCCTGATACATCTTTGTAGCTCTGGATGAATACTCAAGCTACTCCTATAACTCTCATCTAAAATCATCCTTTTTATCTCAGCATCATCAGGAGTACAAATCCTGTCACGGAATCTCAACACACCTTGTTCGTCCATTTCGAACTCGTTGTTCTCGGTCCGATCATTTCCAACTATCAAATCCACCAACTTCACATCCAACTTCTGGCCTTCTTTGATACGGTTCAGAAATTCATTATTGATCTTCAACATCCCCAACATCACACTATAAGGTGTCTGCTCGCAAACCAAACTCATATCTCTAAACTGTTCAATCAATTCAAATTCTTTCACCATCATAGCAGACATATGCAATGTCTTTCGACTCAAAGCATCAGCCACCACATTAGCTTTTCCGGGATGATAATTCAAGCCGAAATCGTAATCCTTCAAAAATTTAAGTCATCCCCTCTACCTCATATTCAGTTCCTTCTGATCAAACAGATACTTCAAGCTCTTATGATCACTATACACTTCAAATCTGGAGCCATAAAGATAATGCCTCCAAATCTTCAACACAAAAACCACTGTCGCTAGTTCCAAATCATGAGTTGGATAATTCCTTTCATGAATTCTTAACTGTCACGAAGCATAAGCCACAACTTTACCATTCTGCATCAACACACCTCCCAAACCCATAAACGAAGCGTCACAGTACACTACAAATGGTTCATCTGGTTCTGGTAAAATCAACACTGGAGCTGTAGTCAATCTCTTCTTCAGCTCAATGAAACTCTTCTCACAATGAATGTCTCACACAAATGCTTTACCCTTGCAGGTCAACTGCATCAACGGGAGTACCAACTTCGAAAAGCCTTCTATAAATCGACGATAATAACCAGCTAAACCCAAAAAGCTTCTAATCTCAGTTGCTGACTTCGGAGCTTCTAACTATAGAACTGCATCTACCTTAGATGGATCCACAGCAATTCCATCACCTGAAATAACGTGACCGAGGAAACTCACCTCATTTAGCCAAAACTCGCACTTGGACAACTTGGCATAAAGCTTATTCTCTTTCAACACGACTCGTAAATGCTCAGCATGTTCTTCTTCTGACTTAGAATAGATCAGAATGTCGGCGATAAAGACAACTACAAACTGATCCAAGTAAGCATGAAAAATCCTATTCATGTACTCCATAAACACACCAGGGGCATTAGTAACTCCGAACGGCATCACCACATATTCATAATGTCTGTATCGAGTCCTAAAAGCTGTCTTCTGAATATCCTCATCCTTAACTCTTATCTGATGATATCCCGATCTCAGATCGATTTTGCTAAGCACACGTGCACCCGCCAATTGATCCATCAAGTCATCTATTCTTGGAAGTGGATACTTGTTCTTAATCGTTACTTTATTCAACTGTCTGTAATCAATGTACAACCTCATACTACCATCCTTTTTCTTTACCAATAACACTAGAGCTCCCCAAGGCGATAAGCTTAGTCTCACAAATTTCTTCTCTAACAAGTCTTCTAGTTGCTTCTTCAGTTCTGACAATTCTGATGCCGACATCCTGTACGGTGCCATAGAAATAGGTCTGGTACCAGGGACAAGATCAATAGTAAATTCTACTTCTCACTCTAGTGGCACATCAACAATGTCATCTGGGAATACTTCAGGAAATTCACGCACCACCTGCAACTCATTGATCACTGACTTGCTCTCCACTGATAATGATGCAAATAATGCAAGCACCTGAGCTTCGTCTTCCAAAAGCTCTTTCAATTCTCTAGCAGATAGAAAACCATCTTCTCCTTCTTCCTCAGGAGTAAGAAATCGAACTGACTTATTAAAATAATTACTATGAACATGATTGAACTTCAACCAGTTCATACCCAAGATCACATCGAGACCTCCCAACGGTAAACAAATCAGATGTACACCAAAGTCCTTACCAAAGATTGATAATGGACAATTTAAACACACTAGAGAAGTGGTCACCGATCTCTTCGCAGGAGTTTCGACAACCATTTATCCCTTCATAGGAGAAACGACAAGGCCTAGCCTTCTTACACAATTAGCAGCAATAAAAGAGTGAGTAGCACCAGTATCAATAATAGCAATCAAAGGCATATTATTAATATAACATGTACCTCTGATCAATTTGTCATCACTGGAAGTCTGGGTTCCCGTCAAAGCGGACACCTTTCCCCCAGTCGAAGCTTGCTTAGGTTTCTGACAACGAGTGCTAATATGGCCATGTTCTCCACAATTGTAACAAGTAACCACATTAACTTTACAGTCAGCAATCAGATGTCCTGCCTGTCCACACTTGAAGCATTTCTTCACATCACTCGTGCACTCACTGACACGATGACCCAATTCACCACATCTATAACACTTAAGAGGGGCAGAGGCACCTCCTCCACTTGGCTTCTTACCATCAACATGTTTCTGTTTACCTTTATCAGCCGGAGTTGAATAAGGTTTTCCAAGATTTACTTACTGCTTCCCTCTTCTCTCAGCCAACCCCTTGAAGTGAGTTGATCGAGCTTTGCTATCCTCCTCAAAGATCCTGCAATAATCAACCAAGTCTGGAAACCATCTGATCCTCTGATAACCATTCTCAAACTTGACACACTTCGAGAACTCGGTTGTTGCCTCATTGTAATGAGGAAAAAACTTTGCCAAATCTGAAAACTTAGCAGCATACTCAGTCACTGACATGCTACCCTGCTTCAGCTCCAAGAACTCTATCTCTTTCTTCCCTCGGACATCCTCAGGAAAATATTTCCTCAAGAATTCTCTGCTAAACACAGCCCAAGAAATCACCTCTCCAGCAGCTCCCAACAATTGACGGGTACTTACCGACCAATCATCAGCCTCTTCAGCTAGCATGTGAGTACCTAACCGCACCTTCTACGCTTCAGGACATTCCATAACCCGAAAGATTCTCTCAATCTCCTTGAGCCAAGTCTGTGCTCCATCTGGATCGTATCTCCCCTTAAAGGTAGGCGATCTGTTCTTCTGAAACTTGTCATTCTCGTTAGCATGTGGCAGGTTCTGTACCGCTTGAGCAACAGCCTGTAAAGTAGCAGCCATCGCAACATCGTTCCTTCCATCCATTCTAAATTTCTGTTGTACACCAACAACAGAACATAATGGTTAAGGAACTGACATCTACATTACACAACTATCACATGACAACGACTCGACAACTTGGTCGGACGGACCGACCTGCTCTGATACAACTATGTAACACCCTAAACCCCCGCGACATAATAATATTAAAATAATAAAACACCAGAGTCAATTTAAAACAACAAGGGAATTCAGGATGCTACTTCAACAAAAGCCTGCTCATGAAATAGACATGTAACACGTAAATCATTTTTTTTTCAAAAATAAACTTCTTTTAATCTGCAGCGGAAAAATAGTCATTTAACACCATAACCAAAATATTAGTTCAAATCCTTCAATTAAACATCAACCAAATAAATAAAACAACTAAGCGTTCCAAAACCCCGATGTTATACATCAGAGCAGACGCCGACACAACAAGCAAAGTAGAAGACTTCATCTTCACTCACTCTGACAGCGCACTAATCCTGATCACCTGCACGTTACCCATGTAATCAAATATGGAATCTACCCTATTATCAACAAATCCACGAATCCACAACGCACACATCAACACATGATCAACAACTCATCATACAATGGCATAATGCAATGCAGTGAGACATACAACTCGGCTCAATGCATGTGGTACCAATCGATCCCTTTTTCATGATCATATTCCCGTCGGAATTCCATATACGTCGCTCACACCCCCACATGGGCACACGACATTCGTGATTGCTCACACCCCACATGGGCACACGACATTCGTGATTGCTCACACCCCACATGGGCACACAATCACCTCAACAACAGCAGCAACACGATTCCCTTACGATGAATCCAGATAAGGCACTCACACCCCACATGGGCACACGTCTTATCCCACAACTCATGCAACATGCTATACACCTCAAACAACAACATACAATGACGAAATCATGCATAATACTAGCATATCACCAATATGTTACCTCTCCGCTTTCAAACATACAGTATGCACCTGTTCAAACATGCAAACATCGCAATCCACAACAACAACACGCATTGTACAACTAATTTCCACATTTTACGATTCAAGACATCACAACACAAAACGCAAACACACACTGCATGTTAAATAGTTGGAATTCTGTCATTGAAAATAATTTTAACAGAAAGTACATAAAACCAGCTTTCCAACGGTTCGAACGGCGGCTCGAACAGACTTACGGATCAAAAGTTATGAATTTTCGAAAATTTAGAAAAATTGTCACGTTCAGTGGTAACCGGTTAACACCCACAGAGTAACCAGTTACTCTGTGTAAACTTGCCCAGAAACCCCAAATTTATACCAGGTAACCGGTTAACACCCATACGGTAACCGGTTACTTGACCTGCAGAATCAATTCTCTGTTGTTTCTATTACGAAAATCACTTTTCAACCCCAATCCAATAACCCCAAACCACATATACCACAGAATTCGATCCCCAAAATCAGTATGCAACATTATACATATAATATGAACTTTTATAACACAACAAACACCAATTCGATCAAGAATTTCACACAATTAGAGCATTTTTGCTATTACCGACACGTAACTTCAACTTCTCACCGGAAACGTTCAACGATCAACAAAATACGGAACTAAAACCTAACGACTTATCTACCCTCATACATATATCATTTACCCCTTAAGTGATCGAAGAACCCTACCCTTACCTTAGAGTTTTCTTCCAGCGGACCTTCGACTTTCAACAATGGCTTCTCTTCCTTTCCCTTGGCTGCCTCGTAGCTCTGCCTTTTAGCTTTTGTTTTCACGTACTAAACAAAAACCCCTTTATCCTTTTTTTTTATATTTCCATACAATAACAATATTATTATTATTCTATTTTAATTCAAATATTATTATTATTATTAGTAGTAGTATTTCAACTAACTTTATAATAATAATAATATCTCACAAAATAATATAATTAAATATTATTAATCCACATACCCTTCTATCTCATCACCAACACCTCAAGTCCCACAATTCCAAGGTCACTACCCTCTTGAGGGCACTCAAACGCTACAGAATACCTACAACCACACATAAACCACCACAATTCATAATTTTATTACGAAAATTTTAATTAAATTAAATTGGGGCGTTACAAAACCCACTAGGAACTAGAGATCCCCAGCAGAGTCGCCACTTTTCTGTAGAGGCAAAATCGTAAGTGTAAGCTATTATTTAACTTAACTCAAAAAGCAAGAGCCGCCACCGCACTTTTATTTTATCCAAAAACGGAATGGAAAAAGAGCGAACAAAACCTACACGAGCTCTAGAATAAGAATAAGTGCACAGAGTCTAGGTAAGGGGATTGGTTACGTTAAGGGAAGGTATTAGCACCCAAAACGTCTATAGTACTCTATATGAACCCTTTGAAATATCTACGCTTTTTTGGTCTGAAAAGGTTTGTTTGAAAATTGATTGAGGAGATTAGAAGAGAAGTTGTTTTTTTTAAGATTTTTGTGTTTGGAGAGACTAGTCGTCTCATGCCTACGTACCCACGAAGTGAAATGTAGGATCAAAACCCCGTAGTTCATGGTACAAAGAATGAAATTTGTTTGTTTTGGTTGATTTTAAATGTAAAGACAAGTCGTCATTTCAAAGCGGATAATTCTGCTTAAAGAAATGAATCATGTCTAAACTTATGAAAAAGTTTAAGGAAAAGTGCACGAGGCACAAAAAGATTTTGAATGGGTTTGGTATTTTTTAAAGTCTTTTGAAAAAAGGAGTCAATATGCTTATGTAGTTTAGCATTTGTTAAGAAAAGGAAGAGAAAAGAGTAAAATCACTTGACAAAGTCAAGGTTTGATTATAAAAGAGGTGATAGTTTGAAATCAAGAAAGTTTTGAGAAAAGAGAGGAGATTTTGGAAATTAAAGAATGGGGAAGAGAATAAGTGACTATCCTAAAGCATAAAGTAAAAGTTAAGGATAAGAATGGTCTAGTCACACAAGCATGCTCCATAGTCTTCAAACCATAATTCCAAAGCAAAGGGAGAAAGTCCTAGTTCTAAGTCCAAGGATCCAAGAATAGCATTGAAGTCCAAGGTCTAGGTGCAAAACTCCATGTCCAATGCAAAGGATAGTAACCATAGTCCAAGATTAGAAGCACAACTTTTTTAGAGGTTTTGGCCTTTATTAATGTTTTTGGTCCAAGTGGACAAAGAGAAAAAGGCATAAACATAAACATGTGTCCAAGTGGACAAAGTGAAAATGACGGAAGCATAAACATGATATGAGATGATAAAATGAGATAAAGCATAAAAAAAAAGTAAAGAGAGATAAGGAGCGAGAAGGAAGCATAAAAGTAAGGTTAGAAGTTAGTGATTAGTAGCACAAAGGCTTTAGTGCTATAGGCTTTCAAAAGTAACCGATTATTCCGTCTCGCGTCTTGAACTATAATGATTACACAATGTACTTAAGTCAAGGTTAATGAAGACATGTTAGAAGATTGATAGAATCAAAGCCTCTACAACAACAAGCTTCACAGATTTTGAACCTAATACAAAAGATTAACCATCATTAGGCTTACACAACCAAAAGGTTTGGGCCATGAAAGATAAAGTTCTGATTCGGAGAGGGACAAATGTAGTGCTATGTTAAGCAATCGCCAACTGACTTATAAAGAAGTCACCCTACTCGAGGCCGATCAATTGTGATTTTTGTGCTAATGTATGCTATATGAACGATATCTAAATCGTCATCCGAAAGCAATACCGCACGAAAAGAAAAAAAGGTAATGATCTAGTCTTGATCAAGAATTCAACAAGGAAATTCTAAGATCCATAAGACTTTCATCGATCCAAATAAAAGAGAGATAGATGAAGAGAAAGCCAAATTAAACCATAAAATTATGTGATCTAAGGCTAAGAACAAAGGGAAAGGGAAGAAAATGGAAAAACAACCAAAACAGTCCCAAAAACAAGCATTTTTCACATTATGGACACTGGTTAATCGATTAACCATTTCATGTGCAAAAGTGTTAATCGATTAACCAGTGTAAAATTGCAATTCTGGGCGCAGAATTCAACTGTTAATCGATTAACCAATTTGTGCTTGTTTTGGTTAATCGATTAACACTGTAAAAACAACGGCAAATCAATTTGAAAATTGGAAAATCCTTGATCAATCATTTCTTCAAACACCTCGTGATTAAGGATGCAATTGTGCATGAAAAATCAAGTAAAACAACAGCAAAAACCAGCAATCAAACACAATTACAAGATCCAATAGATCAAGTAATAAGGATCACCAAAGATCTACATTGTGGAGGATGAATCAAGAACAACAATGGTGGAAAATGAGATTACCACTCCAAATCTGAAATTGCTTCAAATTACTCCAAGATCCAAACTCCAAAGTCTTGATCTACTAAAATTGATGATGAAAAGGTGAATGAATGAAGGTTTAGATCAAAGTTGAACAAGAATCAATGTGAATTCTTGTTAACTTTCAAAAGAAGAAAAGTGAGCTTTAGTGAATTTTGGTGGTTGGGGAGAGAATTTGCAAGAGGTTTTTTGGCTCTCAAAAGCTTCAAGAAAATTTAGCAATGTGAATTTGGCTACCAAAAGCTTCAAGAAAATTTAGCAAGATGAATTTGGCTATCAAAAGCTTGAAGAATGAATGAAATGAGGGTTCTATTTATAGAGTTTAGGCTTGGAAATTTTGGTGGATTGGAATTTGGTTTGGAAATGAGAATTAGGCTTGGAATTTGAATTTGGAGGGAAATTAGCAAAAGAGTGGTGATTAGTGAAGGTGTATGGTGGGAATTAATCATGATGAGGTAGGGGAATTAAAATGAGGTGATCTAGAATATTCTCATGATGAAATATTTGAAAATTGGTGCCAAAATGCTGCAGAATTTGAATTTGCTGTTTTTAGCCAAAAATTGCATGTGTTAATCGATTAACCATTTGCAGTGCAAAATGTGTTAATCGATTAACACAATGAAAAAATGAGAAAATTGGATTTTTGATGTGCTGTTGTGGTTCTGGCTCGATTCTTTTGACTTGTCAAAGAAGGCATGAAAATAAACACATGAACCTTGGAGTCTCTTAAATAATAATCAATCAAAAACTTGTGAACTCTTGATCAGATTAATTTTTGAATTATGTGCAAATCAACTTTGACTTTGTTCAGATAAATTTCATTCGAGCTGAGGGAATGTTGCCTGGTGTTTTGATCTGTTCTTCCCTTGGAAAATTAATAAAGGAGAAACAAAATATTTTTGGATTTTGATTAAAGGTTAGTACACATAAGCAAATAAAGGCAAGTAAGAAACACACAGATGCTCGGTGATTCCTGCAAAGAATAAACCCAAAGAAGAGAGGGATAAAGGAACTAAAGCATGATCTTGTTTGTGGTATAAGATGCAAAATAAGATTTGAATGATATGTGAAATCTTAGGGGTAAAAAATTAGGGTCTTACACCACTGCAACAGTAGCAGACAAAACACTGAGCATGGTGGTCGTAACGGTCGTAATCATTTCGTTGATGGAGGACGCGGACAACAACACATACGTCTCTTTATACATAAACCTATGGAAGACCACATGAATGCCCTTTGACGTATACTACACTATATTCAGGGCACATGCTAATATGGTTTACATCTTTACCCTTCCTCCACTACTTCTTTAATTTCATATACACATGCTGACTAGGGTAGGTGCCCCGATACCAAATGATTTACTTCCGGCTATTGTGTTTTTCTTGGGGATATCTATTGGTCCTCAAAACGGAAACCCGTTTTGTCTCGCTCTAGTGATCGAAATCAAATATTGTGGAGTTGCAAATGTAGTCTTTGAATCATGATAACTACGCAACCTTCTTCTCAAATTACGTTGTCCCATTCACAAAGCCACCATGGTTTACTGTGACAACGTCAGTGCAATTTATCTCTTTGACAACATGGTCCAACATCAAAGAACTAAACACATTGAGCTGGATATTCATTCATTCGTTAAAACGTGGCTTGTGGCCATGTTCGAGTTATGCACGTCCCATCAAGATACCAAATTGCTGATGTTTTCACCAAAGGTTTTCCCATAATATTATTCCAAGATTTCTAAGATAAATTCATCGTTCGTCTACCTCACGCTTTGAATATGGGAGAGTATTAGAATCAATATTATTTACTATACATTATGAATAGAATCAATCATATTTCCTGTTCATTTTTAATTAACTTCTCAAATATGTAATTGCATTAATTAGACATTATTAATATTCCTTATTAGAATCTGAAACAATTATATATATATATATATATATATATATATATATATATATATATATATATATATATATATATATATACACACATATATGAGATAGACAGGGAGAGAGAGAGAGAGAGAGAGAGAGAGAGAGAGAGAGAGAGAGAGAGAGACAGAGAGAGACAGAAGAAGAAGAAGAAGAAGAAGAAGAATAAGAAGAAGAAGAATAAGAAGAAGAAATAAGGAGAATAGGATTGTGTAAACTATTTTTCTATTTACTCATTCAATCAACCTACAAATGATTACAAGTGAATAACAACAATTGACCTCTCTCAACAACCTGAGAGAACTAGCATTTTTATAGGCTACTAAGCAAACTTAAACAACAAGCTAACCTAAACAATTGGACCCAAGAAACAAGGCCCAATTCGACATTACATACTAGAACTAAATTCGAATACAACATGTAAGACTTCGACGTCAGCATATGAACCAGCTTCGACTTCATGCTTGCCTCTTGTCGAAACATGAAAGCTTTCCCTGCTGACAACATCCCAGTCGACAACACTAGAGTTCGATCCAATATTTCACAAATCTCCACCTTGGAACAAACTCTACAATAACAGGGAATAATCTAGCTTTCATCATGCAGCTTTATTAACTACATACAATGGAAATACTTGCAGCTCGGCAATGTCTTGGTGGTCATATTAGCAACATTCTCATAAGTCGAAACCTTCAGCACTTGGACTTCTCCACGCTCGATTATCTCTCTGACGAAGTGCATCCCTTCATCGATGTGTTTGGTTTACTCATTATATGGCGAATTCTTTGACATGTGTATTGCACTTTGACTATCACATTTAACAATGATAACTCGGCCTTGAAGTTTCAGCTTCTTCACAAAACCTTCAAGCCACAATGCTTCTTTCACAGCTTTAGTGAGGGCAATATATTCTGCTTCAATGGTTAATAAGGAAACAACCTTCTATAGTGTCGCTTTCCAACTGTTTGATGTGCTGAACATAGTGAACACATATCCATTAATAGATTTTCTAGAATCTATACAACCTGCATAATCAGAGTCGGCATATCCTTCGATTCCGACTTTGCTATCATCACCACAGGCTCCACCATAAATCAAGACTCTATTTAGAGACCCATTTATGTACCTAAGAATCCACTTCAAAGCTTGTCAGTACACCTTTTCAGGATTTGCCATATACCTGCTTACAAGGCTCACTTCATACGCTATATCTGGCCTCGTACAGAGCATAGCATACATCGAAGACGCTATTATTCTAGCATATGGAATGCTACTCATATAGATTCTTTCAGCTTTAGTACTCTGACTTTAAGTAGTACTAAGCTTAAACTGAGGGTTTGTCGGAGTCACAACACGCTTTGAATTTGACATACCAAACATGTCGAGAATCTTCCGCAGGAATGTCTCTTGAGATAAGCATAATTTTGACTGCTTTCTATCTCTCCAAATGTCAATCCCAAGAATTCTAGTGGCAACTCCTAGATCCTTCATTTCAAACTCCTTACTAAGTTCAGCCTTCACCTTCATTACAACCTCAACACAAATTCTAGCTGTGAGGATATCATCCATATAAAACAACAAAATAACAAGTGAGTTTCTAGGTCAAAATATGAAGTAAATATAGTGATCGAACTGGCTCCTAGTGAAACTAATGTGTGCCATGAACTTGTCGAATATCCTGTTCCACTGTCGAGGAGATTATTTCAGGCCATACAATGACTTATTCAGCTTGCACACATAATCTTCCTTATCCTTTTCTGCATACCCTTCAGGTTGCCGCACCAGGATCGTTTCATCTAGATCACCATACAAGAAGGTTGTCTTCACATCCATTTGTTCAAGTTCCAAGTCAAACTTCACCACCAAGGCTAACAACATTCTAATGGATCTATGCTTTACAATAGGTAAGAACACATCATTGAAGTCGACGTTTTCTTACGGATTGAACCCCTTAGCAACCAACCTTGCCTTAAAGCGCTTCGACATCACTCCTTCGATTCCTTCCTTGACCTTAAAAATCCACTTACAACTGACTAGCCTTGCTCCTGCAGGTTTCTCAATCAGCTCCCAAGTGTTATTATCATGAAGATATTTCATCTCTTCATTCATGGCTTTTCGCCATCCAGTCTTATCTCTACTCCTCATAACTTCCTTGTAGTCTCTAGGTTCTTCCTCAAGTACCTCACTTGCAAAGGTTAAGGCAAAAGCTATAAGATCTGCATAACCAAGACTCTGAGGTAGCTTGATGACTCTACTCGACCTATATCTTTCCAGTAGGTAGTCATCGACAGTTTCCTCAGTTTCTTCAACATCTTGCTCTTCTTCGACTTCATCTGGGTTATGCACTTCAACATCACTATGCTCCACCTCAACAGGAATCTCTACCTTTTCTAGCTCCTCTTCAGAGATTTTTGCACTTCGACCAGCATCACCAGTTTTCTTGAACGCCATCTCGACTTCATCGAAAACTACATCACGACTTGTGATACATCTTCTGTGACCTGGTTCTAGGCACCACAGCCTATAGCCTTTGACTCCCTCAGGATATCCAAGGAACATGCATCTCAGAGCTCTAGGTTTGACCTTGTCTTACTTAATGTGAGCATAGGCTAAACAACTAAATACTCTCAGTTTGTCGAGATCTGGTGGTTGACTCGGCCATACTTCTTCAGGTGTCTTCATTCCCAAGGCAGTCGGGGGACATCTATTTATCAGTTGAGCTGTTGTCGAAACAGCCTCCGCCCAAAACACCTTCTTCAATCTAGCACAAACCAACATACATCTAACCATTTCAAGGATTATTCGATTGAATCTCTCAGCTAAGCCATTTTGTTGAGGAGTACCTGCTATAGTCTTATGCCTTGCAATCCTAGGCTCGACAGAGTAGCTGTCGAAAGCTTCATTACAAAATTCAAGGGCATTGTCGGTTCTCAATCTCTTGACTTTTCTTCCAATTTGAGTTTCGACCGAAACCTTTCAACTTTTGAATGTGAAGGATTCCTTGAAGGCCCCCAAAGATCAGCATGAATGTAATTAAGGGATCCATGTGTTCTTTGTTTACCTTTTTTAAACTTCACCCTATGGGATTTGCCAAATACACAAGGTTCACAAAACTCTAACTTCTCGACTTTGCCACCACCTAGCAGGTTCTGTTTCCCCAATTCGACCAGTCCTCTTTCACTGACATGGCCCAATCTCATATGCCATAATTTTTTCT
This sequence comes from Lathyrus tuberosus, assembly GCA_022829125.1. Classification (NCBI taxonomy): domain Eukaryota; kingdom Viridiplantae; phylum Streptophyta; class Magnoliopsida; order Fabales; family Fabaceae; genus Lathyrus; species Lathyrus tuberosus. The sequence continues at coordinate 2,095,343 of JALAZF010000157.1, read as the reverse complement.
TCGAAACCGGTTTCATGGATGCAAAATCTACTAAACCACTTACAACCTCAACCTCAAGGGTATACAAGCCTTGTTTCTTCACACCTCTCAAGACTTCCTTCGACCCCTTCACGACATTCAGGATACTTGCTCTCCTTTGAATACATATCCTTTCTTGTCGAATTCACCAAGAGAAATCAAATTCCTCTTAATATCAGGTACATACCTAACACCAGTCAATAGCCTTATTAACTCATCATGGAGCTTGAATCTCACAGATCCAATACCTGAAATTTTGCAAGCTTTATTGTTTCCCAACAACACTGATCCACCATCTTGATCACATAATTCTTCAAACACATTCTTGTTTGGAGTCATATACCAAGTACATTCTGAATCCATAATCCACTTTTTGCAAGAGTTGCTGATCGAAACCACAAAGACATCAGATGATTCATAATCATCTTGCACAATAGCTGCATTACCATTGTCATTACCTACATGATTATTCAGGCGCTCAGGACACACCTTTCTTATGTGACCCTCCTTCTTACAATGATAACACCTAATACCTGAAATATCACCACCATAATACTTCTGTTGAGTTTTACCTCTCTTCTTCTCAAACCTACCATCTCTTTTCAAGAATTTCCCTTTATCGGACAACCTTTCGCCAACTGATGATAGTTTCTACTCCTTTCTTTCGCTCAAATCCTTAGAATACAAGGCTGATTGAACTTCTTCAAAGGTCAGAGACTCTCTTCCATACAAGAGGGTTTCTTTGAAGTGAGCATGTGACTTAGGTAGCGAACACAACAGTAACAACGCTTGATCTTCGTCATTGATGATAACATCAATATTTTCAAGATCAAGAATCAGCTTACTGAATGTATCCAACTGCTTCATCAACGTTTTATCTTTATTCATCTTAATTGAATACAAAACTTGCTTCAAGTGCAAACGATTCACCAAGGATTTTGTCATATACAATCCTTCGAGCTTCAACCAAACACTAGCTCCTGTCATCTCCTTCGAAACCTGCCTGAGAACCTTATCACCAAGACTCAGAACAATGTCACAGTGGGCTTTCTCGATCATCGTTGCCTTATTCTTCTCCGTCAATGCAACATCCATGGCTTCTTCTCCCTTTAACACTTCTAGTAAGCCTTGTTGAACAAGAAGGGCTCGCATCTTCAAGCGCCATAAACCAAAATCATTAACTCCGGTGAACTTCTCAATTTCAAATTTTGTTGACGACATTTTCCTCCACACTCACCACACCAGTTTATTGAAACAAACAATACTAATTAACAAATTAAATCTTTGAGAAATAGAGTTTCTTGATGAACAATAAAAGGATTAGGTTAACACAGAGAGAGAGAGAGATAGTGAGTGAAAAGAAAGAAGGAGAATAGGATTGGGCAAACTATTTTTCTATTCACTTATTCAATTAGGGTACAAATGATTACAAGTGAATAACAACAATTGGCCTCTCTCAACAACCTGAGAGAACTAGCCTATTTATAGGCTACTAAGCTAACTTAAACAACAAGCTAATCTAAACAATTAGATCCAAGAAACAAGGCCCAATTCGATATTACATACTAGAACAAACTTCGACTACAACATGTAACACTTCGACGTCAGCATGTGAACCAACTTCGACTTCATGCTTGCCTCCTATCGAAACATGAAAGCTTTCCCTGCTGACAACATCCCAGTCGACAACACTAGAGTTTGATCCAATATCTCACTATATATATATATATATATATATATATATATATATATATACACACACACACACTTTTTTTTATAGGCAAACAATGATATATTAATTGAGAGTACTATGAGTACTCAAACCCAATAAACATAACCCACTACAATACAGCTTCAACACCTAGATAATTTAATTATAGAAACTCACTAAGATATTTTAGCCATTCATAATATGTGCATCTAGAATTATGTTTATACCTAATAGGTATCCACCACCATGAAGATAAAATAATTTTGTCTACGATAACTTCATGAATTCGCACCCCGTCATTAAAAATAATAAGATTTCTAGAACGCCAAATGCACCAACACGCCGCAAACCAAATAATACATGTCGTAGGCTTCGAGCACACCTTCAACATTGAAACAACCCTTGATCCAAATATAATAGTTCATCGATGCTCTCATACCTAGCTGAATCGTAACTTTAATATCTCATGTTGGAGAATCTAGGAGATCGTCTCGAGAAATAACATGACATTACTCCATGACCATAAGAGGTGAATACGTTACATATCGACTTAAAGGTAGTAAAACGGATCTAACCCGCCGAATATGCCCATTTGTCCACACTTTTTGCGAGACGAACCAAAGTTTTAGGCCTACACCCTATAATACGTTCATCCCGCCTACTCCATTTTTTGCAGGTTTTTACCAACGCAGACATTAACATAAGTTTTTGAAATTTTAGGCTTTAAAAGTGAAATGTCAATGGACCCACCGGTCCAGCCTCATATATATATATATATATATATATATATATATATATATATATATATATATATATATATATATATATATGGCTTAAATAGTGTTTTAGTCCATGTAAGTTGGCGAGATTTTGGTTTTAGTCCCTGTATCTTTTTTTTTCCGGTCCAAGTCCCCACATGTTCATTTCCTTTTGGTTATAGTCCCTGCCGTCAATGGAACGTTTAAAAAAAGATGAGTTGGCAGACGATGCTGAGGTGGAATATTGTTTTATCATTTCTTGTTTAATTTTCTTTACACACGTGGATTTAATCAATGGACCGTTAAATAAAGAGGGACCAAATCCAAAAAACATTACAATTTTCTTAACATTGGTTGTTTAATTTCCCTCTTTCCCTTTAAGTCCCTGTAAACTAGGGTTTGTCTTTCCATTTCCATCTTTCTCTTTTCCACCTCAGTCATAGCGCAGGGAAGGTGAAGGGTGCTTGTACGAATACGATTGAGCTTCCAAATCGAATCATCCAGGTATGGTGTTCACTGTGAATTTGCATTACGGGGGAAAGTTTGTTAGGCATGGTGTAGTGTACTACCTAGGTGGGGATAAAGTAGAAGTAGACATTGACCCTGATAGGTGGAGCTTCTTTGAAGCAACCGGTATTGTTAAAGATATTTGCAAACTTGAAATCAATGATTATTAGCTATGGTGGTATAACATTGTATCGGGTAAGCATGCAAGGGTAGTTAGTGATGTTGATGCTGCTAAGATTTATGAACACTCTGTTGAAAATAGTTGTAGTGTAGACCTTTTTGTTGAGCATAGAGTTATGGAAGATGGTGTTAATGATGTGGAAACTGACAATGTTATCGAAGATGATGTTCTTGAGAATGATGTTGAAGCCGGCAATGTAGAAGCTGACAATGTAGAAGCTGACACAGTTGGTGAGGATAATGTAAGTAATGTTGAAGCTGAGACAGTTATGGATGATGGTGTTCCTCATGTTGAAGGTGACACAGTTGGTGCTGATAATGTAAGTAATGTTGAAGCTGAGACAGTTATGGATGATGGTGTTACTCATGAAAGTGATAGTTTTGATAGTGATGATAGTGATGACAGTGATTACAATGGTTTATCATTTGAGGACAGTGAGGATGAAAGAGCCCTTGGTTTGGATGATGGATTTGATGTTGTAGAAAAAACCCCTGCAAGGGTTAAGCAGATAGCAAAGAAACATAGGAAAACTCCATCAAAGATAAGAATTGTTGAAGCAGCTGGGGGTTCATCTAGTGGGAATATAGTTGGTAATGAAGGGCTTGAAACTAATTATTTAAGTGATGATCTAGGGAGTAGTGATCCAGATGCATCAGATGAAGAGAAATGACCATCATATCCTAGATTTAAGATGGAGGAATTAGACAAGGATTACAAGTTCAAAGTTGGGTTGGAGTTTGTTTCTCTGCATGAGTTTAAGGAGGCAATAACTGAATGGTCAATCTTGAATGAAAGAGAGATAAAGTATCTGAAAAATGACAAAGTTAGAGTGAGAGTGGTGTGCAAAGGCAAATGTGGTTTTTTGGCTTTGGTTAGTAAAGTGGGAAATAAACACACATATCGAATGAAGAAATGGTTTGGTACTCACACGTGTGGTAGGGTTTTAAATAACACTACTGCTAACTCCAAGTGGATTGCTAAGACTGTAGTGGCTAGGATGGCTTCATCTGATGGAATCAAACTTCGTGATATTGTGAGTGATATTAGGACAAGTTATTCTGTAGGTATTAGTATGAACGGGGCATGGAAGGCTAAGCAAATAGAAAAGGCTTTGGTTGAAGGTGATGCCACAAAGCAATACACATTTTTGTGGAGGTATTCTGATGAATTAAGGAGGGTCAATGCAGGCAACACTTGTAAAATTAATGTCACAAGAATTGCACCCACAATTTAACCCAGATTTGGTTGTTTTTACTTCTGCTTTGATGGAATCAAAAAGGGATTCACCACCGCATGTAGACCATTCATTGGTGTTGATGGTTGTCATCTAAAGACAAAATATGGAGGAACTTTTCTTGTGGCTGTTGGAAGGGATCCTAACGACCAATACTATCCATTGGCCTTTGGTGTATGTGAGACTGAGACAAAGGAGTCATGGAGGTGGTTCTTGACATTGCTTTTGGAAGACATTGGACAAGAAAAAATATGGGTATTCATCTCAGACCAACAAATGTTCATAGTTGACACATCTAAGAGAACTTGTACTTGTAACTTTTGGGAGTTGGTAGGCATACCATGTAGACATGCAGTTGCTGCCTTAGGGTTTAGGAATAAAAAACCAGAAGACTATGTAGATGATTGATACTCCAAAGAAACATATGTGGCATGCTAGGACTTCAACATTAGCCCAATTAATGGCCAAGACATGTGGCCTGAAGTTGACATTGAGGAAATGTTGCCTCCATCATACAAGAGAGGGCCTGGTAGGCCAAAGAAGTTAAGGAGAAGGGAACCTGATGAAGATCCTAACAAAATAAGGACACAGACTACTTATTGTTGTACCAAATGTGGAGTGCATGGACATAATACCAGGAGTTGTTTGGTTCAAGTGCCTGACCCTGAAGCTCAGAAAAGAAAGGTATCATTTAAAATCAGTTATGTTTACAAATTGTGTTATTGTTATCATTGATATTGATTGCTGATATTTATTTGTGCATAGAAAACCTAAGAAAACTGCTACACAGACAACACAGCCTGTGAATCCAAGTCATGCTGAAGATGAGGCATCAAGTGAACAACAACAAAAACAAAATGACCAACCAACTGAACAACAACAGAATCCAAGTAATGCTGATAATGAGGCTCCAACTGAACAACATTAGGGAACACAATGTTATGTGGATCCAGAATTTGAAATGCTTGCAGCAGATCTCTGTGCAGCTTTTGAAGCAACACAAGCCCAACCCAATATCAATGACATCACTACCCAAATTGCAGCTAATCCCCAAGTTGCTAATGTGGAAGTTGCTAATGAACAACCTGTACAGGCTTCACAAGGAGTTGGTGACTCTCAGCCAAATTACATTTTGTCTGCACCTATCAAAGAAGGTGGTGACTCACAGCCAACTGTTGAAGTTGGTAATGACCAACCTGTTCATGCAGCTCCACCAAAGCAACATGATCCTAAACCAGTTGAGTCTAATACTGAGTTAATATCTATGATGTTTTGTCTACTGATCTTTCTCTAATTCTGTATGTTTTTTATGTGACTTTGTAGGCCAAACAACCCAGACAAAAGGTGGCAAGGAAGTTGGAATTGAGGAGAAGTGAAAGAACAAGGGTACTAAGATGCAAAAAGCTTAAGGGAGAAGGAAGTAGCCAAGACCAACCATGGACTATGTAGACAATGGTCTGTTTTGAATTATGTTGTACTTTTGATTCCATCTAGAAGTTTTTTGTTAACTATTATGACTACAACACTGCTTTGGCTTTAGCCTTGTAGTTAAAGCATTTATGTATTTCGTTCCCAACAATGTATTATGACTTAAGTATTTATTTTGTTATGGCTTTAAGTATGAAAATTATCAAGATATGGTTTAAGTACAACTGCAAACACAATGACCAACTTAATTGAATTCATATACTGAACAATATAATTGCATACATATACTGAACAAAACCAAAACATGTTTTTCATTCATCATATGGTACAGGGACCAATTCCAAAATACAATAATGTTACAAGGACTTAAAGACAAAAAAAAACTGAACAACAACACAAACAATTGGATTCACCATTTCAGATAACCAAAGAACATCCCCCATGAAACAACCAACAATAACTTTAACAGATTCACTTTTCTCTTCTCTTTCTCCAGCTTAATCTTCATCTTTGTTTTTTTTACCATTTTCAATCTCCTTGACCATGAACCCCAAATCCTTCAACACTTCAGAGCAGTTGCAACCACCTAAACATCTAACATCACTTGCTGGATTTCTTTCAAGCTCATCGTCCCAAATAAACAACTTGCAACCAGACATTAATCCTGAATTTTGACACTTCCAAAATTGTCTTTTAGGGTTTTCAAATGAATTTGACATAAACATTTTCATGCTTCTATTGCAACCACAAACCGGTGTTTGACTATGATGAGAGTTCGCAGAAGAAAATGAGGCCATGGATGTTGAAGGTATAAGAGGAAGAGAACGGAGCCAATGTATAAGAAAGAAGAAGAAAACAGTGTCAATGTAGAAGGAAGAAAAAGCAAAACAAATTTGTAATGTTTTTTAGATTTGGTCCCTCTTTATTTAACGGTCCATTTATTAAATTCACGTGTGTAAAGAAAATTAAACAAGAAATGATAAAACAATATTCCACCTCAGCACCGTCAGCCAACTCAGCTTTTTTTAAACGTTCCATTGACGGCAGAGACTATAACCAAAAGGAAATGAATATGTGAGGACTTAGACAAAAAAAAAAGATACAGGGACTAAAACTAAAATCTCGCCAACTTACAGGGACTAAAACACTATTTAAGTATATATATATATATATATATACTCCCTCCGTCTCATAAAAAGTGTCCTATTTGAGCAATGCGCGGTTCTTAAGAAAATGATTAGAAGTGTTGGTTGTAGTGGAAAAGTTAATGTCATTTACTAAAATACCCTTATTAAATGTAGTTGATAAAGTAGTTGAATAAAGTGAAATTTAATGAATAGGGGTATAGTAGTGGAAAAATAATAATGATTACAACATTGGTAATGTAAATGGACAATTATTTTAAGACAAAGAAAAAGTGCAAATGAGACACTTTTTATGAGACGGAGGGAGTATATATATATATATATATATTGAAGAAGGGAGTACATTAATGATCATGTTTCATGTGCTTCACTGATTACTATACACGTTACTCGTTTTTACTCCATCACAAAAGAGATCATCAATAGACACAATGACTAGTAAAAGCAGCAATTTTCCAAAGTTTGGAATAATTGATCAAAATTAAGTATTTTTTGGAACATGGTGACAAAGTCTATCATACTTGGACTCCGTACACATATGATTTCCTGATCATTGACACCTCGCTAATTTCCTAAGTAACAATAATTAATCAAGCATTACAAGTTAATTTAATTAAATGTGTAATCTTAAATACTCCCTCCGTCCCAAATTATAAGACGTTTTGGGTTTTTCACACAAATTAAGAAATTTAATTATTACTTTATGGGAAAGATAAATTATGTATAACTTTACAGTAATGCCCCTCATAATTATATAGGAGAGAGAAATTAAAAGAGTTGAAAGAATAAATAATAATAAATATTTAAGGGTATATTGGAGAATATGTCATTTATATTGCATTGGGAATGTAAGATGACTTATAATTTGGGACAAATTTTTTTGGCAAAATGACTTATAATTTGAGACGGAGGGAGTATTCAGGTAAGATCGAATCTTATTGGTGAATGAAATAGCGTTCACTGGTCACATGTGCTTAACCAATAGAAAGCTGGAATTGGAGACAATGTGTACAAACTTTAGGCCTAGGCGCAATTATAGCTATTTTTTAATCATGTAGCCAAATCAAGTAGTACATTTTTTTTATTGGCTCTAGGTTTTAAAGTTACTCCCTCCGTCTCATAAAAAGTGTCCTATTTGAGTAATGCGCGGTTCTTAAGAAAATGATTAGAAGTGTTGGTTGTAGTGAAAAAGTTAATGTCATTTACTAAAATACCCCTATTAAATGTAATTGATAAAGTAGTTGAATAAAGTGAAATTTAATGAATAGAGGTATAGTAGTGAAAAAATAATAATGATTACAATATTGGTAATGTAAATGAACAATTATTTTGAGACAAAGAAAAAATGCAAATGAGATACTTTTTATGAGACGGAGGGAGTAATATTTCTAAGTTTAGTAGCGCGTGGGGATGTCCCTCACCTGTTACTCAAACCTTTATGGGTACTGCCAATAATGAATATTTGCTCAACATTGGTCAAAACTAAAAAACGGAAATAGCCTTAAAGTGTTCTGCCTTTCAATTTTGGTTTTTCGTCTTAACACTAGTGGATACCCGTGCGTCTGCACGAGTACTAGTGAGGACCGCTGAAGTGGCATCAATAAGAAATTTTAATTCCATTTTGCATTATAAATAGGGGTGTGTAAAAAAATCGGTTATTGTTAACTAAATTAGTATTCAAATTGTTCCATTTTTAAAAATCTAAATCAAATGCTAAAATATAAATGTGGTTATCCATTTTGTTATCCAAATATAAACGAGTTTCTATTATAATAATGTTGTTTACTTATTGCGTATCCAAATTTCATTATTTGTTAAATTGATATGTTTCTCTATTTTAATGTTTCATCATATACACTTTATAAACTAATTTTATATTTTGAACATAAAAAAATTATTTTACAAAAAATTCAGAATTTTGTTTTTCAAAATGAAAAAAAGTTAATTCTATTACTACAAATTATTTGTAGCTTATTCTGCATAATGACTATTAAAATTGGTGAAAATTCACGCATAACCAAGAAAATATTATGCTAATTGAATTAATTCTATTACGACAATTGCATAACGCTAATAAAAAAAATCATTATAACTACAATACTCATTCAATTTTCACGTAATATAAACCAATTGTTTTTTAAAATGTTTTTTTTTAAATTTTCAAAGAAAAAATATTTTAAAACCTTATTAAATTTGTTTAAGTATTTAAATTTAAGAATTGATATAATTTAAAGAAAAAAAATTTAAATTTAACTAAATAATTTGGATTAAAATTAAAATCCATTTAGAACCGGTTTTAAACCGGTTCGAAAGAAGTGGTGTGGTTTATAAACCATAACCATAAAAATGGATTGGTTCATATTAAATGGTTATCTATGCACACCATTCATAAATAATAAAATTGAGATGTTATAAAACAAATTATCATCAATGGTATTAAAATAAAAGTAAATGAAACAAATGTTAAAGAAACAATTTGAGAAGTCTTTTTTAAAAAAGTATTTGTTGAAATTTATAAAAAAGGAAATTTGAATAAAAATAATAAGAAATTAAATATAAATGTAATAAGTAAGAAAAACAAAAAAGTTTTTTTAAAAAATGAAAAAAAAAATGGAAAATTGTATAAAATTAAATATTAATGAAAAAAATTAATTGCATACAGTGTTAAAATTAATTATGGAAGATTCAAACAAATGTGGTTAATAGAATTAATTGATAAATTGAAATGTTGTTAATTAGAAATAATTATCAGTTAAGAATATTAAATAATAATATTAAGTTTTGGTAAACTGTTGAAGAAAACATGTGGAGTGCATAAAGGTGACCCTATTCACCTGCCACTTCCACATTGTGGTATTCTTAAAGGAAAACAGAGAAAAACGAAAGCACGTATTCAGTTGGAAGTCCATGGCTGCTCCGTCGAAGTCGACAATGTTGAACGTCACTTTAGCAAGGTAAGACCCACAAACCCATCTCTTCTAAGACTCTGAAGTCTGTATACCGCGAATTGTGTTTCTACGTCGAACCTTTTGTGTGGATGATGCAATGTGTAATGTAAATCTGAGTGTTGTATACATGTTTGTTGATTTTGTTAGTTCAAAAATTTCACAGTTAACGGTTGTATTCAAAATGTTATTTTAACACTGCATGCACATCGATATCTATTTATAAACTTTCAATATTAAAATTTGTTAAACTGTTATTACAGTACCAAGGTGGCAAAGGATGTGAGTCATGTCCCATTGAAGCGCATGCAGAATGACAAGGATTACGTGTTGCATGAGGACTCGCATGTTGTGAAAAAGCATAAGGGAGTGGTCATCAAAGGAGGTGGGGTTGAGGGTATGAAGGCGAAAACTAGTGGAGTGTAGAGTGTTGTTGCGAAAGAACTTAATCAAAACCGTGCCACAAGGGATTCCAAAAGTGTAGGTTGGAAGGGTAAAGGTAAGGTAGGGGAGGTTGCGAAAGAATCCAAGGGAAAATCTAAGGTTTTGAATGCTGTAGGTTTGAAGGACAAAACCCAAAATATTGTTGCTGAAAAAAGTAGAGGGGGTGGCGCTGAAGAAATCAAGGCCAAGGGTGTGGATTCTACCGCTGCAGGTGCCGTTAAAGTTAAAACTGAGGAGAAGTACATTACTATTTCATCTAATAGCGACATGTAAAAATAAATTAGAATAATGCAAGTGCATCGTTATCGTATGCAATAAAGATGTAGGAACTGACTTTGAATGGTATAGTGATATGGTGTAATGGTTTGATTGAATGCAGGGAATTCACTCCCATCTTTGAAGATGAGTTTGAAGAAAACTGGATAAGGGTGGTTAAAGATGCTAAGGCGTTGCGTTCTAATGTCCTGGTAAGCCGTATAGATTGCCGTTAGTAAGCATATAAGTAGCATAAAAAATGTTTGGTAGATTAAGTTGTTTTTTGAATTGTACAGCAAATACCGCGTGATGTGATCCAGAGTTGCCTTCGTAAACCACAAGACTCCATTGTCTTATATGATACGGACAAATCTTGGGGAAAACTCTAAGAAAATAGTAGAACTTACAGTTGTGCAAGCTCCAACATTGTAACCACAGTTGTATGGTTAGTTATTCAAGAAATTGAAGAAGTTTTGATAACACTTTGAATTTGAATCTAAATCAAAAGGAAAGTTATTTTTAAAGGAAGTTTGGAGCTTATACTCAAGAAGAGGCCCAGATGAAAAACAGTGATTGTACCGTTATTTTGAAAATTATATCGGGACTTATACAATGACTAAGGCCCAAATTATTTATGTACAAAGGGGGGTTGGGTCTTACACTCTATTAGAGACCCAAAAGTGTTTGAAAAAGAAGAAAAATAGGACTTACAACTAAAGGGAGGCCCATATTGTTTTTGTTTAAAAGGCGACGATCACGCCGCAGTTTCAGAAAACACAGTGGGACTTATACAATGACTGAGGTCCAAAATTTATTTATGTGACAAGGGATAGGTCTTACACTCTATTAGAGGCCCAAAAGTGTTTTGAAAAATGTTTGTGAGGGTAAAAATAATTAAAACCATAATTTGATTAAAAAATGCATTTTAATTCAAATTAAAATGATCAAAATTATCAAACATGTGTGAAAAACAAGTTATGATTTTGGATTAATGTTTGAAAAATCATGTTTTATCCATAAAATGATTTGAAAATCATTTGAATTTGAAAAATCAAGAGAAATAAATATTTTTAAATGTTTAAAAACAAATAAAAAATTAATTCTTTACAAAAATATCAAATATATAAAATAAATAATATTTTTGTGAAATTTTTGTAGAGTAAAATATTTTAACATTTTTGTGAATTTTGAAAAAAAGAATCAATTCAAAAACATTAAAATTCAGAGAGAAATTAATTTTTGAATCAATTAAATAAAATATCAAAATATTCAAATATTCAAAAATTCAAAAATGGCACCAAGAACAAGTCATCTTCTTCGTGCGAGCTCTGGTTTTCCAAATTTACAAAACCTCTCATATCTCTCTAATTACTCAATGAAAATGACTTTTGTAAACATGAAACTTGCTTGTTTTTGAACAAAGATTACAACCATATAAATTAATTGCATTTATATTAAGTGTGGAGTGAGAAATCAGAAGATGAACTCAAGAACCCTAATTTTTACAAGAACACTATGAAATCCTATACACGGTTCATACATAGCAATTAATTGAGGGGAAACACTCTACATAAGTTCAGAAACATGTTTGTAACTTGAAAACACATTTATGATGCATGGATTATAGAGTTTAAGAGTGTCAGGCTTACCTCTGAAGATGACTGGATTATACCTAAGTGAATCGCACACTCAAAGATAAAACAGAGTCGCCACCAAACTTTATTTAGTTCCAAAAGACAGGGAAAATATCGATAAAACCCAAGGGGAAGAGAAACGGGTCAGGGGGTCGGTTATGCGAAAGGAAGGTACTAGCACCTTACGCATCCTTCGTACTCGACGGGAACCATTTCGATTGCTTCTAGGCTTGGATGGGTTATCTATCTAAAGGCTTCTAGCTACAAGAAGGAGAGTGAAAAGAGAAAAAGGAAAAAGAAAGAAAGTGCTCGCGGAGGATTAGGGCCCTCGTGCCTACGTACCCTCATAGTGCAAGGAGGAAATCAGAGCGCCGTAGTTCATGGAACCGAGACGGAAAAGGAAGGACATAAGAAGGTGGAAGCGTGCTCCCCAAGATCATCGTGATCTCGTTCCTACGTATCTTACATTCGAACGAATGTAGAATCAGAGCTTCCGTAGTTCTTGGAACTAAGACAGAAAAGGAAAAGGAAAAGGGGTGTCAAACCCAGAAGTAAAAGAAAGAAGGAAACTCTGCTGGGGATTCCAAAGAAATGGTGTCAAAACCAAGAAAGAAGTGCAAAGGAACAGATAGTAACTGTGTTGAGGATAAAGTGCAAGAGTGGTGTCGAAACCAAGAAGAAAAAGGAGCAAAAGGGAATAAAAGAGACTCCACTTGGGAGGTAAGAGAACAAAGAATTGTGCTGGGGATCAGAGGGTAAGCTACCCTACTGGGGAATAAACAACAAACAAAGGAATGATGTTGAAACCAAGAGGAAAAAGGTTCGGTATGTTAAATGACCGACAGTGGTTAACCAAAGATAAAGAGATTAAGACTCTATGGGGGAGAAGGTTTTAACATATAGACGATGATCAACCAAAAGAACGGGTGTAGAACCAAGCAAAGGTTGTGACCCAAAGGACTTCGGTACATTGACTGAACAAGCAGTACCTGACCGAAGAAGAAGGGTAATGAACCAAAAGAGGTTGCTAACCGATGAGGATTTGGTGTTAATAGAGGAACTGTGACTAACCAAAAAGAAACGAGTGATTAACCAAGAGAAGGTGATTAACTCGAAAGGGGTTCAGTGTTTTAATAGACTGGTTGTGGTTAACTGAAAAATGTGTGATTAACCAAGAGAAGGTGATTAACCCAAGAGGAACTCAGTATGTTAACAGATAGACTGTGGTTAACTGAGGAGAAGTGCAAATTGGTGTTTTAACTGACAGACAGTGATTAACCAAACAAAGGGAGAAGAACCAATAGAAGGTTGCGAACTCCAAAATGGTTTCGGTATTTAACATAAAAATTGTGTTTAATCGAAGAAAAAGGAATTGAGACTCTTCAGGGGAATCAAAAAGCAATGATTGACCACAAGAAAAGAATGTTGAAACAAGGGGGGAATGCTAACCTAAGACAATGATCTTAACCAAGAAGGTTGGTGATTGATCAAAAGAGAGATAGAAAGAGGCAAGAGTGATTAGGGATAGACTCAATTGGGGATAGAGATACACTACTGCCTGGAGATAGAGGTGACTAAGCCAGGCGCAGGGTCATTCGCCCCCTACCTGAAGTGGTCAGAATAAGAGTAGGAATTCTCCCTTCTTATTCCTTCTCTAACACACAGGGTGTAGTGTAGAAGTTGAAACAGATAACGTAACAGCTCCAGGTTGTACAGTGCTCCAGTGTCGTGCGAAAGTCTGACTCCAAAGGAGGGAAGAGAGAAAGAAAGCTCTAAAGGAAGCCTAAAGAGAAACGCCAACAGGAAGATTACTAATCAAAACGAAGTTACAGACGCAATTACAGACGCAAGCTGATTCCTCGACGCCGATACCAGACTAGAGCTAATTACAGATGCAAGATATCAGAGCAAGAGGTGCACAATGCTGAGATCTGAATGGAAATCGACGACCTTAAGTCAAGCATGAATAAACTCACCGAGATGCTCTAAGTCTTGATTGCTAGAGGAGAGCCACCCCAAAGGACAGTCATCCAGGAAGTTTCAAGTGCTGATCCTCCACCTGTTCAGATTCCACCTTCAACTTGGCCTGAGTTTGGCTTGCCACACAACTACTCTCCACCGATTGCATCTACTTCTATGGTTGGTCATACTGCTATGCCAGTTTTTCAAGCTCCTATTTTCGCCGAGCCCAGACCTGTGGTCCATGCTGTTACACAGACTGTCCGAGCTCCTTTTGAGAATCTTCTCTATAAGTACAATGCTGCTAGTGCTCATGGTGAAGACCGTGAAGACTTTGTTGAACCTGAAGTTGTCCGAGAACAGTTTCAGACCATCAAAAAAAGACTTAAATTCGTGGAGGGAAATGACTTTTTAAATGTGGATGCAGACAACATGTGCCTGGTTTCCGACCTCGTTATGCCTGCTAAGTTCAAAGTTCCCGAGTTTGTGAAGTATAAGGGCCACTCTTGTCCAAGGGCTCATTTGGTCATGTATTTTTGCAAGATGGCTGCTTATACCAATAATCAAAAACTACTTATCCGCTGTTTTCAAGACATCTTTAGTGGAGCCTCACTCAAATGGTATATAATTCTCGAGCAGAACTTCATTCACTACTTCCAAGATCTCGTAAATGCCTTCATAAAGCAGTATAAGTATAACCTCGACATGGCTCCCGATTGCCGCCAGCTGCAAAAAATGACTCAACATGAGAAGGAATCTTTTAAGGAGTATGCTCAGTGCTGGAGAGAGTTGGCTTCCCAGGTTGAACCTCCTTTGGCTGAAAAGGAATTGACTGGAATGTTCATGGATACTCTGTCTCCATTCTATTAGGAGAAGATGATTAGAAATGTTTCCTCCAACTTCACTGATTTGGTTATTATCGGCCAAAGACTCGAGGAAGGTCTCAAAAATGGTAAAGTGTCCAAGGCTGCTGAATCTTCCAATGGTGCAAAGAAATTATATGGGAACTTTCAGAAGAAGATGGAAGATCAGACTAACGCTGTCATGATTGAGACAAGAAGGCCTCGTCCCCGACCTTAGTATGTTAATCCCCCTACTGTTGCCGCTGTTACTCCCGTGGTTACTGCTCCACGGCCAACTCAAGCTCCCCAACGTTCGGCTGTAGGACAAAACCAGTACCGTAATAGGAATTAATTTGATCCTATTCCCGTGATATACACCAAAATTTATCCTGGTCTGGTTCAAAAGGGTTTAATTACCACAAGGACTATGCCTCCTCCTCCAAATCCCCTTCCAGCCGACTATAGGGCTGATCTTCATTGTGAATACCATCAAGGTGGTGCAGGCCATAACTTGGAAGGTTGCTTTTCGTTGAAGGCTAGAGTACAAGAGCTGATCAGAAATAAAATCCTCTCCTTTCGGGACTCCAATCCTAATGTCCAGAACAATCCTCTACCAGGGCACACCAAGTGAAGCTTCAGTCAACTTCAACAAATTATCCTCTGTTGCTGATTAGTCACTAGGCCTTGTTTCTTGTTGTTTGAATTTTCTTTATTTTGTAATGACTGTTTGCCTTCAAATTATGTTTGTACTTACGTTGATTATTGAAATGAGCATTACAACTTTTGATTCAATTCATTTGTGTTTGCTATTTACATTTTTATGCTTTCTTTAAAAAAAATATTTTATCTCTTTTCCACTTTCCTTTTTATTGTTCAAAGATTGGAAGGGGGATGACGAAAACTTTATACCCATAATGGCTGGTATGCTTTCAAATAAACTTTGCTGACGATGTAAGGCATTGTTTCAATTCCCCAAACACCGGAGAAATAAGGAAGTTATTCCCTTGTCAACCCCTTCGAGCCTAGAAGTAGGAGTTTCTTTCTTTGCAAAAACCCACAATCATAACCTTGGGGTGGGTAGCTCTCAGTTAACTTGGTTGTGCGTTCATGCAAAACACCTTTCATATAAAGGTTGCACGCACGAACTTTCCTTCGCACACAACAAGCAAGTGTCGAAGATGTCCTTCAAGTCAAATGCCAATGATGGTTCACCGTAATCATTAAGGTGGTTAGCCACTTTCCTTATTCAAAGGATGAGCCGAGTCCCTTTCAAGGCAAAACCTAAGAAAGATGGGAAGCTCATGATCTTACCTTACACAAAAAGGTTTGTATGACAACCAAAAGAGAAAATCTTTGAATCCTTCATCCTGAAAGTCCTCAATGGCAAGCAATTTGGTAAGGAAGTAGTGACCGCTATTTCAAAGTCCCTTGACTTCTGAACCATAAATATTACTATCATCAGTGCAATTCCTAACTTGTGGAAACCTGAGTGTATAGTCTGAGTTAACTGAGCATAGGATTGGAAGTTCATCACAAAGATTGGGTGGGTACAAATAAACTTTGAACCTTTATCCTTTATTTCTTAAACCGTGAACTATACCACGTTACAACCCTCAAAAAACCTAACTGAAGCAAGGTTATTTTGAAAGCATACTACAGCAAGTTTGTGTATACTGACTCAAAAATCTTTGCAGATCATTTATCTTTGCATCACACCTTTTGCTTAAACTTTACACTTTTAAATGTCTTAAATCGTCGTGTTCTGACCACTGATTTATTTATTTTGCATCTTTCCAAAATAATAAATTGATTTTAAAAGTTGCATGAACTCTACATTTACCATGTTTTTATGAATACTTTTGTTTGCAAACTGACTTTCCTCTCAAGGAATTTTCAAACAATTAAGAAACTTGGTCGGTGATCCTATCAGGGGCAAGTTCTTTCCAAATCTTGTTGAAGAATCAGTTCAAGATTTGTTGTTCAGGGGCAAGTCCTTCTCAAAATTGGTTTATCCAGAAGACTCTTCAAGATTCAAACTGGGGCAAGCTTTCCAAGAGCACCGTGAAACAGTCATTTCAGAATCAGACAAGTTGAAGCAATGATCAGCTCATCTATGACAGTCAGCTAATCTGGGGCAATTTACTTGAAAAACCCCCAAGCAGTTCTTCATCCATCCTACAAGGATCATCATTTGATGTATTTCACCAGTGTGTCAATGATGTGTTCAGCAGTAACATCTCTAGTCCCCAAGCAGACTGGCAGTGAACTACGTGTTGAGGAATCAGTCGTCCGGTCTTGTCTTCTCCCCAAAAAAGTCAAGTCATGTCGTCGATCTCTACGTTTGCATTTACATTTGATCATATATCATAGTATAATTCATATACATATGCATGGGATGAATGTTTCATCCTCATTTGCATCTTCCATTAGGTCGTGTCGTTATCTACATCTTACCTTGTGGTCAAAGTCCAACTTACTTGGCACTTACCCAACACATATTGTCGTGTCTATCCAATGCTTTCTTGGGTATCTCCTTGTTCACATTCATCCAATGCTTTCTTGGATACTGTGATTCCTTTTATCCAATGCTTTCTTGGGTATCTCTTTGTTCACATTTATCCAACGCTTTCTTGGATACTATGATTCCTTTTATCCAATGCTTTCTTGGGTATCACTTAAAGGTGCGAGAAAGACACAAGAAAGGGGGGTTTGAATTGTGTATTTACTCTTTTAACAACTTTTCACTTCTTGTCGATAAGATTCTTTACGTTGCATCAGAGTTCGTTGAGAGACTCTGAGTGGCGAAGTTATATTCAGACTTGGCAATGCTTAGAGTGTGAGAACCACTAAGAGTATGAATATTATGTGCATCATTCAGAACTTGCAGAGCGGAAGCTTATCAGAGTTAAGCTGCAAGGTTCTGACTTGCTTATGTAAGGTTCTGATACTTAATATAGAAAGATAAACTAAGACATTAAGCATAAGAGTAAAGAACACACGATATATCCTGGTTCACCACAAAGGCTAATCCAGTCCACCCTCCTCCGGTGATTTCGCCTTGAACACAAGGTCTTAATCCACTATAATCAATCTTGATTACATATGCACGGGCAACAGCCGGTGACTCACAACCTGCACATCCGCACTATGACTAACCCACAATAACTTACGTCATTGTCATCTCAAGTACCCAGATCATCACATGATCCCTTGAGGCATCTCTCTCAGTAAACCATTCAGGGATCCAATCAGGATATAACGTTCACTGGAGGAATCACAATGAGTTCCATCAGGGATCCCACAAGAGTCTGATCAACATATGATCCTCTTTGAGATATGACTATCATTGACCCAACGTTCCAAGATCTTCCTAGATCTCTAGCCAGGATTTCACGATGACCAGCAGCCACCGTCTCCCCAAGTATTCTGACCAGCAGCCACCGCTTCCATCAACAGTGACCCGTTCAGGGATCCAATCAGGATATAACGTCCACTGAAGGAATCTCAATTATTAAGTCTAATTGGCAAACTGGAGATGATTGAGTTGCTTCCTTGTAAGCAAATTATCCTCTGTTTAAGTACAAAGTAACTCATCAGAGTTATAGCAAGTTATGAGCAGCAGCTCCTTGCAAACTACATGATTCTAAGATGTACAGGATATTATAATTAAATTACATCTTTAGAATTCTTCATCTTCTAAGTTGAGCAAGCTTCGAACAACAGCTCCCTTGCTTCTTGACTTTGATCTTCAGAGATGATGTAGTTGGTGTTGATTGATAATCTTGATGTTGCAACATGAACTCAGACTCTCAGATTGTTGTATTTGTTGATTTATGATCTTTTCATGTTTGATCAACAACTGAGATATCAACACTTTGATTGTTGTTGTTTTGGATGATTATATCTTTTTCGTTCCAACAACATATTCAACAATTTGTCATCCTTTCCTTTAAATAGCAAAGTAAAAATGTAGCCGTTTGAAATAACGTTGGCTGTTGAAAAGAGACGTTGTGTAATAATTAGCTGTACTGACACATATCCTTTTTGATGTGGGAGAAGTGATGGAATATATCTTTCTTGGGCAGTGTGTACAGTCGTTCACAACGATAACATTTTACTTCCAAACTTCAGAGGCTTCTGATGGTGAATTGATGAAGCATGAGTAGAGTCTTCTTAACAGGATATCTGATATGTCAAGTCTTCAGTTATTTGAAGAAATCCATTAGGAAACAGTCTTCAGAACTTCAGCGCTTGTCTTTAAGAACGTTATCTTTTACTTCTTCAAGTCTTCTGAAACTTCAGAGCTTATCCATTAGGAATCTGTCTTCAGAGTCTTCAGCACTTGACCTTTGGAATCGTAATCTTCAGAACTCATAAGTCTTCAGAGTCTTTCTGTACTTGGTCTTCAGAGCCTTCCGCCTTTAAAACTTCAAGTCATGAGAGTCTTCAACACTTTGGTTCTCCAGAGGATTATCTTCTTCAGAAGCTTCGTAACCTTCAGAATCTCGACCACTTTCAGAGAGCATCCACAAGATCATTGCAACAGCAATATCGACATCCTTGGATCTGACTGATCACGATCAGATACATAAGCATTCTTTCTTCTTGCGACTTGTGTCACACATAGTAACTTCGCATGTTATCAATTACTCTCATCTGGATGGTGCTTGTTGGATCTGATATCTTTTATAATTATGATCTGTACACAACACACGTTAGAACATAAAATGGTTCTTTCATAAATACGTATTGTTATCATTAAGACATAGATCGACTTGTAGAGATAACTCTTGCTCTCACATCACTTTGATCACATTTCTTCAATCCTTTCTTGGATACTGTGATTCTTTTTCATCCAATGCCTTCTTGGATTTCACCTTTTATCTCATTTGCATCTAATGACTTCTCAGATATTATGAGTTTGCCTTTCATTCAAAGCCATTATTAGATGATTGGTTTCTTCGCATTCAATGTTATTCTTGAATGTAGTCTTGTTCACAGTCATCTAAAGCCATTATTAGATATTGTGATTATACCTTTCATTCAAAGCCATTATTGGATGACTGGTTTCTTTGCATCCAATGCTTTCTTGGATCCCTACTTTTTTCACTTTCATCTAAAGTCATTATTAGATATTGTGATTATACCTTTCATTCAAAGGCATTATTGGATGACTGGTTTCTTTACATCCAATGCCTTCTTGGATTTCACCTTTTATCTCATTCTCATCTGATGCTTTCTCAGATATTATGAGTTTGCCTTTCATTCAAAGCCATTATTGGATGTCTGGTATCTTTACATCCAATGCCTTCTTGGATTACACTTTTATCTCATTCTCATCTGATGCCTTCTCAGATATTATGAGTTTGCCTTTCATTCAAAGCCATCATTGGATGACATGGTTTCTTTGCATCCAATGCTTTCTTGGATCCCCACTTTGTTCACTTTCATCTAAATCCATTATTAGATATTGTGATTATACCTTTCATTCAAAGCCATTATTGGATGTCTGGTTTCTTTTGCCATCTGATGCTCTTCCGAATATGCCTTTCTCTTTCTGATGTTCTTCCATATTGAGTCTTTGTTATCTGATTCCCCAGTGGAGACCGTCTTTTCGGTGCTACTTCCATTGAGGATCTTGTGTTATCTTTTCTTCTAGAGTGGCAACCGGTCCCGTCTTTCCCAATTTTTTTCAGCTTCCCCAGTGTTCTTGTCATCCCTAGTGAGTGGTTGCTCATTATGTGGACTTTGTCCTTGTTTACTTTCGTTTCTGCCTGCATTTCGCATTTATCATCATACTAGAGTTCATGGCATGTCAGTATTTTTAGTTTGGTTTTCTTTTGTCCATAGCATTGCATGTCAGTGCATCTGAGGGCAAAATTTTAAGTTATCTATATTTAAATACCTTCCACCATGATTTCATGAGGATTATCATCCCTCATGTCATCCGGTGAATATATTTAAATAGGGGCATCTGTCATACCCTAAATTTTACCCTCAGGTATTCTGATCATTTGCATATCATCTTAAGTTGGTCTCTTTTCTCGTATTTTTAGTTAAACATCACATTGATCATTAATCATGCATTTGTCATTCCATGTCATTCCTGATTTTAATTTTTTTTTTTTATATTTAGTTAAATATTTATTTTAGATTTGTCTAAAATTTATGTGGTTAATTTCAATTTAGTTTATCTTTTTTGCATAATTTACATTTAATTTAGTTTATCTTCAATTATAATTTTTAAATTAATTTAATTTTTATTTTAGCTTAGCTTTTATTTTAGTTTAGTTTTGATTAAGCTTAATTTTAATTTAGTTTGTTTAGTATTCTAATTTAATTTATGTTTTAATTTCAATTTAATTAGTTAGTTCTATTTCATTTTTTTTAGTTAAAATAGTCTTTCAATTAATTTGGTTTTTATTTTAGATTAGGTTTTATTTAATTTTAGTATAATTAAATTTGTTTCTATTTTACAAAATTAGTACAATAAAAATCACAAAAAAAAAAACATAAAAAAAAGTAAAATGCCTTGTACATGTGTTACGATAGAAGCTACAAAAAGGTCAATATTCTACCCAAAATTACACATCCTCCAAAACTTCTTTCCAACCATGCTACTACACTTTGACCAAACTGCACAACCATGTCTTGCCAAACACTTGCAGCATCCAAAGCCTTTATCCTTGTGCACAAAACCTGCAAACTTGGATCCTAAGTTTACCATTTTAAGCTCTCACTCTTATGGCACCACAAAAGGCACTTTTGGACCCTATCATGAACATGTATAAAGCAAATTTGTGCAGCCCATAGCATTGACTTTTCATTGTCATTCATTGCTGCTCATCTCGCCACAACCAAACGAATTACTGTCATCATCATCTGCTATCCCAAGCTGACCCGAAAACTACATGTCATGCTTCTCACTTTTGACCAAGAAAAAGGGAAAGAATTCTTATCCACAAAACCTTACCCGAATATCTCTATATACCAGAGGCAACACTTTTGTTTGGGGAGAGACAACTTCTTGAATTCCTCCAATCCGAAAAAACCTTCTCCTTCCCGAAACCATCTTCTTACCTTTAGGGGTGTTCGCGGGCCGGTTTGGTTCGGTTTTGAGTGAATCCGATATCCAAACCGATTAAAAATATATGGATTGGTTTGGATTGAATTTTTATTTTTTTCTATAAAACCCAAACCGATCCAAACTGAGAAATAACGGGTTGGTTTGGGTTGGATTGATCGGATACATTAGAAACAAATATGTGAAAATATTTTTAAAATTTTTTAATTTACATCAACTAATTTTCTATAATAATATAGTTTTTTTAATGTATTTTTTGTATTTTCATATGGAATGCGAGTGTCTCAAATATGTTTCCTTTTTCTTCCTTTTTAAAGTTGAATATCTTATACTATTTTCTATTATAATGATATAAATTATATGAATTAATATGGTTGGTTCGGGTAGACGGGCTTGCGGGTAGAATTTTGAAAATCCGTTGTCCGAACCAATGATGATCGGGTTTCATTGGTTTGGTTCGGTTAATGCCTGAACTAAAAAAATGCCCGACCCAAACACCATGGTTTGGTTTGGATTCCGCTTTGGTTCGGATTTGCCCGAACCAATGAACACCCCTACTTACCTTTCAATCTCACTATTCACGTTAACAACCCTATACGCCCTTCTTTCCAACACTTACAGAACCATACAACTGCATGAGACCTCACTCTACAACATACCAAAACTGTGACTTTGAACACTCTCCTCTCTGTGAGTTACAACAACAACGCCTACTACCTACTGCTACTTCCATCCACCTTGCAAAATCTCCCCCACCACTAATTTCTCAGACTATCATTCAAACCCTTTCTCTCTTCCGACACCACAAAAATCATCACCCTTCTTCTTTCCCTTCGACCTCACCATCTTCCATCTTCAACCACCTCGTTCGACCTCCCTCTCCTCCTTCATCTCCTTCTGATCCTTCGCCACCCTCTTCACGGCAAACCTTCAAATCAACCTCACCCGTTTCTGAATCAAAATAGAGCAACAACATCACAATACCTTTTGAGATTTTGTGCCGTGAAAAAGAAAATAAAACCAATCGAAAAAAGATTCGCATTTGAAAGAGACGAGAGAGGAAGTCAGGTTCGTATAGGTTCGTATGCGTTTCTTGAACGCGTTTTACATTTTTATTTTGTTCTCTATTTCAAAGATAAAACGTAGCAGAACCGAAAGAAGTAGTGAGCATGTTTTGTAATCAAGATTTAGAACGACTGTCTTATTAGGGCTTCTTTTGCCCTTTTGTTTTGTAAGCAACTGAACCGGGTCCGAGTCGGATCCGACCCAGTCGGTCTCCAGGCCTAGACGCCCTCATGGGCTCCTTCTTCATGGGCCTATTCACATCCCTCTCAATTTTCTGTCCCACACCCTTATAAGCTTTGTGTTTATTAAAAAAATTTAATTAGGTCTTAATAGAAAATTTGTTGTTTTAATTTATTTAGAATTATTAGAGTTTAGAATTAGTTAAATATTTTTTAAATTAGAATTGGTTATTTTTTTAATTAGTTTTAGAAGATTAGTTTAGTTTAGTCAACTTTTATTAGGATTAGTTTAGATTTAGTTTAGGTTTAGTTAATTTATTTTAATTGGATTTAGATTAGTCAGTTTTTTTTTTTAGTTTTAGAATTGAACTTTAGGATTTATATAATAGTTTCTTAATTAAGTTTTAGTTTTAATTATTTAATTTTAACTAAATAGTTTAATTTTAGATTTAGTTTTTAGTTTTAAGTAAATTTTCGTTTAGTTAGAGTTTTGATTTTAATTAGAATTTAACCATTAATTAATTAATTTTAGAATTTATTTAATTAGCTTTTTAATTAGATATTAATCCTTTTAGATTTTGGTTTGATTATACTTTATTTATTTCTTGAATTTATCTTGATATTTTCATATTTCCATTTTAGTTGATTCTTAATATTCATTCTCAATTTAATTCTTATTGCATCTGCTGTATATATATTGCTGTTTATTTTACTCTTGATACTGGAAATTTCCTCTTTGTTTCACTGTTTACCTCATTCCAAAGGAAAAGGTCGTTCTTGTTGACTGCCACGTCATTTAGGATAACCTTGTCCATTATTCCCTTATCTCACGCCGCCGCACGATCGAGACCTGCCTTCCCTTTTTAACCTAACCTTAAGTTTAGAGTCGTCGTGCTCTATTTATGTGTTCCGCCGTGGACACTTTTTTCCCCATTTTACCTAGCCTTAGGTTTAGAGTCGCCGTACTCCATGTAGGTACTTTGCCATAGACCATACTTTCCCTTGAAATCTTGAGCACGGTCAAGAGTTCCTCACCCCCGTTGAGGGGAACTACAGACGCTCTGATTTCTCAAGTTCATTTTGAGAATACGTAAGCATATGATTGCGATGATCCTAGCGAGCTACCTTTTTCTTTTTCCACCTTCTCTTTTTTATCCTATTTACCCTTAGTGAGGTGAACTACGAATGGTCTGATTCCATTATTGTCAGGATACGTAGGCACGAGATGCGATGTCTTGGAGAGCATACTTAGTGTATATACCCTTAGGTCTTACCTTAGCACATTTCCCTTAGCAAGCAAACTTTAACATAACACAAATACTTACAAGAGGTTCATGTAGAGTACTACAGATACTTAGTGGTGAATTTCATGATTTGTGATTCAAGTTAACTAATTGCTTGATATCCGATTCTCACAGCGACACATGGACCGACTTTACCCCAGGCCATCGTTTCTATGGTTGTGGGATGTATAAGATTCAAGGATACTGTCATACCCCAAATTTTGACCACTAAGATTTCCCATCATTGTGCAAATCATCAGCACAATGTGGATGGACCATCATACCTCATTAGTCTCCCCAAAGGTGGGTGAGCATTCACTACAAACAGGATTTAGGGTTTCAAGCCCTCGCAGAGCTCTTAGACAAAGGATCAATCAAGGAATGACATGATCTTCAACTTGTCTAGCCTCTCAAATATCCACAATGGATCAAGAGGACTCCCACTTCAAGGATTAAGCACAAGGATGCTCCCTTCTAGGTGGATCAAGCTTCAAGATCGACTGTGTCACCAAATTAGGGTTTTGGTCGACCAAGGCCTCCAGATGGAAATTTTCCTCTGGGCATGAGCCAATGCTTCAAAGCATAACCTAAAATGCTCCATGGAACATCATAAACCCCATCATCAAGTCAATTTAGCCTCAGGGGATGCATACATCAAAAATCAGGAATTAGGGTTTCTTGACCTAATTCACCCCTAAGTTGACTTTTGGGACAAATCATGAGCCAAGACCTCAAGACATGATTTGAGGGTCTCCAACATACCACGTTGATCCATTTGCAATAATGGATTGACCCAAGAAGCTTGAGCAACAAGTTTCAATTTCATCTGAACCACAGTTAGGGTTTCGCGAGAAAAGTCAGCTGTAGCTTTGACTTTTGACCAGGACGTGCTCCCAAGCCGTGGGACACGATTAAATACACCCTATAACATCCATGGAACATGTCCATCAATTTTGATTTAGGTCAAGGACATGATTTCCTAAAGGATCGCACAGTTTGGAATTCATCTGATAAAAAGTCAACTGTGCACAAAAGTCAAACTTTGACTTTTTGAGATTTTTCATAAAAATGGGTTTTTAACCCTAAAATGATGTTAATGTGTGATTGGAATCATCATTCATCAAGAAAAATCAAAGAAAGTGGGATAACTTGTAAAAGGGGTAACCATAAAAACTTAGAAATTTTTTCTAAGTTATGAAAAAAAGTGGCAAGGGTACCAACTTTGGAGGATCATAACTCCTAAACCACAAAGCCATTTTTCCCTATCCAAAGCTTGATTTGTAGCCCTCATTACCCTCTACAAAAACTTCAACTAGACCTAAGTCCAATTCATTAAGGATTTTGATTTATGCTTGGATCAAAATGGCTAAAAACTTAAAATTGACATTTTTCAGCACTTAGCCAAAATCTGCCTTGTAATTTCAGCACAATGTCCCAACTTCAAGGCTGTTTTTCTCCATGATCCAAGTTGAACCAGGTCTAGGGCCAAACATCAAAGTTGAAGTACGTCATCTAAGCTTTCCGAAAAGTCCTAGAACGTCCATGTAGCATACTCGAGCAAGGAGTTATGGATCTTACAAAAGGGCTTGCTGAAGCTAAATTTTTCAAGGCAGATTTGCACATTTTTTGTGCCACACGAATTTTCAAGGCTTGTCATCAGTTTGGACACATCTAAGGATCAAATCCAAGTGGGATGATCTGATCCATGAACCTCCCAAGTCCAAGGAACAAAGAAAAGCATGCCAAAGCCTAGAAATCCCTAAAAGAGGGACAAAACTCCAATTTTGGTTTGGAGCATTTAATGGATGCTTAAAGGTGGCATGTACTGAGCCATTCTCATCTGAAATCAGTCAAGACTTATCCAACAACTAGGGAACCAAAGCTCTGAGCCCTAACCTCTAGTCAATGGCTAGAGGAGACTTGCATTTCCATTGGCCAACATGGAACAAACACCTGCTGCAGTTGCCATTCACTGTGGATCCCAAAACAAACTTGCTCCACTATAAATAGAGCTCATTTGTGTTCAGTTTGAGTACACCAAAGCCATCAAACAGATGCTTTCCTCAAATTCTCTCTTTCACTCCAAAATGCCTTCTTTAGTAAGGAAATTCTGAGTTTTTGAGCTAAAGAGCAATTCCACTCAAACTAATCACACACACACACCTCATATATATCATATGTAAGCTGTGCAAACCATCAAAAGTGACCTGTAATCACAACATCACAAAGTCACCTCTCAAAACCTCAAAATGACACTTTTTTGCATTTTTCAAGCCATGTCTTGATTCAGTCACTTTCCAAGCCAGATAAAACCTCAAACACACTCTAAATATCATCCTTAAACTGTCCCAAATGGTGCCACACATCTGGAACACCATTTGAGAGAGTTGGCATTTTGGCCGTTTTTGACTATTTCGCGAGAAAGTGCACAAACTTGCTCCAGAGGTTTCCAGCCGATTCCAACCATCCTAAAAGCTTCTAAGAGGTCATTTGAGGTTGTCCAAAGCATCAAATCATTTCTGGAACAAAGCACTTGGAAGGTTGCCCAAAATCTCCAAAAAAGAGGTAAAATTCACAACTTGAATTCTTTGAATCATGCTTTCCTTTGTTGTCCACATACATGCATCATATTGAACAATTCTTGAGGAAAAAATGTAGTCCTTAATGTGTATGTTGTGATCCTCCCACTGTTTGCATTTTGACATGTTTTTATGTGGAATTTTGGTTATTTCAAAACCATGTACAGTTCTGTTTTTTTTTCATTGGTGTGTTCTATACATTAATTTTTAGTTTGCATGAGTAACACCATTGGATTCCTTGCGAAAAATCGGTCAAGATAGGTTTTTATGGATTTCAATTCCGATGAAAATTGAGAGAGTTACGCGCGTTGGAAATTTTACGCGAAACGCCGTCGAATTAACGATAGCGGTTCTGTTTTGTTCGCTTTGTACAGTGAGTTTCCGAGTGCGTGAATAATACCATTGGATTCTTTGCGAAAAATCGGTCAAGATAGGTTTTTACGGATTTCAATTCCGATGAAAATTGAGAGTTACGCGCGTTGGAAATTTTACGCGAAACGGCGTCGAAAACAACGTGCAGTTTTGGTTTTTTAATTTCTGCATTTTGTGTGTCGATTTTCCGTGTGCGTGAGTGATACCATTGGATTCCTTACGAAAAATCGGTTAAGATAGGCTCTT
Source organism: Lathyrus tuberosus (assembly GCA_022829125.1). NCBI lineage: Eukaryota > Viridiplantae > Streptophyta > Magnoliopsida > Fabales > Fabaceae > Lathyrus > Lathyrus tuberosus. The sequence continues at coordinate 2,067,474 of JALAZF010000157.1, read as the reverse complement.
GCGGATCTTGATTCGGTTAAAAATCGAGAGAGTTACGCGTGTTGGAAATTCGACGCGGAACGATGTTTTTACAACGTAGCAGCTCTGGTTTTTTTATCGCTGCGTTTTGTACGTTGAGTTTCGGAATGCGTGTGCGATACCATTGGATTCCTTGCGAAAAATTGGTCAGGATAGGCTCTTGCGGATCTTGAGTCGGTTAAAAATCGAGAGAGTTACGCGTGTTGGAAATTCGACGCGGAACGATGTTTTTAATCGATAGCAGTTTTTGTTTTTTAATTTCTGGGTTTTGTGTGTCGATTTTCTGTGTGCGTGAGTAATACCATTGGATTCCTTGCGAAAAATCGGTCAGGATAAGCTCTTGCGGATCTTGATTCGGTTAAAAATCGAGAGAGTTACGCGTGTTGGAAATTCGACGCGGAACGATATTTTCAAAACGATAACAGTTTTTTCTGCGTTTTGTGCGTCGATTTTCCGTGCGCGTGAGTAATACCATCGGATTCCTTGCGAAAAATCGGTTAGGATAGGCTCTTCCGGATCTTAATTCCGATAAAAATTGAGAGATTTATGAGTGTTTGAAATTCGATAAAAACGTGTTGAAAATTAAAGTTTCGGTACTCGTTTTTACCCAAAAAAAAATGTCGGAGATGATATTTTGATATCTTTCCTCTTTTTCTTACTTTTTATTTTCAAAACTCAACCAATTTTTTTCACATAGCAAAAAATCATCATTTTCCAATTCATACCCCCCATAATATTTTAATCCACAAAAAATCACAAAAAAAAAGTATTATTTTTAATATATTTAAAAATAGTGTTTTATATTGTTTTAAATGCTTTTAAAATGATTTCTTTTTTTTTTCTTGATTTTTAAAACCAAAATGATTTTAAATATTTATGTTGATAAAATATTTTTTTTCATAAACTTTAATCATTATTTAATGATTTTATTTGATATTTTTATCATTTTTTACTTAATTTTTCTTGAAAAAATGCCTAAAAAATGAAATTGGGGTTTTCTTGGATTTTCACCCTAACAAATATTTTTCAAAACTTTTGGGCCTCTAATAGAGTGTAAGACCCAATCCTTTTTTGACCAAATCATTTTTGGGCCTCAGTGTATTGTATAAGTCCCGATACCGTCAAAAACAAACAGCACGATCGTCGCCTTTTGAAAAATAAACCTTGGGCCTCTCCTTGAGGTATAAGAACCATTCAAAACTTTTGGGCCTCTATTAGTGTGTAAGACCCAATCCCCTTTTAACCAAAAAAATTTGGGTCTCACTTATTGTATAAGTCCCTCTGCGTTAAAAGAAAACTTCGGCGCGATCGCCATTTTCAAACGAAAATCAACTGGGCTTCTCTTTGAGCTGTAAGTCCCATTTCTTTTCATTTTTTAACACTTGGGCCTCTATTAGAGTGTAAGACCCAACCCTTTTTTAACAAAACAATTTTGGGCCTCAGCTATTGTATAAGTCCCGATACGTTAAAAATCTCGGCGCGATCGCCATTTTCAAACTGAAAATATTTTGGGCCTCTCCCTGAGTTGTAAGCCCCATCTTTTGTACAAAAATACACTTTGGGCCTCTAATAGAGTGTAAGACCCAACCCTTCTTTTTTATATTTTCTCATTATTTTTTAATGATTTGGAAAATTAATAACTCCCTCAATTTTGATTATTTTTTATTGGTTCTTTTTCTGAAAAATCACAAAAATAGTAAAATATTTTATTCTACAAAAAAATCAAATTTATATTATTTATTTAATATAGTTGGTATTTTTGTGAATAAATTCATTTTTAATTGTTTTTAAACATTTTAAAAGTGAATATTCATCTTGAAAATCAAAACTAAATAAGTTTTAAATCATCTTGTGATTAAAACCTCATTTTTCAAACCTTAACCAAAAATCACAAGTGGTTTATTTAAACTTATTTGATTTTTTTTGTCATTTTTTATTAATTTTCTTTGAAAAATTACTTTTAAAAAGTGAAAATTGGGGTTTCTTTGATTTTTAATCATACTCAAATGTTCCAAACTCTTTGGGCCTCTAATAGAGTGTAAGACCCAATCCCTTTGTAAATACCAAAATTTTGGGCCTCAGTCACTTGTATAAGTCCCACGGTGTTTACAAAACCTCGGCGCGACCGTCACCTTTTTTCAAAATTAACCATTGGACCTACCCTCGAGTAGTAAGACCCATTTCCTTTCTTAAAAACTCTTTGGGCCTCTTGAGAGAGTGTTTTTTTGGGCCACAGTCACTTGTATAAGTCCCTCTGTACAAATTCAACAGTGCGCTCACTGATAAAACCCTGGGCCTCTCCTTGAGCTGTAAGCCCCAAATCTTTTTATTTCAAAGCACTTTCTCCTTTGATTTTGAATATACTGTTGTTTTCAATCTTTCTTTGTTGAACAACTAACCAAACAGCATGGAAGCTCTACAACCGAGTAAGTGTTTACACGCTTTCATTTACCGCTTTCATATGTATATAACTGTATTGTGGGGCTGTTTCACTGTAAGTCTCCTTTCACAAACTCATATATATATATAACTGTATTGTGGGGCTGTTTCGCTGTAAGTCTTCTTTCATAAACTCATATCAACTGTGTAATAATAGTATAGATATTTAGAGTTTCCCCGGCAACTACGTCTAGAACTATGTGACGCCGTTTCGTTTATTCGTAGAAATAGACAACTAGATCCCCAATAGGATCACCAGATACAGTCTTCTCTTCGGCTGTCCTCATTAGGAATTATCAAGAAACTCTACTCCCAGAGATGAATGTATTCTCCGTGAATGGCATCTTTGAGTTTCTTCCAAATTCTCGAACTTTCCTGACTTGATCTATTCCTTGTGAATAGCTTGCCTTGAATTTCTCGGGGTTTGGGGACCCACGGGCTTCTTAAAAGCATCGGCCTCCTCTTGGGCATCGTACAAGGACCCACAGGCTTCCTAAAAGCAACCCCGCCTCCTCTTGGGCTTAGTACAAGGACCCTACGGCTTCTTAGAAGTATTCACAGCCTCCTCTTAGGCTTCGTATAATGATCTCTTCCTCCGGGAATGATAGCCTCCTCTTGGGCTTAGCACAAGGACCCGTCGGCTTCTTAAAAGATTCCAGCCTCCTCTTGGGCTTCGTACAAATTGTCCCGACGACCTCTTAGAGGTATAGGAACAGAACCTAGTCATCCGCATAGAACAGTCCTTTCAAAGAGTCTACTACTGTTTCTCAAAGCATAGTACCAAAGATAAAACTCTAGACACGGACAGTCTAACTTCCTTGAGTCTCAAAGACATTCTCAAGTGACCCCTTCATTAAATAGGAAGGAAACCCGCAGACTCGGACAGTCTCAATACCCTTTGGATTTCCCGTTTCCTCAAAGAGAAGGAAATATCCCTGATCCTTAAATCAAATCCCTGAGTACAGTGTTACTCATATAAGAACTGATTTTTCTCTTTTAAAATCAGTATATTTGGATCTGTCACTGAACTGAAACAGTTACAATAGCCTCCTCTTGGGCTTTGTACAATGATTCTTCCCAGCGAAGCAAACGTTTAGCCTCCATCTCGGGCTTCGTACGAGATACCAAAATTCTCCCCAGCGGAGTCAAACAACATTTAGTCTCTCTCTCGGGCTTTGTACGAGACACATAAGAGACTCCCTCGTTGAGTCAATCACCCCTTTCGCCTCCATCTCGGGCTTCGTACGAGATACAAAGACTCCCTCGTTGAGTCAAACCTTTAGCCTCCATCTCGAGCTTCGTGCGAGATACAAAAAAGGCTCTCTTGTTGAGCCAATCAAACTTTTAGCCTCCATCTCAGGCTTTGTACGAGATACAAAAACACTCTCTTGTTGAGTATAAAAGATCCTCTTGTAGGATCAACCCCTTTTAGCCTCTCTCTCGGGCTTTATACGAGACACCAAAAGACTTCATCATCAAGTTAAAACCTTCTCGCCTCTCTCTCGGGCTTTGTACGAGACACATACTAGCCTCCTCTTAGGCTTTGTATAAGAAAACCACTGGTTGATCCAATCAACCTTTTAGCATCAAAGCTGTGCCTCGTTCACAGTACACAAATATCAACAACTCTTTTCCCTTCATCTAATCGCTGTAAGCGGTAAGCCTCTGGATCATCTACATCCATGCCACTGTCCCTCTTTTAGCATGAGAAATTCCTAAGGAAAGATAGCATTGCTCTACACTGAGTTAAAGTCTTCTCCTTCAGGTTAAAATCCTCTTTAAAGGAAATTATGGCATTGCTAGGATCCGCGTATCCCGGTTAAAGTAATTCTCCTTTATAACCAGTCACCCAACAGTTGGGACAGACAAACCCTTCTTTGGAGATGACAAATTCTCTCTAAAGTCGAGGTCCTTCAGCTTCACGTCTTGGGCTTTGAACAAGACACAAATAGACTTTTCAGCTTCACATCTTAGGCTTTGAACAAGATACAAATCACCTTTCGCTTCAAGTCTTGGGCTTTGAACAAGACACCAAAACACCCATTTCCTCCCATAGAATAGGAGGAACTACGAACGCTCTGATTTCCCTGTTTCGGTAAACGGGAATACGTAGGCATAAGATCGAAAGAAAAGATCTTAGCGAGCACACTAAACAAAAAAACCCAAATCCCATATCTCCATCAATCAAAAGCAGTAATTCAAAAGCATCAGTTCTAACATCCTAACCCTTGTTCCCCGCTAGAAAGTCCTAGAAAGAAAGAAAACCGTATTGGCGAAAATACAAATAACCAGTACAAAGGCCCCCCCACATTGATAGCATCTGTAACCTAACAGACCACTGTTTAAACTCAGTATGCAAAGTAGGGTTAATTGGAGACATCTATTTCCCTTCCTTATTCAGCTCACAATAGGATAAAAAATGAATCGAACTGTAGTCAAAGCTCAAACCGCAGAGAGCGACCAGCGCTTAAGAACCGCGTCCAAAATCGCTCGCTACAGAAAAATGGCGCCCACCGTGGGGCAGGGTCTTTCTAAAACTTTTTTTTTCCTTTTTTCTCTTCACTTATGTGAAAACCACAGATTAGGGTTTCCGCTGGGGAACCCATTTCTGTTAGGAACTTAGGATTCTTAGCTTTATAAGTCTAGGATGATTAGGACAAATATATATATTGCTTTTCCTAATTGCTATACATGTTTATTTTTCTGCTAATGGGAATGCGGGTGATGTCGTATGTGGAAAGAATGAGTATACACTTAAGATAAGTGATGGCGACGGGGTCGACCATCAACCTCAGTGGAGGCTGACCAACGCAACCCATTCACTCTTCTAGCCAATGGGCCGGTTGTTAAGTCTGAGAAGCTGAGGAGCCAAACCCTTTCGTAGTGCGGAAACTATCAGAAATAGTTGTTACGCGATACTACCCTCATTTGAGGCTGGTGATCTATTCTCGGTGAATGGCACTTACTCTAAGATTGCTCTACAACTCGCTGGCGATCCGCTTGTTGTTTTGCTTTCCTGGGAGGAGCTGATGATAATGAGTACAGGTACAAAAATCACCCTAGTATAAACCTTTGGGGATGGGTAGAGCCTTGACTTCATGACAACGACCCTTTGACCCCATGTTTTTTCTATGTTTTTGTGTGCTGCATTCATGCATTCATTTAATAAAACATTAAAACATTCAAAAAACTTCTCTTCTAGTCTCTCTGTTTTTCAAGTTAAACTAAGAATGTGATTGCAAATATCAGAGAAGAGGATTACGCTAATGGATTTCGGTAGAAGGAGAACTCATACGTACACCTTCAAGGTTCCAAAACTAGGGGATTTGAGAAGGTTAGCAAGGATGATCACTAACCCTGAGGCTTTCAGAGCCAAGTACGGAGGTTTGCTACCACTGTTAAGAGTCCATGTGATTGAGGGAATCATGGATGCGCTCATTCAATTCTACGATCCAATTTATCACTGTTTCACATTTCTGGATTACCAGCTTGCACCAACGCTGGAGGAGTATTCTCACCTGATCGATCTACACATTACGGATCGAGCTCCATTTTTTGGACTGGAAGAAATTCCAAAGAATCAGACTATTGCAAGAGCAATTCATTTGGACGAGTCTGAGGTCAGGACTCACATGACCACCAAGGGTGGCATCCAAGGTTTGTCAGCCCAGTTCTTGACGAAGAAAGCCCTGTATTTTGCTAATTAGGGAACATCACTGCTTTTGAAAGCATCTTTGTCTTGCTCACCTACGAGTTATTTTTGTTTCCCAACATCAATAACTTCGTCGATATCAACGCCATTAAGGTTTTTCTCATTGGAAACCCTGTGCCGACTTTGCTCGCAGATGCGTATCATTCTGTACACTTGGGAAATTTGTACAGTGGAGGGGAGATCACATGCTGTGTACCTCTGCTTTATAAATGGTTTATCTCTCACTTGCCCAAGTCTGTTGCTTTTTGGGATTGCAACAGTGCCTTACGTTGGTCTCAGAAAATCATGTCTCTTACCAACTCTGATATAGATTGGTGTAAAAGGATCTATGATGGAATCAGAATCATTGATCGTTGTGGAAACTTCCCCAACGTACCCCTCATAGGAACTAAAGGAGGAATCAACTACCATCCGATATTGGTTCTTCGTCAATTTGGATACCCGATGAGACACATCCCACTAGGTGTTCATCTGGAAGGTCTTTTCTTCAAGGAAGGAGAAAGTGACAGAGCACTAAAGATGGAAATAGTGCATGCTTGGAAACATGTTCATAAGAAAGGATGAGAGTCTCTAGGAAAACCAAACTGTGTCTCGGTGGAGCCTTATCTCCACTGGGTACAAACTAGAGCTCTCAAGCTAAAGATGCCTTATCCTCGTTACGGAATTCTTCCGCCGAGGGATTCTGTCATGTACTTCATGACGGAAACTGAAAAGCTTCAGGTTACTCTCAACAAAATTCAACGGGAGAGAAGGTCTTGGAAGAACAAGTACCGCACCCTCAACATAGAGTGCATCAAAATACAGCAATTACTGAAAGAAAAAGATACTCTGATTGAAATTTTGGAGCAGCATGCTTTAGAGAATCAAGATGACCAAAGGAATTTGCTCGCTCCTTTCACCTGGCAAAGGAATGACAACCCGACAACGGCCCAAGAGCCCCGGTCAAAGAAAAGGAAGATACCAGAATCAGCACTCGATTTCTCTTCAGAGAGGACTCGGGACCCATTAGCTTAGGTTTCTGTTTCTGCACCTTGTAATCTACTGTATTTCCATTTCTGTAATCCTTTGAATTCAATAAAAAGGGGTTTCCCCGGTGTTTGATATTTGAAATCTAATTGTCGAAGTTTATTTTGATAAAACCAAAAGAACAATTAATATAACCATTGCATTCATCATTCTCACGTAACGCATTTTTCTTACCTACGAATCTCACGTTTGTGTCTCGGTTCTAGAGTCAAACTGTCTCATTCGTATAATACTCGGGCTAATCGTCAGAAAAAGATGGATGATTTTGAGGAAGAAAACAGAGAGTTGAAAGAAGAAATCGACGCTCTAAGAGAGGATATGAGAAAGCTTCGTAACGACATGCAAGCCATGGCAGAAGCTCAGCTACAAAGAACTGTGATCTCAGAGATCACCTCAATGCCCATAGTGGAGAGGAATGATCCTAGGTATCAGATGCCGAAAGATCGTCCCTGGGGCATGCCTGTCATCTATATCCCGGGAGGATATGTTCCGCCGATCACTGAAGATCAGGGAATCGCAACAGAAGCCGCTGGGCCTGAAGGTTACAAACTTCGGGAAAGCGAAGATTCCAGGGGCATACTGAAGACTCCTGAAGGTTACAAACTTCAGGAGACGCCAAGATTCACTATTGTAGTCACGGTACCACCCCCTGTGGTGCACACTGTCCCGGAAGGACAGATTCTACAGACACCTTCTGGTAAGAAGGAAACTATGTTTGATAGAATGGAGGAATTCCAGGAGCAGTTCTTGGAAATGCAGAAGGAACTACAAGCCATTCGCGGTCAGGATCTATTCGAAAAAGACGCCGCAGACCTCTGCTTGGTCCCCAATGTGAAAGTCCCGCACAAATTTCAGGTGCCCGACTTTGAAAAGTACAAGGGTAACTCTTGCCCTCAGAGCCATCTGGTGATGTACGCTCGGCGGATGTCAGCTCAGACGGAGAATCAGGACCTATTGATTCACTACTTCCAGGATAGTTTAACGGTGCCGCACTCAAATGGTACATGGGTTTAAACCGTGCTACGATCAGCACTTTTAGAGATCTTGGCACTGCCTTCGTCCAACAATACAAATACAATTTGGACATGGCACCCGACAGAGATCAACTCAGATCAATGTCGCAAAAGGACAAGGAAACCTTTAAGGAGTATGCTCAAAGGTGGCGTGAAATTGCCGCTCAAATTTGTCCGCCTCTTGAGGAAAAAGAGATGACAAAAATCTTCTTAAAAACCTTAAGCTCATTTTACTATGACCGAATGGTTGCCAGTGCACCCAGTGATTTCACCGAGATGGTCGGCATGGGTGTATGTCTTGAGGAAGCCGTCCGAGAAGGACGTTTGGTAAAAGACACTGGATCGACGAGCGGTACTAAAAAATACGGTAGTGCTCTCCCTAAGAAAAAAGAGCAAGATATTGGGAATATCTCTCTCGGAAAGTAAAGGCGACGTTATCAGCCGGTAGCAGCTGTGACTCCTGCTATCAGCCCTGCGCCTATTCCTACGTATCAACCTCAGGTTGCGCAGAGCCAACCTGGTCAGCAAAGGACACAACAACCTCTTCAGCAGGCTCGTCCTCCATACAACAACAACCGTACAATGCGGCCACCAGGGTTTGATCCTATACCCATGTTGTACGCAGAATTATTTCCGTTACTACTGGCTAAGGGGCACATCCAGACTAAGTCTCCTCTTACAGTACCGGAAAATCTGCCTTTTTGGTTTAAGGTGGATCAGACATGCCCTTATCATCAAGGAGGATCAGGGCATAACATAGAGACTTGCCTTAATTTCAAGTCCGACGTGCAAAAGCTTGTTAGGAGCGGGCTCTTATCTTTCAAAGATACGAATCTCAATGTTCTCACGAACCCGCTGCCTCAACATGAGAAAGCTGCAGTCAATCTGATTGAGAAAGAGACTAACAATGTCTATCAAATTCACGATGTACTCTTGTTAAAGACCAATCTGGTCAAGATGCATTGTAGAAAGAATGGATATGGCCATGTGCCACCTCATAACTATCACCAGTGTGATATCTGCTCTAAAAACAACCAAGGATGTTCGGTAGTGCAATCAGCTTTACAGGAACAGATGGATCTCGGATGGATCCAAGAGCACCGAGTTCGTGGAGTTAACATGGTCTATACGAACTCCAACGTCATTCAAAACCACGACATCCGTGCGATGAATGCCAACTTGGTGGCGATGCACTCAAGGCAAAGCCAGTATCATAATCTGCCACGGCACGATTACAGTTCCTGTCTGACTTGCTCGGTAAACAAACAGGGATGCTCTTTCATACAAGAGGCCCTCCAGCATCAGATGGATCTTGGATGGATCCAAGACTACCATGATAGGAACCCTTATCAGATCAATATGGTTCAGATCTTCAATATTCGCGTGATGAATACCAACCTGGTAGAGTTACATGCTGAGCAGGTCCAACTCGGATTCTTAATATCACATGACTATCAAAGCTGTAAAGCAGGTTGCGAAAACGATCGGGGTTATACCCTTGTCCAGGAGGCACTTCAGCACTTGTTAAATCACTGGTGGATGCCAATCTACATGGACGAAGATACTCAGCAAATTAGTATCAGTAACAGGAATCCTACTCGTCGTCAAAGTCAGGATGTCCGATCTGTGGAAGCTAACCTAGTGAGGTTACATTGTATTCAAAGTGGGCATGGCCAGGTGCCACTACACAATTATGATAGTTGTAGCGTCTGTTCGGAAAGTAACTAAGGGTGTTACCTTGTGCGAGCAGCTCTCCAGGGGCAGGTGGATCGCGGAGAGATTCGTCCATATCCAGGTTCCGGACCCATCAACTGGTCGCCGAACTACCTTGCTGATCAAGTCGAGGATGTTGTCACAATCTCTGGTCATCACCATACCAAGGATGTTTTTGCCATTATCCCTCTACTTGACGAATCTAAAGTTCTCAACCGGGAACGGATCGAGATTACTTATGATGGTCAGAAAAATCAGAAGGTTCCCATAGTCATATATCTGCCAGGACCACTACCGTATGAATCAACTAAGGTTATCCCTTACAAATACGATGCAACAACAATTGAAAATGGAAAGGAAATTCCATTACCCTCCGTTGTGAATATTGCAGACATCAGTCGAGTAACACGGAGTGGTAGAATCTTCAACCGAGGGTTTGGGGAACCTAACAAAGAAAAGGAACTTCAGACGGAAACTCCTGATCCACCAGTCGGTCAATCCAGTAATCCCGACCTTTCGAAAAATAATGATGAGATGCTGAAGCTCATCCAAAGGAGTGAATACAATATTGTTGATCAACTGTTACAAACTCCTTCAAAGATCTCGGTATTATCACTGTTACTCAGTTCAGAAGCCCACAGGGAGGCTCTACAGAAAGTCTTGGAGCAAGCCTTTGTGGAACAGGATGTAACAATCAGACAGTTCGATAGTATTGTCTCTAACATCACTTCCCGCAACAACTTGGGATTTAGTGATGAGGAATTACCTGAAGAAGGTCGCCGTCATAACATGGCGCTCAATATCACAGTTAACTGCCAGGACGATGCTTTAGCCAGCGTATTGGTAGAACGATCAACTTGTCACGGTTTGTGGGGAACATGCCTTGCTTGTGAGTAACTTGTCATCATCTACTGGTATAAAACCCGAGGAGGTTATTGGAACTCAGTTCCAAGCATTGTCGGTGAGAAAAGACGATCAATCTGAAGGAGGAACATCAATTTCCTCATACAAAGATGCTATCAAAGCGGTCAAGAGTACCGATAAAAAAGGATGGGGACAACTTGTCATTCCCACTGACAATAAAACAAAGAAGGGTCTTGGTTTTTCTACAACCTGTACCCAGACAGCTGCCAACGATGAAAGTCTTCATCCCCTTCAAAACTTCTTCCACAGTGGAGGTTTTCTTCACCCAGTGTCTCAGACAGTTCATGCTATCAATGAGGAAGATCCCTCTGACACAGATGAAGAGTGGAAGTCCTATCTTAATGAGGACGGTTATATGTCTCAGGAAGAGGTGCCTATACCATTTTGCTATCCCGTACAGAGTCCGAGATTTATACCAAGGTCAGACATCGAAATGATATACGGGGATTGTGATCCGGAAGGATGCCGTGCTCCGCCAAATTCATTAGAGGAAGACACTCTAATGAAAGACAACTTTGACCACAATTACTATGGCCCAATGGATGGCCTGCCAATGTAGCAACCTTACCCAGGAGACTTGGGGCAAGAAAGTCAGCCGAACAATGAAAATCACCTGAGTCTCATTGAACAGAATGCCTGTGTCCCCACCATGTCCTGGGATCAACACTCAGGTCATTCAAAAACTACTCAACATGAAGATGAATTCGCAACGTTTGTAGGACTTGAGTTCATCAACTATGCTTTTCCCGAGGTCAACGTCATTGAGAGAGATGACTCCTCCAGTTCCAAAGAAGTTTGGGACACTCTGGGAGAACCAAGTGGAAAATTCGACTATATGGTCAAGTACACTGCGCCCAAGAGCTCTCATATCAAGCTCGAAGATATCCAGCCAACTGGATGGGGAGATACAGCTGAGAGAACAAATGCTATGCAAAATGCAACAGAGGAATTCTCCTACGACAATTCTGCCTGGGAGACAGATTCCAACGATCCTGCTCCACCAGAAATTAACGTCATTTCTGAAGACAAATCAAGGAAGGTGCCAGACTTTGTGATTCACCGAGGAGTTCGCCGCCAATGGGTTACCGTCGAGGTTCCGAAGGTCGTTCATCAGTCAAAGTAATTGCCATCTTTAACCTTTCACCCTGCCCAGGTGAAACGAATGTTTTGATAGGGCTTGCTTTCTGTAAATTTCCCTCTTTGCTTTGCCCAAAGCGACAGAGTTTTGTTTTATAGGGCTGTAGTTTCAAGAGTCGGCTTGTTCATTAATAAAATAACGTCGTTCTGTAATTTCCACATTAATTGCTGTTTTCTCTTTTTGCTTTTTCAGAAAATGGTAATCCTAAAAAAATAATTCAAAAATAAAAACAAGCAGTAAAATAAAAACACTGCACACACTTTTGCATTTTCTCTATCTCTTCTAAACACGAATCATCACGTCATGCAGATTGCTTGTTTTACACCCCGTTGAAACATACGATCCAATGCCTTCTCCCAACTTTGAGTTCCCGATATTCGAGGCTGAAGAAGAAAATGACAACGAAATTCCAGAAGAGATCTCCCGATTACTCATACAGGATGAAAGGTCCATTGAATCTCACAAGGAGCCGTTGGAAACGGTAAACTTGGGTTCAGAGCAAGAGAGAAAAGAAATCAGGATTGGGGCACTGCTCAATCCAACTGTCAAAGAAAGTTTAATAAAGCTTCTCAAAGAATTCCCCGATGTATTCGCTTGGTCCTATCTGGATATGCCAGGGTTGGATACCAGCATCGTGGAACATCACTTACCATTAAGATCGGAATGTCCGCCAGTAAAGCAAAGGTTGAGACGCACTCACCCGGACATGGCCATCAAAATCAAAGAGGAGGTACAGAAACAGATCGACGCAGGTTTCCTCGCTACATCTGAATATCCTCAATGGTTGGCCAACATCGTACCCGTTCCCAAAAAGGACGGAAAGGTCAGAATGTGTGTTGATTACAGAGATCTGAACAAGGCAAGTCCAAAGGACGACTTTCCTTTACCACACATTGACATGCTGGTTGACAGTACAACAAAGTTCAAAGTTTTCTCCTTCATGGATGGATTCTCGGGCTATAATCAAATCAAAATGGCGCCGAAAGACATGGAGAAAACTTCGTTCATTACCCCATGGGGTACCTTTTGTTACAAGGTAATGCCGTTCGGTTTGAAGAATGTCGGGGCAACCTATCAAAGGGCCATGACTACTCTGTTTAATGACATGATACACAAAGAAATCGAAGTGTATGTCGATGATATGATTGCAAAATCAAAAACAGAGAGTGAGCACGTTGAACATCTGTCAAAATTGTTCAAACGTCTAAGAAAATTCAAGCTCCGCTTGAATCCCAACAAGTGCACCTTCGGTGTCCGTTCAGGGAAACTACTAGGGTTCATCGTCAGCCAGAAAGGAATTGAAGTTGATCCTGACAAGGTCAAGGACATTCAAGAAATGCCTTCTCCGAAAACTGAAAAATAAGTCAGAGGATTCCTGGGACGTTTGAACTACATCTCCAGATTCATATTCCTTATGACCGCCACGTGTGCGCCGATTTTCAAGTTACTAAAAAAGAACCAGGATTGCGTTTGGTCAGAAGATTGCCAAACCGCCTTTGACAGTATTAAGAATATCTGTTGAATCCTCCGATTCTATCACCTACAGTGGAAGGAAGACCACTGATCATTTACCTCACAGTTCTAGAGGACTCAATGGGATGTGTACTTGGCCAACAAGACGAAACCAAAAGGAAAGAGTCTGCCATTTACTATCTAAGTAAGAAATTCACCGACTGCGAGACTCGGTACACTAGGCTCGAGAAAACTTGTTGCGTTTTGGCTTGGGCAGCCAAACGTCTATGCCAGTACATGATTCGTCATACTACTTGGTTGGTCTCCGAAATGGATCCAATCAAGTACGTTTTCAAAAAACCTGCTCTTACGGGAAGGATTGCCCGTTGGCAGATGCTGTTATCAGAATATGACATAGAGTACCACGCTCAGAAAGCCGTTAAAGGAAGTATTTTAGCCGATCATTTGGCTCATCAACCGATTGACGATCAAGAATCAATCGGATTTGACTTCCCAGACGAAGATGTCATGTATCTAAAAATGAAAGACTGCGATGAACCGCTACCCAGTGGGGACTTATCTTTGACAGAGCTGTCAATCATTACGGAAACGGAATTGGGGCTACCCCTTTCTCTCTAGTGTATAGCATGGAAGCAGTGCTCCCCATAGAAATAGAGATCCCATCAATTAGGGTATTGATGGAAGCTAAGCTCACCGAAGCTGAATGGTGTCAAAGCCGACACGACGAACTGAATCTGATCGAAGAAAAGAGAATCACGGCACTATGCCATGGTCAGCTGTATCAACAGAGAATGAAGAGGGTGATTGACAAAAAGGTCCGACCTCGTGTCTTCAGACAAGGAGACCTCGTGCTCAAGAAGATACAATCATTTCTCACTGATTCTTGGGGTAAATGGACCCCAAATTACGATGGCCCCTATGTGGTCACGAAAGCTTTCTCAGGCGGCGCCTTGAGACTTGCTACCATGGACGGAGAGGAATTTGCCTACCCCACGAATGTTGATGTAGTCAAGAAATACTTCACCTAAACTAAAAAAAAAAACGTCTCGGTGGATGGAAAACCTGAAAGGGCGGTCCAGGCAAAAGTTAGAGACATGAAAAAAATCATCCCGGTGGATTGGAAACATCATAGTACAATCCAGGCAAAAATTAGGGATAATGGCAAGTAACTATGTTCAACAGAGGTAGGTCCCTCAGCAGCAGTTACATCATCGGAGGAAAACTCCAGTCAAGGTCATCTTCGACAGAAGCTCAGGATGTCCCGAATTCAAAGTTGGTAGAAGGATAGTGGTCGTTATGTTTCAACGTAGCCCTTTTCCCTGTAAATTACCATTTTCTAACTTTGTATGTACTATTTGGAATCACGCGTTTGGCTGATCTCCATCTTATCAATAAAATTTGAGCCCTTGTGCTTTTGTTTGTATTTCTTACTTGTTTTAGCTTTACAGAATGACGTTGTTAACATGATTAACGATTCTTGAAATAAAACAAAATGAATTTACTTGTTAAAACTCTTTCTGCTTTTAAAATAATGTCGGCAATTTCTTTTGACTGTTGAACATCAGAAGAATCTCGATCGCTTCTCTAGAAGTAAGCGAACTTCAAAGTGCAGAATCAAAGTACTCCTTCTACTCCAGTGCGCCTGATTGAAGGATCAATAGTGTCAGATGCGACTAATCCATCTGACATCTTCGGCCGAGTTCTCATCTCCTAAGCCCGACCAGCATGGTTCCCCGCAGGGATTATCTCTCCTAAGCAAGGCAGAATTGCTATCTTGAACCAGCGATATTTCTACATGCCCCACTGTGGCCGAGTATCCAGTCGTGCTCATCCTTTAGTCTGTATGTTACGTCAGTTTTGTCCGCATATACATACATACATCGTGCATTATTGATTTGCATTCACATTCATATTGCATCACTATCACTCTAGTCGGTCTTATCCCATAGTGATAAAAGTCCTCTCAATCGAGTTGTCAGACCGTTCCTCATTAGGAAGTGAATCATCTAAGCAATCTCTCCTCCAGTTTATCTCTGGATTAGAGACGGTCCTCGACCATTTTGATAACTTGAACCTCTGAGAAACAAGAAAACTTTCAACAAATATCACTCTTCGCCATTGAAGATGATATCCTTGCTTTCCCAGATTAAGGAAGATCCCCAGAGAAAGCCTCTTAATTAGAGATTCGGCGGTACGCCGGTTTTTCTCCAAAAAAACCACTGATGAAAAGGTCATCGGCACCTCAAAATTGGATTCCATCATATGGCATTTCTCCGGAAAGATCCCGAGAAAAGTATGATGTAAGACCCCAAACGCAAACAGTCTCTCAAGAGACTCGCTTTCCCCAGTAGAATCGACAAATGACATCTCTAAAATAGAGAAGTTTATGCACCTCTACAGCTCAGACGATTGGGTTCCCCAGCAAGTCTGACATCAAATCTTTTTCCACTCAAATGGCATCTCCCCAGGAAAATTCGGCGAGAAGTTTGAAGGAAAACCGCTACACATAGCGTCCCTTGTCAATAAAGTTTATTGACAAAAGAAACTAAGACCAGTTCCTTGGTAGGAAACCAGGATCGAGGGGAAGTTTATTTCAGCAACTAAGACCAGGTCCTTGGTAGGAAACCAGGATCGAGGGGAAGTTTATATCAGAAACCGAGACCAGATCCTTGGTAGGAAACCAGGATCGAGGGGAAGTTTACTTTAGAAACTAAGACCAGTTCCTTGGTCGGAAACCAGGATCGAGGGGAAGTTGATAAAAGAAACTAAGACCAGTTCCTTGGTAGGAAACCAGGATCGAGGGGAAGTTTATTTCAAAAAAAAAAACTGAGACCAACTCCTTGGCTGAAGACCAGGATCAAGGGGAAGTTTACCTTTTCTAAGCATCATCACTTAGCTAAAGAAGATGAATGCGTAAGCTACCATTCATAACCACCATCAAAATTTAGGGTATTCCGATATTTAATCCTCTTGCACCCCGAATGCCCGAATACCTTCGTCATTCACACCTTCGGGTCCAAGAAGATTAAATAGGGGCATCTGTCATACCCCAAATTTTGACCACTAAGATTTCCCATCATTGTGCAAATCATCAGCACAATGTGGATGGACCATCATACCTCATTAGTCTCCCCAAAGGTGGGTGAGCATTCACTACAAACAGGATTTAGGGTTTCAAGCCCTCGCAGAGCTCTTAGACAAAGGATCAATCAAGGAATGACATGATCTTCAACTTGTCTAGCCTCTCAAATATCCAAAATGGATCAAGAGGACTCCCACTTCAAGGATTAAGCACAAGGATGCTCCCTTCTAGGTGGATCAAGCTTCAAGATCGACTGTGTCACCAAATTAGGGTTTTGGTCGACCAGGGCCTCCAGATGGAAATTTTCCTCTGGGCATGAGCCAATGCTTCAAAGAGTAGCCTAAAATGCTCCATGGAACATCATAAACCCCATCATCAAGTCAATTTAGCCTCAGGGGATGCATACATAAAAAATCAGGAATTAGGGTTTCTTGACCTAATTCACCCCTAAGTTGACTTTTGGGACAAATCATGAGCCAAGACCTCAAGACATGATTTGAGGGTCTCCAACATACCACGTTGATCCATTTGCAACAATGGATTGACCCAAGAAGCTTGAGCAACAAGTTTCAATTTCATCTGAACCACAGTTAGGGTTTACGAGAAAAGTCAACTGTAGCTTTGACTTTTGACCAGGACGTGCTCCCAAGCCGTGGGACACGATTAAATACACCCTATAACACCCATGGAACATGTCCATCAATTTTGATTTAGGCCAAGGACATGATTTCCTAAAGGATCGCACAGTTTGGAATTCATCTGATAAAAAGTCAACTGTGCACAAAAGTCAAACTTTGACTTTTTGAGATTTTTCATAAAAATGGTTTTTTAACCCTAAAATGATGTTAATGTGTGATTGGAATCATCATTCATCAAGAAAAATCAAAGAAAGTGGGATAACTTGTAAAAGGGGTAACCATAAAAACTTAGAAATTTTTTCTAAGTTATGAAAAAAAGTGGCAAGGGTATCAACTTTGGAGGATCATAACTCCTAAACCACAAAGCCATTTTTCCCCATCCAAAGCTTGATTTGTAGCCCTCATTACCCTCTACAAAAACTTCAACTAGACCGAAGTCCAATTCATTAAGGATTTTGAGTTATGCTTGGATCAAAATGGCTAAAAACTTAAAATTGACATTTTTCAGCACTTAGCCAAAATCTGCCTTGTAATTTCAGCACAATATCCCAACTTCAAGGCTGTTTTTCTCCATGATCCAAGTTGAACCAGGTCTAGGGCCAAACATCAAAGTTGAAGTACGTCATCTAAGCTTTCCGAAAAGTCCTAGAACGTCCATGTAGCATACTCGAGCAAGGAGTTATGGATCTTACAAAAGGGCTTGCTGAAGCTAAATTTTTCAAGGCAGATTTGTACATTTTTTGTGCCACACGAATTTTCAAGCCTTGTCATCAGTTTGGACATATCTAAGGATCAAATCTAAGTGGGATGATCTGATCCATGAACCTCCCAAGTCCAAGGAACAAAGAAAAGCATGCCAAAGCCTAGAAATCCCTAAAAGAGGGACAAAACTCCAATTTTGGTTTGGAGCATTTAATGGATGCTTAGAGGTGGCATGTACTGAGCCATTCTCATCTGAAATCAGTCAAGACTTATCCAACAACTAGGGAACCAAAGCTCTGAGCCCTAACCTCTAGTCAATGGCTAGAGGAGACTTGCATTTCCATTGGCCAACATGGAACAAACACCTGTTGCAGTTGCCATTCACTGTGGATCCCAAAACAAACTTGCTCCACTATAAATAGAGCTCATTTGTGTTCAGTTTGAGTACACCAAAGCCATCAAACAGATGCTTTCCTCAAATTCTCTCTTTCACTCCAAAATGCCTTCTTTAGTAAGGAAATTCTGAGTTTTTGAGCTAGAGAGCAATTCCACTCAAACTAATCACACACACACCTCATATATATCATATGTAAGCTGTGCAAACCATCAAAAGTGACCTGTAATCACAACATCACAAAGTCACTTCTCAAAACCTCAAAATGGCACTTTTTTGCATTTTTCAAGCCATGTCTTGATTCAGTCACTTTCCAAGTCAGATAAAACCTCAAACACACTCTAAATATCATCCTTGAACTGTCCCAAATGGTGCCACACATCTGGAACACCATTTGAGAGAGTTGGCATTTTGGCCGTTTTTGACCATTTCGCGAGAAAGTGCACAAACTTGCTCCAGAGGTTTCCAGCCGATTCCAACCATCCTAAAAGCTTCTAAGAGGTCATTTGAGGTTGTCCAAAGCATCAAATCATTTCTGGAACAAAGCACTTGGAAGGTTGCCCAAAATCTCCAAAAAAGAGGTAAAATTCACAACTTGAATTCTTTGAATCATGATTTTCTTTGTTGTCCACATACATGCATCATATTGAACAATTCTTGAGGAAAAAATGTAGTCCTTAATGTGTATGTTGTGATCCTCCCACTGTTTGCATTTTGACATGTTTTTATGTGGAATTTTGGTTATTTCAAAACCATGTACAGTTCTATTTTTTTTTCATTGGTGTGTTCTATACATTAATTTTTAGTTTGCATGAGTAACACCATTGGATTCCTTGCGAAAAATCGGTCAAGATAGGTTTTTACGGATTTCAATTCCGATGAAAATTGAGAGAGTTACGCGCGTTGGAAATTTTACGCGAAACGCCGTCGAATTAACGATAGCGGTTCTGTTTTGTTCGCTTTGTACAATGAGTTTTCGAGTGCGTGAATAATACCATTGGATTCCTTGCGAAAAATTGGTGAAGATAGGTTTTTACAGATTTCAATTCCGATGAAAATTGAGAGAGTTACGCGCATTGGAAATTTTACGCGAAACGGCGTCGAAAACAACGTGCAGTTTTGGTTTTTTTAATTTCTGCGTTTTGTGTGTCGATTTTCCGTGTGCGTGAGTGATACCATTGGATTCCTTGCGAAAAATCGGTCAAGATAGGCTCTTGAGGATCTTGATTCGGTTAAAAATTGAGAGAGTTTCGCGTGTTGGAAATTCGACGCGGAACGATGTTTTTACAACGTAGCAGCTCTGGTTTTTTTATCGCTGCGTTTTGTACATTGAGTTTCGGCGTGCGTGTGCGATACCATTGGATTCCTTGCCAAAAATCGGTCAGGATAGGCTCTTGCGGATCTTGATTCGGTTAAAAATCGAGAGAGTTACGCGTGTTGGAAATTCGACCGGAACAATGTTTTTAATCGATAGCAGTTTTTGTTTTTTAATTTCTGCGTTTTGTGTGTCGATTTTCCGTGTGCGTGAGTAATACCATTGGATTCCTTGCGAAAAATCGGTCAGGATAGGCTCTTGCGGATCTTGATTCGGTTAAAAATCGAGAGAGTTACGCGTGTTGGAAATTCGACGCGGAACGATATTTTCAAAACGATAGCAGTTTTTTCTGCGTTTTGTGCGTCGATTTTCCGTGCGCGTGAGTAATACCATCGGATTCCTTGCGAAAAATCGGTCAGGATAGGCTCTTCCGGATCTTAATTCCGATAAAAATTGAGAGATTTATGAGTGTTTGAAATTCGATAAAAACGTGTTGAAAATTAAAGTTTCGGTACTCGTTTTCACCAAAAAAAAAAATGTCGGAGATGATATTTTGATATCTTTCCTCTTTTTCTTACTTTTTATTTTCAAAACTAAACCAATTTTTTTCACATAGCAAAAAATCATCATTTTCCAATTCATACCCCATAATATTTTAATCCACAAAAAATCACCAAAAAAAAGTATTATTTTTAATATATTTAAAAATAGTGTTTTATATTGTTTTAAATGCTTTTAAAATGATTTCTTTTTTTTCTTGATTTTTAAAACCAAAATGATTTTAAATATTTATGTTGATAAAATATTTTTTTTCATAAACTTTAATCATTATTTAATAATTTTATTTGATATTTTTATCATTTTTTACTTAATTTTTCTTGAAAAAATGCCTAAAAAATGAAATTGGGGTTTTCTTGGATTTTCACCCTAACAAATATTTTTCAAAACTTTTGGGCCTCTAATAGAGTGTAAGACTCAATCCTTTTTTAACCAAATCATTTTTGGGCCTCAGTATATTGTATAAATTCCGATACCGTAAAAAACAAACGGCACGATCGTCGCCTTTTGAAAAATAAACCTTGGGTCTCTCCTTGAGCTATAAGACCCATTCAAAACTTTTGGGCCTCTATTAGAGTGTAAGACCCAATCCCCTTTTAACCAAAAAATTTTGGGTCTCACTTATTGCATAAGTCTCTCTGCATTAAAAGAAAACTTCGGCGCGATCGCCATTTTCAAACGAAAATCAACTGGGCTTCTCTTTGAGCTGTAAGTCCCATTTCTTTTCATTTTTTAACACTTGGGCCTCTATTAGATTGTAAGACCCAACCCTTTTTTAACAAAACAATTTTGGGCCTCAGCTATTGTATAAATCCCGATACGTTAAAAATCTCGGCGCGATCGCCATTTTCAAACTGAAAATATTTTGGGCCTCTCCCTGAGTTGTAAGCCCCATCTTTTGTACAAAAATACACTTTGGGCCTCTAATAGAGTGTAAGACCCAACCCTTCTTTTTTATATTTTCTCATTATTTTTTAATGATTTGGAAAATTAATAACTCCCTCAATTTTGATTATTTTTTATTGGTTCTTTTTCTGAAAAATCACAAAAATAGTAAAATATTTTATTCTACAAAAAAATCAAATTTATATTATTTATTTAATATAGTTGGTATTTTTGTGAATAAATTCATTTTTAATTGTTTTTAAACATTTTAAAAGTGAATATTCATCTTGAAAATCAAAACTAAATAAGTTTTAAATCATCTTGTGATTAAAACCTCATTTTTCAAACCTTAACCAAAAATCACAAGTGGTTTATTTAAACTTATTTGATTTTTTTTGTCATTTTTTATTAATTTTCTTTGAAAAATTACTTTTAAAAAGTGAAAATTGGGGTTTCTTTGATTTTTAATCATACTCAAATGTTCCAAACTCTTTGGGCCTCTAATAGAGTGTAAGATCCAATCCCTTTGTAAATACCAAAATTTTGGGCCTCAGTCACTTGTATAAGTCCCACGGTGTTTACAAAACCTCGGCGCGACCGTCGCCTTTTTTCAAAATTAACCATTGGGCCTACCCTCGAGTAGTAAGACCCATTTCCTTTCTTAAAAACTCTTTGGGCCTCTTGAGAGAGTGTAAGACCCATCCCTTTGTACAGAAAACCTGTTTTGGGCCACAGTCACTTGTATAAGTCCCTCTGTACAAATTCAACAGTGCGCTCACTGATAAAACCCTGGGCCTCTCCTTGAGCTGTAAGCCCCAAATCTTTTTATTTCAAAGCACTTTCTCCTTTGATTTTGAATATACTGTTGTTTTCAATCTTTCTTTGTTGAACAACTAACCAAACAGCATGGAAGCTCTACAACCGAGTAAGTGTTTACCCGCTTTCATTTACCGCTTTCATATGTATATAACTGTATTGTGGGGTTGTTTCACTGTAAGTCTCCTTTCACAAACTCATATATATATAACTGTATTGTGGGGCTGTTTCGCTGTAAGTCTTCTTTCATAAACTCATATCAACTGTGTAATAATAATATAGATATTTAGAGTTTCCCCGGCAACTACGTCTAGAACTAGGTGACGCCGTTTCGTTTATTCGTAGAAATAGACAACTAGATCCCCAATAGGATCACCAGATACAGTTTTCTCTTCGGCTGTTCTCAATAGGAATTTGTATAAGAAAACCACTGGTTGATCCAATCAACCTTTTAGCATCAAAGTTGTGCCTCGTTCACAGTACACAAACATCAACAACTCTTTTCCCTTCATCTAATCGCTGTAAGCGGCAAGCCTCTGGATCATCTACATCCATGCCACTGTCCCTCTTTTAGCATGAGAAATTCCTAAGGAAAGATAGCATTGCTCTACACTGAGTTAAAGTCTTCTCCTTCAGGTTAAAATCCTCTTTAAAGGAAATTATGGCATTGCTAGGATCCGCGTATCCCGGTTAAAGTAATTCTCCTTTATAACCAGTCACCCAACAGTTGGGACAGACAAACCCTTCTTTGGAGATGACAAATTCTCTCTAAAGTCGAGGTCCTTAAGCTTCACGTCTTGGGCTTTGAACAAGACACAAATAGACTTTTCAGCTTCACATCTTGGGCTTTGAACAAGATACAAATCACCTTTCGCTTCACGTCTTGGGCTTTGAACAAGACACCAAAACACCCATTTCCTCCCATAGAATAGGAGGAACTACGAACGCTCTGATTTCCCTGTTTCGGTAAACAGGAATACGTAGGCATAAGATCGAAAGAAAAGATCTTAGCGAGCACACTAAACAAAAAATCCCAAATCCCATATCTCCATCAATCAAAAGCAGTAATTCAAAAGGATCAGTCCTAACATCCTAACCCTTGTTCCCCGCTAGAAAGTCCTAGAAAGAAAGAAAACCGTATTGGCGAAAATACAAATAACCAGTACAAAGGCCCCTCCACATTGATAGCATCCGTAACCTAACAGACCGCTGTTTAAACTCAGTATGCAAAGCAGGGTTAATTGGAGACATCTATTTCCCTTCCTTATTCAGCTCACAATAGGATAAAAAATGAATCGACCTGTAGTCAAAGCTCAAACCGCAGAGAGTGACCAGCGCTTAAGAACCGCTTCCAAAATCGCTCACTACAGATACAAACAATGCTCTCACTTTGCATGGTTGGATGACGAGATGAACCCTAGAGCAAAACAAATAATTTCTTCACTAGTAAACAATTTGAATGAGGATAAGGAAATGGTTAACACCTACAAATCCAAGGAGTACAAATTGATGTTGAAGGTGAAGATCCTGAAGAAACAGTTGAAGATTACCTGGATTTTATTTTTATTTTTAGTGTTCATTGCATTTGTTGTAATGACGAATTAGGTTATAGTTGATTAAGTTTGTATGTTTACTGATGGTGTAATGGTTGATGTATTGGTTACATAAGATTCATGTGATGATGTTATGGTGTATCATGAATATGATACAATTAATATTATTATAACTTTATCACAAATCTGTGTTGTATTTTCTGCTGTGATATGATGATAATATAGGTTAAAAATTGGTATAAATTATAAAAGCAGGATATAATTGTAAATTCTGTAGAAAATTTAACAATGATTATTTATCATAACCGTTATAATAACTCGCGCGTTGTACAAAAAAAATTAAAAATAAAACTGCACATTTGGGAATCAAACCTAGGACCATTACTTTATCACAACGGTTTTTTGGATAAACCGTTGTGATAGGACGCGCGGATTCCAGTTTTTTACAACGGTTACAGGGCCGCAATTGTAAGTATCATATATACAACCACACTCTACACAATAACGCCTGGTCCTGCGTGGTTATATATCTTTCCCAACCATTATTAAATGTCGTTTCCGTAGTAGTGGGAGCTTATAGAACCTTTGTTTATAAAAGAACTTATATGATAGGGTGGCGACGAGAGTCATTATATCTCCATGTCATTTCTTATATCGATGTGGTCATATTGGGTTATCTTCATGTTGACCTCAACAAGTAGACTTGTACATTTCCATGCAAACTTTCTTAGGTTTTGATCCAAATCATATTTAAAACTTGGTATTTATATCAATTTTCTATTAATAATAATAAGACATTTCTTCATTATTTTTTTTCAAAGTAACAAAATCCCTAAAATAATTAGTCTGTTTTATATAACATTACACAAAACTTACTTGTGAGACCCCATTAAGTATAAGGATACTATACTTAAAGTATCTGTAGTCAAACTTTATTGGGAAGTGAGATAACATTAAAGAATTAAGATTGTTATATTAATATACTGATGATCACATCTCACAAATCATGGATAAAGAGTTATCAAGTCTTCACATAGGTATAAATATTAGGAGCAATATTTATACTAGATTGACTCACTATGAGAAGACTACATACAATGTTATGCAAGTGTTATAAGTTATTCTCATGAGTGACCTAAATGGATTTTTCCCATCCTAACATGATACATGTTTAATAAGGGCTCAATATTGAACTAGGCAAGTGTGACATGGGCTATGTCGTGAGCTCAATATAAACATGAGGGCAAAAGAGTAATTGTATAGATAACCATCATCATGGAAAAGTATCATAAGATCACATTTCATTTTCATGACTTGGATAACAATGATGTGTTGTTAGATACTGCTCACTATTTAGTATATTAAATGTGTGATTTAATATAATTACCAACATCACGAGAACCTACAAAGTCACACACATGATGACATATTGATAAGAGATAAAGCGAATAAATGAAGTTTATTTGATTGTGTGATATTGTAACTTAAGTGAAACATAGAATAGCGTAATATATAGTGTACTATAGTGGAATAAGAACATTGTAAGGTACGATGTACTAAAGTGGAATATGGAACATAATAAATGAAGTTTATTCGATTGTGATATTGTAACGCACTAGTGTTAATTAGAGAAATATGGTACATCATAAGGTACAATGTACTTAATTAAAACACGGACTATCGTAATATACAATGTACTTAAGTGGAATAAGAACAATGTGAGGTACATTACTTGATGACACTCTGTGATTGCATTATATCGGTCGAAGAAATAGATCAAAACAAGCAGGGCCGACCTTGGGCACGGGCAAGGCGGCCCACAGCCCAGGGCCTCCAACAAATAGGGGCCTCCAAATTAATTTTTATAAGTTATAAACATGAAATAAATATAAAAATATTAGTTGTTGAATTTTATTTGTAACGTAAGCTAGTTAGCATAATGGTAAAGAAACTTGTTTTTTACTAAAAGGCCAATGGTTCAACCCTTAATAACTACGCTTTTACTATTTAAATATATTATTTTTAAAAAAATTACCTTCATTTTATTGTGACCCATTTTTAAAATTCGACCAGGGCCTCCAAATTCTCGAGGCCGGCTCTGAAAATAAGTTAAAGAGGAGCCAAAATGAAGAATAAAGGCCAAACAAAGAGGAAAAACGACTATGTGTGGAGAAATAGGGACTTGGTGAAAATCAGGTGAAAAAGGAAAAAAATGTGTAGCTACTAGAATAATCACGTACAGCATCGCGTGCACGATAGGGAAGTAAAAGTTGCATCGTATGCGCGATACAGGTTATCACGCGTGTGGTAACCCTTTTTTTGACGCGTTTTGGTCTATTTTGAAGTCTTTAAAGGGCAAAATTTGGTATTTTTTTCAAGGGTTCTGAATTTTTACACGTGAAGGAAGAGTTTACAACACCAAATGGCATATTTGGAGAGCATTTGAAGCCATTGGAGGCCAATTCTTCAAGCGATTTCTTATGCAACCTTCTTATTTGATTTTGGTATTGTGATTGGCATTATGAGTAACTAATTCTCTCTAGGTTAGGTTGTGTTTGATGAACTTATTTTGATATTATTGGGACATATGTTTGATTTGATATTGCATGAATAATTTGATCTATGATTCTATTCAATTGCTCCTTGTTCTTAATGTTTTTTATGCGAGATACTCTTTTAATCTGAATTTGGGCATATATGGAATACTGACCATTAGTCTATATGTTGGACCTAGGGCAATTGTTGTGCTTACGTTGGTGGATTTGGGATACAAAACTTTGAGTATTCACTAAGGAATTAATGTTCCATTCCATTTCTGAATCTTGCTTACACTGGTGGACTAGAGATAGAAAGCTCAGAGTATATATTAGTGAGCTATATACCAAGGGATTTGGGTATAGCAGTTTCGTTAATTCGCCGTGGGATTATAGTGACGTTACCATTCATGTAATACATCGAACACCGACAGTAGAAAAATAGGGGATTCTATACACAACCTGACCGCTTTCTTATTATTCTTAGAACACTTTATTTTCTTTTCGTAATTAAAACTCGAACCCCCCAATTTAGTATTTTATATGCATTGCATAATATTGTGTTGTTAAATAGCAGTCCATGTGAATTCGATCTTTTTTATTACTGCGAAATTATCAGTACACTTGCCGAGAAGTCATCAAGTTTTTGGCATTGTTACCGGGAATGATTAATAATTTCAACAAGGAAACGCTTGTGCGACATTTTATTTTTTATTTTGTTTTATTTTCTCGTTAGTTATAGTACTACGGAGTGTCATACCCTAATTTTTAACCCTAAGATCCCACTTATCATTTGCATATTTACACAAACAAGATCAAAAATTTTGGTTCTCGTGCCCTCCTCTGTGGGTTTGCTTTTGAGGAAGATCACCAAGCATCTGCATGTTTCTTACTTGCTTTATATTTGTTTATGTTTACTAACCTCTAACCAAAATACCAAAAAAATGTTGTAGTTTGCTTGTTTCTTCTTCTCTGTGTGTTTAGGGTTTTGGAGGGAGATTGATGGCACGAGCATTGGTTTCAAGTCAAATGTGGTTCTTTATTCAAGTCTAAATCAGATGGAAGTTTGACCTCGTCTTTTTCAAACCATCAAGAGTTTGCTTCAATTGTAAGTTATTTGCATCAGTGGGCTATTTCTCAGGCTATGTGTATCCAAGGTCAAGTTGTCTTGTGGTTATCAAGTAGTGATTCATGAGAAGTTTGGTTCAAAATTAGATTCATCAAGCTACAAGTTTATCGTCATCAAATATTTCTCAAGAACAAAGGAATTAGGGTTTCAGTTCATTGTGCATTGATAATGGTTCTCCAATTGAAGTTCTTAATGCCAGGGTTCCTCTTCAAGGCTATATTGAGCATCATTCTCTCTCTATTGCTAGTTCATCATCATTTCAAGGCATTTTATTGATTGAGATGCAAGTGTTGATATTTTGATACATCATGACATTAAGTTCTCAGGAACTTGTTTCCTTTAAGATATGGTTCAAGTTGGAAGATTCATCATTATGGCTTGTTTGAAATTTAAGTTTAAGGCATGCTTTCAAAGTTTCAAGATCCATCCTTTCCTAGTTCACCTTATCCATTCAATCCATATCTTATTCCCTTTCATATCCATTCCCAATTTTCACTTCCATATCCAATTCCTAATCCACATTTTTTTCAATATCCATTTTCCTTAAATCCATTTTTTTATTATTCATTATCCAATTAAACAATTTTCATCCATTCAATATCCAACTCACATTTCTAAATTCACATCCAAATATCCATATCACAAACCAATTTATCCATTATGTTATTTTTTCTATCCAAAATCCATTGTCCATTTTCAATTATATTTCTATTCATTAGCCCATTACAAAAAACTCATGTCCAAAAATCAACAAATTTTACAAAATTCAAATAAAGTCCTTAGTCCATGATACAAATCATTTGCCAAAAAATAATAAGATGCCAAGAACAAAATCCAAAGTTTTCATGCCAAACCATAAGCCTTGTTTCCAATTACATTCTCATGATAAATCTCCAAGCTTCTAGCCATACACCAAACCTTGATAACCATGATGCCAAATACAAGCTTCTTGATGCTATTATTTGCCTTGCATTTCATTACAAACCTAAGCCACAAGCTAAAATTTCCAAATCATGTTACATGACTCGTGCACATACATTTATCAGCTCATTGGAGAAAGGTTATGACACACAGGTTGGTAGGGCAGGTCTAACTTTGACTGAAGAGCAGAAAATAAAACTTTCTATTGCAAGAGTTGTGCTTCTAAATCCATCAATTCTCCTGCTTGATGAAGCCACTGGTGGACTTGATTTTGAGGCTGAGAGGGTTGTTCACGAGGCCCTGGACATGCTTATGTTGGATCGCTCAACAATAATAATTGTTCGACGACTTAATTCTACTAGAAGTGGAAGTCTTATGACTAGCAACGATGATAATATTGTGGAGGACTTGGAGATGTTGCTTGAAGCATATTTTATGCAGCTGGATGGAACTCGTAACAAGATATTGTCTGTTAGGGAGCATATTGATGACCCTGAAGACTATGTCAACATCTAACTTGATAACCATAGGAATGAGCTTATCCAACTGCAGTTGACATTGACAATTGCATCATTTGCTATTGCTATTGAGACATTGATAGCTGATGCATTTGGTATGAACATTCCATATTAATTATACGATAAAAACGAAATATTTTGGCCGATTGTTGGGACTATGACTGCAGTTTCCATATTGCTTTTCCTACTTGTTTTAGCATATGCTAAATCGAAAAAGTTACTAGAATCGTAAGTCACCGACTTTTGAATTGTAGCAAATGGCAACTTCTCCCAAAGCTTTGTGTTGCTTTTGTCCTGCACCATTCCAGCAGTTTGTTGAACATGTAGTGAATTTAAAGTTTGATGAAGAACCAAATTATGCAAAGTATATATCCCTTTTTGATGGAATTGTGGGTCAAAATCCTGACATTAGGCCAATAAATACTGAGGGTTCGCAGAAGTTTGTATGCCAAGTTCCCAACAATACCGATGCAGATCTTAACTGCTGCCTATGTGTGAATCTAGTATCTCTTCTATGTGATAAAAGACATAATGTACAGAATATTGCTATAGATGTGTTCAAGTATCTTCTGGTACATAGGAGGGCTGCATTAGAAGACTTGCTTGTTTCCAAACAATCTCAAGGAAGCCAATCACAAGTGCCATATGCATTTAAGAGTTTTAATTTGTCTTAAAAGGAAAAAACTCTAAATGAACTTGTGAGGGACTCATGGCTTAATTTGACCACAGATGGTGATGTTAGACTTGGTGTAAAATTAATCCTTGATCTCCGCAGTTGGGTTCGAAGTAATGATGTTCCATTCTGTCAAGTTTGCAATGAAGCTAGAATTAAAGCAGAGTTGTGCAAAAATGAAAATTGTACTGTACCAATTCATCACTACTACCTGAAGCAACCTTTCTCCCAAATAAAGGCTGCATAAGTTTTCCCAAGTTGTGGAACTTCATGGCCATTTACAATACCCAAAGCAGAACCTCTCCAAGCCTTTGAAACAAATCGTGCGAGCCAAAGCCAAAACAAGCTGTGTTACATCACTTTCCAAGCCAACACGTCATGATGAAATCAAAAGTGAGCTGCAAAAGAGATATAGCTCATGTTGCAATTTATATTGCTTGATTTTATTTTCTTATTGGTTTTTTTGGTATATTAATTGTTGGTTGTTGCCTTAGATCTTGATTTTTGATAAAGATCTCATCAATATCAATGGACTTTGAGTGTTGATAGAAAAATTCTAATCCACCAAGAGAGGTGACTGATATTGATGATGATTTAATCAATTTGAGATTCAATTTGGTTGTTCTCTTCATCTTAACCTCTTTCTTCTTCTTTTTCACCCTTTCTTGGATCAATTGGAAGGTGTTGAGTGCCACCTTGTTCATGAGGCTTTGAACGGTGCTTGATGAACTTTCATCAATTCAAATCTACCATTTGATTGATCTTTTGATCAATTGAGGTACTTTGGATTGATGCATAAGTTTTTCCAAAGTACTATGAGAGGTTGATTGATGTAGTGGATCCATCTTGCTTTGACTTAGGTCTTGATCAGCCTTGTTTGACTTGTGCTACATATTTTAGGAGTGTGATCTCTATATCACATCTCTAACATGTATGGTACATAAAGTTTTATTGATCGGCCTCCCATAGTATGACCTTCCTCATAGGTTGTGCTATGATTGCTTAACATAACGCTAAATTTGTCTCGAATCAGAAACTAAGTCATTTTTGTATGTGAGATTGTCAACCTCCTATTCTCCATGGTATTGTGTGAAATAGATTGGATCTTTTGTTACTTAAGAGATCTAGTGGCATACTTGTTGATTTTTATCCAAGTTTGAGCCCTTCTCTTGGTAATGTATAAGACAATGTTTTCATGCTTATGGATGTTTAGTTGAGTGTTCTCCAAAAAATGACAAATTGGTCTTTCTTTTCTGATCACTAACTTACTAACATTTTGTTGATCTAATCTTTACTTTAAAGTCATTTATGTTATGCTCTTTACTTATTGCAATTTACTTTATGCTTTTACTTTAGCATTTCATATCATATTATCATATTGCTTTTTTCTTTGTCCACTTGAACTTGTGTTTATGTTTATGCTCTTTTTGTTTTGTCCATTTGGACTTTCTCTTAAAACATTAATAAATATCAAAACTCATAAAAAACTTGGTTACTTTCATGGACTTGATGTTACTATCCTATGCATTATTGAGGAGTTATTGACTTAGAATGAAGACCTTGACCTTTGATTGGAAATATATCTTAATACCTATTTGGATTCATCTAGTACCCTTGACTTAAGGATTCTCTTGAAGACTCATCCTAGTTATTATTGATTTCATCTGATGCTTGGATTGTTATTGCTTATTTGGCTTGCTTGAGGCCTAATCCAAAGGAGGGAATTCTTATTGGCTTATGTCACGGGGCTTGCCATCTTTTCTTGGTTAGATCTTTCTTTGTCCTTAACTTTTATTTTATGCAATAAGATAGTCTCTCCATCTCTTTCCCATTCTTAAAATTTTAAAATCTTCTCCCTTTTTCAAAAACTTTCTTCTTTCAAATTAGAACATCTTTCATAATAAACCTTGACCTTGTCAAGTGCATTTTCAAACTTCATTTTCTTAATAAATGCTAATCAATCTTAAGCATACTTTGACCATTTTCAAAAGATTAAAAAACACTTAATCCATTCAAATCATTTTGTGCCTTTGTGCACTTTTCCTCTTAAACTTTTCATAAAGTTTAGACATGAGTCATTTAAAGTTGAGTTGTGATCCTCTTATCTCCATAGTATTGTTTGAAATGAGCTGACACTTTTCCACCTTTGAGAGTTAGTGGCATACTTGTCGATTTTATCCAAGTTGTAGCCCTTCTCATGGTGATGCAAAGGTCTATTTTCATATACTTGTGGGTGATTAATTGAAGTTTTCTCCTTAAAATGACAAGTTGTCTTTTCATTTAAAATGAATCATGACACATCATTTTGTTATTTTTACCACGAACTACGAGGTTTTGATCCTCCATTGCACTTTGTGGGTACATAGGAACGAGGCTCAGGAAGTCTTGTCAAACACAAAATTATAAAAAAATAATTTTTTTCTCACCTCCCCAATCTTTTACAAGCAAACCATTTTCAAACCAAAAAGCGTAGATATTTCAAAGAGGTTCCTATAAAGTACTATAGACTTTTTGGGTGCTAACACCTTCCCTTTGCGTAACCAACGCAATACCCTCTCTCTAGGTTTTTTTTCGTTCTTTTTCCCTTTCCCTTGGAAACAATAAAAGCGCGGTGGAGACTCTTGCTTTATGAGTTAAGTTATTCAATAGCTTATACTCACAATTTTTACCGCTACACGGAAGTATTTCTCATTTGTGTATGCGTAGCTCAGGATTGACATTAACACTGTTTGATCCAGTAATTGAAAGGACTGCACGTGCTATCAGAAGAGCAGTTAGGGAAGCAACTCTAGCTCAAACAGTCTTAGTAGAAGATCATTCACTGATTTCTTCAGAAATTTAAGAGGAAAGGGGTTAGTACAAAAGAACCGATGAAGGACATGTTTCTAGAGGGCTTGTATCGGTAAATCCCGCTAACTTTGATATTAAAAATTCTATGCTTTCAGGTTTGAGAGACATTCTGTTTTACGGGAACGCGATTAGAGACTCGTGGGTGCATCTTGCACGCTTCTACGAAACAACTTCGATGTGCAAGCATGCTGAGGTTACTGAGACCAGGTCAAGTTGAGGTTGTTTGGGTTCTCACTAATTGGAAGAGATAAAGATTGGTTACTTTTCCTTCTAAATGGAACGATACGAACATAGAAAGAGCTTGAGGGAAAATTCTTAGAGAGATTCTTCACCATTACTCAATTTGCTGAACAACGAGCGGAAATTACAAATTTTGAACAGGTGCCCAAATCATAATGAGAATAAAATGGAGCGAATGCATAATTTTATCAAAGGTCTCAAGAGTCAAACACACATGTTGTTAGATGCTTCCGCGGGAGGCACAATCAGAACAATGACCGAACCACAAGTTAAAGACCTGATTGAAAAGATGTGCTTGAATGAATATCGTTCAAAGAGCGAAAGTTCAATCAAAATTGAAAATGTGGGCACACCCAAAGGTATGTTAGTTGTTGATACTCATACTGCACTTTTATCCCAAATTGAATTATTGAATAAAAAGCTAGCTAAAAGAAGCTTAAGTAAAGCTAACGCGAGTCAGGTACAAACAATTAGGTGTGATTTCTGTGAGAAGGACATGAAAATAGAAAGTGCTCTTTGGAAGGGTCAAGTGAAGAAACTCAATTTTCCAATTTCCAAAAGAATAGCCCTTACTCCAACACCTACAATCTGGGATGGAAGGATCACCCAAATTTCCAATGGAGCAATAACCAGAATATAAGTGCTAATCAAGGCATGCAGTAAAACCAACAAGCTCCAATCCAAAGGAAACATTCACAACTGGAAGAGACAATGCAAAACTTCATCAAAGCCACTCAGAGTAGCTTTAATCAAGTGAATAAAAACCATGAGACAACGAGTAAGAACCATTATGCCTCTATAAAAAATTTGGAGATGTGAATTGGTAAGCTATCTAGACAAATAGATGTCTTACCTAGTGTCATACCCCAAAATTTTCCCTACCTTTTTTCATTTTTATCTGGCTCATAGTTGTTGGTTCACCTACATATTCATGCCCTAGTCATCTAGATCATTCATTTTTCACTTACATTTCTCAAATGACATTATTGATTTAAAAGGATTTGTTATTTATGATGCATGTAATGATTTGTAACAAGGAGGTTAATTTAAGATCTAGGGTCTATATGGTGCACTTGTGAACCAAGCTTATGGAATCATTGTGTTATACTTGGCTTTGTGATGTTTCTTTTCCTTGGACGGAGTCTTTTGGGATCCCTAATTTCGGTCTATACTTGGTGATTATATTGATTACACCATGGGAAAAAGGATTTAGAAGTCATTTTCTTTCAAGCCTGATTTTAGTAAACAAAGTCAACCATCAAAGATTGACTTTTTGTTGACCATTATTTCTTGAGGTCTTACATGGTTAGTTGTTTGGTTGTTCAATTGGTTCAAGACATTGTAATTCAAGTTCATTCAAGAATTTCAAGTATATTCAAATTCAAGTTTGGAGGAAAAATCATTTTGCTTGGAAATCAAGTCACATTACATTCAAGGATCATGTTCCATTACAAGATCATCAAATACATTACAAAGAGTAAGATTTCAAACATTAGATTTTACACTAGGATAATATCATAACCAAATAGAGCTTTTACACCAAGTTGAGCTCATGAACAAAACAGAGATTTTAATAGACAATCTTACAAGCCAAATGAGAACTTTTACATTGGACAAAGCTCAAGAACCAAAAAGATATTTTCATAAACAATCTCACAAACCAAACAAGAGTTTTTACTGATTTAGCTTGCGAACCAAACAATAAGAGATACAAAGTTCTCTTGAGTAAATTACAACAATAACCCAACACAAAAACTAACAAAATTTCACTTCATATTTTTCCCCCTCAATGCATTAAGGAAATTCAGTGAAGAAAGAAAGAAATGAAATGAAGAGAGTATACTGTGCGAAAGTAAAATTGCACAAACCTCGTCAGTAATCCTTACTCTATTTATTTATTTGTTTTATAGAGTCATGTAATAATAATTGTGTGTAGCTTTCATTGTACTAAGATAAATGTGCACAACACACACTCAAATTACTTTTAAACTTTCTCTTTTTCAAATACTTCTTCTAAAACGCTTAGGCACTCAAATTACTTTTAAACTTTCTCTTTTTCAAATACTTCTTCTAAAACTCTTAGGTTGAGCGGAACCTTTTTTAAAACCAAAGCCCAGTCGATTATAGAGCTTAATTAATCAATTATGAAGTAAAATTTCACCTTCTAATCGATTATGACACTTGTCTAATCGATTTTGAGGCGAACACATCCAATAATTAATTAAGAAGGATTTTTAATTGATTAGGGCTCACATCTTAAAATATCTTTCCTATTTTGATAGGTCATAATCAATTAGATCCGCAATATCTAATCGACTAGAATGCGTATCTAATTTAAAAATATTTCATTTCTTGATCAAATCTTTTACTATATAAAGAGGACGTATGTTAACTTTAAAATACACAAGAAATATGAATATTACTCTATCTCTTACTCTCACTCTCGTTTTAAAAATTTCTTTCATATTTACCTAAAATTATTTTAGTGCTAAGAGAGAGAAACACTTATTAAAAATTGTTCTTTTAATTGTTAATTAATTTGCTTGAGTCACAATTGTAAATAAAGAGAGAGTTATTCTCTTGCAAATTCTAATATCATCGTAAAGGTTGCAAAATAATTTTGATATAACAATTTGGTGTAAGAAACTTGTGAACTATTCCTCTAATATAAAAAGTCGGTTACTTTACTTTACGTGCAAATGAAAACTTTGGTTTAGACTAGGAGTGTTCAAAAATATAGTTAACTGAATTATATATTTTAATTGAACCGTATTGCACTATAAAAAAAACTGAACCACTTAAATAGTTAATGAACTGAACCATTTAATTAAAACAATTCAAATTCAGTTTAAAATCGGTTCAGAACATTTTTATAAACTGATTTTATTATATAAATTAACTAGTTTTTAATAAAAAGAATAAAAAATTGACTGAGACTAAAAAAAAATTCTGAAAATAAAAAAAAAAAATTTTGAAAATTTAAAAAAAAATCTAGAAAAAATATTTGTTATTTTCTGGAAAAAAACTAATATCAATATTCTCCGAAAAATCGATTTTTTCGAAAATACGAAACATCGTTTTTTTCGGAAATACAATAAATTGATTTTTTTCAAAAATACAAAAAAAAATCTTGTCTTTTTTTTCAGAAATGCAAAAAATCGAGTTTTTTTAGAAATATGAAAAAGTCAGGTTTTTTCGGAAATATGAAAAAGTCGAGTTTTTTAGAAATATAAAAAAGTCGAGTTTTTTTTTTCAGAAATATGAAAAAGTCGAGTTTTTTCAGAAATATGAAAAAGTCGAGTTTTTTTTTTAGAAATATGAAAAAGTCGAGTTTTTTTCAGAAATATGAAAAAGTCGAGTTTTTTCAGAAATATGAAAAAGTCGAGTTTTTTTTCCAGAAATATGAAAAAGTCGAGTTTTTACAGAAATATTAAAAAGTCGAGTTTTTTCGGAAATATGAAAAAGTAGAGTTTTTTTCAGAAATATTAAAAAGTAGAGTTTTTTCGAAAATATGAAAAAGTCGAGTTTTTTCGGAAATATGAAAAAATCGAGTGTTTTCGAAAATATGAAGAAGTCGAGTTTTTCCGGAAATATGAAAAAATCGAGTTTTTTCACAAATATGAAGAAGTCGAGTTTTTACAGAAATATGAAAAAGTCGAGTTTTTGGGAAATATGAAAAAGTCGAGTTTTTTCAGAAATATGAAAAAGTCGACTTTTTTCAGAAATATGAAAAAGTCGAGTTTTTTCGGAAATATGTCGAGTTTTTTTAAAATATGAAAAAATCGAGTTGTTTCGGAAATATGGAAAAGTCGAGTTTTTTCAGAAATATGAAAAAGTCGAGTTTTTTCGGAAATGTGGAAAAATCGAGTTGTTTTTCAGAAATATGAAAAAAGTAGTGTTTTTTCGGAGATATAAATAAGTCAAGTTTTTTTAGAAATATGAAAAAGTCGAGTTTTTTTTGGAAATACGAGTTTTTTTTCGAAAATATGAAAAAGTCGAGTTTTTTCGAAAATATGAAAAGGTCGGGTTTTTTTTTCAGAAATATGAAAAAAAATCGAGTTTTTACAGAAATATGAAAAAGTCTAGTTTTATCGGAAATATGAAAAAGTTGAGTTTTTCGGAAATATGAAAAAGTCGAGTTTTTTTCGGAAATATGGAAAAGTCGAGTTTTTTTTTTCAAAAATATGAAAAAATGTCGAATTTTTTCAGAAATATAAAAGAGTAGAGTTTTTTCAAAATTTCAAAAAAGTAGAGTTTTTTTCGGAAATATAAAAAAATCGAGTTTTTTTTCAGAAATACAAAAAAGTTAAGTTTTTTTGAAAATACAGGAATTCGAGTTTTTTTTTGGAAATACAAAAAGATCTATTTTTTTCCAAATATACGAAAAATTAGGTTTTTTAGAAACACGAAAATTCGATTTTTTTTTTGAAAATACGAAAAACTTCATTTTTTTTTTGAAAATGTGAAAAACGAGTTTTTATCTAAAAATACAGAATATGAAAATAAAAAAAATTGAAAATATTTTTTTTTCAAAAATAAAAAAATATTTTTTCTCAAATTTTTTTTTTAAATATATTTTTAAAAAATAAATATTTTCTTTTTTAATATAAAAAATTTTAATTTTTGTATAAAGTTAAAAAGTTTGGTTTTAAAGAGTTCAAAATATATAATTGATTTAAAATTATAAACCGATTATAAACTAGTTTATATTAGTTAAAACGTTTGGTTTTAAAGAGTTCAAAATATATAATTGATTTAAAATTATAAATCGATTATAAACTAGTTTATTAATATAAACTAGTTCTAAAATAGTTTTAAATTAAATTGTAACTATTTTAGCAGTTAATTGAATTTTTGTTAAAATAATTCTTGCAACTAAATCAAACCATAAATATAATTCGATTCAATACAGTTCATAAACTATCAATACCCCTAGTTTAGTTTAGACTGATCAATTAACATGGTATAAAACTTATACTTATGTTTACATGCAAATGAAAACTTTTACAATACCCAAAATCATCCAATTTTAGAAAATGTGGAATCCTGTGGATTCTGTGAGTAGTAGAGTGAGTTGTTGTATTACTCAACAAAAACTATTTCCACTTCATTGAATGTGATTATTATATTACATAACATTGTTACTTGTCTCATTCTTTTCCAAATGTACTAATAAAATCTCACAAGATTTCCAAGTCTTTTTAACTCTTTCATTTTGTTGCACTTGCACTACCTGATGTTTCACAGTACTGTTCTTGCTCAGGCTGGCATAACTGAAGTTGAAATAATGTTTGTGGATACTCTCCTCCTCCTCCTTCTCCGCTATACGGAAACTGAATGAATGCATTTTTGCTTGTTGCGAGCGCGGCCGCATCTGTTGTGCCATACACCTAGGTCATTCACATTAACCTCATTGTTAAGCAATGTGTTTTCAAATTTATATTGTCCCACTTAATTGCCTAAGTGAATCTGATGCAGTGTTGTTAAATAGAGACTATAGCGCAACGGAACTTTAACAAACCTCTATTGTTCCGCATTCTGCAGCACGCGATTTAGTAAATAGTGTTGCAAAATTTTAACTAACTGCTATTTTATGCGCGAGACTCATGATGACTCACAACATTGATCTAATGTGAGTCTCTTGTGGTTTTGGCAATGCCGTGCAGATTAATTAACTAAACTGCGCGCTAAAAGCGTAGTTGTGTGTTTTCTTGTTGAATGAGGTTTACCTTCTTATAGAGTTCCACATTCTCTTGATGGATTAGGTTTCCCTTTTGGTTCAGCTCATGGATTTCGTCTGTCAGAATTTTCTCCTTTTTCATTCGGATTTCTTGGAGACTAAGTTCCAGTTGTCTCTCAAGATCCTGTAGGTTTCTGATGCTCAAACCATAAAGCTGTTCTCCCATCAATTGCCTGTGACTGCAAAATGTTAGTACTTTCATTCATGGTGCTTAATGAGGTATGTGAATTCAAGGTTGTACCTATGGTTTTCTTGTAGAGTCTGTAGTTGCTGCCTTAAAATATCAGATTCCCTTTGCCAAAACTATAGGTTATCAAGTAAAATAATGTAAATGAGTAACATGCATATGAAACAAAATGTGACATGAGTGAAGTGTGATTAATAAAGCATACCTTGACTTCAGATTCTGGATTTGTCACCTGTTGGTCTTCCTTGAAACTGTTATATCTCTCGATCACCGATTTCATGCTGGCCACAGGAAAGAATAATCACATTTTTATTTTATTTTTTCACGAAATCATTGGTATCATTGATCATGAAAAAGCTAGAAGGAGAACATTTTTTTTTTCAGATCCAGTGCATAAATTGAATACTGGTTAGGGCACTGGCAGAAACTATGTATGAGAATTGCTTAGCTTAAGCGACTACTCAAACAGATAAATTGGTGAGACATTTATGATAAGAAACTGAGTAGTGATAATCAACTAGCACTTCGAATTGCATTAAATTTTTTATTCTATGAACAAACAAAACGCATAAAAATAGACTGTCAACAAAGTATTTTTAGGAGAAGTAACAATTGATTATGTCAACTCTGGCTGACATATTTACTTAGTGAAGAGAGACTTTTGCACAATTTTAGGTGACAAAGGAGTGTTTAGGATGGTTGAAACATTGTTGAAAAAATTTTTGAAAAAATTTCAGATCATTTAGTTTTGTAAATGAAGAGAGTCCGAGACTATATAAATGATTCAAATTCTTCGTAACAAAATGAATCAGTCAATATCCATTATTTTAAGTATGGTGCATTAGTTCGTGGAGATAACCATAAATCTAAAAAGCACTACACTACACTAAAAATAGTGCATATTGACTGAGCCGTGGAAGTTAGGGTGTTTTTGATAGATTGATGTCGAAATATATGTCATACTTATGTTGTTTTTTAGCTTTCTTTTGCTACAAGTGAGGATGTGATTTCGAAAGGGAAATATAAAGACGAATAGATGAATTCTTAAAGATTTCTAATCCGAAGAATTTGAAGATCTTTAGAGGTTGTTTAAGGTTTGAGAAACATTTTCGAACATCTTAAGATTGCATGATTCATGTATTGAGAAGATGAAAAATTTAGTCACACATGAATAGAAATTAAGAAGTGTTCATATGAACTTGTTAATATAATTTTTTTTAACTCTTTTGTAATTTCTTGTTAATAATATTGATTGATAGTGGATCAAAGAGTTGATATCTCCAATAAATTAGATCAATTTGAGTAGAATTGGGTAAACAATTTGTGTGTTAAATTTCTACTTTAATCTTAGTCTTACTAGTTTGTGATTTTCATAAACAGAATTGCTAGATTGATTATTGCTTTAGACCCTTTAGTATTGGTTTCTATTGTTCTTTGTGCAACACATTATATTTTTTGGTGGGTTGAATCCTTGATCTTTGATTTTTCACGACAAGTTGCACTCACCGTAGGCAAATGGTATAAGTTTCAAGTGAGTATCAGGGATTTTAAATGTGACATCAATTGCCTCAAATATAAAATATTGAGGGAAGTCGTAAGAGAGAAGACTGCGACATAAACGTGGGTCATACTTGAATAATTGTATATGATCAAGTTCTTGACTCACATTTTATGTTTGAAACAATAACTATATTTCTTTTATATGATAGAGAACAAATCCATTATGGAGCAATTGACCAAATTTCAAAATATTATTGAAAACGTGAATATTGAGGTGCAACTTGATGATGAAGAAACATACCTACTATTTTTGAGAGGAGTGTATTTCTTTAGTAGAGGTCATCAAAGAAATCATTTGGTTAAGAGATATGATTGATAAATTAAGAATTACTCAAGAATTTGTGAAGATACGTTATGATTGTCAATATGTACAATCAATTTGACTAATAATCAAGTGTATCTTGGGTAGACAAAGCTCATTGATATCCATTTGAACTTAATCAATTTTATTGAAAATTATTTTTGTTAACATTGATTTGAAGGCTAAGTGGAGAATTTTGGAAGTTTCTTCATAAAAACGTTTTCAATAAAAAAGTTAAAAATTTTAGTTTTTTTAACAGATTGGTCTCAAAATTTGTGACATTCTTAAGCCATTTTTCATTTTTTTTTTCAAGTATGGGGTGATTTATAAAAAGGGAAACCTAGAGAGAAAAAGAAATGCATTCTTAGGAATTTTTAATTCTAATGGTTGGAAGATTTTTGGAAGTTATCTAAAATTTTGAAAGTATTTTCAAACACACTCGAATAATTAGGAAGCATTTTTATGTACTTGTTGAGCTAATTTCTTGTAATTCTCTCTTATTGAGAATCTTCATTGGTAATGGATCAAAGAGCTTCTATTTCTTTTAGAATAGTCCATTTGGGATCAAATTAAATAAACAATTTTCTATGTTGATTCTCTACTTTTATCTTATTTATTATTTATTTATTAATTATGTATTAATTATTTCTTGAGACTGATTAATGTTAGTGATCATTGTTTTTGAGGATTTCTTTTTCCATCCTATGTGTTTCTTAGCCACTATATAGATTTTCAAAAATGTCATTCGTTTTTAAAATATATTTCTGGACGCACCTAATGCACATATTTTATTCGTTTTTGAGTCAGATCTCAATTTTATAAATACATTTATTCCGAAAATATATTTCCATATATTAGAGGATTAGGATGATGTCATTAGAAGAACTATGGAGAAGTATTACTAACCAGGATCAACTTATATAGCCAATATAAGAAGACCATATGTCGATCCAAATGGAATAGCAGGAAAATTGTTGTTTCCGAAAATATATTTTCGGAATTGGGATCTGATTCAAAAACAAATGAAATGTATGCATTAAGGTACGTCTGAAGATATATCTTCAAAAACGGAAGGCATTTTTGAAAATTTGCAAAAATGACTAAGAAACACATAGGGTGGAAAAAGAAATCTTCTTGTTCTATCTCTCACATACATATTTCCTTGTGTTGAACCCTTGAGAAATTCAAGATTGGGCCATACTTAGGCCCATTAAAGAATGTGTGCAGTTAGAGGATGTGTTTATTTACTCAAGAGGGAGAATGATTATTGGAATGTTATTATTTGTTGGATAATATTCCTTGATAGACCAATGTAATTGGTAAATGGACTACAAGACTTATAAAAGATAAACAATATTATTTGAAAGAAGTGTATCAACTATTGACACAAGATTTGACAGATAATAATTCAGAAATTTGAAATATCATTTGGAGCAACAAAGGCCTTCGGTTGGAGGAGTTTTATTAATAGGATTCCAACAAAGGCATCTCTTATTTTTAGAGGTTGTCTTGCTCCGGATAGTGATGCGTCTTGTGTTTTTTGTTCTTTGGAGGAAGAATCTTTGGAACACTTGTTTTTATGTTGTAATGTATCTTCATTGATTTGGAAGGAAGTGGCGGATTGGATTGGTTTTGAGAATTTTGGGGCGAGAAATATTAAAGAGAGTTTTATGAAGTGGAGTCGTTATTGTAAGAGGAACAAAGTGAAAAGTGGGGGGGAAGGATGTATTTGGTTGGCAACAACTTGGTATATTTGGTTGTTGAGGAATGGTATTATCTTTAGGAATGATTGTTGGAATGTTTTTGATGCGGTTTGGAGTATTAAGGAGCTATCTTGGAGATGGTCTTTTATCGGGAAGAATACCGATACCAATTATGACTTTTATGAGTTTTGTAGGTTCCCATTGTACTACTTTCATTAGGTCTTATT
Source organism: Lathyrus tuberosus (assembly GCA_022829125.1). NCBI lineage: Eukaryota > Viridiplantae > Streptophyta > Magnoliopsida > Fabales > Fabaceae > Lathyrus > Lathyrus tuberosus. Next base: position 2,025,492 of record JALAZF010000157.1, on the reverse strand, counting down.
GGTTTTTGTATTCTCCTTTTGGCGAGTTTTGCTCTCGTTTTTTTGTAAATGGTTTCGAGAACTCATTGTTCTCGTTTTAATGATATTACTTGCTTACTAAAAAAATCATTTGGAGCAACAAATTTCCTATGAAGGTGTTCTTATTTAATTAGAGATACATTGAGAATAGGTTACGATCTAAATCAAATTTGGCTTAGACATGACATTCTAGACTCTGATTCTCTAGGTTGCATCGAAGGATCTGAAGCTAGTAAAAATTTATAGCATTTGTTTCTTGAATGATAATTTTTGTGTATTGAGAATTCGGAGTGAAATCATTTGTTGGTTGGATATTTTTAGTGCTTAAATAAATATTGTGTTTAACTATAGAAATTATGTTTTTTTTCTTAGGTTTCAATGACTATTAGTTTTCCTATATATGTTTTGAGATTTATAAGAAATGTATTGATTATAAAGGGTAGAATTTTTTTTAAATATAAAAATGGTTCATTTGATTTGAAAAGAGATCCTGGACAAAATATTTGTTCAATGTTTAAGAGAAAAGATGCCACAAATCTTGATAAAAAAGAGGATGAGAGGCTAGACAAAAACAAATTTTTTAACCTTACTAAAACATGCTACAAAAAGTTGTCCATTACCAATTATGTAAAAGACAAAAATTCCATTCCATATATTCTCTTTGTTTATCTCTTTTATAATTTAATGTTTATATTTATAAATATTATTAAGTATTTATACAAATATTTATATCATAAATGATATTGTAGTAAATTTATACACATATTTATATATATATATATATTTTTTTTTTATTGTGGTTCAATCTCCACATGAATAAAAAAAATACAGAAGAGATACTTCAACCAAATATATATAAAAAAAAAAAAAACAACACAATCTATATAAAATTCAATTTCTAAAGCTACAAAAGGTGACACCGACAAAAATCTCACAAGAAAAATAAAATAACAACAAAAGAGAAGAAGGAAATAAAAAATAAATAAATGATAAATGTGAAGAAAAAAAAGAGCTATTAGATATAAAATCCCTCAAACTCGATTAGCAAACTAGATATGCAGGCAAATGAAAGGTTTCATCTTTCTCTCGTAAAAGGTGCAAGAGAAACATGTGCATTTCCTCAAAACAATTTCAAATTGAGAATATAATATGGCCCACGAATTAATCAACACTCAAAATTTTGTTTGAAGAAAATAACATCATTTTGTAACGACTATATCACCCATATTATTAAATGTCAAAGCAAGGTCAACCTTTGTTGGATTCAGTTTATGAAATCAAAGGAGAAAAAACCTGAGAAAGAGTAAAAAAAGTGAAGCATTATACTCCTAAGCAATTTTATCCAAACCACTTAGGGACAGTATACCAAACTGATGAATTACTTCAAAAAAGGCACTATACCAAAAATAAAAACAACAAACACCACATGTATCTCCAACAGTGGTAGAAATTATGTTCGGTGGATATGATTCTGATGGCCCTGGGACCTATCTTTGTATTGCTACCAAGAAAAGACATTAAGATCCAAACTTTAACATGAGTAGTCTCCCAAATTAGACTAGCCACCGATGATGGCTCAGTCTATAAGGAAAATAGGTTGACCTAACCTAATACTGACCTATAATATCATTATTCTAAGATCAAAAATCTTTCTAGAGATATGGAAATACCATTTGAAAGGTTCAACATCCATTCTTCTCCCCACACAAATGGAGCCTATAGATAAGGTTCCAAAACTATCTCTTCCCAACCTAGCCAACATTACCCACCATGTTGTAAAAGAGATGCTTAGAAAATAGAGCATGGTCGAATTCTTTTTCAACAAGAAAATCATAAAATAGAGCATGGTCGAATTCTATTTCAACAAGAAAATCATAAGGTGAGAAAAAAGAGAACCATAAAAAAAGACAATTTAAAGTGGTATAAAATTATAAATTATTGATTCAATTATACATTAGAAAAAAAATGTTTACAATTAAATTTCAATCACACTACTTTCTACTTCTATTAGAATATTTTTGAAATGAGAACTAGTATGATATTTATAAGATTTTTTTAGAAATGGTGACTACTATGCTATATATAAAAAAAAGACTAAAATTTTAACTTTCAACTAACATACTAAACAATTGGGCTAACATACTGACCTAATTCGACATGCTAACAACCTAACATATTTTTGACAACTACACTAACTCTTCGACTTCGACTTTGCTACAACTCTAGCTTATAACCGAAAAGCTACAAATCTCCACCTTGGAACAAACTCTGAACCACGAAACTAATAGGTGTCATTATACAGTCCTATCACTTGCATACAGTGGAAAAATTTGTAACTTGACAATGTCTTGGTGATCATATCACCAACATTGTCATCACTCAAAACCTTCAACACTTGGACTTCTCTACACTTAATTATCTCTCTGGCGAAATACATCCTCACATCGATGTGCTTAATTTGCTCGTGATAGACTGAGTTCTTCGACAAGTGTATTGCATGTTAGCTATCACATTTAACAGCGATTGTTTGACCTTGAAGTTTCAGCTCCTTAATAAAACCTTCAAGCCACAATGCTTCTTTCACAGCTTTAGTGAGGGCAATATATTATTCTTCAGTGGTTGATAAGGCAACAACCTTATGAAGTGTTACTTTCCGACTGATTGTTGTGCAAAACTTAGTGAACACGTATCCAAAAATAGATTTTCTAGAATCTATACAACCTGCATAATCATAGTCGAGAAATCATTCGATTTCTTATTTGGTATCATCACCACAGGTTCCACCATAAATCAGGACTCTGCTCAAAGATCCATTTATGTACCTTTGAATCCACTTCAAGGCTTGCCAGTGTGTCGTCCCAGGATTGACCATATACCTGATTACAAGGCTCACCCTGTACACTATGTTTGGCCTCGTACAAACCATAACATACATCAAAGAACCTACTATACTAGCATATGGAATGTTATTCATATAGGCTCTTTCGACTTCAGTATTATGACATTGAGTCGTACTCAGCTTGAACTGAGGATAAATCTGTGTTACAACAGGCTTTTGAATTCGACATATCAAATTTGTCGAGAATCTTCTTCATGTATGTCTCTTGAGATAAGCATAGTCTCGTCTACTTTCCATCTCTATGGACGTCAATCCCAAGAATTCTGGAGGCAGCTCTCAGATCCTTCATGTCAAACTCCTTATCGAGTTCAACCTTCACATTTACTACATCCTCATCATGGTTGCTTGCTATGAGATTTCGTCCACATAAAGCAACAAAATAACAAGTGAATTTCCAGATCAAAATCTGAAGTAATCACATTGGTCGAACTGGCTCCTAGTGAAGCCTATGTGTGCCATGAACTTATTGAATCTCCTATTCCAATGTCGAGGAGATTTTTTCAGGCCATATAACGACGTATTCAACTTTCACTCATAATCTTCCTTTCCTTTTTCTGCATACCCTTTAGGTTGCCTCATCAGGATTGTTGCATCTATATCAACATCCAGGAGGGCTGTCTTCACATCCATCTGTTCAAGTTCTAGGTCGAACTTTGCCATAATGGCTAACAATATTCTAATGGCTCTACTTTTTACAACAAGTGAGAACACATCATTGAAGTCGACTCCTTTTTTCTGAGTGAACCCGCTAGCAACCAACCTTTCCTTAAATCGCTTTGACATCACTCTTTTGATTCCTTCCTTAACCTTGAAAATCCACTTACAACTGACTAACATGGCTCCTGCAGGTTTCTCGATCAAATCTCAAGTTTTATTACCATGAAGATTTTATCTCATCATCCATTGCTTTCAGTCATTCAGTCTTATTTTGACTCCTCACAACTTCCTTGTAGTCTCTAGGTTCTTTATCAAGAACCTCACTTGCAGAGATTAAGGCAAAAGCTATGAGATATGCATAACCAAGTCACTGGGGTGGCTTGATGACTCTTAACGACTTATCTCTTTCTAGCAAGTAGTCATTATCAATCTCCTCATCTTCATCATAAACTTATGCTTCTTCTTCGACTTCATCTAGGTTATGCAATTCAGTATCACTATGTTCCACCTCAACATGAATATCTTCTTATTCCAGCTCCCTTACAAAGATCTCCGTACTTCAACCAACGTCATCAGTTTTCTTGAAAGCCATCTCAGCTTCATTCAAAACTACATCTCGACTTGTGATACACCTCTTGTGACTTGGCTCTAGGCACCATAACCTATAAACTTTAACTCCTTCAGGGTATCCAAGAAACATGCATCTCAGAGCTCTAGGTTCGACTTTGTCTTGCCTAATGTGAGCATAGGCTACACAGCCAAATACTCTAAGTCTATCAAGATTAGGTGGATGTCCTGACCAGAATTCTTCAAGCGTTTTCATCCTTAAGGAAATCGAGGGACACCTATTTATTAGGTATGTTACAGTCACTGCAGCTTCAGTCCAAAACACAATCCCGCATTAACCAACATGCATCTAATCCTTTCCAAGATAATTTGATTGAATCTTTCAGCCAACCATTTGGAAGAGGAGTACCTACTACAGTCTTGTGCCTTACAATACCATACATAGCACAATAACTCTCGAAAGCTTCACTATAGAACTCAAGGCCATTATCGGTCCTTGACCTCTTGATCTTTCTTCCAGTCTAATCTTCAACCAGAGTCTTCCAACTTTTGAAATTTTCAAAAGTTTCATCCTTGGTTTTCTGAGTGAATATCCACAATTTTCGTGAGTAATCATCAACTATGGGTAGAAAATATCTTGCACCTGAATGTGAAGGTTTTCTTGCAGGCCCCCAAATATCAGCATGAATGTAATCAAGGGATCCATGTGTTCTTTATTTGCCTTTGTTGAACTTCACTCTACAGGCTTTACCAAACACAAAAGGTTCACAGAACTCCAGCTTTTCGACCTTTTCGCCACCTAGCAGATTTTCTTTCCCTAGTTCAGCCAGTCGCCTTTCACTGACATGGACAAGTCTCAAGTTCCATAACTCAGTTTTCGACACAAGTTTTGTAGATGCCACATCTACTGAACCGCTTACAACTTTAATCTCAAAGGTATATATGCCTTGCCTATTTATACCTCTCAAGACTTCCTTTGACCCCTTCATTACCCTTATGATACCTTGCTCTCTTTTGGAAACATATCCTTTCTTGTCGAATTCACCAAGAGAAAACAATTTTCTCTTAAGATCAGGTACATACCTGACACCAGTCAATAGCTTTATTGACCTATCATGGATCTTGAATCTCACAGAATTAATTCCTACAATTTTGCAAGCTTTGTTGTTTCCCAACAACACTGATCCACCATCTTGATCACATAATTCCATAAACATATCTTTGTTTGGAGTCTTGTGCCAAATGCAACCTTAATCCATTATCCATTCCTTGCTAGTAGCGTTGCTCGAAACTACCAGGCATCAGATGATTCATAATCATCTTGCACAATGGTTGCATTATCATTATCCTTTCCACCATGATTATTCAGACGTTCACGACACGTCTTTCTTATATGACCCTCCTTCTTACAATGATAACACCTAATTGCAGGAACATTACCACCATAAGAATTTTGTAGAACTTTACCCTTCTTCCTCTCATACTTACCATCTTTCTTTAAGAACTTTCCTTTAACGTACAAAACATCTCCAATAGATGATGTCTTTTTCTCTTTCCTTTCGGTCAAATCCTTTGAGTACAAGGCTGATTGAGCTTCTTCAAAGGTCAAGGTATCTTTTCCATACAAGAGAGTTTCTTTGAAGTGAGCATGAGATCTTGGTAAAGCACGCAACAACCGCAAGTTTGATCTTCACCATCAATCTTGACCTCGATATTCTCAAGATCAAGAATTAACTTGTTGAACATACCCAGATGCTCATTCAAGAATTTTTCTTCACTCATCTTGAATGAATACAAAGCTTGCTTCAGGTACATACGATTTACCAGGGATTTAGCAATATACAAATCCTCGAGTTTGTTGCACACACCTGCTGTCGTCTTCTCCTTCGAGACCTTCCAGAGAACCTTATCACCAAGGCTCAATATGATGGTACTGTGGGCTTTCTCGAACATCGTCGTCTTTTCCTTCCCCGATAGGGAAACATCCATCTTCTCTGGTCCTTTCAATGCTTCTAACAAACCCTACTGAACTAGTAGGGCTTGCATCTTCAAGCGCCACAAACCAAAATCATTCACACCGATAAATTTCTCAATCTCATACTTTGTTGACGACATCTTCTCCTCCATGCTCACTACACCAATTTGTTGTGATATCAATGCTTACGAAACAAAGTATAATCAGTTTCTTGATCAACAAGAAAACCACAAGGTGAGAAAAGAGAGAACAGTAAAAGAAAGACAATTCTAAGTGGTATAAAACCCTAAATTCTTGATTCAATTACACATTAGGGAACAATGTTTACAATTGAATCTCAACCACACCACTTTCTCATTCTATTAGGATTTTTGAGAAGTGATGACTAGTAAGCTATTTATAAGAAATCTAAAACTCTATCTTTCAACCAACATACTAAATAATTGGACTAACATACTAACCCAATTCGACATGCTAACAACCTAACATATTTTCGACAGCTACACTAACTCTTCGACTTCGACAAAATTTACTACAATATTAGTTTATAGTACATCACCTTTAAAAAATTTCATGGAAAAAAGAAACAATTTTTTTTGTTATTTTTTTTTTTGATAAGCAAATGGGTTGAATTAAAAAGCACTAGGGGTGCTAAACCCAAAATACAAAGAAATTAAATGTTTCATGCACAACCTAATCAACTCAACCAAAACCAATCGATGGATCAACACACCAATCCGACCACGAAACCTTAAGACCGCCTCTAAACAAAACCAAAGACCACTCCCAAGATAATTTCTTAACAAGCCCCACCCCATCCAAATTGAACAAGAAAAAACCTTCAAAAAGAATATCATTTCTACATTTCCAAATTACCCAACAAACAACCAATCCAAAAAACCAACCGGTATCCAACTTCCAAGCCGCCTTACAATTCTTATCTAACAAAAGAAGGCCCTCCACAATAGAAGTAGCCGAAGAAATATGATCCACGCGGAGCCAATCGCACAAAGTTCTCCACCAACCTCTAGAAATAGGACAAGTCAAGAAAAGATGATCTACATCTTCTTCAACTCCAAAGCACAACGGACACACCAAAGAATGTGGACCCGTCAAAATACCACGTTTCCACAATTCCCGCTTCGTAGGAAGTCTATTCCAAATCATTCTCCACCCAAAAATTGAAATTCTACTAGGTACTTTCGTACTCCAAAGACGAGAAAAAGCTAGAGAAATGTTGTCATTCAAATCCGAATTTGGAGTAAGAGAAGAAAGAATAGAGTTATAAGCACTACTAACCGAAAAACCGTTGACGTTTTTCCACCAAACAAAGCTATCGGCGCGAGAGTTGACCGGTCTCACTTGCTCCAAAAGCAACCCCAAATCGGTCTGTTGGACCGCCGCCGGATCATCATCGTGGATGCTAAGTAGCGGGAACAACCACCGCCACTCATCCTCTAACCAAAACCCCATCTCCGCCACCTTCACATGAGTCTCTTCAACCAAGAGAAACAAGTCCGGAAAGAGAATGTTGAAAGGCAAAGTACCTATCCACCAATCAAACCAAAACTCCAAAGTGTAACCCGCACCAAGCTTGCACGAAAAAGACGACGTGAACCAATTTGGTTCATGACCAACCGCACAAAGATCCCTCCACCAAAGAGACACCTTACTCCGGGAATGGAGAGGAGTCGCTAAACGCATAGCTCTTTTAGTATCGCCGTACCTGCAAGAAAGAATGTTAGTCCAAAAAGAGTTCTCCTCATTCAAAATCCTCCACTTCCATTTACTTAGTAAAGCGAGATTGAACTTTCCGCAATGTTTCACACCTAATCCCCCCTCCTTCTTTGGTTGACAAACTTTTTCCCAACTTATCCAATTAATCTTTCTCTTCAAGTCATCTCCACCCCAAAGAAAATCTCTTTGAAGTTTAATAATCTCATCAATAATAGCTTTTGGAGCCTTATAAAAAGAGAATAAAAAAATCGGAATAGTTGACAAGATGGTATTTAAAAGAACGACTCTTCCCCCAATCGAGAGATGTCTATTATGCCATCCTCCTAGCCTTCTTTTAAGCTTTGAGACCAAAGGTTTCCAAACTTCCCTTCTCCTCGGATTAATACCCACCGGAATGCCAAGAAACATAAAAGAAGACGACCCAATCTCACAATTGAGAAAAGACGAAGCTGCGTGAATAAAATTTTGATTCAAGTTCACACCCAGAAGCTTACTCTTGTTTAAATTTACCCTCAACCCGGAAATAATCTCAAAACCGCGGAGGATAGCCTTAAGCGTCCACAGATTGTTCCAATAAGGTTCTCCGATTAAAATTGTGTCATCGGCAAATTGGAGGATATCAACCTTAGTATTTTCCTCCACATATAACCCCTTAAAGTCCCCCACCGAAGAGGCCATCTTAACCATGGCCGTCAAACCCTCCGCCACCAACAAGAAAAGGAACGGGGAAAGAGGATCCCCCTGGCGTAAACCTCTAGAGACCGAGAAATCATTCGTCGGGCTACCATTCACCAAAACAGACATCGAACTATTAAACACTAAAGCCTTAATCCAACTTCGCCATTTGACTCCGAATCCCATTCTTTTCAACATGTACCTTAGGAAATCCCACGACACACAATCATAAGCTTTCTCAAAATCCACTTTGACAATCATACAACTCCTCTTAAACCTCTTGGCGTAATCAATCACTTCATTCACAACAAGAACGCCATCCAACATGTTTCTACTAGGAATAAAAGCAGATTGACACCTGGAAATCAGCTTTCCCACCACTAATTTCAGTCTGGAAGCCATAAGTTTGGCCAAAATCCTATACATACTTCCAATAAGGCAAATGGGTCTGAAATCATCCAAAGAGATAGGATTATCAATCTTGGGAATCAAAGCCAAAAAGGAAGCCGTGACCGCTTTAGGCAAAATGGCAAACTAGTGGAACTCATTGACGAACGCCAACACATCCGTCTTCAAGAAAGACCAACAAGATTTATAAAACTTCAGAGTAAATCCGTCCAGGCCCGGACTCTTGTCCCCGTCACAACTCCAAATAACCGCTTTCACTTCCTCTTCCGAAAAAGGAACTTCCAAAGAAGCCGCCTCCAGCATCGAAAGAGATTTAAAAGAGATACCGTCCAACAAAGGTCTAGAGCTCATAGTCTCTTTAAATCTCAAAGAGAAATGGGCGAAGATCTCATCTTTAACCGAATCCACATTGTCTATCCACCCGTTTAGAGTAGTCAATCCCAAGATCGAGTTCCTTCTAATACGGAGCTTAAAAGATTTGTGAAAGAATTTAGAGTTTGAATCGCCTTCCATGAGCCACGATGCTCTCGCTTTTTGACGAAGCATACTCTCCTTGAACCGTAACGAGTTCCACACTCTAGAATTAGCCAAATAGCGCTTAGAAGCAAGATCCTCCGCATCCGTCACATTGGAACCGGAAGCCACCAAATCCAACCCATTCAAAACATCAATAGCGGACTCCACTTCAAAATCCAACAAACCAAACACCTCCACATTCCACTTTCGCAAACAACCTCTCAATAACTTCAACTTCTCCTTGAAACCGAAAATCGCCTTTCCCTTAACACAATTAGACATCCATATATTCTCCGCAAAAGCCAAAAAGTCATCATGCTCAGTCCAACAATTGAAGAATTTGAAAGGTTTCGGGCCCCAATTAATAGAATTACACTTGAACGAGATCGGACAATGATCCGAAATATCTCTAGGTCCCACCACTTGGCCATCCACTTTCCAAGCCTCAATCAAACCTTCCGAAAGTAAAAATCTATCCAAGCGACTCATAGCTCTACCATCCAAGCTAAACCAAGTAAAAGATCTCCCAACCGAAGCCGGATCAATCAACTCCATCGACTCGATAAACTCATTGAACTCATCCATCTCCCGCCTATTCACAACCCGCGAAATACCTTTTTATTATTATTATTTACTTTGAATCTATTTGTAAAAAAAAGCTTATTAGGCTTTTAATTTTAATACAAGGCAATATTGGAGAGAAATTTGATTCTTATTCTTTTTTTTTTTTTTTTTGCTTTATTCTTATTTCTCTCTTTTATTTTCCTCTCTATTTAGTTTAATCATAGGTTTTTTTTTAATCAAAAATAGAATGTTTATGTTTTTTTTTTCTATAGATAGCTTGTTCTTTTATTTTGGGTTTTCGGTATTGGATTCGGACTGTGATTGGTTGCAGTCATGCAATCCCTACGTTCACGCAGTCATGCTTTTCTGGCCGTCTGATCAAAATTATATAGTTCTGTTTTTAAGATTAGCCTTTTTAAATAAAAACAATACTATTATTTTTGAAACGTGTGATTAAGATTCAACGAATATTAATAATTGAATGCATGAATACGTATAAATAAATGATGAATGCAAGGAGATTTGTTTTCATTGGATTCTGACTTTGAGTTTTTTTGTCTTCTTTGTAATAGAGTAACTTTTGTACTCTACTTTTAATTATATAATTTATTTGTGTTTCAAAAAATTAAAATGAGAATAAGAAAAACAAATAAATTTTAATATAATCATATTTTATAAAATAATTTATTTTTTTTAAATATTATAACTTTTTTAAGAAGCTATAACTTAAGACAATTGGTTAGCTTATAAAATCAGTTTTAATGTTTTTTTCTTCTTATAATCGGTAGAAAGAATTACTACACAAAAAATTATACAAAATACTTTTTTATATAAATAAAGTTGATTGATTAGTGTAAAAGTAGTATATTAAAAATTGATCTCTAAACTTTTTAAAATGTATTATATTAATCCTTTTAATTTAGTTAATGATAAAACATTTAAAAATCGATTGCTAAATTCATAAAAAATCGTTTTGTAGAATTATAGATTAATATATCAAACCTAAATTTATTTAACTTGAAAACTTTGCAAAGGACAAATAGACCAAATAAAAAAAAACAAAATTCCTGTATCTACTTTTCCTATTGATAAACTAAGATCAATAAATTCTTTCAATACTTTGATCTCCTCCTTCTCATTTTCTACTTTTCTATTGATAAAAAAAAATATTATTTCTTTTCAACTAATGCTCAATCATTTTGCAATTCAAATTGAATACTTTTTTAAAGTTGTTATTCGTAAATATGAATCATTTGTTAATAATACATTGTGAGAAAAGAAAAAAGAAATTCTGCTATCAAAGAATAAAATTTGGACCAACAACTCCACCAATTTAGCTCAACCAGCAAATACTAACTAAGGTATCCCACTTATCCCAAAAACTCTTTTAACATATTTAGCTCAAGCAGTAAATATCAATTGAGCTATCCCTAATGGATGTAAATGAATTGAGTCAAAAATAAAATCTAAAAGATATGTTGGATCAAGTAATTTGGTGGATATGAATTTAAAAACTAAAAATCAAATATTTATTATAACAATTTTAATGATTTTGATTAATTTTGACTGTTGTAATTTTAGTCTCTTAAACACTTACTAATTTAATAAGTCATTATTTTAATTAATTTTGAATGTTTGGTTTTTTTGGTTATTTTGATACTAATACGATTTTATGTCATGCAATTTTAGTTTGTTGCAAGTATTTTATGATAATTTTTTATTATTCGATATTATCATTTCCTATTTTATGATGCAAAAAAATAGTAAAAATAGGATACCTACTTTTTTAAAAATAAAAATGTTGAGTAATTTTTATGAAAAAAATAATGATGACTTAGCATTTGATCATTTAATATTAAAAAACAAATGCAAATGCTTGTTTGTTTTGAGAATTTGGAAATCTTCAATCTACCTCCTTGTTTGCTAGACCAATCAAACAATTTTCCGCAATAAAAAACAAAAAAAGGGTTTAGAGGATTAGCTCGATGAAGTCCCATGCACATGTAAAAATCAACAGTTGGACTTGTTGGGTGTAAATGTGAGTGATTACGTCTCACATCGCCTTTGAATAAGTGTAATGTTGGATTTATAAGAGAGATAACTCATATACCTAATGCCTTTTAAGATTTTGGATAGAGATACAATCTCTCTCTCTCTCTCTCTCTCTCTCTCTCCCTCTCTCTCTCTCTCTCTCTCTCTATATATATATATATATATATATATATATATATATATATATATACCTTGTGGTCGTAGACCTTTGATCTCGTTGTTACTCTAGTCTTCCCCAAACTTCTCAATCAGTGGTATCAAAATTGTGATTTTATTTGGTGGGGGCATAAGTTAGATCCTATGTTGGTGCTCCCGACATCTCCTTGATCCATCTAAAACAAATATCTTGAAACTCCATCTTTCTAAACAAAAATTTTAATTATCCTAAGTAACTGAGTCGGGCGGTTCACCATTTTAAAATATACCTTCAACCTAAGACAACCATTATTTTTTCTTTATACAAAAGAGTTCGTATTTTTTTTTAACTTTAATTTAGGTGAAAGACGGGAGGTATTAGAGTAGACATACAAATAAAGTACAAAGACAAAGAAATAAGACAAATAAAAAAGTTCTAGGTATTAGGAAAGAATAGATGGCATATGTTTCTGTGGTGGAGCAGTAATTATCAAAGAAAACACATGCATAACAAACACAAGGATACAAAACCACTATTTGCACACAAGGAGTTCCAAATCGAAGAAGAGAAGTTGAAAAGATTAAAAAAGTATATGCTGGAAGAGTAGAAAATCCACAATGAAGTATAATATAAAAAAGGAATTTAATATTGAAGGTTATTACTCAATCAAAGTTACTCCTCTAGGCGTAAATCCATGCCTAATGGAAGAAAGGGAAGTCAGAGAGTTAAAAATGTTGGTCAGAGAAGTCAAAGATTTACTTGAATAGTGGTTTACAAAGATCAAAGAATAGAGGTTGTATGATGTTGATAATGAGAGGGTAACTTGGCTCAAATTCTATGACCTCCCTTGTCATTCTTGGACACCAAATATTTTTAATCCATCACATCTCTAATGGGAGCATTCATCTGCTCGAATGACAACACAAGAAAACAAGTAAAAATGGTTTTTCTTCATATCATGGCGAGAGCAAAATATAATGTGGGGTTAAATCAAACCTTCAATGTCCAAATCAACGATAATGTGTATCATATAAAGATAGTAGATAATTCTCAAGGGTCAATGCAGATCATTATCCCAAATCTTAACGATGAAGAAAGGACAACATCAAAGTTAGAATATAGCTCCGCCTAATGGGGTGGTAACGATGGAGATTTAGGCGATGCAGTCGGAGGATTTGGTGGAGCCCACACCTATGGTATTAATGAAGACATAGGGAAAGAGGATAATCCTAAGAGGGAATTAGTTGTGTATATTGATACATAGAAAATAAAACCACCTCGAACATCTCTAAAGAAAATAAAAAGTCAATGACTAAAATCATTAATTATTAAGGTCAATAGTCCAATGGCTGAAATGGGTAATGAATGCATGAATTTATGGAAAGCAGGTGAAAAGTAAAAGTCAACGGAAGTATCAATGTGAGTGATAGCAGAGAGGTTTTCAATGAAGATTTTAGATCCTACTCAAAAGAACCTAAGGCCCAAACAGAAGTTCTAGCCTAATAAAATATTAATGATGGTCCACTTAAAAATCAAGAGAGATAACAAGTAAAATGCACTCATTGGATTTTAGTGGGTCACTTGACCTAAACTATAAATTAAAAAATCCTAGAATTCTTAAGTGTGTCTCATCCCCTAACTTTTGTTGATGTAATTGGGGGTATTCAACCTTCATACTTTGATGCACTCTTACCCAAAAAACAAAATCAAAAAATCATATATACTAATTCAACACAATCAGAAACGATGGAAGATCAATTGTCTTATGGTTTAGTGTTGTGATGTGAATCTACGACCAATTCTGATGTGGTTCAAGGGAATAAACGATTCTAGTCGAAAAGGGACATGAATATGGCTGGAAAGGTGTGGTAGGTTGTAATGTCTCTCGATGTGCGTAGAACACAAAGTGACAAGGTGTCTCAGGAAGCAAATTAAGGGATGGGATCTAGAGATCAAGAGGGAAAAATAAAAATGGAGGAGAAAATTTTAGGGTAATCATGAATATTATGTCTCTTAACATTAGAGGACGTGGAAGTTCGGCTAAAAAGAAAGTTGCTCCAACAAAATTTGAACACGTCTACGATTCATATTTACAAGAGACTAAGTTGTAATCTGTTGATGATAATGTGGTAGCTAGTTTATGGGGGGACAAGGATGTAGAATGGATAACAAAATGGTCACAAGGTATATCAGGAGGCATATTGATCTTGTGGAAGACATGGTTATTCTCTTTAAATTTAAGTTTTGTAGGATAAAGATTTGTAGGGATTAATTTAGAGTGGCAAAGAATGTCTTATTATATCGCCAATGTGTATTCCTCTTGCAATATCCAGAGAAAGAGGAAATTTTGGGAGGAGCTGAGAAATTACAAAAGAAGTGTTTGCAAGGTGAATGGTGCGATGGGGGAGACTTTAATGTAGTAAAAAAGAAGAAGAGAAGGAAATGAGTCAACTCACAAAATAGAAGTGGTGAAATATAGGAATTCAGGGACTTCATTGATAACCTTGAATTACAGGATGTACCATTAGTTGGGAATAAATACCCATGGTTCAACATGGATGGGAGCTCCATGAGCATATTGGATAGTTTCTTACTGTCAAAAGGATTAATGGAGAACTAGAAGATTATTGGTTAGTGGGTGGGAAATAGAGATATTTATAATCACTGACCCATTTGGATCAAAAAGGATAAATAAAATTGGGGGCCAAAAATATTTAAAGTAAACAACGGTTGGTTCGAACACAAGTAATTCATTCCCTTTGTTGAGGAGACATGGAAGTCCTTTGATGTATATGAAAAATATGCATGTGTACTTATAGAGAAATTCAAGTTACTTAAAGAAAGATTAAAATGGTGGAATAAATAGGTATTTGGGTGGATCGATCTAAATAATGAAAATGTTGTTAAAGAATTGAATGAATTAGATGTCTTGGTAGCTAGAAACGATTTTGCAAATAATACTGATGTAGCAAATAAGTGTATGATGACTTCAAGCACTGTTTGGAAAATTTTAAAATTTAAAGAAAGTTTGCTTAGACAAAAGTCCAGACACAAATGGATCAAGGAGGGTGAATCGAAATCTAGATACTTCCACTCCTTCAAGAAAAAATGGTTGATAAGGAATAATATAATCTCATTAAAGACAAGTCGAGGTAGAATTGAAAAGGTGGAGGAGGTGAAATTGGAAGTAAAATATTATTTTGAGAGATTTAAAGAAACAAATTCAACATACCAGTTCCTGATGGTTAAAATTTAAAAAATTATCAGAGGATGAGAGAGTCAATTTGGAGGCACCATTTTCTTATGATGAAATTAAAGAAGCTCTGTGGTCAAGTGATGGAAACAAGAATCAAAAGCTAAACGGATTCAACTTTGATTTTCTTAAGAGTTATTGGAAAATTGTGAAAGAGGATATTGTAAGTTTTGTGAAGGAGTTCCACTATAGAACACTGATTCCCAAGGCGATTACATCGTCGTTCCTAACACTAGTCTCGAAGTCAGACAATCCATAATAGTTAAATGAGTATAGAATAATTTGCCTTATTAGTTCTCTATACAAAATACTTGCAAAGGTATTAACATCAAGATTGAAGAGGGTGATATGAAACTTAATATCTAGATGCCAATCAACATTCATTCGAGATAGACAATTTCTAGATGGTGTTCTCATGATCAATGGATTAATAGATTTATCTAGGAGACAAAGGAAGGAATGCTTGATGTTGAAATTTGACTTCGAAAAGGAATACCGTTGTATGAGTTGGAATTATTTGAGTTATGTAATGAATATAATGTGTTTTAGAGATAAATGGTTATCATGGATGGGAGCCTGTTTTTTCCCAACACCATGTCGATATAGGTCGACAGTATCTCAACAAAGAACTTTCTAATAAGGAGTGTATCGAGACAAGGAGATTCATTATCACCCTTATTATCCCTGATCGCAACATAAGGCTTGTTAGGGTTAGCTCATAATGTTGTTGACTTGGGAGAATTACATTTATTTCGGGTTAATGAAAATGCCAAACCTTACATTCTCTAATTTTTAGTTGATATCATCTTAGTTGTGAGGTTTCGTGAATAAATTTTTGGAGTATCAAAACTATATTATGTGGATTCGAACTCGTCTCAGGTCTACGATTCAACTTCTACAAGAGAAAATTGTACAAAATAAATTTGAAGGAAAGCTTTCTACAGGCAACATCAATTTTTATGTCATGTTTTGGGGCTGCCTGTAGGTTCAAATCTAAGGAAAAGTAACCTAAAGTAACCCAAGTCACTGATGAAACTCACCACCCTTTTCTTATGATATAGATCTTTATTATAAATATCCTCCTCTTTATATACATACATATTATTCTCCCATAAAAAAGTGACATTCAGTCTAGTACTTAGGAAACTGTTCAACACATCTTTCCACCACTCTGTGTCCAATGGCGCAAACTGTAGTATTAGCATTGAGGACAATATGGGTGGCAGAAAGAACCAGTCTTCCAACGACGGTAGCTTTGGAAAAGGCCTAAATCTGCACACACACACGGATTCAAATAAATTAGCCCTCTTCTACGCCCTCAAGCCACATGATTATGACGACATTTAAAGAAATGAAAGAAAAGGGTCGGGTAAGGCTTTCCTTTATGTACTAACACCAATAATGGTAAGCCTTTACATACACATAGCTTGTAGGGTGAAGTTGCAAGGATACATCATTATATGATTCAAGACTTCTATCTCAAAGGAAGTGAAAGGGGGACGAAGACCCAAGACCGAGCAAATGAACTTATAAAGGGAATGACGCAATCACCATACTTGTTTCATATCATTTCATCCTAGATAGTACTCAAGACTCCTTAATAGGAAGAGGTATCGACTTCGGTAAATGCATCATCAAGATAATCTACTTTAGCAAAAACAAAAATAGTAGAGTCCACCCAAGAAGATGGAATACTCTTATGGGATTTGTGAGCACTCTTCTGAGACTTTTTACCCATTATGGACTAACTTTCCATATGAAGGGAAGTGAAACGCCAAAGAAGAAAATAAAAGCTAAATTGAGAAAAAAAGGCTAAAAGAAAGCAAAGAAAACTCTTTAAGGGCTATATTACAGCATGCAAAAGAAAATGTATTATCCCAAACGTGTCAAATCACTTCTACATAACACTCATCAGTGTTTTGGTTTCCAAGAGTTATAATGATGGAACCTTCGAAAAGACGTTTGAATTATGGAACATTAAATGCACAAATCACCATAACTGAATATTTTCTCTTAACCTTTCAAACATAAAATCGAGAGTGGTCGGTAGCCGATGCTGAAGTAATAAATTCATTCCTAGTCGAGGATAGACACATGCTTAGAAGGAAATTGTTATGGATCGATCATATCGACCCAATTGACCACCCTAAGGAAATAGTAATCCTTCCAATATATTCTTAGCATATGAGAATTCTCCTCATGACGCTAAAAAATATCTCAACTGCAAGTACATCCAACGACTCTCCGTGATCTACACCTAACAAATATCGAGTCTGTTATCTCTCTCTATGTCTCTCTCTCTCTCTCTCTCTCTCTCTCACACACACACACACACACACATAATGACTTAGGCGTTGGAGTGCTACTTACCTTGTAGGTCTCCTATCTCCTCCACGTTGGAAGCTCAACTACGCCTTTACTTTCGATCATCACTCTATTTCTGATTCCAGAATGAAACAAATAAAATTTTAAAAACTTTGAAGAGTGTGATTTAGTTTGATTCTTTTTTGTGTCTTTTGTTGTTGGGGAATGAAGTTGTGTTCAATGGAGCTTTAACTAAGATAAAAGGAGTTGTACACAACATTTTTTTGATAATCAAACTCCATATATTAACACAAACAGAATACTAGAAGTATTCTAAAATCCAAGTACAATTATGGGCACAATGCACTTAATCCACTACTAACACACCTTTACAAAAAATCGAATGGATAATTGAATCACTTGTAAAAATTACACGTAAACCTCTGGTTAGAGCTAATAGCTAACCACCACCTAGACGTATATATAATTCTATGAAACTATTCCTCCGGGCATCCGAAACCGTCATTAAACATAATTTGGTTCCTTTGCCACCAAATGCATCAAACCATAAAAAACCAAATTACACAAGCATTCCCTTTGGATGAGAACTCAACTACATTTAAGAACCAATCCAATAAGTGCTCGCAACAAGAGACCAAACTTGTCATCAACACCCCAACTCAATTTCCAACAAACCTCCAAATAGAATGTATTTTTGGATAAGAAACAAATAAATGATATATGGATTCTACACAGTTAAAACAAAAGACGCAAACCAATTCATGGGGATTAGAAATTATTCCCCTAGCCGCCAGATTCGAAGGGTCGAAAGCCTATTCAAAATCATCCTCCACCCGAAAATCTTAACTTTCATAGGAATCTTAGATTGCCATAAAAGATCCAACGAAGTATTGGGAATAATATCTAAAGGAACAACCTCACATGCCTTTTGTAAAAACGCATACCTAGATTTGACAGTGAACTAATTATTTAGAGACTTTGACCAAGAATACAAATCAATTTCCCCCGTCTTTGGCACGATTTCAAAAAACAATAAAGATAGCTCCAAGAATGCCGCACGTGATTCTGCATTCAACTTGTCTTTTTGGAAGCCCAAGTTCCACAACCACAACTCCCTTACCCGACTCCCAATTTCAATAATAGCATCAACTTTATTAACAAAGGCTTCATAAAGCACCAGGAAAGACCTGCAGAGTGGTAACGCCTCGAGCCAACACGAATGCCAAAAGGAGATACAGTCAATGTTCCCTAATTTGCACAATAGATGGAGCATAAACTCGTCTTCGTCCTTAGAAGCTACCAGGTTACATACATCCTTCCACCACAAGGATAAAGTTATGCGAATGTTGGTGTATACGTTCAAGATTAAATTGCGGGCAAAATCACCATACTTATAATTCAACAAAGGCTGCCAAACTACACCCTTATCTTGATTCAACCTCCAAATCCATTTTGACAAGAGAGCTTAGTTAAAGGAAGAAAGATCCTTCACACCAATACCTCCTTGATCTTTTGGTTTACATATAACATACCAACTAACCCAAGCCATCTTCATTGCATCATTGTAACCCGACCAAAGAAAATTCCTTTGGATTGACACCAATTATTTCACAACTTTCATTGGCGCTTTGTAAAACGAAAGATGGTGGATAGGAAGATTTGTTAGTAATGAATTAATGAGGCTGACTCTACCTCCCACAGATAACAGTCTGCCTTTCCAACTTGATAATCTAGCTCTGAATGCATCAATGACCGGCTTCCAAAACTTAATTCTTCTATGGTTGTCACCAACACATAAGCCCAGAAATTTGAACGGAAGAGTACCGACATTACACGATAGAAACTGAGTAGCAACAACCATGAACATTTCGTCCATACCCACACCATACAAACAACTCTTACTAAAATTTGTGCGTAGCCACGATACCATTTGAAAACCCCTCAAGATTGCTTTGACACCTTATAGGTTTCTCCAATAATCTTCGCAAACAAGAATTGTGTCATCTGCAAACTGGATAATACTAATGGAATTAAACCCATTCAAGGAAAATCCACCAAAAGTATTCCTACTAACTGCCCTTCTAACAAGCATAGCTAAGCCTTCCGCCACCAAAGCATATAAAAATGGGAACAAGGGGTCTCCTTGGCTAAGACCCCTCGAGCATTTGAAATCTTTTGAGCTACTTCCATTTACTAAAATAGACAGGTAATTGTTGCACACACCTGCCTGTATCCACTGCGTCCATTTAGATCCAAAATTCATGGCCTTCAAAACCCTCAATATAAACCTCCCACTCAACGCAATCGTAGGCTTGTGCAAAATCTACTTTAAAGAGCATACACCTTTTTCTCCTAACAGCCAGATCAATAAGTTCGTTCGCTACAAGGACACCTTCGAGTAATTAACGTCCAGGAATGAATGATGTATGTGATGAGGAAACCAATCCACCAATAACCTTGCCCAACCTTGATGCCATAATCTGTGATATAATTTTATAAATACAACCTACTAAGCGAATCACCCAGTATTCTTCTAAGCTTTAAGGGTTCAACTTCTTAGGTACAAAATTAATAAAAGATGAATTCAGTGCCTTGGGGTGAACAACATTGTTTTGAAAATCTTGTATGCAAGTTATAACATTCGGACCTATAATTTCCCAACACCGTTTGATGAACTCTAGATTAAACCATCGGGTCTAGGGCACTTAATCCCGTCACACCCGTTGATGGCCTCTAATATTTCTTCAGCAGAGAACGACTAATCCCGTCACACCCGTTGATGGCCTACAATATTTCTTCAGCAGAGAACGACTAATCCCGTCACACCCGTCACACCCAGCATTTGAGCATCAACAACAGAAAGTTTCGGCAAATTCAACATATCCAACAACGGTCTCAACACATCGTGACTCTGAAATATAGCCTCAAAATAGTTCTTAATTGACTTCTTAACAATGGGTACATCGTCTGATCTTCCAGCCCCCACTTTAACCGACAAAATGAAATTATTTCTATTTCTTGTTTTCAAAGCAGAATGAAAGAATTTGGAGTTTATATTACCTTCTTTGATCCAGTTTATTCTATACTTCTGTAGCAACATGTTTTCCTTGAGGAGAAGGTTATTCCAAATCTGATTTTGAGACTCAATTCTCAACCTCAATTGCTCTTCTGATACTTAACCACTGGTAAACTCCATAGCATCTCCGATCCTATTCAAGGTATCTATCCATTCTTTTATCTCCAAATCTACCCAACCAAACACATTGGTGTTCCACCACCTTAACCTCTCCCTAAGAAGCTTTAACTTCTTAACAATAATCTAGCTACTGCTACCAACATAACATTCCTCACAAACTCCATAAAGCCAGGATGCTCAAACCAACACCTAAAAACCTTGAACGATTTTAGGCCCCAGTAGTTATTGTTAGCTCTTAACCATATCGGTCTATGATCCGAAATATCATGGTTACCTACAAATTTCACCATCACACTCCATTCCTTGATTAACATTTCTGAAACAAGGAATCTATCAAGTCTGCTTTAACACTTCCAGTTGGAGTTAAACCAAGTAAACTTGTTCCCATCAACCGGTAAGTCAGTGAGATCCAGCATATCAATAAAGCTTGCAAAATCCTCCATTTCTACATAACTTACCTTCCCTTTCCCCTTCATTTCCTCCACTGATTTAGTCGCGTTAAAGTCGCCCCTATTAGCTATTCACCCACTAAGAACTTATTTTTAATCTCCAAAAGGCGCTTCCACAATTTCCTTTTCTCCGACAGTATACACGAAGAATATATATTGACGAAATAGCAATTTAGACTCTTCCACTTATAGTTAAAACCAAGGTATCCATTACCCCTAAAGCTGAAATTTGGAGAGATAGCCGTCGATCGTCATACTGAGATTAAACCTCCAGATTGACCAATAGCCGAACTAGCAAACCGCCCAAAATCAATATCACCCCAAATGCTCCTAATTGTCTTGTCCCCAACTGAACGTAGCTTCGATTCTTGAATGAAACACAGATTAACCTTCCCTTCAAAAATTAATTTCCGAATCCTCCTCTTTTTTTATTGAAGAACCCTCTAACGCTGTAGGATAATATATTCATGGTACCCGAATCGCAACCCCCAACTTTCCTTCATAGTTCTTCCTATCCCTGGTCTCTAATTATCTAACTATTCCTTCAAAAGCTTTATTATCTTCGTCACTTTCAACCCCCTAACTCCTTAATCATATGCCAAACTTAGCTGGGACATCTTCAAGCGCCCTCCTCACATGATCGTTTCCTTCGTTAACATCACCATCACTAATAGAATCACAACATAATATGGATCCCCCAGAATATTTAGAGATAACTTATTCCAAACCATTAGATACAGATAAATTGCAGTCATCCGTTCAGGAACAATTGTCGATAATTCATGATTATTCACTGAATACAATAGAGCTGCAAAATAGGAAGGGGAAAAAGGGATTTTGATTTTATCATAAATTTCTTGTAGCTTTTTTGTCTTCTTCATTTTGGGCCCCTGATTAGGCCTAAAACTCCCAAAAGGAGTGGAAATAATTGGATCAAACTTGTGGAGATTTAGGCCCACAATAGCCAGCGGAAGGTCCACGTGGTCCACACCATTAGTTTCCTTAACTAAATCCACAGGGACCTCCAATTTATTAGTTTCTTTGACTAAGTCCTTGACAATCGAACCCACGCGTCCCATCTCCATCCCAATGCAGTCACATGTTGAAACAACGATCCTACAACAACTACTACTTTTTTCACTACAACTAACATTAACATTTTTGCCTGACACGCAATCACCCTCCAGATGTCCCGCCTCAACAACTTTTCCCAATTCAACACTTACCGATTTGACCTGACCATTTTTATCCGCTGAATCCTCAGTATTATCCTTTTCTTGAGATTTGGAATTTCCATAATCATCACCTCCATCATCATCTGACGTCTCTGACACACCCTCTTCTTCCCCAAAATCTTTAGAGCATTCATCCTCCGATGAACTAACCTCCCTCCCTTCCCTACGCATTGTTAGCTATTTTGGACCATGAAACTATTCCACAAGCTTAATTATTTATATATTCTGGTTGATTTCCACGTTAAATGCTTCATTGAGGTTCATAGAATACTTTGTCTTGATCAGGAACCTAACTATATCGAGGAATTTATGCCTCTTCGTATTCTCATCATAGGAAATGAACTATCACACACGCCCAGAAATGAACTTGAAAAATTCATTGCACCATACATGACATGGGAGGCCCAAACATTTCAACCATGTCAGACGTACGTTATCAACATCATTCGGCGACCAAGGATGAATGTCATTGAACTAAGAGCTAAACCATTTTTCATCTTCTTTAATCAATACACTTAACTCCCCTAGAGATGACTCTTCCAGTAAGCACAGATTTGCACCTATGGGGGTAGCTTTTATCATGAAGAAGCCTTCTTCATTGAGAGCCTCTTGAACATTATAAGTTGACCCAACCTTGGCCACCACTCCCACGAACGCCTTTTAAACCCGAATCAGATCCCTTTCTTCTATGTTAAATTGTAGATGGGCAAATGTAGGTTTATCATCCACCTTGAACCTCACTTTATTTACCTCACTAGTTCTACCCAAGACCTGAGCATATGATCTCCCTGAAACTCCCTCACTTCTATGTTTCTGATAAACTTGACCCACATGTTTCCATCCTTCATTTTTCCCAGTACAGTATTTTTTATTCAAACTGACTCCCCCACGGTTGAACCTTGGAGTATTTGCAAACAATTTCCTTCCTTTGAATTGGATGCTATCAAGTTTAACAACAAGAGTTCTTCCATCTTTCACTTTTCTGTACTTTAATAAACCATACCTTTTGCCCCTCTTATCTCTCTTAGCAGGAATGAATACTTCAACAACCAAATCGTATTCCTTAAAGACATTATACATCTCTTTTGCTCCATAATCTTCTGGGAATTCAATGAAAAAGAACGACTTAATCGTCTCATTGTCCTCCACATTTTCCCCTACGATCCGACCACACATAACACTTAACATTATTTTCCTCATACTTCCTATTACTCACCTGAACTCACCCTTGTTCATCTTTACCCATGATATCAGATAAACACCAAAGAAGGGGATATAGTCAACAACCCAAAAAGAACCAGCAAAACAATGTTGATGAACACCGAAAAAGAAAGGATTACACAGACAAAAAAACTAAGTGATTAGGTCCCTAATCCTAGGATTAGGACTTTAAACCTCATCATCAACAATTTAGTCCATGAAAATTTGCCTATAACAGGAGAACTAGTACCGGAGGTTAGTATCAGCTGTAGATTAACATTAAAATTCTTTCTTGGTCATGGTTTGCAGCAAGACTTAAAAGTTAACTCTTATTGTAATTTTTATGTTTGGTACTCCAACCCTTTAAATTGTCTTCAAATGGTTTTTTATTTTATTTCTTAAGCAAGGATTCGATTAAAAATGGTTGACATCAATTTATCGTAATGGATTTGAGTAGTCATAAATAAACTTGCTTTTAACAAAATTTAATTTAATTTGTTGTAAATTGGTCAAATGATCCTTTGGACATAAAATTTATTTAAGTTGGTTATTTTATAAAACTAAAAGGAGAAAATATATTATAATTTTGCACAATATATTAACATGACAAAGCCCAAAATAAAATCTTGTATATATATATATATGCCTGCACTACAATCAGACTTTTTCTATTAAATGACAAATAAAATATATAAAAGTGTGTAGAAATACTCCAATCCAATACATAATGTTAATCCTCTAAATGCATGTTTGATTTCACTGTAAGTTTATCAGAATGACGGCGACCCTACCGCCTTATACCAAACATGCACCAAACACAATAGAAAACAAGGTCATTTCTATTTAATTAGCTAGCTAGTTGCTATAGGTTTTATTACATTATCAAAACTAGTGGAGACAATGGGTACATTTTTTAGATGATATATCCAAACTAAATATGACTTAAATATTACTTTTGGATATACTTGACAATGACTAAAAAGGCTTGGTATTTATCAACTTAAAGTAATTAAATTATAAATAATTTTTTTTTTGTAATAATTAGATTTAAAATTGTGGTGGAGGTTTGGATTTTGAGAGTGTGTTCTTCTTAAAATTTTAGGTTCGAATTCTACTAAGTGCAATCAACACTTGTGTGAATCAGTTTATACGGAGTTTTGCTCCAATTTTAAACGGAATCCCATTAAATGGACGGTAAAATTAATCCCTTTTAAATTAATCGATTCCAAAACCGGATACCAAAATTTAAAAATAAAAAATATTGAAATCGTGTATACCTCATACTTTAGTAACCTTAAATTAAAAGAGCTGAAAGGGTGTTGCTTTCAAGATTTGAAATAATATTTCTGAAAACATTATTTTAGAAATGCAATCATTTTACGTTTTATTTAAATTTAAAAAATTATTTTAAGATTTTTTTTTGTTATTTTCAAAAAAATTATTTACACACAATTCTCTTAGTATTATTTCAAAGCTAAATGATAATATAGTTTTTCCAAAAAAAAAACTAACTTAACTTTTCACTATACATTTATTAATATTTTTGTTTCTTTATCATTTTAAGATACAAAATTTTTACAATTATTTTAAAAAACTACATTTCTATCAAATATATCATTAGGAATATTATTTTTTTAAATAATAATTGTGTAAACATCATTTAAAAAATATAATTTCAAATATAAAAATAAACTCACTTTAATTTTTTTAATAAAAAATATTAATAATTAATTTGTCAAGAGAAATTAAATTTAATATAACATAGATTACACTTTGATTTTTTAAGTAAAACTCTATTAATATCTCAGCCTATACAAGAGATATAATTCTCCTTTGTGGACTAAGTTGCTAGATATTAAATAATCATTAAGTGAGCATATATTTATATTAATTATATTAGTTTATTTATAAAATCAAGAAAGTTGATTGATTAAGTGATTAGATAACGCTAAAAAGTAATTAAATTTTTATTTAATTAATACTTAATTAATTAGATATGAATCTAAATATAGTTGGATGTTATAATTACCCATTTCACAATCATAAAATTTTTAATTAATCTCATCACCCTATATATAAATTATGGTCTCCAATATATGATAAAAAAATACATTATCTCTGCTTTTCATCTGAAAAATGTTCAAGATATTAAGAATATCAGTTGATAAAGATTCACAATCCGACAAACGTTAGTCAATTGTTTTTACATTTTTGTATTTCAGGAATATCGCAATCACTTTTTAGAGAATTTTCTCTTTTGATACATTTATGTATTCTTATATTATATTTCAGGAATATCTTAAGGTTATCTGTATGCATACTCATATATTTGCTTCACTTCCGTCTTAAATTATGAGTATGCTTTTAATCTTTTTATTTGAGCATGTCTAGTATAAATTAGTTATTAAATTAATTCCAATAAAAAATGTACATATAATTGTTGAATTCAAATGTGAGCAATTAAATCTTAAATCGATTAGAAATAATAGAAATATTGAATTTATAAGAAAAATATTCATATAAATGATATCTTAATATTATGGTTGAATATGTGGTATCAAAAATCTTTTAATATCTTACACATTTAATTTAGGGTTAATGAAGTTTTTGGTCCTCATAAATATCTCAATTTCACTTTTAGGCCCTTTAAAAATTTCCTTCAAAGAATGGTCCTTATAAAATTTTTAATTTTAACTTTTGGTCCCTTCTGTCAATTAGCGACGGTTTTTACAACTTAGAGGCAGAATTAGCGACGGTTTTAGTCAGTTTTAACAACGGTTTTTTATTTAGCGACGGAAATGACGACGGTTTTAGCGACGATTTTGACAGGAGGAATCAAAAGTTAAAATTAAAAATTTTATGAGGACCATTCTTTGAAGGGACTAAAAGTGAAATATGAAATATTTAGAAAGACCAAAAACTTGTTAACCCTTTAATTTATTAACACTTCCAACGCCCTTCGAATTCTCTATTAAATAGTATCAAAGTCATGGTTAATCTTAGATGTGCGAAAGTTATATCCTTATAAAAATCAAAGCTAGTAAAATAGATAACGCACATTTATAAAAAAGATTGTTAAATTTAAATGTAAATAATTAAGTCTGATATCAATTAAAAATTGATAAAAAAATATTAAATGTATAATCCATTGATACTTCTGACTCCAACCTTCTTTAGACTCTAACAAATGGTTCACTATGAGCAAAATAAAAAATAAGCAATATTTTTTTTAGATCAAATCAACTAAATATTTTATGGTGAGTTAATTAGTTAATATACCAAATACATATATTAAAGAAGCCTGGGAGACCTCTCTACTCAGGGGCTGTCTGTACCTTTGAGAGAACACAGTAGATGAAGGTTAATTAAGTTCAGTTATATATTATTAAACTATCCATTAATTCATGTAGCTTTCACTTAATTAAGGGAATCAAAAGTATTATCACTATATACTTTTTAATCATCATTTGTGTTCTTCACCTTAGTGTAGAACATATATAATAACAGTATAGCATTTTTATTCTGTGTCCAAACATATATATACAAATTAAAATTATCAAACAACAATGTCTCAAATCAGAATATGTTTACACAGATAATGAAGAAAATTGTATAAAATGATGAAATATATAAAAACCTGGTGTTTGCATATTCATAAAGCCTTCCAGTGGCGGAGAATATAACAAGTCCAACTTGTGCATCACATAGGATCGCTAACTCTTTGGCTTTCTTGATCAAACCTTTTCTCCTCTTTGAGAAAGTCACTTGCCTACTTGTACAGTTCTCGATCCTTCTTATCACAATCTTTCCTCTTCCCATTCTTTTCACCTAGCTAGGGTTTCTGAAACAGTTAGATATATAATTAATATTTCTATATATAAACTGAAAAAGAAAAGGAAAAAACAAAAGAAGAATTTAGAGTGTTACTTGAAAGATGATGTGAGATGAAGATGATGCAGTAAAGAAGAGTTTCTATTTTTAGTTTCTGGAAAGAGGAGGTTTATATAGAATAAGCAGAGAAAGGTTAAAGTTGGGTGAAAGAGGAAGGTGCTTACTGTTTAGATTAAAATATATTAATTGTAGATCTTTACTGCTGCGACTCGTGAGTTGGGAATTAATGCACTGTAGTACTTTCTACAGTAAACTTTTTCATTCTTCAAGGAACTACAACTATGCGAATGAATGAATAGAATAATCTTGCGAATGAATGAATAGAATAATCTTGCGTATTTGTTTTGATCAATTTTATTATGGCGCCGTCACCCGTATGAGTCTTTGACACGTTACAAATAAGAGGTACACTCTCTGGTCACTATTATAAGCAAATTTATCTTTTTGTGATACATTTGATTATTAATGTATCTAGTCTATATATGGACTAGATACATTAATAGTCAAATGTACTACAAAAAGATAAATTTGCTTATGATAGTGACCGGAGGGTGTACATTTTCTTGATGACAAATTAGTGGGAAACCGTGCGTCCGCACAGATTCTGATGTGGACTGCGGATACGTCACCAATTAAGGTATGAAATATAAAAAAAATTAAAAATATAAAAATATAGTTTTAAATTCAAAAAGAATTAAAATAAAACACCCAACAAATGATGTATTTTTTCCCGTATATAAATATTATATTTGTTTTGACACTATTTATAAATAAATTTAAATCAATAGTAAAGTTGTTTCCGTTTATAAAAATATTTAAATCAAAATAATATTTTTGTTTTGACATTATTTATAAATATATTTGAATCAATAGTAAAGTTTTTTTTCGTTTATAAAAATATTTAAATTAAAATATTTTTTTTGACAATATTCATAAAAATATTTGAATCAAAATAGATATGTTATTTTGTAAAATTAAATAACTTATAACTAAGTAGCTAGTCATATGAGAAAGCATAATATATAAAAGAAATGCATGGTTACTATTGTAAGGCTTAAAAATTTGCTTCATAATAAATTGAGGCATATATTTAGAGGTTGTAGGAATGCACTCGTTTAAAAACTTTTACTTCCTAATTGTAATGTCTTATTTCTGACCAAGGGATAACCATTTATTATTATTAAATTCACCCATGCTATTTTTACAATTTCTTAAATTAAAAATCAATTTAAATTAATACAATCTTTATGGGATCAATACTCTTACTTTTAACATTTGCTACTAATTTTACCCGTGTATATTTACAAATAGAAAATAACCAATCATTCTCATTATATCCCAATATGCAAGCTTTTTATTCTTTCTCTTAATTCTCAACATCACTCCTTTATCTTCCTTACATAATGCTTTTTATTCTTTCTCTTAATTCTCAACATCACTCCTTTATCTTCCTTACTCAATGTTCTAACAATAACAATGGTTAACATTCAAATAATTAATAAAGATAATTAAGTAAAATTGTTTCACTTGTAAAGATATTTATTATTTTTCTTAATTGTTATAAAAAAAAGGTAAATGAAAAATAATTTGAAATATATGAAGTATTAGTTTTTGAAGATTAATTGTGTTTAGATGGATACAACCTTGAATAAGTGTTCTAAAGGGGTGAGCTAATAGAGTGTGATACAATTTGTCTAATGTATTGTGGGTTCATAGTCCTCATTGGTCTTCTTGGAGTGAGTTAACTGAAATTTCTTTTGAAAATGCTCAGCAACACAATTGCTAGATGAAATTTTGTTGGGAACACAACAAACATAGTTAAAGCAACTCGTTTTCTTGCCGAGTTTCAAGTCAACTTAGCCAAGCCTAACTTCTACACAATGCCAGCCTGAATTGGATATATGCAAAGTACCAAAGAGATATACATATACTACATGCAGAAGTTGTCCAAGGGTTACATATATCTGCGTAAATACGCAAATAAACCCGACCGCAAAGATTTAATAATTTCGCAATTGGTCGCTGTACAAAAAAAATAGAACACAATATATGCCATCAGTTTACTCTGGGAGTGCAGTTTTAAGCCTTTTTTGCCACAAACCACTGATGCAAATTACCTTGAAATGCTCCTATGGTTCCAAACCAGCATAAAAAAAGACTAGAGACCAAACCCTTATCTGAGTATCAACCTACACCAAACAAAAAATAAATCCACCAAAACGGCGACGCAGAACCCCCCTCTGGCCAAGACATCTGATTCAAATCGGCACCGTCCGAATCACCTTTGCGCGAGCTAAAACGATAGCAAAAGGCATATTACCCACTTCTGCACAATGGAAGATTAAAAGAATTTTGGAACATCAACAATCATAAAGTAAAACCAACATGGCAACAACAGTATTACTTACCAAATCACATCAGTAACAGACTATTTCCAAAATTCAAACCGAAATGCTGTAAAAACTAAAATAACCAATGAGCGAACAGAGAGTTAAAACAACAATCTCCAAATTGCAAGGTTTCACGATCGCAATGCATAACAATACAAAAACAAAACTCGAACAAAAACTCATAATTGAAACAGTTCAAAATAATGATAACGTTATCGACATTACCGTAAATATCCATGCTGCTGCTGAAATTGGTGGGAAAATTCTGAGGCAACTTCGAAAAATTTGGAACAGCAACAATCATAAAGTAAAACCAACATGGCAACAGAAGTATTACTTACCAAATCACATCAGTAACAGAGTATTTCCAAAATTCAAACCGAAATGACGTAAAAACTAAAATAACCAATGAGCGAACAGAGAGTTAAAACAACAATCTCTAAACTGCAAGGTTTCACGATCGCAATGCATAACAATACGAAAACAAAACTCGAACAAAAACTCATGATTGAAACAATTCAAAATAATGATAAAGTTATCGTCGTTACCATAAATATCCATACTGTTGCTGAAATTGGTCAGAAATTTTGAGGCGACTTTGAAGAGGTTGTGCAGAGATTGTCGAATTCGTCGAATTCCTTTCGTCTCGTGCATGATGGAGACCGCTGACTGTGGTTGTGCTGCTGCGATTGGTGTATGTTTTCGGCGAAGAAGATGAAGTAATTTTGTCACGCTTGTAATTGATCATAATTGCAATAAAGGAGAGTGAAACTGTTGATTCTTGGAGTGATAGGACTTATGGTGGTGCTGCTAGTGGTGACGGTGGCTTACTCGCGGCTTGGTGGGATGCGGTCGGAGCGATTTCGTCGGAGGAATACCGGTTCTGAACGGGGTCGCTGGTGGTGCAGCGGAAGATCTCGTCAACGGTTTGGACGACTTTTCGGCGGAGACGTGAAATTGTATTTTTCTGGATCTCCTTCGCTCTAAATCATCTCTTAGTTGTGTTATTATTTTGAGAGTTCCTGCAAAAATAAGAATCAATGATTACTATATGTTGAATTGTTGCTCCTGAACAATTTTATTAACTGCAGTTTGATACACCAGAAGGCGTCGACAGAAACAGCAGAAAATGTAGTTAATGCTAAGTACTCTTGTTTTAATCCCATTCATTCTCCCTGTTTATTTTAACCATATAAACATATAATTACAACGTTACGTTTATACATACCAGAATTTGCAGGGCCTATTCCATCAAGTATCTACAATGCAGATTCCAAGCGTAAAGATCAACCTAATGGCCAAACGTGTATGGACTATAATAGGAAATTGAATGAATAAGTGTAGTGAAAAGATAGACATCTTATACTTAGTAACTCTATTGCATGAAGTCCTTTTTCTTAAGTATGAATGATTTACCGACAAAACTCATACCCGCCAATTTGATGGGCACATATTTTACGACCTTTATGCACAATGCCGAAAGCACAAGCACTGCCAAGTCCTTATAGTAAAGGATTTGTCATCCATCTCATCTGGCACATGTAATTTCTTAGTGGCAGCCTACTAGAAATGAAAAAGATATTTAGGTTGCAAATACAATCAAGAGTATCCCTCAGTATATGCAAATACATTAGTTAATAACTTCACCATATCTTATCACCTTAATAGTAGCAGCAACTGCAAATACATTAGTTAATAACAGATGAATGCTAGCTAATTTTTCAATAAAATACATCTAACCAATAAGAAAGTTATTCAAGGTTGTCTTTGGCGTTAGAAATAGTAGCAACAAAAAAAATCACCTGTCACAATGCCTTTTCCAATTCCTGGTATTAGCACAATGTTATTCGAAACTCCACTCACTATTCTCTTCCCATGAACCACCAGATACCCATTGTCAACCGATATCATAGGTGTCAGTGTCATGTTCGAACACTTGACTACTGCAGCAAATAGAGGACGCATGTTAATAAATACAACCTAAAAGTAACATTTCTTTTTCATCATCCATAAATATACATAAAAATTTCACAAATATAAATTAATAAACTGTACCATAGTTTTTAGGTGATCCGTAACTCCTCGCTCTTAACAACACCATCCTAAAAGAGCTTTTTCAGTGCATAAACAATCTATAAAAAGTTCACATCTTAAACACCTTCAATGATTCTTCATCGAAACCCATAAAATCAAAAATCATAAATTGAACCCTAAACATAAAAAAAAATATTCGAAAAGCACGATTCTTCATCGAACCCCATAAAATCAAAAGGTATAAACTAAACCCATAAAATCAAAAAGTATAAACTAACAACATACTAACTCATACAACGTATATCGAAGAAAAAAGCAACAACTTCGACATTAAATTCAATAAACTATCAGCAACAAAGAAACAAACAACATACTAACACCAGATCCAAATAGTGAAATGACAAAAAATACATTAAAAACATTTATTTTTACTCACAGTGATGATAGCTGGTGGAGAGTCGAAGCAAAAATTCGTCGCTTAGTTAATCGAAACCCTAACTGGAGTAGAGGAAAATGATTACCGAAGATGTAGAACAGGAAAATGCGTCGAAAATCATATGCTTGTGAGAGTGAGAAGAAATTGCAAATCAGATGCTTGTGAGAGTGAGAAGAAATTGAAACCCGAACATAATGAAGAGAGGGAACAGAGAGAAAGAGAAACAGAATGAAGAGAAACAGAAGAAGTAAGAGAGGGAAGAGAGAGAGAAAGAGAAAGAGAAAGAGAAAGAGGAAAAGGACCAGGAGAGAGAGATTGAAGTTATTCCACAAATTGAAATTTGAATTAAAGTTGTGTGCAAAAAAGGAAGTGGGTGTTCTGAGTGCGACAAGTGTCCCAAAGGGTAGCAAAGTAATTTTAGTGGTATTAACTTTTCTTATATGGTAGATGTAAATATAATTTATTTTGACATACATATAAATGAAATGTATATGAATTTATCCGGTACAAACGTTTGCAAGTAATCTAGGGTTAACGGTCTCATTGTCACGTGAGATTGAAGTTGATTTTTATAAGTATAAGTTGAATTATATCTCATTAAAAGTTACATATATATATGAGAAATACAATATTGAGGGGAGTGACAGTTACATTTTTTTATAGGTAATAGAATTAACAACATCAGCACAAGAGGTACTCAACACCCTTATAAAAAGAGAAACAGAAATATTACATCCGCTTCATATAGTTAATTGGAGAAATAAATCAGTCATAAAAAACACAAGAGTTTGGAAAGCTAAAATCTACAAACATCCATCTCCATGAGTGAAATTTAATTGCATTGATTTTGTCCTCGACCGAAAAAAACATGCCTCTAAAAATGTGATTATTCCTTTCGATCCAAATAAACCACATAGAAGTCGTCCATATGATATCTCCTTCCCCAATGATCTACCAAAGCAAAAATAGAAAGCTTGGAAATTGGAATTAAGCTTCAACTCAAAATCCAACCACCTCTCAATACCCTTCCAAACGTTCACGACATAAACGCAATTCAAAAATAAATGTATAGATGTTTCTTCAGGGCTACTACATAAAATGCAATTAGAATCGATACATCCTTGGAAAATTCGTCTATTCGCCAATTGGTCTTTCGTAGCTAACTTATTCAAGAAAAGTTCCCACAAGAAAATCGAGACTTTTGAAGGAATCTTGAAATTCCACACATCCTTTAGAGCAACTAAAATATCCTCTTCAATTGCACAAGGCTGATTTTCGTGAAAAAACAAATTGAAACAGGAACTGACAGAAAAGCACCTAGAGTCTAAAGAGTATATAGCAGACCATTCATAACAGTCCTCATCAGCTGCAACAGGCTTCTGGTCAACCAGCATATGTTGTAATAGTCCTCATCAGCGACCGTTAGATGATGATGAACACTTCTGATGGAAATAGGTGTGAGATTTTCTGCAACACAGTTTAATGTAGGTCTACATGCAAGTACGTTAGTGTGTTGAGCGCTTGAAATTGACTAGGCCTATAGATATGGCCGATATTTGTTGGTGGTTGGCCAGCTCGAAATAGTTACCCCTAAATCCTTCTTGTTGGTTTGGAAGCGATGATTATTGTTAGGAAGTTAAGTCGGTAAAGAAGTATGAATCGTGGTGATATTATTTGTTGGGAGATATCACTCGTTGAAATTACGCTAAGTGGTGTACATGTTTAGTGAGAGTAATTGGCATGGAGAACTTGCACATTAATTATACTTTTATAGATGAAATGTTTTTATGGTGACAAACTCACATGTCTCACTTGCATATGGGAGGAAGATGGCGTGCTTAGGCTCACTCAAGTGCACTTAAAGTGCAGTTAATAAAATGTGACTCCATCCGTTTCGTTGGATTGAAGTTGTGAACTTTGTGTTTTAATTTCAATTTTTGAATTCTTATTTGCTTCAAGGTTGTTATCAATGAGAGCATTCACTTACTTCATCTTCGTTGTTGGAGGTTCTCAAATTCCAACTATTTGTTCAATCAACTTATTTCTTCATTCAATTTTCTTAGGCATCCTGCATTACACTCAATGTATTATGTACATTTTTATCCCTTTTCAATTTTGAATTTTCATTTGCACTTGCACATGGAGAACCCAACAAACTTAAATGTAAGAATTATCTTTGTAGAGTCTCACTACTACAAAAAAACGCATGTAATCTCATATGCAAAGTTGATTTAACCTCGGTTACAGAGGTGATGTAACGAAGGATGTCAAGAAAAGTTGTCACTTTGCCCTCGGTTTTAGAATAACCGAGGTGATTGTTGAAATGGTCATTGGTTCGATCCTCATCAGTAATTTTTTTATACTTTCAAAACTAGCACCATATACCTCTTAATTTATTAACAAAACTGAGGGTATATATATATATATATATATATATATTTCTCATTACATTGTTTACACAAAATATTACATTTGTTCTTCATCGTCAACGTTGTCAGTGAAGAACAAATGTTGTATCGCTTGGGGAAGAGAAAATGTTGGGGATCCTCATTTCGTTGATCTTAAGGAATATCAAATGCCTGATATAAGACAAAAAAATTGCTCAAGTCCAGGTTAGGACTTATCTCACCGCTCAAGGTAACAACCCTGCCAAACAGAAAAACCTAAGCAGATATACAGATATATACAGATATATAAATAAGCAAGCAAACATATAAATAACACAAATACAAAATAAGGTGAGCTTAACCCTTTGCATATTCCCCAGTGAAGTCACCATTTCTGTTGCGGTGGGAATCGGATATCAAGCTATTAATTAACTTGAATCACACATCTTTGAAATTCACCATTGAGCTTTGATTTATCTAAAGGAAAGGGTAAAGATCGAAGAAAACCCTAATTGCGCTATGTGAAGACACAGCTAAGAGATCTAAGTTTAGGGGTTGGTTATACCTAGGGAAGGTGTTAACATCCTAAGTATCTGTAGTACTCTATAGGAACCTCTTGTTAGTATTTGTGTTATGTTATGTTTGCTTGCTAAGGGATCTATGCTAAGGGTAATATAAAGACCTATGGTAACGACCAAGGTGCTAAAGGTAAAGACCTAATGGTAAAGACCTAAGGGTATATACACTAAGTATGCTCGCTAAGACGTCGCATCTCGTGCCTACGTATCCTAATAAGGATGGAATCAGAGCATTCGTAGTTCACCTAACTAAGGACGAGGAACTCTTGATAATGATCAAGGTTCCAAGGGGAATGAGTATTCATGATCATGATACTCACATAGAGTTAAACAACTCTTTAAGTCTAAGTTGAAAGGTAAGTCTAAGTTGAAAGGGTAAGTCTAAGAGGTTGACTTTGAACAAAGTCAAAAGGGAAATGAATACTCATTATGATGAGAATCACATAGAGTTTAAGAACTCTACCTTAATTTCTAAGTTAAAGGGGTGAATGGCTCTAATAAGGCCAAACTGGAAATGGAACATCATGATGATGCTCACATAGAGTTGAAGAACGCTAGGTCAATCCTAAATTATAAGGTAAGTGGCTCTAATGAGGCCAAGGAGGGAAGTAAGCAACTATGATGATAGTGCTTACATGAGAAGGTAAGGAACCTAACCTAAAGTATGTCAAGGAGGAAGTGGCTCTAATGAGGCCAAGGGATTGATCCTAATGAGATCAAGGGAAGGTAGAGGCTCTAATAAGGCCAAGAGAAGATGAGCTATCTATGACATTAAAGTCAATAGAGAGACTTTCCTTTGGAAGGAGGGGAACAAAGGGGGTTAAGGAGAAGAGCTAACAAGATAGCCTCACTTAAGGGGATAACTTAATAAAGTTGGAAAGTAAAAGATAACAATTGATATTCTCACATAAATTAATGATGGTAAAAACACATGGATATAATACATGGATGATGATGGTGAATGTGATGACATTCAAGGTAGTACTTAAGAAAGTATGCAAGTATTATGTTAACACACAAGGATTATTCATTAATGAACAATGTAAACATCTAAAGGGATCATGATACAAGTCTATACATATTGTTCAATTAGGTAATGACCTAACATGGTAATATGGTTGGGTATAACTTTATACAAGAGGGAAAGTATCACCTAAATTGTATTTGAGTTTATCTTTTAAGAAAGGGAAAAGTTATGTGTTTTAGGCACATATGTACATGATGTGACCTAAGTTGATGGTTTGTATATGTTATAAACATGAAGAAAAAGTTCTAAATGTAGGTAAGAACCTATCTAAGTTTTCAAGATGGATGGTGAAATTTTGCATGTTTTAACATAAACAAATACACTTAAAAGTGCACCTAAGACAATTATACAAATGGTACAAGTTTAATTTATGACTCAAGGGTTTAAAACATGTTAAAACAAGTTTGTATAAATCCTAGAAACACTAAGAAAAACAAGGGATGCAAAAGAAGTCAAAACATTTTCTATGAAAGCCTTAAAATCTACACACTTTGCACATGAATAACTAATCTAAAATTTAATATTCTTGGAAAATCTTCAATGCTATAAGAAAGTAGGCAGCAAGATGAAAATAATGAAAAAAGAATGGGCTCAAAGGCATAAAAATTGAGGGAGTTATGGCTTGGTGAAATTGTGAAACAAAACAAATAAATTAAATGTTAAAAATAAAGGGAAAGCCCCTAGTAGGTGTTGAACCCACGCACCTGGTATTACAACTCAAAAGGATTACCAACCCAACCAAAGTGCGCGTTGTAACAAGACATGGACCAAAGATAATATATTTGAAATCAACTAAGTCAGAAAAATAAAACAAAAGGACTGGGGCGAGGGGGATTCAAACCCCAGTCCTTGGCATGACAAACACACTTAAACCCTCCTCCTTGACCAGTGGTACTACGCTCTCATCCAATTTCCATATGGCAAAGAAAATATGTGTATTACAAATACTATGAATTGGACACCTCAGCGCCACCTCATGCCTACTCAGCGCCATCTCATTTTCTCTTCTTCTTTTTTCTTTCCTTCTTCTTCTTCTCACTCGTGCCCTAACTCACCCTCCTTTCCAGTTTTTCACATCAACATAACTTCTTCATCTCTCAACCATTTTTCAATTTGTAAAAAACCAAAATTGTAGTATTTCTTGCAAGGATTCTAAAGGTCCTACAGTCTCGTCCTAAAGCTAACTGTATGTTTCACAAAGCTCTCAACAATAGTGCAACATAACAAGATAAAACTTGTTCAAAATATCACATACTCAAACCAAATAATGCAAACAAAGTTTCAAACACATTATACACAATCAAGACTACATTATTGCTTCAATCATGGAACAAAAACATGCATCGAACCTTAGTTTAGAGTTTCAAAGTTCTTACCTCTTGGAGCAGGTCCAAGGCCTCTTCAAATGATGCTACAAAAGTGAAATAAGGTCCTCCTTAGCCTTGTTGAACCTTGGAGTGATGATTAGAGTACCTAAAATGGTTGGAAGTCACTTCAAATACCAAACCCGTGCCCTCTTGCAAAGTGAAACTTGAAAATAGTAGATAGTGAATGGTGTGTTACAGAATTTGTTTGATGTTTTAAACAAGCTTTATGGGGAGTTTAGAGAAGGATTGTGGAGTTTATTTGTGAGTGGCACGAGTGAAATGAGCCTGGGTAGTGGTTTTGCAAGTTTTGAGAGTTCTTGCAAAAGCTATGGGTGAGAAGGATATGAGGGTCCTCAGATGGAGTTCTTATGTGTTCTGAGGCTTAATGAAGCCCTCTATGTATAGGAAAAGTGTGGAGGTTTGAAACTAACCATATGGTTAAGTTCTCCACCTTTTGGCTCGGTTGCATTTCAAACTTGTAGTTCCAAGCATTTTGTCATTTCCAATACATGTACCATGCTTCTCTAGGGTGGTTGAAAAGGCTCAGAGGTCTTTCTTTTTAGTATAACCTTTTTTAAGTACAGAAGAAACAATTACAAGGCTCAAGACAAGTTGACTTGGTTAAAGTAGCTTTATGTAAATGGCAATGTCACCTTTGTGCCAAAAATGGCAAGATTCATGAGATAATGCTTAAAACCACTTGGATAATACTTCAAAAGTATGTGTACTTATCTGATATAAACTAAATTAACAAGCAATAAGGTGTGCCACACGAGATCATGAAGATTTGGAGTGGTTTTGCAACTTGAAGCAACACGATCATGGCCTAAAAACTCAAGTTTGTGACCTCAACTTCATGGATTCGAAACTCCCTGCTCACTCATTAGATTGGGGCGTTCAAGTACTTTTTGGAAAGCCCCAAGTATTCTCTACAATGTTCATGTTAACTCCAGGTCTTGAATCCAAAGGGATCATGATGAAAAACGTGGTTGAAGTTGGCTGCAAATTAGGGCAAAAATGTGAAATTTCACTAAGTCCTAAACTTAACTTAAACTTCCAAGCCTCATAACTTAAAAATTAAGCCTCTTTTATGGTATGACCCTCTAATAAACTTTAAAGTTCATAATGAGGGCTTTAAATTGAGCTTTGGATCACAAAAAATGGATGTGTGGATTGAAAGTTATGACTCTTCAAAGTTCACATAAGGACTAGGGTTTTTTCACACTTAGAAAAATTTCATTCATCCAACTTTGCCCTTTTTGCAAGAAACCTCTTAAATCTTGATTTCTCATGCTCCAATTAAAATATCAACATGTCTTGATGGAATATGACTTGAATACTTCATCTTGGAACCAAAATACCAAATGTCAAAGGTTTAACTTTTCAGATGAAACCCTAATTTCTTCATGAATTCAACTTGTGATCCTTGATGATCTTACTTCCTCAAACTTCCCAAACCTCAATAGATGACTTCCAAGGGTGTATATGAACATATAGAATCATGTCCCAAGACTTGGGATCATGCCTTGGTCAAAAGTCAAAGGCATGGTTGACTTTTCATGATAAAACCCTAATTTGGGGCCAGATGAACTTGAGGCTCATTGCACTTGTGATGGGAGCCAAACACACTTGATTTCTTGATGAATAAAGTCTCTTAAATATATGTAAGCTCAATTGGTTGATGAACCAATCAAGACATTGACTGATCACACCAAGGTTCCCTTGTAATTCTTCAGGTCAAAACCCTAATTTTCACAACTCCTGATTTTATGGTTCCTCTCTGATTTTTCTTGATCCAATCACATGAGATCATGGAATATGACTTCAAAAATTCATGGTTAGCCATCAAGGCCAAAGGTTGACCTTTTGGGAGTCTCAGTTGATTTCTTGATTAGATGAATTTAAGCACATCTCCCAATCCTCTAGGGAGCACTTGGGATGGATGTATTGAGCCAAAAAAGTGTCTTATGAAGCCTTGAAAAGTATGAGAGTTTGGCTTGTGTATCTTGCTCTTTCCTTGTGAAAAACCCTAGCTTTTAAATCGAAGAACAAACTAGCAAAATATGGTGGTTAGTTGACAATTCATAAATGATTGATCCCTAATGCAAATGCAAAGATGTCATGACATCTAAGGGGTAAAATTTCGAGTATAACAGTTGCCCCTATTTAAAAAACTTTACCGGATGGCACGAGTGATGATAATCTTCGTGAAATCAAGGTGATAGGTATTTAAATATAGAAAACTAAAATTTTTTCCCTTAGATGCAGTGCATATGCTAAGGATAGGCAGAAACATGCAAATGTTGACATGCCATGAACTTATAATATGATGATATGATGGTGCAAAATGCTGACAAAACAAGACAAAAAGGGCAAATGTCAACAACCCAAAGATAAGATTTACTGGGGAATGACTGAGAAGTCACTGGGGATTTAGAAAAAACTATGAGAACTCCAAAGACCCTTACTAGAGATGGAATTTAGACAGGTATTCTCCACTAGGGAAAGATCCAGGGAGATGAGCGATAGGTTCAGATATGACCGGACGACATCAGGGACATCAAAAAAGCTAAACAAAACTCTTTACTGGGGATGAAACTAGAAAGAAGACATGATATCCACCGGGGATCAATTTGAAACCGAAGGATAGACACCCAACAAAAGATTTTATGGGGATTTCTTATATTGAAGAGTTCAAACGGAATCTTCAAGAAAAAACCAGAAAAGACAGAGGTAAACACAAACTCTGCATGCGCCAAATGGTGATAATCACAAGGACTTTCAAAGAAATACTGGTACTGACCAATCTCAAGATGCCAATAATGATTGTACATAGAAAACATGCCAGTAATTATTGGACTTAGGGTGCTGATAATGATTAGGCCTTCAACAAATGCCAGAAAACACTAGAATTTTACGGGGATATTGGTAATGACCAAACTTCTGCTGGGGATAAGATTGTAAGATACCAATAATGATTGGATGAAAAACATGTCAGTGAACACTGGCCTGATATGATATCGATAATTATCGATATTTGAAATAATGCCAGTAAACACTGGACTTGAGATACCAATGATGATTGGATCTTAAGCAAAGGGACATTCAATTATGACTGACCAATTAAGATTGGATTTTAAACAATGAACGTAAATACTCGACCTGAGATATCAATAATGATTGATTTGAGGTAATGCCAGTGGACATTGGACTTAGAGTACCGAAGAAATAGGTCTTTAGGCGATGCCAGTAAACACTGGACTTTATAATACCAATAATGATTGGATTTTTTTCAAAACACACCAGTGAAAACTAGACTCAAATGATACCGATGATGATCGATATTTGGAACCATGCCAATAAATACTGGACTTTACAATACCAATAATGATTGGGTTTAAAACATGCCAGTAAACACTGGACTTAACGATACCGATGATGATCGATATAAAATATGCCAGTTAACACTGGTCTTTTTGCAAATACCAATAATGATTAGCCTGATGACAGAGTTTAAACAACAAACGGGACCTTACCGGGATTGCATAGTGATGACTAAGCTTCTTGGGGAATAAGGATGATAACCAAATTTGACGCATGCTGGTGATAACCAGACGTAAGAAGGACTGAGACGACGAACCACGAACTCAAAAGGATACCTACTGAGAACAGGTTAAGGTAAAAGAGGTAAAGACCCAAAAGAAACACACCAAATGCTAAAATGCACATGATATGGTATGATGCGAATGCTCAATAATATTCAAGAGATAACTCTGACGAGAGGCTAAGAGACTGGGGAAAGGGGAAATGGATAACATATCCACTTCAATGAGCCACACTGAATCTAAAGAGAATAACCGCTCAAGGGTCTAATAGGAAATGTTCTTCTTTCACCTAAGGAGGTAAAGGCTTTCCACCTTCAACAAACATTTGTGGATGATACTGGGGAGAAATCCTTTGTATTATGGTGATCAGTCATCACTAAAATGTCCAATCCAAGAGGCATTGCTAGCTAATCTTGCTTCATTGGGGAATCACATGCCAGGTGGTTTAACAGTGCTTCCGTCACGACAAGAATCGCTGGGGGAGCATGTGATTTTGCTAAATCGTCCCAAGAGCCAAAGTAGATTTTGTTTTCATTGTGTTTTCATAAAAGATTTGTTTTTATTTCAAAATTTTCTTCTTTCAAAACCATTATTAATAAATAAATGAAGTTTTGCATAACAAGAAAAAAGTAGAAAAATGATAAATATCAAACAATGAATGGTTCAAAATCTGATTTTATTAGAATGGAAACTTGCAAATGGCAAAATTCCTTGGAACATTACAATTAGGAAATGGCAATAAGAGAAAGGTTACATTGTATTCAATGACCTTTACTATCCCTAATGACTAAGAATCCTCTAAAGCCTTGCTGCTGATGAGAGCGAATGAGCTTGAACTTCTGCTTGAATTCCTTAGTATTGGTGACAACCCTTCTGACACAGTGAAACACCTTTTGTCCATAACTTTTGCCTGAGTCTCCTTCATAGGTTATGACCCACCGGGATACCCGTTTTTTTGCCTAAGTCTCCATTTATGGTTTTCGACTTAGCGAGCTATTTCTTTTTTTTATTTAATCCCTAACTTTTGCCTGAGTCTCCTTCATAGGTTATGACCCACCGGGACACCCCTTTTTTTGCCTAAGTCGCCATTTCTGGTTTTCGACTTAGCGGGCTTTTAGGCGTATTACTGCGTCAGCATTTACAGGGTGTGAGAGTTGTTCACCATCCATCATCATAAGAATTCGGGAACCTCCTAAGAATACCGTCTTTACCACAAATGGGCCTTCATAATTAGGTACCCATTTTCCATGTACATCCCTTTGAGATGACAAGATCTTTTTGAGTACGAGTTCCCCTTCTTAGAATTCACGAACACGGTCCTTCTTATCAAATGCCCTTTTCATCCTTTTCTGATACAAATGACCATGACACATCACATTCAGACGCTTCTCATCGATGAGGTTCAGCTGAACATATCTTTCTTGGACCCACTCCGCTTCATCAAGCTTGGTCTCCATCAGAATTCTCAAAGAAGGTATCTCTACTTCAATGGGAAGAACATCATACATCCCATACACCAAAGAAAATGAAGTTGCCCCTGTCGAAGTCCGAACTGAAGTTCTATACCCGTGCAAGGCAAACGGTAACATCTCATGCCAATCCTTATAAGTCTTGACGATTTTCTGCAAGATCTTTTTGATATTCTTGTTAGCAGCTTCAACAACTCCATTCATCTTGGGACGGTAAAGTGAAGAATTATGATGTTCAATTTTGAAGCTATCACACAACTCCTTCATTGTTATGTTGTTCAAATTTATTCCATTATCTATTATGATCCTATTTGGAATTCTATAACGACAGATAATCTGGTTCTTGATGAAGCGGGCAACCACTTGCTTGGTCACATTGGTGTAGGAGGCAACCTCAACCCACTTTGTGAAGTAGTCAATAGCCACTAAGATGAACCGATGACCATTAGAAGCTTTTGGCTCAATTGCCCCAATCATGTCAATGCCCCACATGGAGAATGGCCAAGGTGATGACAACACATTCAACAACGTTGGAGGTACATGCACCTTGTCAGCATAAATTTGGCATTTGTCGCATTTTCTGGCTTATTGGATGCAATTAGTCTCCATAGTTAACCAATAATATCCAGCCCTCAAGATTTTCTTAACCATGGCATTCCCATTGGCGTGAGTGCCAAATGCTCCTTCGTGAATGTCTTGAATTAACAGGTCTGCTTCTAGTTTGTCAACACATCTTAGAAAAACCATGTCGTGATTCCTTTTGTATAACACCTCATTACTGAGGAAAAACTTGGACGAAAGCCTCCTCAAAGTCTTCTTGTCAAGAGTTGGAGCATTAGCAGGATATTCTTGGTTCTTCAGATAATTTCTGATGTCATGAAACCATGGTTTCCCATCCACCTCTTCTTCAACCAACTGGAAG
This sequence comes from Lathyrus tuberosus, assembly GCA_022829125.1. NCBI lineage: Eukaryota > Viridiplantae > Streptophyta > Magnoliopsida > Fabales > Fabaceae > Lathyrus > Lathyrus tuberosus. Next base: position 1,981,524 of record JALAZF010000157.1, on the reverse strand, counting down.
TAGGCTAGTTCCGTCTTGTGCTCAATTTTAATCAATGGCGCCTCATTAACAAATATGACCTTCCACATTGAAGCTAACATGGCTAAAGCATCAACTATGTGGTTTTCTGATCGAGGGACATGACGGAAAGTGATCTCATCAAAGTATTGGATCATCTCCACAATATAAGCACCGTACGGGACCAACTTCTCGTCTCTAGTTTCCCATTCACCTTTGACTTGGTAGATAACCATAGCAGAATCCCCACTGACCTCCAAAATCTTGATTCTTAGATCAATAGCTGCTTCCAATCCTAGAATGCACGCTTCATATTCAACAATGTTGCTCGTACATTCAAAATCTAACCTTGCTATAAACGGGGTATAACCACCATCAGGGTTCAACAACATAACACCTACACCATGCCCATTGTAGTTAGAAGAACCATCAAACATCATTTTCCAATGGGAACCAGGTTCAGGACCTTCATCAGGACCTGGCTCTTCACAGTCTTTCTTTATCAACATAATGTCTTCATCTGGGAAATCAAACTTGAGGGGTTCATAGTCCTCCACAGGCTAATCTACAAGGTAATCTGATAGAACACTTCCCTTGATAGTCTTCTGAGTGGCATACTGAATATCATACTCTGATAGGAGCATGTGCCAACGGGCAAGTCTTCCAGTTTGAGTAGGCTTTTCAAAGATATACTTTATTGGGTCCATTTTTTAGATTAATAAAGTAGTATGACATATCAGGTACTGCCTCAAATGCCTAGCGGCCCATGCTAAAACACAACAAGTCTTTTCCAAAAGTAAATATCAACTTTCATAATCAGTAAACTTCTTGCTCAAGTGCTAAATGGCATGCTATTTACGCCCAGATTCATCGTGTTGGCCCATAACACATCCCATATATCCTTCCAATACAGTCATATACATGAAGAAGGGTTTCCCTGGAACAGGTGGGACCAAGATTGGTGGTGCTTGCAAATAAATCTTGATTTTGTCAAAGGCCTGCTGGCAGTCAGAGTTCCACTTTACATTTTGGTCTTTACGAAGCAGCTTAAAGACCGGCTCACAAGTGGGAGTCATATTGGAGATAACCCGGGAGATGTAATTCAAATGACCAAGAAAACCTCTTACTTGAGACTCAGTTTGTGGAGCTGGCATTTCTTGGATAGCTCACACTTTATCAGGGTCTACCTCAATCCCTCATTGACTAACAATAAAACCGAGTAACTTTCCTGATCTAACACCGAAGGTACATTTGGCAGGGTTCAACCTCAATTGATACTTCCGAAGTCTTTTGAACAATTGATGAAGGTGATCTAAATGGTCCTCCTCACTCTAGGATTTATCAATCATATCATCAACATACACTTCGATTTCTTTATGCATCATATCATGAAAAAGAGTCACCATAGCTCTTTGATATGTTGCCCCTACATTTTTCAAACCAAAGGGCATGACCTTGTAGCAATAAGTTCCCCAAGGAGTGATGAACGTGGTTTTGTCCATGTCAGCAGGATCCATTCTAATCTGGTTGTAGCCGGAGAAACCATCCATAAAGGAGAAAACTACAAAATGGGTCGTATTATCCACAAGAATGTCAATATGCGGCAGAGGGAAGTCATCCTTTTGACTTGCTTTTTTAAGATCCCTATAATTCACACGCATTCGCACTTTACCATTCTTTTTCATCACGGGCACAATGTTGGCCACTCATTCAGGGTATTTTGAGACTGCCAAAAATCCTGCATCGAGTTACCGTTTGACCTCATCCCTGATCTTGAGAGCCATATGTAGTGAGCGATTTCTGTCGGTGACGCGACCACCTTATCGCTGGGATTTCCTCACTGCAATGGTAGGAGGGGGTGTTACTTTCTGATTTCTTATTTATCCCATGAAGATGGAAGGGAAATGGGAAGCTATCTAAAACTAACCTTGCACGCGAATGTTTAACTGAACAAACGATTAAAAGAGATGTGGGGTTCGGGGTCAGGTTATACAATGGGGAGTTGTCAATTACCCATCCTATATGTGGTTATCCACAGGATATTAGCTTTAGGTTTCGCTTTATACTTGATGGTGTTTATCCGTTAATGGGTTGGGAAAGTTTCTTGGGAAGTATGAGTGATTGAGTGAGTTTTTGTTGAGGTTCGGGTTTTCCCGATGTTTTTGGTGAGGTACTGGACCTGAGTTTTGATTGTTGTATGAAGGTACTGGACCTAGGGTTTTTGATTAGTATGCTCGCTAAGATTTCGCAATCTTATGCCTACGTATTCCCGTTTAAACGAAACAGGGAAATCAGAGCAATCGTAGTTCCTCCTATTCTAAGGGAGGAAAAAGATATTTGGTGTCTTGTTCAAAGCCCAAGATTGAAGCTAAAAGGTTTGTTTGTATCTTGTTCAAAGCCCAAGATTGAAGCTAAAAGGTTTAACTGAGAGAGAACTTGTCATCTCTAAAGAGGTATTGTTGATTTTTGTGTGCCTTGATCAAAGCCCAAGGTTGAAGCTAAGAGGTTGATGGACTCCACTGGGGAAATCCTTACCCAAAGCCTAAGAGGAGGCTGGGTAAGACTAACTCAACAAGAGAGTGTGTATATTGGCGTCTTGTACAAGACCCAAGATTGAGACAAAAAAGAGACTGGCTATTTTGGGGATATCGTTATACAAAGCCTAAGAGGAGGCTGAAAGTTTGACTTTTCTGGGGAAAATATTATGTCTGTCTTGTACAAAGCCCAAGATTGAGTCTGAAATGAGTTTGACTCTGCTTAGGAAATCATTCCTCAAAGCCTAAAAGAAGGCCGAGAGGAAGTGACCTCGCTGGGGAAGATATATGTCCCAAGCTTAAGAGATGAAGATTTATGTCTTGTACAAAGCCCAAGATTGAACCTAAAAGGGTTTGACTCAACAAGAGAGTGCTTTTATCTGTCCTGTACAAAGCCCAGAATTGTGGCTGAACAAGCTGGAGAAATTATTCTACACAACTTGAGAGGAGGCTAGCTCTAGCTAGGGGAAATCTTTATGCCCAGCCTAGGAGGAGGCTGGAAAAGATTGACTCAACAAGAGAGTGTTTTTATCTATCTCGTACAAAACCCGAGATTGAGGCTAAAAGGGTTGACTCAACAAGAGAGTGATTGAGTCAACAAGAGAGTTTGAAAGTTGATTGAGTCAACAAGAGAGTCTGAAAAGGTGATTGACTCAACAAGAGAGTCTGACAAGGTTACTGACTCAATAAGAGAGTCTGAAAGTTATTGACTCAACAAGAGAGTCTGAAAAGGTTAGCTCTGCTGGGGAGAATCATTGTACAAAGCCCAAGAGGAGGCTGACTGTGCTAAGGAAAGGTCCTTATACAAAGTCTAAGAGGAGGCTGGCTTCCTGCTGGGGATTATGGAGATCCCGAGGCAGGTCTAAGTGGGGAATCAACTCTTGCTGAGGGTTCCATAAGAGTTGAGATATCAGATGCCTTGAGGTTCTGATATTGGGGATATACTGTCCCTGGTTTGGGGATTTTTAGGAGAGAGGCCAGGTTTTAGAATTTTCTGGAGATTGATCCAGAGTGACCGGGGTTTCTCCTATATTTATAGGGAACTTGAAAATGTCTTTAAGACTCAAGGGGATTAGACTGTCCAAGTCTACTGGTGTGGAAGAGTTTTATCTTTTGTATGATGCCCAAGAGGAGGTGGATGTATTAAGGGATGAGAATCAACCCTAAATTGGTCAGAGGTTTGACACTGGAAAGACTGCTCTAGCAAAGGATGACTAAGTTCTGTCTTATACCTATAAGAGGTCTTCAGGGTCCTTGTATTAAGCCCAAGAGAAGGCATGAGAACTTCTAAGAAGCCAGAGGGTCCTTGTACAAAGCCCAAGAGGAGGCGTGGATGCTTTTAGGAAGCCCGTGGGTCCCAAACCAAGAAAAGTTCAAGAAATGCAATTCACCGAGAATAGATCATTTAGTGAAAATTCTGAGGTTTGAAGAAACTCAAGAGAATCTATTCACCGAGAATAGATCAACTCTAGGGAGTAGAGTTTCTATGATAATTTCTAGGGGTGACAGCCTGAGAAAAGGTTCACGAAAAATACTGTCTTTCTCTTTGTTCCATATTGTTTAAGCCCAAGAGAAGGCAAAACTATATCTGGAAATCCTATGGGGATCTAGTTTTGACTGTATTTAAGAGTGACCAACATGGCTTTACCTAGTTCTAGACCTAGTTGCCAAGGAAAACTCTAAATAACTATACAAGCATATATATAGTTGATATATGACAAGTATTTAAAAGGATATGAAAGAAGACTTACAGTGTGCAGCTTCCCACAATACAGTTATATATATATATATGAAAGCGAGTAAATGAAAGCTGTTTAAAACTTACAGGCGAGCAAGCTTCCATGTTGTATTGTTAGTTGTTCAAAGAAATTAAATAAAGTTTTGATAACAACATATATATATTTGAACCTAAATCAAAAGGGAAGTTGTTTTGAAAAGATTGTTGGGGCTTATACTCAAGGAGAGGCCCAAGGTTTAACAGTGATCGCACCGTTGCTTTGAAAATCGCAGAGGGACTTATACAATGAATGAGGCCCACAGAGGTTTATTTACAAAAGGGTTGGGTCTTACAACTCAAGGAGAGGCCCAAGGATGTTTTGAAAAATAAAGATGGGACTTACAACACGAGGGGAGGCCCAAATGATTTGTTTTGAAATGGCGATCGTGCCGAGATTCTTTTAACGCAGAGGGACTTATACAATACATGAGGCCCGAAAATGGTTTTGGCTAAAAGGGGATTGGGTCTTACACTCTATTAGAGTCCCAGAGTTTTTAAAAAGAAAAGAGAATGAGGCTTACAACTTAGGGAGAGGCCCATGTGAAGGACAGTGATTGCACCGTCGTTTTAAGAATCGTATCAGGACTTATACAAATGATTGAGGCCCAAATTGTTTGTATATGATAAGGGATGGGTCTTACACTCTATTAGAGGCCCAAAAGTGTTCTAAAATTTAAAATCAAGAGGAAACCCTAATTTTAAATAAACATGTTATTTTTCAAAGGAAATTAAATGAAAAAAATGATATAAAATACCAAATATATCAAAAAATAAGTTGTACACCTTGAAAAATATTTTGAAAAGTCATGTTTAATTACATGAAAGTTTGAAATTCAATTGGTTTTGAAAGATCAAAGTGGGAATTTCATTTAAAAATGTTTAAAAACAACAAAAATGAAATTAATTACAAAAATTCTAACTATATTAAATAAATAATATAAATTGGATTTTTTTGTAAAATAAAATATTTAAACATTTTAGTGAATTTTGAGAAAAAGAATCAATTCAAAAAATAAATAAATATTCTGAGAGAAATTAATTTTTGAATCAATTAACAAAAATAACAAAATATTCAAATATTCAAAAATTCGAAAAAAGGTCGCCAAGAACACCAAGTTCTTGCCCGCGCCCTCTGTTTTTCCAAATTTGCATTTTCTAACTTTTCTCCATGATTTCTCAATGGTTTTGCACGATTCAAGTATCAATCTTGCTCATTTTTGAACAAGGATCACAACCATATAGATTAATTGCATTTATTTTGAGTATTGAGTGAGAAATCAGAAGAAACTCTCAAGAACCCTAATTTCAGCATGAACACCATAAAATTCCATACACGACTAATTCATGGTAATTTATTGAGGGTTATCACTCCATACATGATTAGGAACATATAGCAAAATTATTGTGCAGTAAAAATATGCATGCATCATGGAGTTTGAAGAGTTCATGCTTACCTCTTGCAGCTGGTGATCGAGTTCTGAGTTAGAGGTGTTACAACTAGGTTCCAATGATCTGGACAACTCCCCTAGGTGCCAAGGATTGTGTTTGAATGCTTGGAATGAATGGAAATGATTTGGAACTTGAGATGGTACCCCAACTGCAAATTTGTCAAGAACTTGAGAAATTGGCTGGTGGTTTTGAGAATCTGATGTTCCAGATGTGATTTTCTGTTATGGATCACTCACATATGATGTTTATGAGGTGTGTGGGTGATTGGTTTGGTTGGAATTGCTCTCAAACTCAAAACCCGATAGTGACTTGAGTTAGAAGGCAAAATTGGAGTGAAAGTGGAGATTTTAAGGAAAGCATCAGTTTGGGTGCTTTGGTGTACTCAAACTGATCACAAATGAGGCCTATTTATAGTGGAGCAAGTTTGTTTTACAAGCAATTGTGAATGGCAACTGGTATAGGTCTGTGGCCAATTGTGATAAAATGGAATCTCAAGTCTCCTCTAGCCATTGACTTGAGGTTAGAGCACATGCTTAAGGTTCTTTGGTCCAGGGATAAGTCTTGACTGAACTTGGATAACATTGTCTTGATGAATGCCACCTTTATGCATCAGTTAAATGCTTTGATACAAAATTGAATATTTGAAGCATCTTGAATTCTAGGGATGACATGCCTAAACATAGATTCATGGACTTGTGAGGCCTATGGATCAGTTTTTGTTCCTTGGTTATTCCCCCTTGAGGTGTGCAGATTAATAACCATGTTTATTTTTGCAAAATTTGATCAATTTGAGCCCTAATGTACAAATCTGCCTTGCCAAGACAGTTTGCAGCAATGCATGTTGCAACTGTCATAACCCCTAGCTCAGGTGGAGTTTGATGGAGTTCTTGGCCATTTTGGAATGCTGATATATCCTATTTCAACATGACGTCCAACTTTGGTTTTGATCAAACTTGAATTACAATGAAAAATTCCTCTACATTTTGGAAAAAATAAGGCAGATTCTGACTTAGTGAAAATTTCACTAAGTGTTGGAAATGTGTCATTTTCATGTTTTTAGCAATTTTGATCACTCCATAACTTAAAATCCACGAGGAATTGTAATGAGATGTAGTTGACACTTTTGAAGTATGTAATGAGAGTTTTCCTCTAAGATTTGAATGGGAGAGAAAGGCCTTAGGGTTAGAGAGATATGGCTTTGCAAAGTTGGTACCCTAGCCACTTTGTTCCATAACTTAGAAAAATTCTAAGTTTTTTATGGTTACCCCTTTAACAAGTTAACTCATTTTCTTTGATTTTTCTTGATGAATGATGATTCAAATCACATATTAACATTGTTTTAGGGTTAAAGAACCTTGGTTGACCAAAAATTCAAAAAGTCAAACTTTGGATTTTTGTACAGTTGACTTTTTATCGGATGAAATCCAAACTGTGCGATCCTTTGTGAAATCAAGCCCTTGACCTAAATCAAACCTAATGGATGGATTCCATAGGTGTTATAGGGTATATTGAATCATGTCCCAAGGTTTGGGAGCATGTCCTGGTCAAAAGTCAAAGATACAATTGACTTTTTCTTCAAAACCCTAATTGTGGTTCAGATGAAATTGAAACTTGTGAATCAAGCTTCTTGGATCAATCCATTGTTGGAAATGGATCCATGTAGTGTATTGGAGCCCCTCAAATCATGTCTTGAGGTATTGGCTCATGTTTTGTCTTAAAAGTCAACTTAGGGGTGAATTAGGTCAAGAAACCCTAATTCCTGATTTTTGGGTAAATGCATCCCCTGAGGTTAAATTGACTTGATGATTGGGTCCATGAGGTCCCTTGGAGTATCTTGGGTTGTTCTTTTAAGCATTGGCTCATGCCTAGAGGAAAAATTCCATCTAGAGGCCTCAGTCGACCAAAACCCTAACTTGGTGACACTGGCGATCTCGAGGCTTGACCCATTTGGAATGTTGTAATCTTGTGCTTGATTCTTGATGTGGGAGTCCTCTTGATCATTTATAGGTGTTTGAGAGGTTTAGACAAGTTGAAGATCAAGTCATTCCCTGATTGATCCTTTGTCTAAGTGCTCTGAGAGGGCTTGAAACCCTAGTTCTTGTTTATGGTGGATGCTCAAACATCTCTTAAGATATTGATGAGGCATGATGGTTCGTCCATATTGTGGTAATGATTTGCACAATGATGGGAAATCTTGATGGTCAAAATTTGGGGTATGGCAGATGCCCCTATTTAATCTTCTTGGACCCGAAGGTGTGAATGGCGAAGGTATTCGGGCATTCAGGGTGCAAGAGGATTAAATATCGGAATACCCGAAATTTTGATGGTGGTTATGAATGGCTGCTTGCTCATCCATCTTCTTTTGCTAAGAAATGATGCTTAGAAAAGGTGAAACTTTCCCTTGATCCTGGTCTTCAACCATGGAACTGGTCTCAGTTTATGATATAAACTTCCCCTTGATCCAGGTCCTCATCCACGGAACTGGTCTCAGTTTCTTTTGTACATAAACTTCCCCTCAATTCTGGTCTTCAACCACGGAACTGGTCTCGATTTCTTTTGTCAATAAACTTTCTTGACAAGGGACGCTAATTGTAACGGTTTTCCTCAAACTTCTCGCCGAATTTTCCTGGGGAGATGCCATTTGATGGGAAAAAATTTTTGATGTCAGACTTGCTGGGGAACCCATTTGTCTGAGCTGTAGAGGCGTGCAAAATTCTCTGTTGGAGATGCCATTTGTCGAATCTACTGGGGAACACGAGTCTTTTGAGACACGGTTTCCCGCTTGGGGATATTACATCATACTTTTCCTCGAGATCTTTACGAAGAAATGCCATGTGATGTAATCCCGTTTTGAGGTGCTGATGACCTCATGAACATTGACTCTCTTGGGGAGAAAAATCAATGTGTTGCTGAGAGTCTCTAGACGCGAGGCTTTCTCTGGGGATTTTCCTTAATCTGGGAAAGCGAAGATATCATCTTCAATGACAAAGAGTGACATTTGTCGAAGGTTTTCTTATCTTTCAGAGGTTCAAGTTATCAAAGTGGTCAAGGGTCGTTTCCATTCCATAAATAAACTGGGGGAGAGAGATTGCTTAGGTGATTCGCTTCCTGACGAGGAAAGAACTGACAACTCGATTGACAAGAGGACTTTACCACTTAGAGTTAAGACTGACTAGAGTGATAGTGATGTATTATGAATATTAATGTCAATCAATAATGCATGATATATGTATGTTTATGTTGACAAAACTGACGCGACAAACAGACTAATAGACGAACACGACTGGATACTCGACCACTGCAGGGGACGAAGAAGTATCTTCGGTTTAAGATAGCAATTATGCCTTGCTTAGGAGAGATGGTCCCTGTGGGGAACAACGTTGGTCAGGCTTATGAGATAAGAACTCTGCCGGGGACGTCAAATGAAACATGGTCTCCGACACAATTGATCCTTCATTCAGGCGTATTGGTTCAGAAGGAGTACTTTTATTATGCACTTTGAAGCCTAATCGCCTTTGGAGAAGCAATCAATGTTCTTTCGATATTCAACAGTCAAAATAATTGCCATCCTTATTTTAAAAGCAGAAAAATTTGACAAGTAAATTCATTTTTGTTTTATTTCAAGAATCGTTAATCATGTTAAAAATGTCGTTCTGTAAAGCTAAAACAAATAAGAATTGCTAACAAAAGCACTAGGGCTCAAATTTTGGTGATAGGATGGAAATCAGCCAAACGCGTGATTCCATAGAGTATTTGCAAAGTTAGAAAATGGTAATTTAAGCGAAAAGGTCTACATTGAAACATGACAACCGCTATCCTTCTACCAACTTTGAATTCTGGACATCCTGAGCTTCTGTCGAAGATGACCTTGACTAGAGTTTTCCTGATGGATGGCATTGCTGCTGAGGGATTGAACTGATCAGACGTAGTTACTTGCCTTGAATCCCTAATTTTTGCCTGGATTGTACTTTGAGATTTCCAATCCATCAAGATGATTTTTTTTTTTATTTTGTCTCTAAATTTTTCCTGGACCTCCCTTTCAGGTTTTCAATCCATCGAGACGTTTTTTTTTATTTAGGCGAAGTATTTCTTGACTACATCAACATTCGTGGGGTAGGCAAACTCTTCTCCATCCACGGTCGCGAGTCTCAAGGCGCCGCCTGAGAAGGCTTTCTTGACCACATAGGGGCCATCATAATTCGAAGTTCACTTGCCTCGGGAATCAGTGAGAAATAATTGTATCTTCTTGAGCACAAGATATCCTTTCCTAAAGACGCGAGGTCGGACCTTTTTGCCAAACACCTTCTTCATCCTTTGTTGATACAACTAACCATGGCATAGAGTCGTTATTCGTTTTTCTTCGATCAGATTCAGTTCATCGTGTTGACTTTGACACCACTCAGCTTCTGTTAGCTTAGCTTCCATCAATACCTGGATCGATGGTATCTCAACTTCTATGGGGAGCACTGCCTCCATGCCATATACTAGAGAGAAAGGGGTTGCCCCTGTTGAAGTGCGAACAGATGTGCGATAACCGTGAAGAGCAAAGGGTATCATCTCGTGCCAGTCTTTGTAGGTTACAATAATCTTTTGAACAATCTTCTTGATGTTTTTTTAGCCACTTCTACTGCTCTGTTCATCTTAGGCCGGTAGGGAGATGAGTTATGGTGTTCGATCTTGAACTCAGAACACAACCCTTTCATCATCTTATTGTTCAAGTTAGATCCATTATCAGTAACGATTTGGCTTGGAACACCATAACGACATATGATATTGTTTTTGATAAATCGGACTACCACTTGTCGGGTTACATTGTCGTACGACGCTGCTCCGTGTAGCATGGTTTTTGTGGTTTCGAATCACTATCGCTTTGGGGTGCTACAGTTCGATTCATTTTTTATCCTATGAAGCTGATTAAGGAAGGGAAATAGATGTCTCCAATTAACCCTGCTTGCATACTGAGTTTAAATAGATGACTGTTGGTTTACAGATTCTATCAAAATCGTGGGTCTCTCTTAGGTTATTTGGCTTAAGAATAGAGTGTCTATGAGGCTTTTGAGAAGGTACTATATCTAATTTTTCTTTGGTTGATGTATGAAGGTACTGGACTTAGAGTTTTTGATTAGTATGCTCGCTAAGATTTCACAATCTTATGCCTACGTATTCCCGTTTAACGAAACAGGGAAATCAGAGCAATCGTAGTTCCTCCTATTCTAAGGGAGGAAAGAGATGTTTTGGTGTCTCGTTCAAAGCCCAAGACAGAGGCTAAATGGAGTATTTGTGTCTTGTTCAAAGCCCAAGATTGAAGCTAAAAGGTTGACTGAAAGAGAATTTGTTATCTCTAAATAGGAACTGTTGATGTTTATGTGCTTTGATCAAAACACAAGTTTGATGCTAAAAGGTTGATTGACTCAGCTAGGGATTTCCTTATACGAAGCCTAAGAGGAGGCTAGATAAGACCGACTCAACAAGAGAGTGTTTTTATATGTCTTGTACAAAGCCCAAGACGGAGGCTAAAAGAGTTGACTCAACAAGAGAGTGCTTTTATATGTCTTGTACAAAGCCCAAGACAGAGGCTAAAGGAGTTGACTCAACCAGAGAGTCTTGCAAAGGTGATTGACCCAACAAGAGAGTCTTTTATACTCAACAAGAGAGTGATTTACTGTCTTGTACGAAGCCCGAGATTGAGGCTAAAAGGAGATTGACCCAACAAGAGAGTCTTGAAAAGTGATGGACTCAACAAGAGAGTCTAAAAAATGATTGACTCAACAAGAGAGTCTAAAAAGTGATTGACCCAACAAGAGAGTCTGGAAAGTGATTGACTCAACAAGAGAGTCTGAAAAGGTTAGCTCCGCTGGGGGAGGATCTTTGTACAAAGCCCAAGAGGAGGCTGACTGTGTTGAGGAAAGATCATTATACAAAGCCTAAGAAGAGGTTATCTTACTGGTGAGGATTAGATCCATAAGCAGGCCCAAGGATGGGGAACTCTCATGAGAGAGACCGGGTTTCTGCTGGAGATTTATCCAGAGTGATCAGTGTTTTTTCCTATGTTTGAAAGGAACTTGAGAATGTCTTTGAGACTCAAAGGGGTTTTAGACTGTCCAAGTCTACTGGTGTTGAAGAGTTTTATCTTTTGTAGGATGCCCCAAAAGAGGGCAAGGGCCTTAAGGGATGAGAATCAACCCTAAATTGGCTTGAGGTTTGACACTGGAAAGACTGCTCTAGCAAAGGATGACTAAGTTGTGTCTTATACCTTTAAGAGGTCGTTAGGGTCCTTGTATTAAGCCCAAGAGAAGGCATGAGAACTTCTAAGAAGTCGAAGGGTCCTTGTACAAAGCCCAAGAGGAGGCGGGGATGCTTTTAGGAAGCCTGTGGGTTCCCAAACCAAGAGAAGTCCAAGAAATGCAATTCACAGAGAAGAGATCATTCCAGGAAAGTTTGAGCATTTGGAAGAAACTCAATAGATGCTATTCACGGAGAATATATCACCTCTGGGGAGTAGAATTTCTTTGACAATCTCTAGGGGTGACAGTCTGAGAAAAGGTTCACCGAGAATACTTCCTTTCTCTTTGTTCCATATTGATTAATCCCAAGAGAAGGGAAGACTGTATCTGGAAATCCTATAGGGATCTAGTTTTGTTTGTATTTAAAGAGTGACCAACAGGGCTTTACCTAGTTCTAGACGTAGTTGTCGGGGAAAACTCTAAATAACAATACTAGTATATATACAGTTGATATATGATGAGTATTTTAAAAAGTATGAAAGAAGACTAACCATGCGCAGCTTCCCACAATACAGTTATGTATATGAAAGCATATAAAAGAAAGCGGATAAACACTTACTCGATGTAGAGCTTCCATGTTGTTTTGTTAGTTGTTCAACAAAGAAATTAAAGAAAGTTTTGATAGCAAGTATAAATTTGGATTCAAAATCAAAGGAGAGAGTATTTTGAACAGAGATCGGGGCTTACAGTTCAGGGAGAGGCCCAAATTTTAATAGTGATGGCACTGTTGTTTTGTATCGGGACTTATACAACGACTGAGGCCCAAAAAGTTTTTATCAAAAGGGGATTGGGTCTTACACCCTATTAGAGGCCCAAAGAGTTTGAAAATGAATAAAGATGGGTCTTATAGCTTAAGGAGAAGCCCAGTTGATTTTGTTAAAAAGGCGACGATCTCACCGAACGTTTGAAAATATACAGAGGGACTTATACAATGTGTGAGGCCCAAAAGGTATTATTTACAAAGGGGTTGGGTCTTACACTCTATTAGAGGCCCAAAAGTGTTTTTGTACAAGTGATGGGGGCTTACAACTCAAGGAGAGGCCCTTATGATTTTGAAAAGGCGACGATTGCGCCGTTGTTTTGAAAATATACAGAGGGACTTATACAATATGTGAGGCCCAAAATTGTTTTTTTACAAAAAAAGGGGTTGGGTCTTACACTCTATTAGAGGCCCAAAAGATTTAAGAAAAGGAATGGGACTTATAGCTCGAGGAGAGGCCCAGATGATTATTTGTTTGAAAAATGGTGATCGCGTCGAGGTTTGAAAACACAGTGGGTCTTATACGATGACCGAGGCCCAAATTATTTTGGTTTTCAAAAGGGGGTTGGGTGTAAATGAGTGTGAAAAATATTTGTTTAGGGTTATAATCAAAGAAACCCTAATTTTGTTTAAAATATAATTAATTTTGTTTAAAAATTAATAAAAATTGTTGAAAACTTGTGAAAAATGAGTGGTGATCTTGGATCAATGCTTCAAAAATCATGTTTTTATCCACAAAATGATTGAAAGTCAATTAAGTTTGGAAAATCAAAAAAGAAAAAAAAAATTTAAATGTTAAAAACAAATAAAAATTAATTCTTTGCAAAAACATAAAATATATGAAATAAATAATATTTTTGGGTAATTATTGTAGAATAAAATATTTTAACATTTTTGTGAATTATTAAAAAAAGAATCAACTCAAAATCATTAAAATTCAGAGAGAAATTAATTTTTGAATCAATTAAATAAAATCACAAAAATTCAAATATTCAAATATTTGAAAAAGGGCGTCAAGAACACCTTGGTCTTGCCCGCGTGCTCTGTTCTTGGATGATTTGCATTTTCTCATCAATCTCACTGAATACCTGATGAAATCACACAATCCGCATATCAATCTACTCGCTTTCACCTCACGATCATGTTTATGGTCTTTAATTTCATTTATTTTAAGCATGGAATAAGAAATCAAAGAGAAACCTCAAGAACCCTAAATTCTGCACGAAGGCTCAGAAATTCCACACACGATTCATACAAGGCAACTAATGGAGGCGAATCATTCTATGCATGATTATGAACATTTGGCAAAAGTATTGTGCGAGAAAATAAGCATAGATTAAGAGATGACCAAGTTGAGGCTTACCTCTTGCAGCTTGTGATCGTGTTTTGTGTTGGAGGTGTTACAGCTTGGTTCCAATGATGTGGACAGCTTCCCTAGGTGCTATGGAGTGTGTCTGAATGCTTGGAGTGATTAGAAATGGACTGGAACAGGTTATGGCACCTCAACTGCAACTTGGTTGAAAACTTGAGCAATTGGCTGGTGATTTTGTGAAATTGGTGTTCCTGATGTTGTTTAAGTTTTTGGACCACTTCTATATGATGTTTATGAGGTGTATGTGTGATTGGTTTGGTTGGAATTGCTCTCAAACACAAAACCCGATAGTGACTTGCTTTAGAAGGCAAATTTGGAGTGAAATAGGAGATTTGAGGAAAGCATCAGTTTAGTTGCTTTGGTGTACTTAAACTGAGCACAAATGAGCTCTATTTATAGTAGAGCAAGTTTGTTTTACAAGCAATAGTGAATGGTGGTTGCAGCAGGCTGTTGGCCAACAGTGATCAAATGGAATCTCAAGTCTCCTCTAGCCATTGACTAGGGGTTAGAGCACATGCCTATGGTTCTTTGATTCAAGGATAAGGCTTGACTGAAGTGTTCATTTTTGCTCTGATACATGCCACCTCTAAGCATCCATTGAATGCTCAAAACAAAATTGGAGTCTTGAAGCATCTTTAGCTTTTAGGGGTGCCAAACTTATTTGTAGTTCCAAAGACTTGGGAGGCTTATGGATCAGTGTTTGTTCCTCCTTGGTCTCCCCTTGAGGTGTGCAGATGGATAAAATTGTTTGTCATTTGCACAAATTGATCAAATCAAGCCAATGTGCACCTATCTGCCTTGTCATGACAGTTGCAGCAAGGCATGTTGCAGGTGTCATAATTCTTAGCTCAGATGGAATTTGATGGAGTTCTTGGCCATTTTGGAAAGCTCTCATATGATACAACATATGCGTGATCATAGCTTGTCTTGACACTTTTTGGAACCAAGTGAAAAATGCCCCTACATTTTGAAAAAAAGTAAAATAGATTCTGACTTAGTGAAAATTTCACTAAGTGTTGGAAAAAATGGCATTTTCATGTTTTTGTCATTTTGGTCACTCCATAACTAAAAATCCATGAAGAATTGGAATGAGGTGTAGTTGACACTTTTAAAGTATGCCATGAGAGCTACAAATCCATCTTTGGATCATTCAAATTGGTTGCTTGGATCTCAAGTTATGATCCTTGGAAGTTGGTACCCTAGCCATTTTGTTTCATAACTTAGAAAAATTCTAAGTTTTTTATGGTTACCCCTTTTATAAGTTATCCCACTTTCTTTGATTTTTCTTGATGAATGATGATTCCAATCACACATTAACATCATTTTAGGGTTAAGGAACCATAATTGTGAAAAATCTCAAAATGTCAAACTTTGACTTTTGTGCACAGTTGACTTTTTATCAGATGAATTCCAAACTCTGCGATCCTCTATGAAATCAAGTCCTTGACCTAAATCAAACTTAATATCTGGATTCCATAGGTGATATAGGGTGTATTGAATCATGTCCCAAGGTTTGGGAGCATGTCTTGGTCAAAAGTCAAAGATACAGTTGACTTTTTCTTCAAAACCCTAATTGTGGTTCAGATGAAATTGAAACTTGTGAATCAAGCTTCTTGGATCAATCCATTGTTTAAAATGGATCAATGTGGTTTATTAGATACCCTCAAATCATGTCTTGAGGTCTTGGCTCATGTTTTGTCCCAAAAGTCAACTTAGGGGTGAATTAGGTCAAGAAACCCTAATTCCTAATTTTTGGTGAATGCTCACCCATCTTTGGGGAGACTGATGAGGCATGATGGTTCATCCATATTGTGGTAATGTTTTACACAATTATGGGGAATCTTGGTGGTCAAAATTTGGGGTATGACACTTCGACCCACTTAGTGAAGTAGTCAATGGCTACCAGGATGAACCGATGTCCGTTTGAATCTTTGGGTTCAATCATGCCAATCATGTCGATTCCCCATATGGAAAAAGGCCATGGGGAAGAAAGCACTTTGAGATGCGTTGGCGGTACATGGATTTTTTCTGAGTATATCTGACACTTGTGACACCTTCTCGTGTACTTGTAGCAATCGGATTCCATTATCAACCAATAGCACCCTGCTCTTAGAATTTTTCTCGCCATTGTGTGTCCGTTGGCATGAGTGCCAAAGGATCCTTCGTGAATTTATTTTATCAGTATGTCTGCCTCTGGTCTATCTACACATCGGAGCAAGACCATGTCAAAGTTTCTCTTATAGAGTGTGTCACCGCTCAGGAAGAAACTGCCTGCTAGCCTTCTGAGGGTTTTTCTGTCTTTTCTGGATGCCCCAGGTGGCTATTCTTGTTTCTGAAGGAAGCATTTGATATCGTGATACCAAGGTTCGTCGTCTATAACTACTTCAATTGTGAAGATGTAAGTGGGCCTCTCAAGGCGCATTATGTCGATCTTAGGTATGTCGTTCCATTGGCCTACACTAATCATGGAAGAGAGAGTAGCTAATGCATCAGCCATGTGATTCTCTTCACGAGGGATATGATGAAACTCGATTCTATTGAAGAAGGGTAACAACCTTCTCGTATAATCTTTGTAAGGAATGAGTCCTGATTGGTATATGTTCCAATCTCCTTTGATCTGATTGATAACCAGGGCTGAGTCACCGTATACATCCAAGTTCTTGATCCTTAAGTCGATTGATTCTTCGAGGCCCATGATACAAGCTTCGTATTCGGCCTCGTTGTTTGTACACTTAAATGTTAGTCTGGAAGTGAAAGGAATGTGGGTACCATGAGGTGTTATGGTGATCGCCCCAATTCCATTTCCATAATGATTAATAACTTCATCAAAGATTAGTCCCCATTGGGAACCTGGTTCTGGCCCTTCACTGGGTAGCGGTTCATCGCAATCTTTTATTTTTCAAATACATGACATCTTCATCTGGGAAGTCAAATCCGACTAATTCCTGGTCGTCAATCAGTTGATGAGCCAAATGATCGGCTAGAACACTTCCTTTAACGGTTTTTTGAGCATGGTACTCTATGTCATATTCCGATAACAACATCTGCCAACAGGCAATCCTTCCCGTGAGAGCAGTATTTTCAAAGACGTACTTGATTGGATCCATTTCGGAGATTAACCAAGTAGTGTGACGAATCATATACTGGCGAAGACGTTTGGCTGCCCAAGCCAGAACATAGCAAGTTTTCTCAAGCATAGTGTACCGAGTCTCACAGTCGGTGAATTTCTTACTCAGATAGTAGATGGCAGACTCTTTTCTTTTTGTTTCATATTGTTGACCAAGTACACAGCCCATTGAGTCTTCCAAGACTGTTAAGTAGATGATCAACAGTCTTCCCTCCACTGGAGGTGATAGAATCAGTGGATTCAACAGGTATTCCTTGATACTGTTGAAGGAGGTTTAGTAGTCTTCTGTCCAAACGCAGTATTGATTCTTTTTTAGTAATTTGAAGATCGGCGTACACGTCGCGGTCATGAGGAATATAAATTTGGAAATGTAGTTCAGACGTCCCAGGAACCCCCTGATTTGTTTTTCAGTCTTTGGAGAAGGCATTTCTTGAATGGCCTTGACCTTGTCAGGATTAACCTCAATTCCTTTCTGGCTGATGATGAACCCTAGTAGTTTCCCATAACGGACACCAAATGTTCACTTATTGGGATTCAAGCGGAGTTTGTACTTTCTCAGATGCTTGAATAGTTTTGACAGGTGGGTCACATGCTCCTCTTTTGCTATATATTTGGCAATCATATCACCGACATATAACTCAATTTCTTTTTGTATCATGTCATGAAACAGAGTAGTCATGGCCCTTTGATAGGTTTCCCCAGCGTTCTTTAAACTGAACGACATTACCTTGTAACAAAAAGTGCCCCATGGGGTGATGAACGAAGTTTTCTCCATGTTTGTCGGCGCCATTTTTATCTGATTATAGCCCGAGAATCCATCCATGAAGGAGAATACTTTGAACTTTGTTGTACTGTCTACCAGCATCTCAATGTGTGGTAAGGGAAAGTCATCCTTTGGACTTGCTTTATTCAGATCCCTATAATCTACACACATTCTGACCTTTCTGTCCTTTTTGGGATTTGCTACTATGTTGGCTAACCATTGAGGATATTTTGATGTGGCGAGGAAACCCGCGTCAATCTGTTTATGTACTTCCTCTTTGAGTTTGATGGACATGTCTGGATGAGTCCGTCTTAGTCTTTGTTTCACTGGCGGTCACTCTGACCTTAACGGTAGATGATGTTCCAAGATGCTGGTATCCAACCCTGGCATGTCTTGATAGGACCAAGCAAACACACCGAGAAAATATTTGAGAAGCTTTATCAAACTTTCTTTAACAGTTGGACCGAGCAGTGCCCCAATCTTGACTTCTTTTCTCTCTTCTCCTGAACCTAAGTTGACCGCTTCCAACGGCTCTTTGTGAGGTTCAATGGACCTTTCCTCTTGTCTGAGTAATCGGGAGATCTCATCTGGAATTTCTTCATCATTTTCTTCTTCAGCCTCAAATATCGGGAATTCAAAGTTGGGAGAAGGCATTGGATTGTATGTTTCAATAGAGTTTAAAACAAGCAATTTGCATGACGTGATGATTTGTTTTATAGAAGAGATAGAGAGAATGCAAGAGTGCGTGCAATGTAATTTCTGAAAAATGCTTGTTTTATTATTTTGAGTTGTTTTTTAGGATCACCCTTTTCTAAAAAAGCGAAAAGAGAAAACAACAATAAATGTGGAAATTACAGAACGACATTATTTTATTTATGATTTTGTCGATTCTTGAAACTACAGCCCTATAAAACAAAACTATGTCGCTTTGGGCAAAGCGAAGAGGTACATTTACATAAAGTGAGCCCTATCAAAACATCTATTTCACCTGGGCAGGGTGAAAGGTTAAAGTAAAGACGACAATTACTTAGACTTATGAACGGCTTTTGGAACGTTGACAGCAACCCATTGGCGGCGAACTCCTCGGTGAATCACAAAGTCTGGTACTTTCCTTCCTAATTTTTCTTCAGAAATAACACTGATTTCTGGTGGAGCAGGATCGTTGGAAACTGTTTCCCAAGCAGAGTTTTCGTAGGCGACCTCTTCCATTGTATCTTGCATAGTATTGGTACTCTCAGGCGGATCTCCCTATCTAATTGGCTGGATGTCTTCGAGCCTAATACGAGAGCTTTCAGGAGTGGTGTACTTGACCAAGAAGTCGTATTTGCCACTTGGTTATCCCAGGGTGTCCCACACTTCCTTGGAACTGGAGGAATCATCCCCTTCTATGACGTTGACCTCGGGAAAAGCATAGTTAAGGAACTCTTGTCCTGCAATCTTTGCATATTCATCGTTATACTGAATATCTTCTGAATGCCCTGAGTAATGATCCCATGATTCGGTGGGGACACATGTATTCTTTTCAATGATGCTCAGCTGATATGTATCGTTGGGCTGATTCTTTTGCCCCAAGTCTCCTGGGTACGGCTGCCAGATAGGCAGGCCATCCATTGGTCCATAATAGTCATGGTCAAAGTTGTCCTTCATCAGAGTGTCCTCCTCTAATGAGTTTGGTGGAGCACGACATCCTTCGGGATCACAATCTCCGTATATCATTTTGACATCTGACCTCGGTATATATCTCGGACTCTGTGCGGGATAGCAAAATAGCGTAGGCACCTCTTCCTGAGACATATAACCGTCTTTGTTAAGGTAGGACTTCCATTCTTCATCTGTATCAGAAGAGTCACCCTCGTTGATGGTATGAACTTCTTGAGACCCTGGTGTCATACCCCAAATTTTGACCACTAAGATTTCCCATCATTGTGAAAATCATCATCACAATATAGATGGACCATCATGCCTCATCAGTCTCCCCAAAGATGGGTGAGCATTCACTACTATCAAAATTAGGGTTTCAGGCCCTCTCATAGCTTTAGACAAAGGATCAATCAAGGAATGACATGATCTTCAACTTGTCTAGACCTCTCCAACATCCACAATGGATCAAGTGGACTTCCACATCAAGGATTAAGGACAAGGCTGCTCCCTTCTAGGTGGATTAAGCCTCAGGATCGCTAGTGTCACCAACTTAGGGTTTTGGTCGACCAGGGCCTCCAGATGGAAATTTTCCTCTGGGCATGAGCCAATGCTTCAAAGCATAACCTATGATGCCCCATGGAACCTCATGGACCCAATAATCAAGCCAAGTTAACCTCAGGGGATGCATTCACTAAAAATCAGGAATTAGGGTTTCTTGACCTAATTCACCCGTAAGTTGACTTTTGGGACAAAACATGAGCCAAGACCTCAAGGGAGGATTTGAGGGTCTCTAACATACTACATTGATCCATTGGCAACAATGGATTAATCCAAGAAGCTTGAGCAACAAGTCTCAATTTCATCAGAACCACCGTTAGGGTTTCGCGGGAAAAGTCAACTGTAACTTTGACTTTTGACCAAGACATGCTCCCAAACCTTGGTACATGATTCAATACACCTTATAACACCTATGGAACATGTCCATCAAGTTTGATTTAGGTCAAGGACTTGATTTCATAGAGGATTGCACAGTTTGGAATTCATCTGACAAAAAGTCAACTGTGCACAAAAGTTAACTTTGACTTTTTGAGATTTTTCACAAATATGGTTCTTTGACCCTAAAATGATGTTAATGTGTGATTTGGATCATCATTCATCAAGAAAAATCAAGAAAAGTGGGATAACTTGTAAAAAGGGTAACCATAAAAACTTAGAAAATTTTCTAAGTTATGGAACAAAGTGGCTAGGGTACCAACTTTGGAGGATCATAACTCCTAAACCACAAGGCCATTTTTCCCCATCCAAAGCTAGATTTGTTGCTCTCATGGCCCTCTACAGAAGCTTCAACTACACCTTATTCCAGTTCATCATGGATTTTGAGTTATGGAATGATCAAAATGGCTAAAAACATGAAATGCCACTTTTTCCAACACTTAGTGAAATTTTCACTAAGTCAGAATCTGCCTTCACTTTTTTCCAAATGTAGGGGCATTTTTCACTTGGATCCAAAAAATATCAAAACCAACTATGATCAAACAGTTTTTGTATCATATAAGGGCTTTTCAAAATGGCCAAGAACCCCATCAAATTCCAATTGAGCCATGAGATATGACAATGGCAACATGCCTTGCTGAAAACTGTCAAGGCAAGGCAGATTTTGGAGTTTTGCTCGATTTGCCCAAATTTTGCAAAGGGCGAGTAACTCTATCCATCTGAACACCTCAAGGGGGGACCAAGGAGGAACCAACTCTGATCCCAAGCCTCCTAAGTCCTTGGAACCAAAAATAGCATGCCAAACCTAGAAATCCCTAAAAGTGGGACAAGACTCCAATTTTGGATTGGAGCTTTCAATGCATACACCAAGGTGGCATGGACTGAGCCATTCCCAACTGAATTTAGTCAAGACTTATCCAAGACCAAGGGAACCAGCAGCATGTGTCCTAACCTCTAGTCAATGGCTAGAGGAGACTTGGATTCTCATTGCTCAACATTGGCCAAACCTATGCAGCAGTTGCCATTCACTATTCCTTGTAAAACAAACTTGCTCTACTATAAATAGAGCTCAATTGTGATTAGTTTGAGTACACCAAAGCCATCAAACAAATGCTTTCCTCAAAATCTCCTTCTTCACTCCAATTTTGCCTTCTAAGGCAAGTCACTATCGGGTTTTGAGTTTGAGAGCTATTCCAACCAAACCAATCACACACACACACCTCATAAACATCATATAGAAGTGATCCAAACACTTAAACAATATCTGGAACACTGATTTCTCAGAATCACCAGCCAGTTGCTCAAGGTTTTAACCAAGTTGCAGTTGGGATACCATCTTCAGTTCCAGATCATTTCCATTCATTCCAAGCATCCAGAAACACTCCATAGCACTTAGGGAAGCTGTCCATATCCTTGGAACCAAGTTGCAACACCTCTAACACAAAACACGATCACCAGCTGCAAGAGGTAAGCATGAGATCTTCTAACTCTATGATCCATGCATTTTTTGCTGCACAATAATTTTGCCATATGTTCATAATCATGCATAGAGTGTTTCCCCTCAATCAATTGCTTTGTTTGAATCGGGTATGAAATTTCTGATTCTTCATGCAAATTTTAGGGTTCTTGAGGTTTCTCTTTGATTTCTTATTCCATGCTTAAAATAAATGAAATTAAAGACCATAGACATGATCGTGAGGTTGAAACGAGTAGATTGATATGTAGATTGCATGATATAATCAAGTATTCAATGAGATTGGATAGAAAACGCAAATCTGCAGAAAAAGAGGGTGGCGCGTGTTCTTGCCATGTTCTTGGCGCCATTTTCAGAAATTTGAATATTTGAATTTTGTGATTTTATTTAATTGATTCAAAAATTAATTTCTCTCTAAGTTTTAATGATTTTGAGTTGATTCTTTTTTTAATAATTCAAAAAAATGTTAAAATATTTTATTTTCCCAAAAAATCCCAAAAAATATTATTTATTTCATATACTTGATATTTTTGTAAAGAATTAATATTTTAATTATTTTTGACATTTAAAATATTTTCTCCCTCTTGATTTTTCAAATTTTAGTGATTTCCAATCATGTTGTGGATCAAAACCTGATTTTTGAAACATTTATCCAAGATCACAATTTTTTTCCACATGTTAAACAATTTTGGTCATTTTAATTGAATTTTTTTATTCAATTAAAATACATTTTGAAAACAAATTAGGGTTTTTGATTAATTCAACCCTCATCAAACTTTTTCAAACTCTTTGGGCCTCTTGGTAGAGTGTAAGACCCAACCCTTTGTAGAAAACAAATTTGGGCCTCAATGTATTGTATAAGTCCCGATACCGTCAAAAAGTTCGGCGCGATCGTCGCCTTTTTTTACAAAATCATCTGGGCCTACCCTCGTGTTATAAGCCCCATTCTTTTTCTTAAAACAATTTTGGGCCTCTAATAGAGTGTAAGACCCAACCCCTCTTTGAAACCTTTTTGGGCCTCAGTCATTGTAGAAGACCCACTATGTTTTCAAAAACCTCGACGCGATCACCATTTCCAAACAGAAAAACCTTTAGGCCTCTCCTTGAGTTGTAAGCCCCACATTTTCTTTTAAAAACACTTTGGGCCTCTAATAGAGTGTAAGACCTAATCCCCTTTTAACCAAAACAAATTTTGGGCCTCAGACATTGTATAAGTCCCTCTGCGTTAAAAGAAAATCTCGGCGCGATCGCCAATTCAAAAAACAAATCATCTGGGCCTACCCTCGTGTTATAAGCCACATTCTTTTCCTTTAAACCTTTGGGCCTCTTGAGAGAGTGTAAGACCCATCCCTTTGTACAGAAAACCTTTTTGGGCCTCAGTCACTTGTATAAGACCCTGTACAAATTCAAAACCACAGTGCAATCACTGATAAAACTTTGGGCCTCTCCTTGAGCTGTAAACCCCAACACATTTCTTTCAAAGCACTTTCTCCTTTGATTTCGAATATAATATTATTATCAAAGTTTTCTTTGTTGAACAACTAACTAAATAGCATGGAAGCTCTACAACCGAGTAAGTGTTTACCCGCTTTCTTTATCCGCTTTCATATATATAACTATATTGTGAGGATGCTCGCTGTAAGTCTCCTTTCACAAACTTTTATATACCTGTTAAATATCCACTGTGTAATACTAGTATAGTTATTTAGAGTTTTCCCCGGCAACTACGTCTAGCACTAGGTAAAGCCCTGTTGGTCACTCTTAAATACAAATAAAACTAGATCCCCATAGGATTACCAGACACAGTATTCCCTTCTCTTGGGGTTAAACAATATGGAGATGTGAAAGGCAGTATTCTCGGTGAACCCTTTCTTAGACTGTCACCCTTAGAAATTGTCAAAGAAACTCTAACTCCCCAGAGATGATCTTTTCTCCGTGAATGGCATCTCTTGAGTTTCTTCCAAATTCTTAGAATTTCTTGGCTTGATCTATTCTCTATGAATAGCATGTCTTGAACTTCTCAGGGTTTGGGGACCCACGGGCTTCCTAAAAGCATCCCCGCCTCCTCTTGGGCATTGTACAAGGACCCTTCGGCTTCTTAAAAGCTCTCATGCCTTCTCTTGGGCTTAGTACAAGGACCCAGAGACCTCTACAGGTATAGGAACAGAACCTAGTCATCAATTTGCTAAAGATGTCTTTGTGAGTCAAGTGTCAGACTAGTTAACGGGTTAACCTTCATCCCGTAACATACCAGCCTCCTCTTGGGCATTATACAAAGATTATTCACTTATCCGAGAATTGATTTCTTAAAACACCAGTAGACTTGGACAATCTCAATACCCTTTGGATTTCCCATTTCCTTAAAGAACAGGAAATAACCCTGATCCTCTGATCAATCCCAAGGCACAACATTACCCATATAAGAACTGATTTTCTCTTCTATCCAACATACTGGACCTGTCACTCAACTGAAACAGTCACCAACGGATAGCCTCCTCTTAGGCTTTGTATAATGATCCTTTCCTCAGGAAAGTTGGCCTCCTCTTGGGCCTTGTATAAATGATTCTCTCCAGCGGAGCTAACCTTTTCAGACTTTCTTGTTGAGTCAATCTCCTTTTAGCCTCCATCTCGGGCTTTGTACGAGATACTAAAATACTCTCTTATTGAGTATAAAAGACTTTATTGTTGAGTCAATCTCATTTTAGCCTCCATCTCGGGCTTCCTACGAGATACTAAGACACTCTCTTGTTGAGTATAAAAGACTCTCTTGTTGAGTCAATCTCCTTTTAGCCTCTATCTCGGGCATCGTACGGGATACAAAAAACTCTCTTGTTGAGTATAAAAGACTCTCTTGTTGAGTCAAACCCCTTTTAGCCTCCATCTCGGGCTTCGTACGAGATAAAAATCACTCTCTTGTTGAGTATAAAAGACTCTCTTGTTGAGTCAAACCCATTTTCAGCCTCCATCCCGGGCCTCGTACGAGATACAAAATTACTCTCTTGTTGAGTATAAAAGACTCTCTTGTTGAGTCAATCACCCTTTTAGCCTCCGTCTTGGGCTTCGTACAAGACACATACAAAAACACTCTCTTGTTGAGTATAAAAAGACTCTCTTGTTGAGTCAATCCTTTTTAGCCTCTCTCTCGGGCTTCGTACGAGATACAAAAGCACCCTCTCGTTGGGTCAATAGCCTCCTCTTAGGCTGTGTATAAAGAAAACCTCGGTTGAGCCAATCAACCTCTTAACATCAAAGTTGTGCCTTGTTCATAGCATACAAACATCAACAACTCCTCTTTAGAGATGACAAATTCTCTCTAAAGTCAAAACCCTTCAGCTTCACATCTTGGGCTTTGAACAAGATACAAACCACCTTTAGCTTCATGTCTTGGGCTTTGAACAAGACACCAAAACAACCATCTTTTCCTCCCATAGAATAGGAGGAACTACGATCACTCTGATTTCCCTGTTTTGTCAAACGGGAATACGTAGGCATAAGATTTGAAAAATCTTAGCGAGCACACTAAGCAAAAAACCCAAAATCCCATACCTTCATACATCAATCGAAAAGCATCAGTCCTAACATCTTACTAATAGCCTAGACACTATGTTCTCAACAAAATAACCTAAGAGAGAACCACAATCTTTGTAGCATCTATAAACCAACAGTCATCTGTTTAAACTCAGTATGCAAGCAGGGTTAATTGGAGATATCTATTTCCCTTCCTTCATTAGCTTCAATAGGATAAAAAATGAATCCAGCTGTAGTACCCCAAAGCGCTAGTGCTTTGCAACCACACAAAAAAACTCGTGCTACAGAAAAATGGCGACTCTGCTGGGGAGAATCCGAAGAAGTACCGCTGTTTCGTGTATCTTGTTCTCTTCCCATCTCTTAGGTAGAAAACCCTGAGTTCACAAAAGTGTCACAGAAATGACAGCTCTGCTGGGGAGTCATTGTCTGTATAGGATCATAAATGATATCCGTGTTTATTTTTCTGCTAATGGGAATGCGTGTGATGCCGCATGTGGAAAGATTAAGTATACACCTAAGATAGGTGATGGCAATGCGGGTAATCTTACTGGGAGTGAATTCTAGTTAAGAGCCCCCGATCGACCATCAAACTCAGTGGAGACTCCCTTTACAGATACATTGCCTATACGACTTCGGTTGTTAAAAGTAGTGTGGTCGACTGGGTTATCTGAGAAGCTGAGGTTTTTAGCAGACTTAAGCCATTTTGTATTGCGGAAGCTATCGAAAATAGTTGTCATGCGATACTACCCTCATCTAAGATCACTCCAGGATACATCAGCTCGCTGGTGATCCGCTTGCTGTTGTTATCCCAGAGGGGTCAATGATTTTGCGGACAGGTACAAAAAATCACCAGTATAAACCTTTGGGGGGGGGGGGTGGGTAGAGCCTTGACTTCATGACACCGGCCCTTTGACCCCATGTTTTTTCTATGTTTTTGTGTGCTGCATTCATGCATTCATTTAAAAAACATTCAAACAAAGAAAATCTTCTCTTATAGTCTCTCTCTTTTTCAAATTAAACTGAGACAATGATTGCAAATATCAGAGAAAGGAGATTGCGCTAATGGATTTCGGTAGAAGGAAAACTCATAAGTACACCTTCAAGGTTCCAAAGTTAGAGGATTGAGAGGTTTGGCGAGAATGATCACCAACCACGAGGCTTTCAGAGCCAAGTATGGAGGATTGTTGTCCTTGTTAAGAGTCCATGTAATTGAAGGAATCCTGTCCACACTAATCTAGTTCTACGATCCAGTCTATCATTGTTTCACATTCCCAGATTATCAGCTTACACCAACACTGGAGGAGTACTCTCACCTAACTGATTTACACATTATTGATCAAGCTCCATTTTCTGGACTGGAAGAAATTCCAAAGGATCAAACCATTGCAAGAGCAATTTATTTGGACGAGTCAGAAGTCAGGACTCACATGACCACTAAGGGTGGCATCCAAGGTTTGCCAGCCCAGTTCTTAACAAAGAAGGCTCTATACTTTGCCAGTATAGGGAACGTGGCCGCTTTCGAGAGCATCTTTGTTTTGCTCACCTACGGGGTATTTTTGTTTCCCAACATCGATAACTTTGTAGATATCAACGCCATTAAGATTTTCCTGATCGGAAACCCCGTACCAACCTTACTCGCAGATGCGTATCATTCGGTACACTTAAGGAATTTATACAGTGGAGGAATGATCACGTGCTGTCTACCCTTGCTTTACAAATGGTTCATTTCCCATTTGCCCAAGTTTTCTGCATTTTGGGATCAAAAGAATACTTTACGTTGGTCGCAGAGAGTCATGTCTCTTACCAACTCGGACATCGATTGGTAAAATCGAATCTACGACGGGATCATAATCATTGACCGTTGTGAAAATTTCCCAAATGTACCCCGTATAGGAACTAAGGGTGGAATCAACTATCATCCGGTGTTAGTTCGTCATCAATTTGGATACCCGATGAGGCATGTCCCGTGGAATGCTCATCTGGAAGGTCTTTTCTTCAAGGAAGGAGAAAACGACAGGGCACTAAAGACAGAAATAGTGCACGCTTGGAAACACGTTCATAGGAAAGGACGAGAGTCTCTAGGGAAACCAATCTGTGTCTTGGTGGAGCCTTATCTCCACTGGGTACAAACTAGAGCTCTCAAGCTGAGGATGCCTTACCCTCGTCAGGAAGTTCTTCCATTAAGGGACTCTGCCATTTAATTCATGTCTAAGACGGAAAAACTTCAGGTTACTCTCAGCAAAGTTCAACAGGAGAAGAGGTCTTGGAGGAACAAGTACCGTATTCTCAATGTGGAATGTAAGAAAATACAACAACTGTTAAGAGAAAAAGATGGTCTGATTGAGATTTTAGAGCAACATGCTGTAGAGAATCAGGATGACCAAAGGAATTTGCTCGCTCCTTTCACTTGGCAAAGGAATGACAACCCGACAACGGCCCAAGAGCCCCGGTCAAAGAAGAGGAAAGCACCGGTTTAGAGTCGAGCCAAAGAAGAGCCCCAGTCAAAGAAGAGGAATGACAACCCGACAACGGCCCAAGAGCCCCGGTTAAACTATCTCATTCGTACAATACTCGGGCCAATCGTCAGAAAAAGATGGATGATCTCGAGGAAGAGAACAGAGAGTTGAGAGAAGAGATCGACAGTCTGAAAGAGGATCTGAGAAAGCTTCATAATGACATGCAAGCTCTAGTAGAAGCTCAGATGAAACAACAAAGGACTGTGATCTCAGAGATCACATCGACGCCCATAGTGGAGAAGTCTGATCCTAGGTACAAAATGCCAAAAGATCGTCCCTGGGGAATGCCTATCAATTATATCCCGGAAGGATATGTTCCGCCGATCGATGAGGATCAGGGAACCGCAGCAGTAGCCGCTGGGCCTGAAGGTTACAAACTTTGGGAAAACGAAGATGCCAGGGGCATGACAACAACTCCTAAAGGTTACAAACTTCAGGAGGCACCAAGAGTCTCGACCATAATTACTATACCACCGCCTGTGGTACACACTGTCCCGGAAGGACAAATTCCCCAGATACATTATGGTGGAAATGACATCATGTTCAACAGAATGAATGAGTTCCAGGAACAGTTCCTAGAAATGTAGAAAGAACTGCAAGCCCTTCGCGGTCAGGATCTATTTGGAAAGGACGCCGCAGACCTCTGCTTGGTCCCTAATGTGAAAGTTCCGCACAAGTTCCAAGTGCCCGACTTTGAAAAATACAAGGGTAACTCTTGCCCTCAGAGCCATTTGGTGATGTACGCTCGGCGAATGTCAGCTCAGACAAAGAACCAGAAGATACTGATTCACTACTTTCAGGATAGTTTAATCGGTGTCGCATTAAAATGGTACATCGGGTTAAACCGCGCCACGATCGGCACATTCAGAGATTTGGGCGCTGCCTTCGTTCAGCAGTACAAATATAATCTGGATATGGCACCGGACAGAGATCAACTCAGATCGATGTCACAAAAGGATAAGGAAACCCTTAAGGAGTACACTCAGAGATGGTGTGAAATTGCCGCCTAGATTTGTCCCCCTCTTGAGGAAAAAGAGATGACAAAGATCTTCTTAAAGACCTTGAGCTCATTTTACTACGACAGAATGGTTGCCAGTGCGCCCAGCGACTTCACCGAGATGGTGGGCATGGGAGTTCGTCTCGAGGAAGCCGTCCGAGAAGAACATTTTGTTAAAGACGCTGGATCATCAAGTAGTACAAAACGATACAGTAGTGCTCTCCCTAAGAAAAAAGAGCAAGATATTGGGAATATCTCTCTCGGAAAGCAAAGCTGACGTTATCAACCAGTAGCAGCTGTAAATCCTGTTATCAACGCTGCGCCTGTTCCTACGTATCAACCTCAGGTTGCACAGAGCCAACCTAATCAATAGCAACTTCAACAAAGGATACAACAGCCTCTTCAGCAGGCTCGTCCTCCATATAACAACAACCTGTAGCGAGCGATTTTGGACGCGGTTCTTAAGCGCTGGTCGCTCTCTGCGGTTGAGCTTAAAACTACAGGTCGATTCATTTTTTATCCTATTGTGAGCTGAATAAGGAAGGGAAATAGATGTCTCCAATTAACCCTACTTGCATACTGAGTTTAAACAGCGGTCTGTTAGGTTACAGATGCTATCAATGTGGGGGGGCCTTTGTACTGGTTATTTGTATTTTCGCCAATACGGTTTTCTTTCTTTTTTCCTAGGCAAAGGGTTTCTGGCGGGGAATAAGGATTAGGAGGTTAGGACTGATGTTTTTGAATTACTGCTTTTGATTGACGAAGATATGGGATTTGGGTTTTTTGTTGATTGTGCTCGCTAAGATCTTTTCTTTCGATCTTATGCCTACGTATTCCCGTTTACCGAAACAGGGAAATCAGAGCATTCGTAGTTCCTCCTATTCTATGGGAGGAAATGGTGTTTTGGTGTCTTGTTCAAAGCCCAAGACATGAAGCGAAAGGTGATTTGTATCTTGTTCAAAGCCCAAGATGTGAAGCTAAAAGGTCTATTTGTGTCTTGTTCAAAGCCCAAGACGTGAAGCTGAAAGACCTCGGCTTTAGAGAGAATTTGTCATCTCTAAAGAGGGGAGAAGGAGAATTACTTTAACTGGGATACGCGGATCCGAGCAATGCCATAATTTCTGAAGAAAGGGTTTTAACCTGAAGGAGAAGACTTTAACTCAGTGTAGAGCAATGCCATCTTTCCTTAGGAATTTCTCATGCTAAAAGAGGGATAGTGGCGTGGATATAGATGATCCAGAGGCTTGCCGCTTACAGCGATTAGATGAAAGGAAAGGAGTTGTTGATGTTTGTTTACTGTGAACGAGGCACAGCTTTGATGCTAAAAGGTTAATTGGATCAACCAGTGGTTTTCTTATACAAAGCCTAAGAGGAGGCTAATTTCCGCTAGGAAAATCATTATACAAAGCCTAAGAGGAGGCTATTTTGTGTCTCGTACAAAGCCCGAGAGAGAGGCTAAAGGTTTTTGACCCAGTGGGGCATATCGTTATACAAAGCCTAAGAGGAGGCTAGCAAAGAGTTCGACTCTTGCTTAAGGGATTTATATCTCGTACGAGGCCCGAGATGGAGGCAAAAAAAAGGGTGATTGACTCAACGAGGGAATCTTTTGTGTCTCATACAAAGCCTGAGAGAGAGGCTAAAAGGTTGCTTTGACTCTACTGGGGAGAATTTTGGTATCTCGTACGAAGCCCGAGATGGAGGCTATTGTAACTGTTTCAGTTAAGTGACAGATCCAATATATTGATTTAAAAGAGAAAATCAGTTCTTATATGAGTAACACTGTACTCAGGGATTTAATTTGAGGATCAGGGATATTTCCTTTTCTTTGAGGAAACGGGAAATCCAAAGGGTATTGAGACTGTCCGAGTCTGCGGGTTTCCTTCCTATTTAACGAAGGGTGCTTGAGAATGTCTTTGAGACTCAAGGAAGTTAGACTGTCCAAGTCTAGAGTTTTATCTTTTGTACTATGCTTCGAGATACAGTAGTAGACTCTATGAAATGACTGTTCTATGAGGATGACTAGGTTCTGTTCCTATACCTCTAGGAGGTCGTCGGGACAATTTGTACGAAGCCCAAGAGGAGGCTGGAAACTTTTAAGAAGCCGACGGGTCCTTGTACGAAGCCCAAGAGGAGGCTATCATTCCCGGAGGAAGAGATCATTATACGAAGCCTAAGAGGAGGCTGTGAATACTTCTAAGAAGCCGTAGGGTCCTTGAATAATGCCCAAGAGGAGGCGGGGTTGCTTATAGGAAGCCTGTGGGTCCTTGTACGATGCCCAAGAGGAGGCCGATGCTTTTAAGAAGCCCGTGGGTCCCAAACCAAAGAAAAGTTCAGGAAAACTCTTTTAGAGTTAAAACCACTGGTAAACGTGCGAGGTTTACTATCCAGAGACTTTAACTTTTAGAGAGAGTCCGAACCGTTCGGCGGTTTGAAGAAATTCAAGAGAAGTTTCACCGAGAATAATTCATCTCTGGGGAATAGAATTTCTTGACGATTCCTAAGGAGGACAGCCGAAGAGAAGACTGTATCTGGTGCTCCTATTGGGGATCTAGGCGTCTATTTCTACGAATAAATGAAACGGCGTCACTTAGTTCTAGACGTAGTTGCCGGGGAAACTCGAAATATCTATACTATTATTACACAGTAGATATGAGTTTATGAAAGGAGACTTACAGTGAGCAGCCCCACAATACAGATTATAATATGAAAGCAGTAAATGAAAGCGATAACCACTTACTCGGTTGTAGAGCTTCCATGCTGTTTGGTTAGTTGTTCAACAAAGGAAGATTAAAAACAACAGTATATTCAAAATCAAAGGAGAAAGTGCTTTGAAAAAGAAAGATCTGGGGCTTACAGCTCAAGGAGGGGCCCAGGGTTTTATCAGTGAGCGCACTGTTTGAATTTGTTCAGAGGGACTTATACGAGTGACTGGGGCCCAAAATGGTTTTCTGTACAAAGGGATGGGTCTTACACTCTCTCAAGAGGCCCAAAAAGGTTTAAAAAAGTGTGGGGCTTATAACACGAGGGTAGGCCCAGATGGTTTTTAATTTTAAACGGGCGACGATCGCGCTGTTTACTTGTACAGAGGGACTTATACAATGAGTGAGGCCCAAAAAGTTGATTGTACAAGGGGGGATGGGTCTTACACTCTCTCAAGAGGCCCAAAAAGGTTTAAAGAAAAATAAATGGGTCTTACTACTCGAGGGTAGGCCCAGATGATTTTTGAAAAGGCGACGATCGCGCCGTTTGTTTTTTGACGGTATCGGGACTTATACAATAAGTGAGGCCCAAAGATGATTTGGTCAAAAAAAGGATTGGGTCTTACACTCTAATAGAGGCCCAAAGTGTTTTTAAAATGATTTATGAGGGTTGAATTAATCCAAAACCCTAATTTGTTTTCAAAAATGTATTTAATTGAATAAAAATTCAATTAAAATGATCAAAAATTGTTTAACACATGGAAAACAAATTGTGATCTTGGATTAATGCTTCAAAAATTAAGTATTGACCTACAAAATAATTAGAAAGCATTAAAAGTTGCAAAATCAATGTAGAAAAAATATTTAAAATGCCAAAAACAATCAAAATATTAATTCTTTACAAAAATATCAATTATATGAAATAAATAATATTTTTGGGATTTTTTGATAAAATAAAATATTTTAACATTTTTGTGAATTATTAAAAAAAGAACCAACTCAAAATCATTAAAACTCAGAGAGAAATTAATTTTTGAATCAATTAAACAAAATCACAAAATTCAAATATTCAAATTATTCAAAAATGGCGCCAAGAACAGCTGAAGAACACGCGCGTGTTCTTGGTTTGGCTGATTTGCATTTTCCATTCAATCTCACTGAATACGTAATCATATCATGCAATCCACATATCATTATGCTCGCCTCAACCTCACGATCATTTCTATGTACTTTAATTTCATTTAAATTAAACATACAACAAGAAATCACGAAGAAACCTCAAGAACCATAATTTCTGCATGAAGGCTAGGATTTTTGATACACGATTCAAACAATGCAATTAATTGAGGGAAAACATTCCATGCATGATTATGAACATATGGCCAAATTATTGTGCGAGGAAATATGCATAGATTGAGAGATGCCCAAGTTTAGGCTTACCTTCAAGTCATGACAGCAAGAGCAAATCAAATTCTGGGTTGGAGGTGTTACAGATGAGTTGTGATGATCTGAACAGCTTCCCTACACCACATGGAGTGTGTTTGAACACTTGGATTGAATTGAAATGGACTGGATCAGTTTATGGCATCTCAGCTGCAACTTCACTTCAAACTTGTGTGGATGGCAAGTGATTTTGAGATTTTGAAGTTTCAGAAGTTATGTGAGTGTTTGATCAGCTCATATGTGATGTATGTGAGGTGTGTGAGTGATTGGTTTGGGCAGAATTGCTCTCAAACTCAAAACCCGATAGCTACCTTGCTAAGAAAGGCATTTTTGTCAAGAGAAAGAGATTTTGAGGAAAGCATCTGTTAGATGGCTTTGGTGTACTCAAACTGACCACAATTGAGCTCTATTTATAGTAGAGCAAGTTTGTTTTGCAAGGAATAGTACATGGCAGCTGGTAAGTAGGTTTCCTCAATGTTGGCCAATGGAAATGAAAGTCTCCTCTAGCCATTGACTAGAGGTTAGGGCACAGAGCTTTGGTCCCCTTGGTCTTGGATAAGTCTTGACTGATTTCAGATGAGAATGGCTCAGTCCATGCCACCTTGATGGTTCCATTGAATGCCTCATTCCAAATTTGAAGTCTTGTCCCTATTTTGGCCATTCTAGGTTCAACATGCTATTCCTTGTTCCTTGGACCTTGGAGGCTTGGCTCAGTGATTGTCCCCTTTGGATTCAATCCTCTGAGGTGTCCAAGTGGATTGGAGCAATTGCAATTGGTTGATTTTGGAAAATCGAGCCAAAATGCAAATTCTGCCTTGCCTTGACAGATTTCAGCAAGGCAACTTGCCAATGTTGTATCTCATGATGTAGGTTGAATTTGGCAATGTTCTTGGCCATTTTGGAAAGCTCTTACATGATACAACAACTGTTTGAACAAGTTTGGTTTTGATCTCTTTTGATTCCAAGTGAAAAATCCCCCTACATTTGGCAAAAAGTGAAGGCAAATTCTGACTTAGTGAAAATTTCACTAAGTGTTGGAAAAAGTGACATTTTCACTTTTCAGCCACTTTGATCACTCCATAACTCAAAATCCTTAATGAATTGGAATGACTTGTAGTTGAAGTTTTTGTAGGTGATAATGAGGGCTACAAATCCATCTTTGGATGAGAAAAAATGGCCTTGTGGTTTAGGAGTTATGGTCCTCCAAAGTTGGTACCTTTGCCACTTTATTTTTAACTTAGAAAAATTTCTAAGTTTTATGGTTACCCCTTTTACAAGTTATCTCACTTTTCTTGATTTTTCTTGATGAATGATGATTCAAATCATACATTAACATCATTTTAGGGTTAAAAATCCATTTTGGTGAAAAATCTCAAAAAGTCAAAGTTGACTTTTGTGCACAGTTGACTTTTTATCAGATGAATTCCAAACTGTGCAATTCTTCAGGAAATCATGTCCTTGACCTAAATCAAACTTGATGGACATGTTCCATGGGTGTCATAGGGTATATTCAATCATGTATTAGGGTTTGGGAGCATGTCCTGGTCAAAAGTCAAAGTTACAATTGACTTTTCTCTTAAAACCCTAATTGTGGTGCAGATGAAAATGAGACTTGTTGCTCAAGCTTCTTGGATCAATCCATTGTTCCAAATGGATCAATATGGTGTATTAGAGACCCTCAAATCATCTCTTGAGTCTTGGCTCATGGTTTGTCCCAAAAGTCAACTTAGGGGTGAATTAGGTCAAGAAACCCTAATTCCTGATTTTTGATGAATGCATCCCCTGAGGCAAAATTGACTTGATGCATGGGTTCATGAGGTTCCATGAAGCATATTAGGTCATGTTTTGGATAATTACCTTGTGCCCAGATGAAAATTTCCATCTGGAGGCCCTGGTCGACCAAAACCCTAATTTGGTGACACTGTCGATCTTGAGACTTGATCTACCTAGAAGGGAGCATCCTTGTGCTTAATCCTTGAAGTGGGAGTCCTTTTTGATCCATTGTGGATGTTTGAGAGATTATACAAGTTGAAGATCATGTCATTTCTTGATTGATCCTTTGTCTAAGCACTCAGAGAGGGCTTGAAACCCTAATTTTGATTGTATTGGATGCTCACCCTTCTTTGGGGAGACTGATGAAGCATAAAGGTACATCCATATTGTGATGATGATTTTCACAATGATGGGAAATCTAAGTGGTCAAAATTTGGGGTATTACACAACCGTACAACGCGACCTCCAGGGTTTGACCCTATACCTTTGTTGTACGCAGAGTTATTCCCATTACTACTGGTCAAGGGGCACGTCCAAACCAGGGCTCCTCTTACAGTACCGGAAAATCCGCCTTTCTAGTTCAAAGCGGATCAAACTTGCCCTTACCATCAAGGAGGACCACGACATAGCATAGAAAACTGTCTTAGTTTCAAATCAGACGTGCAAAAGCTTGTTAGGAGCGGGGTTTTATCTTTCAAAGATACAAATCCTAACGTTCTCATAAACCCGCTGCCTCGACACAAGAAAGCTGCAGTCAATTTGATAGAGGGAAAGTCTAACGACAGCTATCAAATTCATGATGTACTCTTATTGAGGGCCAACTTGGTCAAGATGCATTGTAGACAGAGTGGATACGGCCATGTGCCACCTCACAATTATCACCAGTGTGATATCTACTCTAAGAACAATTAAGGATGTTCTGTGGTACAATCAGCTCTACAGGAACAATTGGATCTCGGATGGATCCAAGAGCATCGAGTTTGTGGAGTCAACATGGCCTATACGAATTCCAACATCATTCAGAACCATGACATCCGTGCAATGAATTTCAACTTAGTGGCGATGCACTCAAGGCAAAGCCAGTACCATAATCTGCCACGGCATGATTACAATTCCTGTCTGATTTGCACGGTAAATTAACAGGGATGCTCTTTCATACAAGAGGCCCTCCAACGTCAGATGGATCTTGGGTGGATCCAGGACTACCATGATAGAAATCCTTATCAGATCAACATGATTCAAATCTTTGATATTCGTCTGATGAATACCAGCTTGGTGGAGTTACATGCCAGGCAGGTCCAGCTCAGTTTTCTCACTTTGCATAATTATCAGAACTGGAAAGGATGTTGTGAGAGTAACCAAGGGTGCGCTCTCGTTTAGAGAACTTTACAACACTTGTTAAACCACTGGTGGCTTCTGATCTATATGGACGAAGACACGCAACAAATCAGTGTGCTTAATGGAAACCCTACTCGGCGTCAAAGTCAAGATGTCCGATCTATGGAAACAAACCTGGTAAGGTTGCACTACATTCAAAGCGGGCGTGGCCAGGTGCCACCACACAACTACGAATGTTGTAGAGTCTGCTCGGAAAATAACCAAGGATGCTACCTCGTGCGAGCAGCTCTTCAGGGTCAGTTGGATCGCAAAGAGATTCACCCATACCTAGCATCGGGGTCCATTGACTGGACGCCAGACTACTTCACTGATCAGATCAGAGACGTGGTTGTAATATCTGACCCTGAGAGGAACAAGGATGTTTGTACCATCATCCCTCTACTTGACGAATCAAAGGTTCTTAGCCAGGAACTGATTGAAGTTACTTACGGCAGTCAGAAAAATCAGAAAGCTCTGGTGGTTATCTATCTACCGGGACCAATACCGTATGAATCAGCTAAGGCGATCCCTTACAAATACGTTGCAACGATGATTGAAAATGGAAAGGAAATTCCATTACCCTCCGTCGTGAATATTGCAGACATCAATCGAGTAACACGGAGCGGTCGAATCTTCAACCGAGGAGTTGGAGAACCTAACAAAGAAAAGGAACTTCCGACATAAGCTCCTGATTCCCCAGTCGGTCAATCCAGTAATCCCTACCTTTTGAAAAACAATGATGAGATGTTGAAGCTCGTCCAAAAGAGTGAATACAACATTGTTGATCAACTGTTACAGACTCCTTCAAAGATCTCAGTGCTATCACTTTTACTCAGTTCCGAAGCCCACAGGGAGGCTCTACAAATATTCTTAGAGCATGCCTTTGTGGAATTGGATGTGTCAATACGATAGTCCGATAGCATCATCTCTAACATCACTTCCTGCAACAACTTAGGATTCAGTGATGGGGACTTGCCAGAAGGGGGCAGAGGTCACAACATGGCGCTCAATATCACAGTTAACTGCCAGGACGATGCTTTAGCCAGCGTACTGGTAGACACATGATCAGCCATTAATGTTATGCTGAAGTCCACTTTGATGCGACTATCATTCAAAGGATCCCCGATGAGGGGCAGTGAGGTTATCGTCAAAGCATTTGACGGGTCTCGGAAAGCAATTATCGGCGAAGTCGTCCTTCCCATAACTATTGGTCCTCACACTTTCCTAATCACTTTCCAGGTCATGGACGTCCGGGCAGTGTACAACTGTTTATTAGGAAGACCTTGGATACACCAGGCTGGGGCAGTCACTTCGACGCTGCACTAAAAACTGAAGTTCATCAAGAACGATCAACTCGTCACGGTCTGTGGAGAGCAGGCCTTGCTCGTGAGCAACTTGTCATCATCTACTTGTGTAGAACCCGAGGAGGTTGTTGGAACTCAGTTCCAAGCACTGTCGATGAGCAATGAGAATCAATTAGAGAAAGGAACCTCGATTTCCTCATACAAAGATGCTCTCGAAGTGATAAAAAATAACAATACAAAAGGATGGGGACAGCTTGTCATTCCTACCGATAACAAAACAAAGAAGGGTCTTGGTTTTTCTTCAACCTGTACCCAGACAGCTGCTAACGATGAAAGTCTTCATCCCATTCAGGACTTCTTCCACAGTGGAGGTTTCCTTCACCTAGTGCCTCAAATAGTCCATACTATCAACGAGGAGGATTCCTCCGATATAGATGAGGAATGAAAGTCCTATCTCAACAAGGACGGTTATATGTCTCAGGAAGAGGTGCCTACGCCATTTTGCTATCTCGCACAGAGTCCGAGATTTATACCGAGGTCAGATGTCGAAATGATATACAGAGATTGTGATCCGGAAGGATGTCGTGCTCCACCAAACTCATTAGAGGAAGATACTCTGATGAAGGACAACTTTGACCACGACTACTATGGCCCAATGGATGGCCTGCCTATCTGGCAGCCATACCGAGGAGACTTGGGGCAAGAAAATCAGCCAAACAATGGAAATCAGCTGAGCATCATTGAACAGAATACCTGTGTCCCCACCATGTCATGGGATCAACACTCAGGTCGTTCTGAACTTATTCAATACGACGATGAATTGGCAAAGCTTGCCGGACTAGAATTCATCAACTACGCTTTTCCCGAGGTCAATGTCATTGAAAGAGATGACTCTTCCAGTTCCAAAGAGGTGTGGGACACCTTGGGACAACCGAGTGGAAAATATGACTATATGGTCAAGTACACCGCTCCTGAGAGCTCTCGTATCAGGCTCAAAGACATCCAGCCAACTGGATGGGGAGATCTACCTGAGAGCACCAATACTCTGCAAAATACAACTGAGGAATCCTCCTACGACAACTTTGCCTGGGAGACAGATTCCAACGATCATACTCCACCAGAAATCAGCGTTATTTCTGAAGACAAATCAAGGAAAGTACCAGACTTTGTGATTCACCGAGGAGTTCGCCGCCAATGGGTTGCTGTCGATGTTCCGAAGACTATTCATAAGTCAAAGTAATTTCCGTCTTTACCCTTTCACCCTGCCCAGGTGAAATGGATGTTTTGATAGGGCTCGCTTTCTGTAAATTTCCCTCTTCGCTTTTCCCAAAGTGACAGAGTTTTGTTTTATAGGGCTGTAGTTTCAAGAATCGACTTGTTCATTAATAAAATAATGTCATTCTGTAATTTCCGCATTAATTGCTGTTTTCTCTTTTCATTTTTTTTCAGAAAATGGTAATCCTAAAAACAACTCAATAATAAAAACAAGCAGTTTTTAAAAAAAAATACACTGCACACACTTGCATTCTCTCTATCTCTTCTAAACACGAATCATCACGTCATACATATTTCTTATTTTAAACCCCATTGAAACATACAATCTGATGCCTTCTCCCGACTTTGAGTTCCCGGTATTTGGGGCTGAAGAAGAAGTTGATGACGAAATTCCAGAAGAGATCTCCCGATTACTCAGACAAGAGGAAAGGTCCATTGAACCTCACAAAGAGCCGTTGGAAACGGTCAACTTGGGTTCAGAAAAATAGAGAAAAGAAATCAGGATTGGGGCATTGCTCAGTCCAACTACCAAGGAGAGTTTGACAAAGCTTCTCAGAGAGTTTCCCGATGTCTTGGTCCTACCAGGACATGCCAGGGTTGGATACCAGCATCGTGGAGCATCATTTACCGTTAAGGTTAGAATGTCCGCCAGTAAAACAAAGGTTGAGAAGAACTCATCCAGACATGGCCATCAAAATTAAAGAGGAGGTACATAAACAGATTGACGCGGGTTTCCTCGCTACGTCTGAATATCCCCAATGGTTAGCCAACATCGTACCCGTTCCGAAAAAGGACGGAAATGTCAGAATGTGTATAGATTACAGAGATCTAAACAAGGCTAGTCCGAAGGACGACTTTCCTTTACCACACATTGACATGCTGGTAGACAGTACTACAAAGTTTAAAGTTTTCTCCTTCATGGATGGATTCTCGGGCTATAATCAAATCAAAATGGCGCCGAAAGACATGGAGAAAACTCCGTACATTACCCCATGGGGTACCTTTTGTTACAAGGTAATGCCATTCGGTTTGAAGAACGTCGGGGCAACCTATCAAAGGGCCATGACTACTATGTTTCATGACATGATACACAAGGAAATCGAGGTATATGTCAAAGACATGATTTCCAAATCTAAGACAGAAGAGGAGCATGTGACCCACCTATCAAAACTATTCGAGCGGTTGAGAAAGTACAAACTCCGCTTAAATCCCAATAAGTGCACCTTCGGTGTCCGTTCAGGGAAACTTTTAGGGTTCATCGTCATCCAGAAAGGAATTGAGGTTGATCCTGACAATGTCAAGGCCATTCGAGAAATGCCTTCTCCGAAAACTAAAAAACAAGTCAGAGGATTCCTGAGACGTTTGAACTACATCTCCATATTCATATTCCTCATGACCGCGACCTGTGCGCCGATTTTCAAATTACTCAAAAAGAACCAGGACTGCGTTTGGACAGAAGATTGCCAAACCTCCTTCGACAGTATCAAGGAATACCTGTTGAATATGCCGATTCTATCACCTCCAGTGGAAGGAAGACCACTGATCATCTACTTAACAGTCTTGGAAGACTCCATGGGTTGTGTACTTGGCCAACAAGACGAAACCAAACGGAAAGAGTCTGCCATCTACTATTTGAGCAAGAACCAGGTTCCCAATGGGGACTAATCTTTGACGGAGCTGTCAATCATTACGGAAATGGAATTGGGGCAATCATTGTTACCCCTCAGGGTACCCACATTCCTTTCACCGCCAGACTTACGTTCAAGTGTACAAACAACGAGGCCGAATACGAAGCCAGTATTATGGGTCTCGAGGAAGCGATTGATTTAAGGATAAAAAACTTGCACGTATATGGCGACTCATTGTAATACCCCAAATTTTGACCACTTAGATTTTCCATCATTGTGAAAATCATCATCACAATATGGATGTACCTTTATGCTTCATCAGTCTCCCCAAAGATGGGTGAGCATCCAATACAATCAAAATTAGGGTTTCAAGCCCTCTCTGAGCTTTAGACAAAGGATCAATCAAGAAATGACATGATCTTCAACTTGTCTAATCTCTCAAACATCCACAATGGATCAAAAAGGACTCCCACTTCAAGGATTAAGCACAAGGCTGCTCCCTTCTAGGTGGATCAAGTCTCAAGATCGACAGGAGTCACCAAATTAGGGTTTTGGTTAACCAGGGCCTCCAGATGGAAATTTTCATCTGGGCATAAGGCAATGATCCAAAACATGACCTAATATACTTCATGGAACCTCATGAACCCATGCAGCAAGTCAATTTTGCCTCAGGGGATGCATTCATAAAAAATCAGGAATTAGGGTTTCTTGACCTAATTCACCCCTAAGTTGACTTTTGGGACAAACCATGAGCCAAGACCTCAAGACATGATTTGAGGGTCTCTAATACACCATATTGATCCATTTGGAACAATGGATTGATCCAAGAAGCTTGAGCAACAAGTTTCATTTTCATCTGCACCACAATTAGGGTTTTAAGGGAAAAGTCAACTGTAACTTTGACTTTTGACCAAGACATGCTCCCAAACCCTAATACATGATTGAATATACCCTATGACACCCATGGAACATGTCCATCAAGTTTGATTTAGGTCAAGGACATGATTTCCTGAAGAATTGCACAGTTTGGAATTCATCTGATAAAAAGTCAACTGTGCACAAAAGTCAACTTTGACTTTTTGAGATTTTTCACCAAAATGGATTTTTAACCCTAAAATGATGTTAATGTATGATTTGAATCATCATTCATCAAGAAAAATCAAGAAAAGTGAGATAACTTGTAAAAGGAGTAACCATAAAACTTAGAAATTTTTCTAAGTTAAAAATAAAGTGGCAAAGGTACCAACTTTGGAGGACCATAACTCCTAAACCACAAGGCCAATTTTTTCCATCCAAAGCTTGATTTGTAGATCTCACTGCCCTCTACAAAAACTTCAACTAGGCCTAACTCCAATTCCTTATGGATTTTGAGCTATGAGTGAGCCAAAGTGGCTGAAAATGTGAAAAAATACCATTTTCCAACACTTAGAAAAATTCTGCCTAAAACAGAATTTTGTTGAAACACCAAAACTTGTGGGATTTTTGCACATAGATGCAAGCTGAATCAGTCCCAAAGTTAAACATCAATGTTGTTACATATGTTGCTAAGAATTAAAAGGGCTCAACAGCATGAATTGATTAAACTCAAGCCATGAGAAATCCATGCCCAAAGTCATGCTGCTGCAAGCTGTTTTGGAAAAATCAGTTTGCATGTTTGCTTATCTCACACGATTTTGAGCCAAAGACTGAGGATCAGCATGCCACTTGTGTTCAAACCAATCACATTGCATCTAATCCAACTGATAAATCTGAGTCAAAAAGCCAAAGAACCTTCCAACTTGAAATTCATCCACTTTGGCACTTTTTGCCTTGAATTCAAAATGCATTTATGTGGAATAGTGCATTGTCAAGATTCTCACTCTCCTCAGTCAAGTTCTCTGATTAAACAACATTAAAAACATCTGAAGAATGTGATTTCAGTCAAGGCATAACTGATCTATTTGGAGCAGCTGTTATGCCTAGTGCAAGAGGCATTTATGCCAAGCCAATCCAAGCAAATGTGATCTGATCCAGCTGCCATTCACT
This sequence comes from Lathyrus tuberosus, assembly GCA_022829125.1. Taxonomy (NCBI): domain Eukaryota; kingdom Viridiplantae; phylum Streptophyta; class Magnoliopsida; order Fabales; family Fabaceae; genus Lathyrus; species Lathyrus tuberosus. The sequence goes on along the minus strand of JALAZF010000157.1, from coordinate 1,938,788 downwards.
ATTCCTCCAAGACAAGAGTTGATCACCTATAAATAGAGGTCTCAATGGATCACTCAACTCACCCCAAAGCCAGTTACAGCACTGCTTTCTCTCATTCTTTCTTGAACTTTAAGTTTTCTTGTTTTTGAGTAACCACTATCGGGTTTTGAGTTGCAGCCATAAGCAATCAATTCCAATTGCTCAAACACATCACATATGATGTATTTGAGGTGTCCAAGTGCTTAAACAACATCTGTAACACTCCCAGCTCAAAATCACTCTTCAACCAAGCCATTTTGCTTCAGTTTTGCAGGTGGAGGTCTCCAGCTTGATCCAGAGAATTTCAAAGTTTTCCAAAGCTTGCAACACACTCCATAACATCCATTGAAGCTGTAGGGATCATCAATTCACGACTGGAACACCATCTGGGCAAAGTTCCATTTCAGCTTGCATCAAGGTGAGCTTCAAACTCAAACTCCATGATCCATGCATATTTCCTCGCATGATAATTTTGCCATTTGATTACCATCATATGCTGATTGTTTTGCCTCAATAAATTTGATCATAGACCTCATAACCATGCTTGCACGATTGCTTTTGCAAATTAGGGTTCATCTGTGTTCATCATGATTATTTCACTCCACACTGAAAATGAATAAAATTGGGTATTGTCGTCTTGTTCCTTGTGAAAAAACGCACGAGTTTGGTGTTTGAATCATGTTCAATGGTTGAGAGATGAGTGAGATAGGGTGCTTCATGCACGAGCTCGGGGAAGGAGATAGCCATGGCGCCATTTTCAGAAAACCAACCAAGTTCTCTATATAATTTTCACTTGCCATATATTTAATGAATTGGCATTGCGCCCCAGCGGTTCATCAGCTGGTTTTGTGAGTATTAGCAAGCGAGAGGTCTGGGGTTCGAATCCCCCTCGCCCCAGACTTCTTTTTATCACTTTTTTATTTTATTATTTTTCATACTATTATTTTTAATGATTTGAAAAATTAACAACTCCTTCAATTTTTATCATTTTTGATTGGTTCTTTTTGCAATAATTCACAAAAATGTTAAAATATTTTATTTTACCAAAAAATCCCAAAAATATTATTTATTTTATATAATTGATATTTTTGCAAAGAATTAATATTTTAATTGTTTTTAACATTTGAAATATTATTTCCACAATGATTTTGCAACTTTTAATGCTTTCTATTTCTTTTGTAGGTCAATACTTAATTTTTGAAGCATTAATCCAATATCACAATTTGTTTCCCATGTGTAAAACAATTTTTGATCAATTTAATTGAATTTTTATTCAATTAAATACATTTTTTGGAAACAAATTAGGGTTTTGGATTAATTCAACCCTCATAAATCATTTTCAAAACACTTTGGGCCTCTATTAGAGTGTAAGACCCAATCTCCCTTTTAACCAAAACATTTTTGGGCCTCACTTATTGTATAAGTCCCTCTGCGTTAAAAGAAAACCTCGGCGCGATCGCCATTTTTTAAACGAAAAATCATTTGGGCCTACCCTCGTGTTATAAGCCCCACTCTTTTTCTTTAAACCTTTTTGGGCCTCTTGAGAGAGTGTAAGACCCATCCCTTTGTACAGAAAACCTTTTTGGGGCCCAGTCACTTGTATAAGTCCCTCTATACAAATTCAAACAGTGCGCTCACTGATAAAACCCTGAGCCTCTCCTTGAGCTGTAAGCCCCAAATCTTTCTTTTTCAAAGCACTTTCTCCTTTGATTTTGAATATACTATTGTTTTCAATCTTTCTTTGTTGAACAACTAACCAAACAGCATGGAAGCACTACAACCGAGTAAGTGGTTATCGCTTTCATTTACTACTTTCATATTATAAACTGTATTGTGGGGCTGCTCACTGTAAGTCTCCTTTCATAAACTCATATCTACTGTGTAATAATAGTATAGATATTTCGAGTTTCCCCGGCAACTACGTCTAGAACTAGGTGACGCCGTTTCATTTATTCGTAGAAATAGACGCCTAGATCCCCAATAGGAGCACCAGATACAGTCTTCTCTTCGGCTGTCCTCCTTAGGAATCGTCAAGAAGCTCTACTCCCCAAGATGAATGTATTCTCTGTGAATGGCATCTTTGAGTTTCTTCCCAATTCTCGAACTTTCCTGACTTGATCTATTCCTTGTGGATAGCTTGCCTTGAATGTCTCGGGGTTTGGGTACCCACTACGGTCATAATCTTGGACCTTAACTAAGGAACCCTCTTTAAAAGCTAAAAGTCGCTGGATAGTAAACCTCGCACGTTTACCAGTGGTTTTCATCTTTAAAAGAGCTATCTCTCCTAATGGAAAGGAGATGATAGACCCACGGGCTTCTTAAAAGCATCGGCCTCCTCTTGGGCATTATTCAAGGACACTACGGCTTCTTAGAAGTATTCACAGCCTCCTCTTAGGCTTCGTATAATGATTTCTTCCTCCGGGAATGATAGCCTCCTCTTGGGCTTCGTACAAGGACCCGTCGGCTTCTTAAAAGATTCCAGCCTCCTCTTGGGCTTCGTACAAATTGTCCCGACGACCTCCTAGAGGTATAGGAATAGAACTTAGTCATCTTCATAGAACATTCCTTTCATAGAGTCTACTACTATTTCTCGAAGCATAGTACAAAAGATAAAACTCTAGACTTGGACAGTCTAATTCCTTGAGTCTCAAAGACATTCTCAAGCACCCTTCGTTAAATAGGAAGGAAACCCGCAGACTCGGATAGTCTCAATACCCTTTGGATTTCCCGTTTCCTCAAAGAAAAGGAAATATCCCTGATCCTCAAATTAAATCCCTGTGTACAGTGTTACTCATATAAGAACTGATTTTCTCTTTTAAATCAGTATATTGGATCTGTCACTCAACTGAAACAGTTACAATAGCCTCCATCTCGGGCTTCGTACGAGATACCAAAATTCTCCCCAGTGGAGTCAAAAAAACCTTTAGCCTCTCTCTCGGGCTTTGTACAAGACACAAAATAGCCTCCTCTTAGGCTTTGTATAATGATTTTCCTAGCGGAAATTAGCCTCCTCTTAGGCTTTGTATAATGATTTTCCTAGCGGAAATTAGCCTCCTCTTAGGCTTTGTATAACGATATGCCCCACTGGGTCAAAAACCTTTAGCCTCTCTCTCGGGTTTTGTACGAGACACAAAATAGCCTCCTCTTAGGCTTTGTATAAGAAAACCACTGGTTGATCCAATCAACCTTTTAGCATCAAAGCTGTGCCTCGTTCACAGTACACAAACATCAACAACTCCTTTCCCTTCATCTAATCGTTGTAAGCGGCAAGCCTCTGGATCATCTATATCCATGCCACTGTCCCTCTTTTAGCATGAGAAATTCCTAAGGAAAGATGGCATTGCTCTACACTGAGTTAAAGTCTTCTCCTTCAGGTTAAAACCCTTTCTTCGGAAATTATGGCATTGCTCGGATCCGCGTATTCCAGTTAAAGTAATTCTCCTTCTCCCCTCTTTAGAGATGACAAATTCTCTCTAAAGTCGAGGTATTTTAGCTTCACATCTTGGGCTTTGAACAAGATACAAATCACCTTTCGCTTCACGTCTTGGGCTTTGAACAAGACACCAAAAACCAATTTCCTTCCATAGAATAGGAGGAACTACGAGCGCTCTGATTTCCCTGTTTCGGTAAACGGGAATACGTAGGCATAAGATCGAAAGAAATGATCTTAGCGAGCGCAATCAACAAAAAACCCAAATCCCATATCTCCATCAATTAAAAGCAGTAATTCAAAAGCATCGGTCCTAACATCCTAATCCTTATTCCCCGCCAGAAACCCTTTGCCTAGAAAAAAGAAAGAAAGAACCGTATTGGCGAAATACGAATAACCAGTACAAAGGCCCCCACATTGATAGCATCCGTAACCTAACAGACCGCTGTTTAAACTCAGTATGCAAGCAGGGTTAATTGGAGACATCTATTTCCCTTCCTTATTCAGCTCACAATAGGATAAAAAATGAATCGACCTGTAGTTTTAAGCTCAACCGCAGAGAGCGACCAGCGCTTAAGAACCGCCTCCAAAATCGCTCGCTACAGAAAAGTGGCGCCCACCGTGGGGCCGATTCCTTTCTTTCTACTTCTCTTGTGTGAAAAATTACACAAATGGAGACTCTGCTGGGGAGTCTCCTTTTCTGCCTTAGGGCATCATCCCCGTTTTCCACGGAAAATGGGAACTCGGCTGAGGAGAAAGATTGACCTATGCTGGTCCATCTCTTAGGCAGGGAATCACAGATTGGGGCTTCCGCCGGGGAACCCATTTCTGTCAGGAACTTAAGATTCATAGCTTTATAAGTCTAGGATGATTAGGACAAATATATATACTGCTTTTCCTAATTGCTATACGTGTTTATTTTTCTGCTACTGGGAATGCGTGTGATGCCGCATGTGGTGAGATTGAGTATACACTTAAGAAAAGACAACCTTTTTCGTAGTGCGGAAGCTATCGGAAATAGCTGTTACGCGATACTACCCTCATTTGAGGCTGGTGATCTATTCTCGGTGAATAGCACTTACTCTAAGATTGCACACAACTCGCTGGCGATCCGCTTGTTATTTTGCTTTCCTGGGAGGAGCTAATGATAATGAGTACAGGTACAAAAACCACCCTAGTATAAACTGTTGGGGATGGGTAGAGCCTTGACTTCATGACAACGACCCTCTGACCCCATGTTTTTTCTATGTTTTTGTGTGCTGCATTCATGCATTCATTTAATAAAACATTAAAACATTCAAAAAAAATTCTCTTCTAGTCTCTCTGTTTTTCAAATTAAACTAAGACTGTGATTGCAAATATCAGAGAAAAAGATTGCATTAATGGATTTCGGTAGAAGGAGAACTCACCAGTATACCTTCAAGGTTCCAAAACTAGGGGATTTGAGAAGGTTAGCAAGGATGATCATTAACCCAGAGGCTTTCAGAGCCAAGCACGGTGGTTTGCTACCACTGTTAAGAGTCCATGTGATTAAGGGGATCATGGACGCGCTCATTCAGTTCTACGATCCGGTTTATCATTGTTTCACATTCCCAGATTACCAGCTATCACCAACGCTGGAGGAGTATTCTCATCTGACTGATTTACACATTACAGATCGAGCTCCATTTTCTGGACTGGAAGAAATTCCAAAGAATCAGACCATTGCAAGAGCAATTCATTTGGACGAGTCTGAGGTCAGGACTCACATGATTAATATAGGTGGCATCCAAGGTTTGCCAGCCCAGTTCCTAACCAAGAAAGCTCTGTACTTTGCTAGTATAGGGAACATGACTGCTTTTGAAAGCATCTTTGTCTTGCTCACCTACGGGTTATTTTTGTTTCCCAACATCAATAACTTCGTCGATATCAACGCTATTAAGGTTTTTCTCATTGGAAACCCTGTGCCGACTTTGCTCGCAGATGCGTATCATTCTTTACACTTAGGAAATTTGTACAGCGGATGGGAGATCACATGTTGTGTACCTCTGCTTTATAAATGGTTTATCTCTCACTTGCCCAAGTCTGCTGCTTTTTGGGATTGCAAGAGTGTCTTACATTGGTTGCAGAAGATCATGTCTCTCACCAATTCCGATATAGATTGGTGTAATAGGATTTATGAGGGAATCAGAATCATTGACCGTTGTGGAAACTTCCCCAGCGTACCCCTCATAGGAACTAAAGGAGGAATCAACTATCATCCGATATTAGTTCTTCGTCAATTTGGATACCCGATGAGACACATCCCACTGGGTGTTCATCTGGAAGGTCTTTTCTTCAAAGAAGGAGAAAATGACAGAGCACTAAAGATGGAAATAGTGCAAGCTTGGAAACAGGTTCATAAGAAAGGACGAGAGTCTCTGGGAAAACCGGACTGTGTCTCGGTGGAGCCTTATCTCCATTGGGTACAAACTAGAGCTCTCAAGCTAAAAATGCCTTATCCTCGTTACGGAATTCTTCCGCCGAGGGAAATTGTCATGTACTTCATGACGGAAACTGAAAGGTTTCAGGTTACTCTCAACAAAGTTCAAAAGGAAAGAAGGGCTTGGAAGAACAAGTACCGCACCCTCGACGTAGAGTGTATCCAAATACAGCAATTACTGAAAGAGAAAGATGCTCTGATTGAAATTTTGGAGCAGCATGCTGTAGAGAATCAAGATGACCAAAGGAATTTGCTCACTCCTTTCACCTGGCAAAGGAATGACAACCCGACAACGGCCCAAGCGCCCCGGTCAAAGAAAAAGAAAGTACCAGAGTCAGCACCCGGTTTCTCCTCAGAGAGGACTCGGGACCCATTAGTTTAGGTTTCTGTTTCTGCACTTTGTAATCTACTGTATTTCCATTTCTGTAATCCTTTGAATTTCAATAAAAAGGGGTTTCCCCACTGTTTGATATTTGCAATCTAATTGTCGAAGTTTATTAAACCTAAAAACAATTAATATAATCATTGCATTCATCATTCTCACATCGCGTATTCTCCTTACCTACGAATCTCACGTTTGTGTCTCGATTCTAGAGTCAAACTGTCTCATTCGTATAATACTCGGGCCAATCGTCAGAAAAAGATGGATGATCTTGAGAAAGAAAACAGAGAGTTGAAAGAAGAGATCGACACTCTGAGAGAGGATATAAGAAAGCTTCGTAACGACATGCAAGCCATGGCAGAAGCTCAGCTACAAAGAACTGTGATCTCAGAGATCACCTCAACGCCCATCATAGAAAAGTATGATCCTAGGTATCAGATACCGAAAGATCGTCCTTGGGGCATGCCTGTTAACTATATCCCGGAAGGATATGTTCCGCCGATCACTGAAGATCAGGGAATCGCAACAGAAGCCGCTGGGCCTGAAGGTTACAAACTTCGGGAAAGCGAAAATGCCAGGGGCATACTCAAGACTCCTGAAGGTTACAAACTTCGGGAGGCGCCAAGACTTACTGCCGTAGTCACGGTACCACCCCCTGTGGTGCACACTGTCCCGGAAGGACAGATTCCACCAACACCTTCTGGTAAGAAGGAAACTATGTTTTACAGAATGGAGGAATTCCAGGAACAGTTCCTGGAAATGCAGAAAGAGCTGCAAGCCATTCGCGGTCAGGATCTATTTGGGAAGGACGCCGCAGACCTCTGCTTGGTCCCAAATGTGAAAATCCCGCACAAGTTCCAAGTGCCTGACTTTGAAAAATACAAGGGTAACTCTTGCCCTCAGAGCCATCTGGTGATGTACACTTGGCGGATGTCAGCTCAGACGGAGAATCAGGACCTGCTGATTCACTACTTCCAGGATAGTTTGACCGGTGCCACACTCAAATGGTACACGGGTTTAAACCGTGCCACGATCAGTACTTTCAGAGATCTTGGCACTGCCTTCGTCCAACAATACAAATACAATTTGGACATGGCACCCGACAGAGATCAACTCAGATCGATGTCGCAAAAGGACAAGGAAACCTTTAAGGAGTATGCTCAAAGGTGGCGTGAAATTGCCGCTCAAATTTGTCCACCTCTTGAGGAAAAAGAGATGACAAAAATCTTCTTAAAGACCTTAAGCTCATTTTACTACGGCCGAATGGTCGCCAGTGCACCCAGTAATTTCATCGAAATGGTCGGCATGGGTGTACGTCTTGAGGAAGCCGTCCGAGAAGGACGTTTGGTAAAAGACACTGGATCAACGAGCGGTACCAAAAAATACGGTAGTGCTCTCCCTAAGAAAAAAGAGCAAGATATTGGGAATATCTCTCTCGGAAAGCAAAGGCGTCGTTATCAGCCAGTAGCAGCTGTTACTCCTGCTATCGGCCCCGCGCCCGTTCCTATGTATCAACCTCAGGTTGCGCAGAGCCAGCCTGATCAACAAAGGACACAACAGCCTCTTCAGCAGGCTCGTCCTCCATACAACAACAACCGTACAACACGGCCACCAGGATTTGATCCTATACCCGTATCGTACGCAGAACTATTTCCGTTACTACTGGCTAAGGGGCGCATCCAGACTAAGTCTCCTCTTACAGTACCGGAAAATCCGCCTTTTTGGTTTAAGGTGGATCAAACTTACCCTTATCATCAAGGAGGATCAGGGCATAACATTGAGACTTGTCTCAATTTCAAGTCCGACGTGCAAAAGCTTGTTAGGAGCGGGCTCTTATCTTTCAAAGATACAAATCCCAATGTTCTCACGAACCCACTGCCTCAACATGAGAAAGCTGCAGTCAATCTGATTGAGAAAGAGACTAACAATGTCTATCAAATTCACGATGTACTCTTATTGGGGACCAATCTGGTCAAGATGCATTGTAGACAGAGTGGATATGGCCATGTGCCACCTCATAACTATCACCAGTGTGATATCTGCTCTAAAGATAACCAAGGATGTTCTGTGGTGCAAGCAGCTCTGCAGGAACAGATGGATCTCGGATGGATCCAAGAGCACCGAGTTCGTGGAGGTAACATGGTCTCTACGAATTCTAACGTCATTCAAAACCACAACATCCGTGTGATGAATGTCAACTTGGTGGCGATGCACTCAAGGCAAAGCCAGTATCATAATCTGCCGCGGCACAATTACAGTTCCTGTCTGATTTGCTCGGTAAACAAACAGGGATGCTCTTTCATACAAGAGGCCCTCCAGCGTCAGATGGATCTTGGATGGATCCAAGACTACCATGATAGGAACTCCTATCAAATTAACATGGTTCAGATCTTCGATATTCGCGTAATGAATACCAACCTGGTAGAGTTACATACTGAGCAGGTCTGACTCAGATTCTTAATATCACATGACTATCAAAGCTGTAAAGCGGGTTGCGAAAACGATCGAGGTTGTACCCTTGTCCAGGAGGCACTTCAGCACTTGTTAAATCACTGGTGGATGCCAATCTATATGGACGAAGATACTCAGCAGATTAGTATCAATCACGGGAATCCTACTCGTCGTCAAAGTCAGGATGTCCGATCAATGGAAGATAACCTAGTGAGGTTGCATTGCATTCAAAGTGGGCGTGGCTAGGTGCCACCACACAACTATGACAGTTGTAGCGTCTGTTCAGAAAGTAACCAAGGGTGTTACCTTGTGAGAGCAACTCTTCAGGGTCAGATCGATCATGGAGAAATTCGTCCATATCCGGGTTCTGAACCCATCATTTGGTCCCCGAATTACCTTGCCGATCAAGTTGAGGATGTTGTCACGATCTCTGGTCATCACCAGATCAGGGATGTTTTTGCCATCATTCCTCTACTTGACGAATCTAGAGTTCCCAACCGGGAACGGATCGAGGTTACTTATGACGGTCAGAAAAATCAGAAGGTTCCCATAGTCATCTATCTACCCGGGCCATTACCGTATGAATCAGCTAAGGCGATCCCTTACAAATACGGTGCAACAATAATCGAGAATGGAAAGGAAATTCCATTACCCTCCGTCGTGAATATTGCAGACATCAGTTGTGTAACACGGAGCGGTCGAATCTTCAACCGAGGGGTTGGGGAACCTAACAAAGAAAAGGAACTTCAGACAGAAGCTCCCGATCTATCAGTCGGTCAATCCAGTAATCCCGACCTTTCGAAAAATAATGATGAGATGCTAAACCTCATCCAAAGGAGTGAATATAACATTGTTGATCAACTGTTACAGACTCCTTCAAAGATCTCAGTATTATCACTGTTACTCAGTTCAGAAGCACACAGAGAGGCTCTACAGAAAGTCTTGGAGCAAGCCTTTGTGGAACAGGATATAACAATTAGACAATTCGATAGCATTGTCTCTAACATCACTTCCTGCAATAATTTGGGATTTAGTGATGGGGAATTACCCGAAGAGGGTCGCCGTCATAACATGGCGCTCAACATTACAGTTAACTGTCAGGACGATGCTTTAGCCAATGTACTGGTAGACACAGGGTCAGCCCTGAATGTTATGCCGAAGTCCACTTTGATGCAATTATCATTCAAGGGCCCTCCGATGAGAGTCAGCGAGGTCGTCGTCAAAGCATTCGACGGATCCAGAAAAACAGTTATCGACGAAGTTGATCTTCCCATAACTATTGGTCCTCACACTTTCCAAATCACTTTCCAGGTCATGGACATCCGGGCAACATACAGTTGTTTATTAGGAAGACCTTGGATACATCAGGCTGGAGCGGTTACTTCAACCTTCCACCAAAAGCTAAAGTTCGTCCAGAACGATCAACTTGTCACGGTTTGTGGGGAACAAGCCTTGCTCGTGAGTAACTTATCATCATCTACTTGTGTGGAACCCGAGGAGGTTATTAGAACTCAGTTCCAAGCACTATCGGTGAGCAAGAACGATCAATTCAGAGAAGGAACTTCAATTTCTTCATACAAAGATGCTATCAAAGCGGTCGAGAGTACCGATACGACAGGATGGGGACGGCTTGTCATTCCCACTGACAATAAAACAAAGAAGGGTCTTGGTTTTTCTGTAACATGTACCCAGATAGCTGTCAACGATGAAAGTCTTCATCCCCTTCAAAACTTCTTCCACAGTGGAGGTTTTCTTCACCCAGTGTCTCAGACAGTTCATGCTATCAATGAGGAAGATCCCTCTGACACAGATGAAGAATGGAAGTCCTACCTTAACAAGGACGGCTATTTGTCTCAGGAAGAGGTGCCTATGCCTTTTTGCTTTCCTACAGAAAGTCCGAGGTTTATACCAAGATCAGATGTCGAAATGATCTACGGAGATTATGATCCGGAAGGATGCCGTGCTCCGCCAAATTCATTAGAGGAAGACACTCTGATGAAAGAAAACTTTGATCGCAATTACTATGGCCCGATGGATGGTCTGCCAATGTGGCAGCCTTACCCAGGAAACTTGGAGCAAGAAAGTCAGCCGAGGAATGAAACTCAGTTGAGCGTCATTGAACAGAATACCTGTGTCCCCACCATGTCATGGGATCAACATTCAGGTCATTCAGAGACTACTCAACATGAAGATGAATTCGCAACGTTCGCAGGACTTGAATTCATCAACTATGCTTTTCCTGAGGTCAACGTCATCGAGAGGGATGACTTCTCCAGTTCCAAAGAAGTTTGGGACACTTTGGGACAACCAAGTGGAAAATACGACTTTATGGTCAAGTACACTGCTCCCGAAAGCTCTCGTATCAGGCTCGAAGATATCCAGTCAACTGGATGGGGAGATGCAGCTGAGAGTACCAATGCTATGCAAAATGCAACAGAGGAATCCTCCTACGACAACTCTGCTTGGGAGACAGATTCCAATGATCCTGCTCCACCAGAAATCAGCGTCATTTCTGAAGACAAATCAAGGAAGGTGCCAGACTTTGTGATTCACCGAGGAGTTCGCCGCCAATGGGTTCCCGTCGAGGTTCCGAAGGTCGTTCATCAGTCAAAGTAATTGCCATCTTTAACCTTTCACCCTGCCCAGGTGAAACGGATGTTTTGATAGGGCTCGCTTTTGGTAAATTTCCCTCTTCGCTTTGCCCAGAGCGAGTGAGTTTTGTTTTATAGGGCTGTAGTTTCAAGATTCGAGTTGTTCATTAATAAAATAACGTCGTTCTGTAATTTCCGCATTAATTGCTGTTTTCTCTTTTTGCTTTTTCAGAAAATGGTAATCCTAAAAAACATTCAATAATAAAAACAAGCAGTAAAATAAATACACTGCACACACTTGCATTTCTCTCTATCTCTTCTGAACACGAATCTTCACGTCATGCAGATTGCTTGTTTTATGCCCCGTTGAAACATACGATCTTATGCCTTCTTCCAACTTTGAGTTCCCGGTTTTCGAGGCTGAAGAAGAAAATGACGACCAAATTCCAGAAGAGATCTCCCGACTACTCAGACAAGAGGAAAGGTCCATTGAACCTCACAAAGAGCCGTTGGAAACGGTAAACTTGGGTTCAGAAAAAGAGAGAAAAGAAATCAGGATTGGAGCACTGCTCAGTCCAACTGTCAAAGAAAGTTTGATAAAGCTTCTCAAAGAATTCCCCGATGTATTCGCTTGGTCCTATCAGGATATGCCAGGATTGGATACCAGCATCGTGGAACATCATTTACCGTTAAGATCGGAATGTCTGCCAGTAAAGCAAAGGTTGAGACGCACTCACCCGGACATGGCCATCAAAATCAAGGAGGAGGTACAGAAACAGATCGACGCGGGTTTCCTCGCTACATCTGAATATCCTCAATGGTTAGCCAACATCGTACCCGTTCCCAAAAAGGACGGAAGGGTCAGAATGTGTGTTGATTACAGAGATCTAAACAAGGCAAGTCCAAAGGACGACTTTCCTTTACCACACATTGACATGTTGATTGACAGCACAACAATCTTCAAAGTATTCTCCTTCATGGATGGATTCTCGGGCTATAACCAGATCAAAATGGCGCCGAAAGACATGGAGAAAACTTCGTTCATTACCCCATGGGGTACCTTTTGTTACAAGGTAATGCCGTTCGGTTTGAAGAACGCCGGGGCAACCTATCAAAGGGCCATGACTACTCTGTTTCATGACATGATACACAAAGAAATCGAGGTATATGTCGATGATTTGATTGCAAAATCAAGAAGAGAGGATGAGCACGTTGAACATCTGTCAAAATTGTTCGAACGTCTAAGAAAATTCAAGCTCCGCTTGAATCCCAACAAGTGCACCTTCGGTGTCCGTTCAGGGAAACTGCTAGGGTTCATCGTCAGCCAGAAAGGAATTGAGGTTGATCCTGACAAGGTCAAAGCCATTCAAGAAATGCCTTCTCCAAAAACTGAAAAACAAGTCAGAGGATTCCTGGGACGTTTGAACTACATCTCCAGATTCATATTCCTTATGACCGCCACTTGTGCGCCGATTTTCAAGTTATTGAAAAAGAACCAGGATTGTGTTTGGTCAGAAGATTGCCAAACCGCCTTCGACAGTATTAAGGAATACCTGTTGAATCCTCCGATCCTATCACCTTCAGTGGAAGGAAGACCACTAATCATTTACCTCAGAGTCCTAGAGGACTCAATGGGATGTGTACTTGGCCAACAAGATGAAACTAAAAGGAAAGAGTCTGCCATTTACTATCTAAGCAAGAAATTCACCGACTGCGAGACTCGGTACATAAGGCTTGAGAAAACTTGTTGCGCTTTGGCTTGGGCAGCCAAACGTCTTCGCCAGTACATGATTCGTCATACTACTTGGTTGGTCTCCGAAATGGATCCAATCAAGTACGTTTTCGAAAAACCTGCTCTCACGGGAAGGATTGGCCGTTGGCAGATGTTACTATCAGAATATGACATAGAGTACCACGCTCAGAAAGCCGTTAAAGGAAGTATTTTAGCCGATCATTTGGCTCATCAACCGATTGACGATCAAGAATCAATCGGGTTTGACTTCCCAGACGAAGATGTCATGTATCTAAAAATGAAAGATTGCGATGAACCGCTACCCAGTGAAGGGCCAGAACCAGGTTCCCAGTGGGGACTTATCTTTGACGGAGCAGTCAATCATTATGGAAATGGAATTGGGGCAATCATTGTTACCCCTCAGGGTTCCCACATTCCTTTCACTGCCAGACTTACGTTCAAATGTACAAACAACGAGGCCGAATACGAAGCATGTATCGTGGGTCTCGAAGAAGCGATTGATTTAAGAATCAAAAACTTGGACGTATACGGTGATTCAGCCCTAGTTATTAACCAGATAAAAGGAGATTGGAACACATACCAATCAGGATTGATTCCTTACAAAGACTATGCAAGAAGGTTGTTACCCTTCTTCAACAGAGTCGACTTTCATCACATCCCTCGTGATGAGAATCACATGGCTGATGCATTAGCCACTCTCTCTTCCATGATTAGTGTAGGTCGATGGAATGACATACCGAAGATCGACATCATGCGCCTTGAACGGCCCGCTTACATCTTCATGATTGAAGCAGTCATAGACGACAGACCTTGGTATCATGATATCAAATGCTTCCTTCAGAAACAAGAGTACCCATCTGGGGCACTCAGAAAAGATAGGAAAACCCTCAGAAGATTGGCTGGAAACTTCTTCCTGAGCGGTGACACTCTTTATAAGAGAAATTTTGACATGGTCTTGCTCCGATGCGTCGACAGACCAGAAGCAGACATGCTCATGAAAGAAATTCATGAAGGATCCTTTGGCACTCATGTCAACGGACGCACGATGGCGAGAAAAATTCTCAGGGCCGGGTATTATTGGTTGACAATGGAATCCGACTGCTACAAGTACATGAGGAGGTGTCATAAGTGTCAGATATACTCCGACAAAATTCATGTACCGCCATCACATCTCAAAGTTCTTTCTTCCCCGTGGCCATTTTCCATATGGGGAATCGATATGATTGGTATGATTGAGCCCAAGGCTTCAAACGGACATCGGTTCATCCTGGTAGCCATTGACTATTTCACCAAGTGGGTCGAAGCAGCGTCATTCGCCAATGTAACCCGACAAGTGGTGGTCCGATTTATCAAAAACAATATCATCTGCCGTTATGGTGTTCCAAGCGAGATCATTACTGATAATGGATCTAACTTGAACAATAAGATGATGAAAGAGTTGTGTGCAGAGTTCAAGATTGAACACCATAACTCATCTCCCTACCGACCCAAGATGAACGGAGCGGTAGAAGCGGCTAACAAGAACATCAAGAAGATCGTTCAAAAGATGGTTGTAACCTATAAAGACTGGCACGAGATGTTACCTTTTGCTCTTCATGGTTATCGCACATCTGTCCGTACTTCAACAGGGGCTACCCCTTTCTCTCTAGTATATGGCATGGAGGCAGTGCTTCCCATAGAAGTAGAGATCCCGTCAATCAGGGTATTGATGGAAGCTCAGCTCACCGAAGCTGAATGGTGTCAAAGTCGACACGACGAACTGAACCTGATCGAAGAGAAGAGAATCACGGCACTATGCCACGGTCAGTTGTATCAACAGAGAATGAAAAGGGCGTTCGACAAAAAAGTCCGACCTCATGTCTTCAGAAAAGGAGACCTCGTGCTCAAGAAGATACAATCATTTCTCACTGACTCTCGGGGTAAATGGACCCCGAATTATGATGGCCCCTATGTGGTCACGAAAGCTTCTCAGGCGGCGCCTTGAGACTTGCAACCATGGACGGAGAGGAATTTGCCTACCCCACGAATGTTGATGTAGTCAAGAAATACTTCGCCTAAACTAAAAAAAACGTCTCGGTGGATTGAAAACCCGAAAGGGTGGTCCAGGCAAAAGTTAGAGACATGAAAAAAAAAAGAATCATCCCGATGGATTGGAAATCTCATAGTATAATCCAGGCAAAAATTAGGGATAATGGCAAGTAACTATGTTCAACAGAGGCAAGTCCCTCAGCAGCAGCAGTTACAGCATCATCTATCGGAGGAAATCTCCAGTCAAAGGTCATCTTCGACGGAAGCTCAGGATGCCCCGAATTCAAAGTTGATAGAAGGATAGTGGTCGTTATGTTTCAACGTAGCCCTTTTCCCTGTAAATTACCATTTTCTAACTTTGTATATACTCTTTGGAATCACGCGTTTGGCTGATCTCCATCTTATCAATAAAATTTGAGCCTTTGTGGTTTTGTTTGTAATTCTTAACTTGCTTTAGCTTTACAGAACGACGTTGTTTAAACTTAATCAGCGATTCTTGAAATAAAACAAAAATGAATTTACTTGTTAAAACTTTTTCTGCTTTTAAATTAAAGATGGCATTTCTTTTGACTGTTGAACATCAGAAGAACATCGATTGCTTCTCCCGAAGTAAGCGAATTTCAAAGTGCAGAATCAAAGTACTCCTTCTAAGCCAGTATGCCTGAATGAAGGGATCAACTGTGTCAGAGACCTTGTTTCGTCTGACACGCCTCGGCCGAGTTCTCATCTCCTAAGCCCGATCAACATAGCTCCCCGCGTGGACTATCTCTCCTAAGCAAGGTGAAATTGCTATTTTGAATCAACGGTACTTCTTCGCCCCGCGATGGCCGAGTATCCAATTGTGTTCATCCATTAGTCTATATGTCGCGTCTGTTTTGTCAGCATAAACATACATACTTCATGCATTTTATTTGCGTTCGCATTTCGTAGTGCATCACTATCACTTGAGTCGGTCTTGTCCCCTAGTGATAAACAGTTTTCTCAATCGAGTTTGTCAGTTATTTCCTCGTCAGGAAGTATTGCGTCTGCACAATCTCGCCACCAGTGTATCTTTAGATCAGAGTCGGCACTTGGCCACTTTGATAACTTGAACCTCTGAAAGATCAGAGAACCTTCAACAAATGTCACTCTTCGCCATTGAAGATGATATCCTCGCTTTCCCGGATTAAGGAAAATCCCCAGAGAAAGCCTCATGATCAGAGATTCGGCAGCATGCTAGTTTTGCTCCGAAAGGACCGCTGATGAAAAGGTCATCGGCCCTACAAAATTGGACCCCATCATATGGCGTTTCTCCGGGAAGATCCCGAGAAAAGTATGATGAAAGATCCCAAACGAAAACAGTCTCTCAAGAGACTCGCTTTCCCCAGTAGAATCGACAGATGGCGTCTCCAACAGAGAAGTTTGTACAACTCTACAACTCAGACGACTGGGTTCCCCAGCAAGTCTGACATCAAAACTTTTTCCACTCAAATGGCATCTCCCCAGGAAAATTCGGCGAGAAGTTTGAGGAAAGCCGCTATGAATAGCGTCCCTTGTCAAGAAAGTTTATTGACAAAAGAAACTAAGACCAGTTCTTGGTAGGAAACCAGGATCGAGGGGAAGTTTAAATCAGAAACTAAGACCAGTTCCTTGGTAAGAAACCAGGATCGAGGGGAAGTTTAAATCAGAAACTGAGACCAGTTCCTTGGTAGGAAACCAAGAACGAGGGGAGGTTTATTTCAAAAGAAAACTGAGACCAGTTCCTTGGCTGAAAACCAGGATCGAGGGGAAGTTTACCTTTTCTAAGCATCATTGCTTAGTTAAAGATGATGAATGCGGAAGCTACCATTCATAACCACCATCATAATTTTGGATATTCCGATATTTAATCCTCTTGCACCCCGAATGCTCGAATACTAACGTCATTCATACCTTCGGGTCCAAGAAGATTAAATAGGGGCATCTGTAATACCCCAAATTTTGACCACTTAGATTTTCCATCATTGTGAAAATCATCATCACAATATGGATGTACCTTTATGCTTCATCAGTCTCCCCAAAGATGGGTGAGCATCCAATACAATCAAAATTAGGGTTTCAAGCCCTCTCTGAGCTTTAGACAAAGGATCAATCAAGAAATGACATGATCTTCAACTTGTCTAATCTCTCAAACATCCACAATGGATCAAAAAGGACTCCCACTTTAAGGATTAAGCACAAGGCTGCTCCCTTCTAGGTGGATCAAGTCTCAAGATCGACAGTGTCACCAAATTAGGGTTTTGGTCAACCAGGGCCTCCAGATGGAAATTTTCATCTGGGCATAAGGAAATGATCCAAAACATGACCTAATATACTTCATGTAACCTCATGAACCCATGCATCAAATCAATTTTGCCTTAGGGGATGCATTTATCAAAAATCAGGAATTAGGGTTTCTTGACCTAATTCACCCCTAAGTTGACTTTTGGGACAAACCATGAGCCAAGACCTCAATACATGATTTGAGGGTCTCTAATACACCATATTTATCCATTTGGAACAATGGATTGATCCAAGAAGCTTGAGCAACAAGTTTCATTTTCACCTGCACCACAATTAGGGTTTTAAGGGAAAAGTCAACTGTAACTTTGACTTTTGACCAAGACATGCTCCCAAACCCTAATACATGATTGAATATACCCTATGACACCCATGGAACATGTCCATAAAGTTTGATTTAGGTCAAGGACATGATTCCCTGAAGAATTGCACAGTTTGGAATTCATCTGATAAAAAGTCAACTGTGCACAAAAGTCAACTTTGACTTTTTGAGATTTTTCACCAAAATGGATTTTTAACCCTAAAATGATGTTAATGTATGATTTGAATCATCATTCATCAAGAAAAATCAAGAAAAGTGAGATAACTTGTAAAAGGGGTAACCATAAAACTTAGAAATTTTTCTAAGTTAAAAATAAAGTGGCAAAGGTACCAACTTTGGAGGACCATAACTCCTAAACCACAAGGCCAATTTTTTCCATCCAAAGCTTAATTTGTAGATCTCACCGCCCTCTACAAAAACTTCAACTAGGCCTAACTCCAATTCCTTATGGATTTTGAGCTATGAGTGAGCCAAAGTGGCTGAAAATGTGAAAAAATACCATTTTCCAACACTTAGAAAAATTCTGCCTAAAACAGAATTTTGTTGAAACACCAAAACTTGTGGGATTTTTGCACATAGATGCAAGCTGAATCAGTCCCAAAGTTAAACATCAATGTTGTTGCATATGTTGCAAAGAATTCAAAGGGCTCAACAGCATGAATTGATTCAACTCAAGCCATGAGAAATCCATGCCCAAAGTCATGCTGCTGCAAGCTGTTTTGGAAAAATCAGTTTGCATGTTTGCTTATCTCACACGATTTTGAGCCAAAGACTGAGGATCAGCATGCCACTTGTGTTCAAACCAATCACATTGCATCTAATCCAACTGATAAATCTGAGTCAAAAAGCCAAAGAACCTTCCAACTTGAAATTCATCCACTTTGGCACTTTTTGCCTTGAATTCAAAATGCATTTATGTGGAATAGTGCATTGTCAAGATTCTCACTCTCCTCAGTCAAGTTCTCTGATTAAACAACATTAAAAACATCTGAAGAATGTGATTTCAGTCAAGGCATAGCTGATCTATTTGGAGCAGCTGTTATGCCTAGTGCAAGAGGCATTTATGCCAAGCCAATCCAAGCAAATGTGATTTGATCCAACTGCCATTCACTATTCCTCCAAGACAAGAGTTGATCACCTATAAATAGAGGTCTCAATGGATCACTCAACTCACCCCAAAGCCAGTTACAACACTGCTTTCTCTCATTCTTTCTTGAACTTCAAGTTTTCTTGTTTTTGAGTAACCACTATCGGGTTTTGAGTTGCAGCCATAAGCAATCAATTCCAATTGCTCAAACACATCACATATGATGTATTTGAGGTGTCCAAGTGCTTAAACAACATGTGTAACACTCCCAGCTCAAAATCACTCTTCAACCAAGCCATTTTGCTTCAGTTTTGCAGGTGGAGGTCTCCAGCTTGATCCAGAGAATTTCAAAGTTTTCCAAAGCTTGCAACACACTCCATAACATCCATTGAAGCTGTAGGGATCATCAATTCACGACTGGAACACCATCTGGGCAAAGTTCCATTTCATCTTGCATCAAGGTGAGCTTCAAACTCAAACTCCATGATCCATGCATATTTCCTCGCATGATAATTTTGCCATTTGATTACCATCATATGCTGATTGTTTTGCCTCAATAAATTTGATCATAGACCTCATAACCATGCTTGCACGATTGCTTTTGCAAATTAGGGTTCATCTGTGTTCATCATGATTATTTCACTCCACACTGAAAATGAATAAAATTGGGTATTGCCGTCTTGTTCCTTGTGAAAAAACGCACGAGTTTGGTGTTTGAATCATGTTCAATGGTTGAGAGATGAGTGAGATAGGGTGCTTCATGCACGAGCTCGGGGAAGGAGATGGCCATGGCGCCATTTTCAGAAAACCAACCAAGTTCTCTATATAATTTTCACTTGCCATATATTTAATGAATTGGCATTGCGCCCCAGCGGTTCATCAGCTGGTTTTGTGAGTATTAGCAAGCGAGAGGTCTGGGGTTCGAATCCCCCTCGCCCCAGACTTCTTTTTATCACTTTTTTATTTTATTATTTTTCATACTATTATTTTTAATGATTTGAAAAATTAATAACTCCTTCAATTTTTATCATTTTTGATTGGTTCTTTTTGCAATAATTCACAAAAATGTTAAAATATTTTATTTTACCAAAAAATCCCAAAAATATTATTTATTTTATATAATTGATATTTTTGCAAAGAATTAATATTTTATTTGTTTTTAACATTTGAAATATTATTTCCACAATGATTTTGCAACTTTTAATGCTTTCTATTTGTTTTGTAGGTCAATACTTAATTTTTGAAGCATTAATCCAAGATAACAATTTGTTTCCCATGTGTAAAACAATTTTTGATCAATTTAATTGAATTTTTATTCAATTAAATACATTTTTTGGAAACAAATTAGGGTTTTGGATTAATTCAACCCTCATAAATCATTTTCAAAACACTCTGGGCCTCTATTAGAGTGTAAGACCCAATCTCCCTTTTAACCAAAACATTTTTGGGCCTCACTTATTGTATAAGTCCCTCTGCGTTAAAAGAAAACCTCGGCGCAATCGCCATTTTTTAAACGAAAAATCATTTGGGCCTACCCTCGTGTTATAAGCCCCACTCTTTTTCTTTAAACCTTTTTGGGCCTCTTGAGAGAGTGTAAGACCCATCCCTTTGTACAGAAAACCTTTTTGGGCCACAGTCACTTGTATAAGTCCCTCTGTACAAATTCAAACAGTGCGCTCACTGATAAAACCCTGGGCCTCTCCTTGAGCTGTAAGCCCCAAATTTTTCTTTTTCAAAGCACTTTCTCCTTTGATTTTGAATATACTGTTGTTTTCAATCTTTCTTTGTTGAACAACTAACCAAACAGCATGGAAGCACTACAACCGAGTAAGTGGTTATCGCTTTCATTTACTGCTTTCATATTATAAACTGTATTGTGGGGCTGCTCACTGTAAGTCTCCTTTCATAAACTCATATCTACTGTGTAATAATAGTATAGATATTTCGAGTTTCCCCGGCTACTACGTCTAGAACTAGGTGACGCCGTTTCATTTATTCGTAGAAATAGACGCCTAGATCCCCAATAGGAGCACCAGATACAGTCTTCTCTTCGGCTGTCCTCCTTAGGAATCGTCAAGAAGCTCTACTCCCCAAGATGAATGTATTCTCCGTGAATGACATCTTTGAGTTTCTTCCCAATTCTCGAACTTTCCTGACTTGATCTATTCCTTGTGGATAGCTTGCCTTGAATGTCTCGGGGTTTGGGTACCCACTACGGTCATAATCTTGGACCTTAACTAAGGAACCCTCTTTAAAAGCTAAAAGTCGCTGGATAGTAAACCTCTCACGTTTACCAGTGGTTTTTATCTTTAAAAGAGTTATCTCTCCTAATGGAAAGGAGATGATAGACCCACGGGCTTCTTAAAAGCACCGGCCTCCTCTTGGGCATTATTCAAGGACACTACGGCTTCTTAGAAGTATTCACAGCCTCCTCTTAGGCTTCGTATAATGATCTCTTCCTCCGGGAATGATAGCCTCCTCTTGGGCTTCGTACAAGGACCCGTCGGCTTCTTAAAAGATTCCAGCCTCCTCTTGGGCTTCGTACAAATTGTCCCGACGACCTCCTAGAGGTATAGGAACAGAACCTAGTCATCTTCATAAAACAGTCCTTTCATAGAGTCTACTACTGTTTCTCGAAGCATAGTACAAAAGATAAAACTCTAGACTTGGACAGTCTAACTTCCTTGAGTCTCAAAGACATTCTCAAGCACCCTTCGTTAAATAGGAAGGAAACCCGCAGACTCGGATAGTCTCAATACCCTTTGGATTTCCCGTTTCCTCAAAGAAAAGGAAATATCCCTGATCCTCAAATTAAATCCCTGTGTACAGTGTTACTCATATAAGAACTGATTTTCTCTTTTAAATCAGTATATTGGATCTGTCACTCAACTGAAACAGTTACAATAGCCTCCATCTCGGGCTTCGTACGAGATACCAAAATTCTCCCCAGTGGAGTCAAAAAAACCTTTAGCCTCTCTCTCGGGCTTTGTACGAGACACAAAATAGCCTCCTCTTAGGCTTTGTATAATGATTTTCCTAGCGGAAATTAGCCTCCTCTTAGGCTTTGTATAATGATTTTCCTAGCGGAAATTAGCCTCCTC
Organism: Lathyrus tuberosus; assembly: GCA_022829125.1. NCBI lineage: Eukaryota > Viridiplantae > Streptophyta > Magnoliopsida > Fabales > Fabaceae > Lathyrus > Lathyrus tuberosus. Next base: position 1,916,866 of record JALAZF010000157.1, on the reverse strand, counting down.
TTAGGCTTTGTATAACGATATGCCCCACTGGGTCAAAAACCTTTAGCCTCTCTCTCGGGTTTTGTACGAGACACAAAATAGCCTCCTCTTAGGCTTTGTATAAGAAAACCACTGGTTGATCCAATCAACCTTTTAGCATCAAAGTTGTGCCTCGTTCACAGTACACAAACATCAACAACTCCTTTCCCTTCATCTAATCGCTGTAAGCGGCAAGCCTCTGGATCATCTATATCCATGCCACTGTCCCTCTTTTAGCATGAGAAATTCCTAAGGAAAGATGGCATTGCTCTACACTGACTTAAAGTCTTCTCCTTCAGGTTAAAACCCTTTCTTCGGAAATTATGGCATTGCTCGGATCCGCGTATCCCAGTTAAAGTAATTCTCCTTCTCCCCTCTTTAGAGATGACAAATTCTCTCTAAAGTCGAGGTCTTTTAGCTTCACATCTTGGGCTTTGAAAAAGATACAAATCACCTTTTGCTTCACGTCTTGGGCTTTGAACAAGACACCAAAAACCAATTTCCTCCCATAGAATATGAGGAACTACGAACGCTCTGATTTCCCTGTTTCGGTAAACGGGAATACGTAGGCATAAGATCGAAAGAAAAGATCTTAGCGAGCGCAATCAACAAAAAGCCCAAATCCCATATCTCCATCAATTAAAAGCAGTAATTCAAAAGCATCAGTCCTAACATCCTAATCCTTATTCCCCGCCAGAAACCCTTTGCCTAGAAAAAAGAAAGAAAGAACCGTATTGGCGAAATACGAATAACCAGTACAAAGGCCCCCCACATTGATAGCATCCGTAACCTAACAGACCGCTGTTTAAACTCAGTATGCAAGCAGGGTTAATTGGAGACATCTATTTCCCTTCCTTATTCAGCTCACAATAGGATAAAAAATGAAACGACCTGTAGTTTTAAGCTCAACCGCAGAGAGCGACCAGCGCTTAAGAACCGCGTCCAAAATCGCTCGCTACACTCATCTCTGGTTATCAATCAGATCAAAGGAGATTGGAACACATATCAATCAGGACTGATCCCCTACAAAGATTATGCAAGAAGGTTGCTACCCTTCTTCAACAGAATCGAGTTTCATCACATCCCTCGTGATGAGAATCACATGGATGATGCATTAGCCACTCTCTCTTCCATGATTAGCGTGGGTTAATGGAACGACCTACCTAAGATCGACATAATGTGCCTTGAACGGCTCGCTTACATCTTCACGATTGAAGCAGTCATAGACGACAAACCTTGGTATCACGATGTCAAATGCTTCCTTCAGAAACAAGAGTACCCACCTGGGGCATTAAGGAAAGACAGAAAGACCATCAGAAGACTGTCTGGCAGTTTCTTTCTGAGTGGTGATACTCTATATAAGAGAAATTTTGACATGGTCTTACTTCGATGCGTAGACAGACCAGAAGCAGACATGCTGATAAAAGAAATTCACGAAGGATCCTTTGGCACTCATGCCAATGGACACACAATGGCGAGAAAAATTCTAAGAGCTGGGTATTACTGGTTAACCATGGAATCCGACTGCTACGAGTACATGAGGAGGTGTCACAAGTTTCAGATATACTCCGACAAAATCCATGTACCGCCAACGCATCTCAAAGTTCTCTCTTCCCCGTGGCCTTTTTCCATATGGGGAATTGACATGATCGGCATGATTGAGCCCAAGGTTTCAAACGGACATCGGTTCATCCTGGTAGCCATTGACTATTTCACCAAGTGGGTCGAAGCAGCGTCATACGCTCATGTAACCCAACAAGTGGTGGTCCGATTTATCAAAAACAATCTCATCTTCCGTTATGGTGTTCCAAGCCAGATCATTACTGATAATGAATCTAACTTGAACAATAAGATGATGAAAGAGTTTTGCCCAGAGTTCAAGATCGAACACCATAACTCATCTCCCTACCGACCCAAGATGAACGGAGCGGTAGAAGTGGCTAACAAGAACATCAAGAGGATTGTTCAAAAGATGGTTGTAACCTACAAATACTGGCACGAAATGCTACCCTTTGCTCTTAACGATTATCGTACATCTGTCCGTACTTCAACAGGGGCAACCCCTTTCTCTCTAGTATATGGCATGGAAGCAGTGCTCCCTAAGAAGTAGAGATCCCATCAATCCGGGTATTGATGGAAGCTAAGCTAACAGAAGCTGAGTGGTTTCAAAATTGACACGACGAACTGAATCTGATCGAAGAAAAGAGAATAGCGGCACTATGCCACGTCAGTTGTATCAGCAAAGAATGAAGAGGGCGTTTGACAAAAAGGTCCGACCTCGCGTCTTCAGAAAAGGAGACCTTGTGCTAAAAAAGATACATTCTTTTCTCAGTGATTCTCAGGGCAAATGGACTCTGAATTATGACGGCCCCTATGTGGTCAAGAAAGCTTTCTCAGGCGGCTCCTTGAGACTTACAACCATGGATGGAGAGGAATTTGCCTACCCCACAAATGTTGATGTAGTCTAGAAATACTTCGCCTAAATAAAAATAAATTAAAAAATATAAAAAAATAAAAAACGTCTCGGTGGATTGAAAACCCGAAAGGGCGATCCAGGCAAAAATTAGAGACATAATAAAAAATCATCCCGGTGGATTGGAAACATCACAATACAATCCAGGCAACAGTTAGGGATTAATGGCAAGTAACTACGTCTGATCAGTTCTACTCCTCAGTAGTAATGCCATCCATCGGAGAAATACTCCAGTCAAGGTCATCTTCGACAGAAGCTCAGGATGCCCAAAATTTAAAGTTGGTAGAAGGATAGTGGTCTTTATGTTTCAATGTAGCCCTCTTCCCGTAAATTACCATTTTCTAAACTTTGTAAATACTCTATGGAATCACGCGTTTGGCTGATCTCCATCCTATCAATAAAATTTGAGTCCTTGTGCTTTTGTTTGCAATTCTTATTTGTTTTAGCTTTGTAGAACGACATTTTAATATGATCAACGATTCTTGAAATGAAACAAAAATGAATTTACTTGTAAAACTTTTCTTCTTTTAAAATAAATATGGCAATTACTTTTGACTGTTGAACATCGAAAGAATGTCGCTCGCTTCTCCAGAAGTAATCGAGCTTTAAAGTGCAGAATCAAAGTACTCCTTCTAAGTCCCCCGACAGAGTTCTCATCTCCTAAGTCCGACCAACGGTGTTCCCCGCAGGGACTATCTCTCCTAAGCAAGGCAGAATTGCTATCTTAAACCAGCGATATTTCTTCGTCCCCAGCAGTGGCCGAGTATCCAGTCGTGTTCATCTATTAGTCTGTATGTCGTGTCAGTTTTGTCAGCATAAACATACATATATCATGCATTATTGATTTGCATTCACATTCATATTGCATCACTATCAATCTAGTCGGTCTTATCCCCTAGTAATAAAAGTCCTCTCAATCGGGTTGTCAGTTCTTTCCTCGTCAGGAAATGACACGTCTGAACAATCTCTCTCCTCTAGTTTATTTCTGGATTAGAGTTGGCCCTTGACCACTTTGATAACTTGAACCTCTGAAGAACCAGAAAACGTTCGACAAACATCACTCTTCGCCATTGAAGATGATATCCTCGCTTTCCCGAATTAAGGAAAATCCCTAGAGAAAGCATCTTAATCAGAGATTCGACAATACAGTAGTTTTTCTCCAAAAAAACCGCTAACGAAAAGGTCATCAGCACCTCAAATTTGGATCACGTCATATGGCATTTCTCCGGGAAGATCCCGAGAAAAGTATGATGTAATGCCCAAGCGAAAGCAGTCTCTCAAGAGACTCACTTTCCCCAGTAGAGTCAACAAATGGCGTCTCCAATAGAGAAGTTTGTGTACCTCTACAACTCAGACGAATGGGTTCCCCAGCAAGTCTGACATCAAAACTTTTTCCACTCAAATGGCATCTCCCCAGGAAAATTCAGCAAGAAGTTTGAAGGAAAGCCGCTACAAATAGCGTCCCTTGTCAAGAAAGTTTATTGACAAAAGAAACTGAGACCAGTTCCTTGGTAGGAAACCTGGATCGAGGGGAAGTTTACATCAGAAACTGAGACCAGTTCCTTGGTAGGAAACCAGGATCGAGGGGAAGTTTACACCAGAAACTAAGACCAGTTCCTCGGGTAGAAACCAGGATCATGGGGAAGTTTTTACCTTTTCTAAGCATCGTTTCTTAGCAAAATAAGATGGATGGGCAAGCTGCCATTCATAATAACCATCAAAATTTCCGGTATTCCGTTATTTAATCCTCTTGCACCCCGAATGCCCGAATTCCTTCGTCATTCACACCTTCGGGTCCAAGAAGATTAAATAGGGGCATCTGTCATACCCCAAATTTTGACCACTAAGATTTCCCATCATTGTGAAAATCATCATCACAATATGGATGGACCATCATGCCTCATCAGTCTCCCCAAAGATGGGTGAGCATTCACTACTATCAAAATTAGGGTTTCAGGCCCTCTCATAGCTTTAGACAAAGGATCAATCAAGGAATGACATAATCTTCAACTTGTCTAGACCTCTCCAACATCCATAATGGATCAAGAGTACTCCCACATCAAGGATTAAGCACAAGGCTGCTCCCTTCTAGGTGGATCAAGCCTCAGGATCGCCAGTGTCACCAACTTAGGGTTTTGGTCGACCAGGGCCTCCAGATGGAAATTTTCCTCTGGGCATGAGCCAATGCTTCAAATCATAACCTATGATGCCCCATGGAACCTCATGGACCCAATCATCAAGTCAATTTAACCTTAGGGGATGCATTCACTAAAAATCAGGAATTAGGTTTTTTTGACCTAATTCACCCCTAAGTTGACTTTTGGGACAAAACATGAGCCAAGACCTCAAGGGAGGATTTGAGGTTCTCTAACATACTACATTGATCCATTGGTAACAATGGATTAATCCAAGAAGCTTGAGCAACAAGTCTCAATTTCATCAGAACCACCGTTAGGGTTTTGCGGGAAAAGTCAACTGTAGCTTTGACTTTTGACCAAGACATGCTCCCAAACCTTGGGACATGATTCAATACACCCTATAACACCTATGGAACATGTCCATTGAGTTTGATTTAGGTCAAGGACTTGATTTCATAGAGGATTGCACAGTTTGGAATTCATCTGACAAAAAGTCAACTTTGACTTTTTGAGATTTTTCACAAATATAGTTCTTTGACCCTAAAATGATGTTAATGTGTGATTTGGATCATCATTCATCAAGAAAAATCAAGAAAAGTGGGATAACTTGTAAAAGGGGTAACCATAAAAACTTAGAAATTTTTCTAAGTTATGGAACAAAGTGGCTAGGGTACCAACTTTGGAGGATCATAACTCCTAAACCACAAGGCCATTTTTCCCCATCCAAAGCTGGATTTGTAGCTCTCATGGCCCTCTACAAAAGCTTCGACTACACCTCATTCCAATTCATCATGGATTTTGAGTTATGGAATGATCAAAATTGATGAAAACATGAAATGCCACTTTTTCCAACACTTAGTGAAATTTTCACTAAGTCAGAATCTGCCTTCACTTCTTTCCAAATGTAGGGGCATTTTTCACTTGGATCCAAAAAATATCAAAACCAACTATGATCAAATAGTTGTTGTATCATATAAGGGCTTTCCAAAATGGCCAAGAACCCCATCAAATTCCACTTGAGCCATGAGATATGACAATGGCAACATGCCTTGCTGAAAACTGTCAAGGCAAGACAGATTTTGGAGTTTTGCTCGAATTGCCCAAATTTTGCAAAGGGCGAGTAACTCTATCCATCTGAACACCTCAAGGGGGGGACCAAGGAGGAACTAACTCTGATCCCAAGCCTCCCAAGTCTTTGGAACCATTAATAGCATGCCAAACCTAGAAATCCCTAAAAGAGGGACAAGACTCCTATTTGGATTGGAGCATTCAATGCATACACCAAGGTGGCATAGACTGAGCCATTCCCAACTGAATTCAGTCAAGACTTATCTAAGACCAAGGGAACTAGCAGCATGTGCCCTAACCTCTAGTCAATGGCTAGAGGAGACTTGGATTCTTATTGCTCAACATTGGCCAAACCTATGCAGCAGTTGCCATTCACTATTCCTTGCAAAACAAACTTGTTCTACTATAAATAGAGCTCAATTGTGATCAGTTTGAGTACACCAAATCCATCAAACAGATGCTTTCCTGAAAATTTCCTTCTTCACTCCAATTTTGCCTTCTAAGGCAAGTCACTATCGGGTTTTGAGTTTGAGAGTTATTCCAACCAAACCAATCACACACACACACACCTCATAAACATCATATAGAAGTGATCCAAACAATTAAACAACATCTGGAACAGTGATTTCTCAGAATCACCAGCCAGCTGCTCAAGGTTTTAACCAAGTTGCAGTTGGGATACCATCTTCAGTTCCAGATCATTTCCATTCATTCCAAGCATCCAGAAACACTCCATAGCACTTAGGGAAGCTTTCCATATCCTTGGAACCAAGCTGCAACACCTCTAACACAAAACACGATCACCAGCTGCAAGAGGTAAGCATGAGCTCTTCTAACTCTATGATCCATGCATTTTTTGCTGCACAATAATTTGGCCATATGTTCATAATCATGCATAGAGTGTTTCCCCTTAATCAATTGCTTTGTTTGAATCGTGTATGAAATTTCTGAACCTTCATGCAAATTTTAGGGTTCTTGAGGTTTCTCTTTGATTTCTTATTCTATGCTTAAAATAAATGAAATTAAAGACCATAGACATGATCGTGAGGTTGAAACGAGTAGATTGATATGTAGATTGCATGATATAATCAAGTATTCAATGAGATTGGATAGAAGACGCAAATCTACAGAAACAGAGGGTGGCGCGTGTTCTTGCCATGTTCTTGGCGCCATTTTCAGAAATTTGAATATTTGAATTTTGTGATTTTATTTAATTGATTCAAAAATTAATTTCTCTCTGAGTTTTAATGATTTTGAGTTGATTCTTTTTTTAATAATTCACAAAAATGTTAAAATATTTTATTTTCCCAAAAAATACCAAAAAATATTATTTATTTCATATACTTGATATTTTTGTAAAGAATTAATATTTTAATTGTTTTTGACATTTAAAATATTTTCTCCCTCTTGATTTTTCAAATTTTAGTGATTTCCAATCATGTTGTGGATCAAAACCTGATTTTTGAAACATTAATCCAAGATCACAATTTGTTTTCCACATGTTAAACAATTTTGGTCATTTTAATTGAATTTTTTTATTCAATTAAAATACATTTTGAAAACAAATTAGGGTTTTTGATTAATTCAACCCTCATCAAACTTTTTCAAACTCTTTGGGCCTCTTGGTAGAGTGTAAGACCCAACCCTTTGTAGAAAACAATTTTGGGCCTCAGTGTATTGTATAAGTCCCGATACCGTCAAAAAGTTCGGCACGACCGTCGCCTTTTTTTTTACAAAATCATCTGGGCATACCCTCGTTTTATAAGCCTCATTCTTTTTCATAAAACACTTTTGGGCCTCTAATAGATTGTAAGACCCAACCCCTCTTTGAAACCTTTTTGGGCCTCAGTCATTGTATAAGACCCACTATGTTTTCAAAAACCTCGGCGCGATCGCCATTTCAAAACAGAAAAACCCTTAGGCCTCTCCTTGAGTTGTAAGCCCCACCTTTTCTTTTAAAAACACTTTGGGCCTCTAATAGAGTGTAAGACCCAATCCCCTTTTAACCAAAACAAACTTTGGGCCTCAGACATTGTATAAGTCCCTCTGCGTTAAAAGAAAATCTCGGCGCGATCGCCAATTCAAAAAACAAATCATCTGGGCCTACCCTCGTGTTATAAGCCACATTCTTTTCCTTTAAACCTTTGGGCCTCTTGAGAGAGTGTAAAACCCATCCCTTTGTACAGAAAACCTTTTTGGGCCTCAGTCACTTGTATAAGACCCTGTACAAATTCAAAACCACAGTGCAATCACTGATAAAACTTTGGGCCTCTCCTTGAGCTGTAAGCCCCAACACATTTCTTTCAAAGCACTTTCTCCTTTGATTTTGAATATAATATTGTTATTAAAGCTTTCTTTGTTGAACAACTAACTAAACATCATGGAAGTTCTACAACCGAGTAAGTGTTTACGCGCTTTCATATATATAACTATATTGTGGGGCTGCTCGCTATTATATAACATCCATTGTGTAATACTAGTATAGTTATTTAGAGATTTCCCTTGCAACTACGTCTAGCACTAGGTAAAGCCCTGTTGGTCACTCTTAAATACAAACAAAACTATATCCCCATAGGATTACCAGACACAGTCTTCCCTCCTCTTGGGGTTAAACAATATGGAGACGTGAAAGGCAGTATTCTCGGTGAACCCTTTCTCAGACTGTCACCCTTAGAAATTGTCAAAGAAACTCTACTCCCCAGAGTTGATCTATTCTCCATGAATAGCATCTCTTGAGTTTCTTCCAAATTCTCGGACTTTCCTGGCTTGATCTATTCTCTGTGAATAGCATGTCTTGAACTTCTCGGGGTTTTGGGACCCACGTGCTTCCTAAAAGCATCCCCGCCTCCTCTTGGGCGTTGTACAAGGACCCTTCGGCTTCTTAAAAGCTCTCATGTCTTCTCTTGGGCTTAGTACAAGGACCCAGAGACCTCTACAGGTATAGGAACAGAACCTAGTCATCAATTTGCTAGAGCTGTCTTTCTGAGTCAAGTGTCAGACCAGTTAATGGGTTGACCTTCATCCCTTAACATACCAGCCTCCTCTTGGGCATTATACAAAGATTATTCACTTATCCGAGAATCGATTTCTCAAAACACCAGTAGACTTGGACAGTCTCAATACCCTTTGGATTTCCCATTTCCTTAAAGAACAGGAAATGACCCTGATCCTCTGATCAATCCCAAGGCACAACATTACCCATATAAGAACTAATTTTCTTTTCTATCCAACATATTGGACCTGTCACTCAACTGAAACAGTAGCCAAGGGATAGCCTCCTCTTAGGCTTTGTATAATGATCATTTTCTCAGGAAAGTTAGCCTCCTCTTGGGCCTTTCATAAATGATTATCCCCAGCGGAGCTAACCTTTTCAGACTCTCTTTTTGAGTCAATCTCCTTTAGCCTCTATCTCGGGCTTTGTACGGGATACTAAAACACTCTCTTATTGAGTATAAAAGACTTTATTATTGAGTCGATCTCCTTTTAGCCTCCATCTTGGGCTTCGTACGAGATACTAAAACACTCTCTTGTTGAGTATAAAAGACTCTCTTGTTGAGTCAATCTCCTTTTAGCCTCTATCTCGGGCATCATACGGGATACAAAAAACTCTCTTGTTGAGTATAAAAGACTATCTTGTTGAGTCAAACCCCTTTTAGCCTCCATCTCGGGCTTCGTACGAGATAAAAATCACTCTCTTGTTGAGTATAAAAGACTCTCTTGTTGAGTCAAACCCATTTTCATCCTCCATCTCGGGCCTCGTACAAGATACAAAATTACTCTCTTGTTGAGTATAAAAGACTCTCTTGTTGAGTCAATCACCCTTTTAGCCTCCGTCTTGGGCTTCGTACAAGACACATACAAAAACACTCTCTTGTTGAGTATAAAAAGACTCTCTTGTTGAGTCAATCCTTTTTAGCCTCTCTCTCGGGCTTCGTACGAGATACAAAAGCACCCTCTCGTTGGGTCAATAGCCTCCTCTTAGGCTTTGTATAAAGAAAACCTCGGTTGAGCCAATCAACCTCTTAACATCAAAGTTGTGCCTTGTTCATAGCATACAAACATCAACAACTCCTCTTTAGAGATGACAAATTCTCTCTAAAGTCAAAACCCTTCAGCTTCACATCTTGGGCTTTGAACAAGATACAAACCACCTTTAGCTTCATGTATTGGGCTTTGAACAAGACACCAAAACAACCATCTTTTCCTCCCATAGAATAGGAGGAACTACGATCGCTCTGATTTCCCTGTTTTGTCAAACGGGAATACGTTTGCATAAGATTTGAAAAATCTTAGCGAGCACACTAAGAAAAACACCCAAAATCCCATACCTTCATACATCAATCGAAAAGCATCAGTCCTAACATCTTACCAATAGCCTAGACACTGTGTTCTCAACAAAATAACCTAAGAGAGAACCACAATCTTTGTAGCATCTGTAAACCAACCGTCATCTGTTTAAACTCAGTATACAAGCAGGGTTAATTGGAGACATCTATTTCCCTTCCTTCATCAGCTTCAATAGGATAAAAAATGAATCGAGCTGTAGTACCCCAAAGCGATAGTGCTTCGCAACCACACAAAAAACTCGCGCTACAGAAAAATGGCGACTCTGCTGGGGAGAATCCGAAGAAGTACCGTTGTTTCATGTATCTTGTTCTCTTCCCATCTCTTAGGTAGAAAACCCTGAGTTCACAAAAGTGTCATAGAAATGACAGCTCTGTTAGGGAGTCATTGTCTGTATAGGATTTTTAGTTCCTGGATTGGCTGGAATTTTGGTAAAACAAAAGTATATTCAATGTTGATGTCAAGGTGCTGATGTTGCAACATTGAAGTCTTAACACTGGGCTGTGTTAAGTATTTAATTGTTGAAGTTGGATGTCTGATGTCACACAAGTGATGTTGTAATATTAGATCTGCAGAATTAACAACATCAGGTGCAGATGTTGTTAGGGCACGCGTGTTAGCTGGAATTGTGGAGAGTGGTTGACTCATTGGATGAGAATATCTTGGGATAGATATTTTCTGTTACATGGGAGATTTGATTGCAGGTCTGTTGGAGAATTAAAAGGTTGAAGATTTAAAAAGATTTTGGGGATAAAATCTGTTTTGAAGATTCAGTTTTAATTAACAAATCTGATCAAATATTGTGACAAGTCCAAGCCCAATTCAGGAAGCTATATAAAGCGTACAAGACCAAAGAAAAAAAGCGACAGAAAGCATTCAGAAGATCAAGAGCAGGAGGCTTAGTGTCTAGAGTTTGTTTAAAGTGCTTGTATTTACACTATTCTAGGGTTTGAATAGGTGTTGAGTTTCTGTCCTCTCTAAAGCTGTGAAGCAAAGAGAGTTGTGTGATTTGATCGAAGCTGTGAAGTAAGATCAAGGGTACTCAAAGTGGTTTCTTTGAGTGTTTGTAAGGGATTGAGTAGTGTTCTCATAACTAAGTGGTTTCTTAGGTAGGAAGTCATTAGTATAGTATAAGGTTAGGAGATTGTCAACGGGTTGTTGAGTCTGTAAATTATATCTACAAGTAGTGAATTCCATCCCTGGCTTGGTAGCCCCCAGAGTAGGTTGGTTGTAACCGAACTGGGTCAACAATTCTTGGTGTTATTTTACTATTCTTGCTGTCCATTGTGCAGAGTGTGTTGTTGTGACATCACACCTTAACATCACACGTCTGATACCAGAATTTCAATTGGTATCAGAGTAGGCATCCTGTCTATCTCTGGGTGAGATCTAGGGAAGTTACTTTCTGGTGAAAAGATGGACAAAGAAGTTGGAGGATTCGTCAACAGACCCCCTATTTTGGATGGATCCAATTATGACTATTGGAAGCCAAGGATGACCACCTTCTTAAAATCCTTGGATAGTAGGGCTTGGAAGGCTGTTATTAAAGAATGGAAAGATCCTGTCATGTGTGAGAAGGATGATGCTGGCAAAGATAGAGAAGGCACCTCTAAGCCAAAGCCTGAAGAAGAATGGACCAAGGAGGAAGATGAGCTCGCCCTTGGAAATTCCAAAGCTCTGAATGCAATCTTTAATGGAGTGGATAAGAATATCTTCAGGTTAATTAATACCTGTGTAGTTGCTAAGCAAGCATGGGATATCTTGCAGGCTACTCATGAAGGAACATCTAGAGTCAAGATGTCACGACTTCAGATTTTAACATCAAAATTTGAAAGCCTGAAGATGAAAGATGATGAGACTATTCATGATTTCCACATGAGTGTTCTTGAGCTGGCCAATGCATCTAGTGCTCTTGGTGAGAAGATGTCAGATGAAAAGCTTGTGAGGAAGATCCTTAGGTCCCTACCTAAGAAGTATAAGATGAAGGTTACTGCCATTGAAGAATCACAAGACATCAGCAAGATGAGAGTTGATGAGCTCATTGGATTCAAACCTTTGAGCTTGGGTTGAATGAGGAAGAACCAGAAAAGAAGCCAAAGAGTATAACCCTGGTGACAAATGGTGATGAAGAAAAGAAATCTGAATCCCAGGAGGATCTGTCTCAGGCCATAGTGATGTTAGGAAGACAGTTCACCAAAGTATTCAAGAGAATGAATAATAACTCCAAGCCTAATGTCAAGAACATGACTTCTGACACCAGCAAGAAGGATGAAGAGAAAACTGCCCAAGATAAAGGAGTGCAGTGCTTTGAGTGTGAAAGGTATGGACATGTCAAGAAAGAATGTCCCACCTTCCTGAAAAAGCAGAAGAAGGGCATGACAGTTTCCTGGTCAGACTCAGATAGTGAAAGTGAAGGTGAGTCAGCAAAGCATGTTAGAGCCCTAACAGGAGCTGTTGTATCTGATGATGATTCTAGTGATGGAGAAGTAACTTATGAGGAGTTGGCATCCACCTATCAAGAGCTGTGTTTAAAGAGTGCTGAGATTTGTCAAGAAAACAAGTGCCACAAGCAACAAATTGCTCAGCTAGAGAATGAAAAGACTGATCTGGAAAATGAAGTGGTGCTAGTTAGAGCTCACCTTGATCAAATGACCAAGTCTGTTAGGATGCTGAGTTGTGGTACAGACACACTTGACAAGATACTTCAGTCAAAAAAAGCTGCTGGAGACAAAGCTGGGATAGGTTATGTGGCTGAGGACAAGGGAACTTCAGAAGGAAGCTCTTCAGGTTCAAAGAAGGAAGTGTCACAGCTTTCACCTAATCATTAGCCAAAGAAGCAGGATTCTACCCCTAAGAAAGCTGATGTTTCACAACCTAAGAAGATTGAGAAGAAGACTGGTCCCTATCAGAAGAGAAAGCAGCCACAGGGAGCTAGTCAGTATATGCCCCCACAATACCATGAGAGCATGCAAGCTACTCAGATCAAACAGCACATGTCTCATCAGATGTCTCAACATCAGGACAACTGGTATGGTTATGGTTATGGATACACCAATGTTGTTCCTTATATCTATGGAAGAAGAAAGCCACACCATCATGGGAGACAATCCAGGAAACAGCATTCTCAGCCGTCTTATGGGAGAAGATATCAACATAATAGATGGCAGGGCAGTTATGGTAGGAGGAGACCACATTATAGATGGCAGCATAAGCAATCTCATCATGGCAGACGATTCAGAGATGAAAGGGTGAGATGCTATTATTGTGGAAGATTTGGACATATGGGGTACTCTTGCTACAAGCTGCATGGATACCCTCAACCTCAAAACAGATAGAGAGAGCACAGGCCCAAAGTTGTTAAATAATGGGTACCTAAGGAGAAGGTGAAGTGCTTATTGACTCACATGGGGGATAAAGAAGGAACATGGTATTTTGACAGTGGGTGTTCCAAGCACATGTCTGGATGTAGATCCATGTTTAATGATCTTAGACCTTGCCCCTCTCATGAGGTCATATTTGGCAATGGAGGAAAAGGTGTTGTTGCAGGAGTTGGGAAAGTGCAAGGTGATGGTAGACCTGAACTTGACAATGTTATGTTTGTCAATGGCTTAAGTGCAAATTTGATCAGCATAAGCCAGTTGTGTGATGAAAGGTACAAGGTAAACTACACTAAGCATGAGTGTGTGGTTTCTGATGAGCATAATCAGATTGTTATGAAGGGTGCCAGAACCAAAGACAACTGTTATCAGTGGACCTCACTTGAAGGAGATTCAACTAGTGATGTACAAGTTGATGTTATAACATCAGACTATGACATCAGGATGCTGAAAGGTCACTCAAAGTTAATGAGTCCTGATGTAAAAGGAAAGTCTTTATGGAGGGAGAAAATTAGTAATTGGTCTTTAAAGAGTATTCAAAATCAGGCGCCTTACTATATTGGTACTACATCAAGACTTACCAAAGCATTCTCATCGCAACGTTTCATCTCCCTAAATCTCAACAGAATAGAAAGTTTTTCTCCAAACCTAGTCTGTCACAAAGGAACAATGTCTGTCCCTTCCATGAACTTTGATCAGGTACGAACTAGGGTTTCTCCCGAAGAACTAATTTCTAGTGCGCTTCCCGAGTCAGGTAACCCTAAACCCTCGACCACGGTGAATAAACCTGAAGCTGGGTCATCATCCTCTCAAGCTGTTGAGGAGAAGTTTGATGTAGACAAGCACTTAGAACAGATTGCCACCAAAATCCTTGAGAAAGGGATACGGGTGAAAGGGATTTCTGTCCCCTTAAGGCAAATGCCTGCTGAACAAGTCGACTCTCAAGGTGAGGACAAAAATCTTCAAAGACAGGCCCTTAGTCAAGAAGCTGAAGATCCTAATGACACTGATGTCAATCTTGATGTCAGAACATCGTCCCCTAGGAATGAAAGCCACAGGGGTAAAGGAAAGGAACAGGTTGAGGTTATCGAGATTGAGGACTCATCTGATGATGATAGAATTGGAAAATGGAAGGATAAGAAAAGAACTTCAGTTACAGACTCTCCCAATTCATGGAGCAAAGGTGCCAAGTCTAGCAAGAAGAGGAGAATCAGGGAAGAGTCAGAGTGTGATGTTCAATACATCAACCCTGCTACAACTCAAGTACCTGATAACACCTCATCTCACAGGGCCAGAAGTGCCTCCTTGTGGAAGTGTGTGAGCCTAAGAAAGGTAGCTCTGGAAAGAGAGGTAGTAGCAAAAGACTTAGAATCTACTGAAATTATTGACCTAATTAAGCTTGCTAGTCTCATAAGGACTGTGTCAGGGTTGGCTGATTGCTACGATAGACTGGTCAGGGAATTCATAGCTAATATACCTTAATCGATAAATGACAGCAAGAGCCTAACTTTCAGAAGAGTTACCATCAGGGGTAAGTGTGTCTGGTTTTCTCCTGAGATGATCAATGCCTACTTAGGAAGAAATGAGGAAGATTATGGGGAATTAGAAGCCTCTAACAATGATATATGCAAAGAAATCACTGATGGGCAGGTAGATGTTTGGCCCGTAGAAGGAAAGCTGTTAGCCAGTTTGTTGAGTGTCAAATATGCTTTTCTGCATAGAATAGGCATTGCCAACTAGGTTCCTACTAGTCACAAGACCTCAATTTCTGTTGAATTGGGGAAGATAATTTATGCAGTTGGAACAAAGCAAAGAATTAACTATGGGTCCTACATCTATGATAATACTATTAAGCATGCTGCTACAAATGCTGTAAAGATGCCCATTGCTTTTCCCTCTCTCATTTGTGGGATTGTCTTGTCTCAACATCCTGGAATTCTTCAGCATTCAGATGGTGCTTGTAAAAGGAAGCCTGCCTTGTCACTCCATCACAAGGTGAAACATGTACCTTACAGTGTCAAGACATCTGCCTCAACATCACAATTGTCATCAGCCAAGACTGGGTTGATTACAGAACTAGAGAAGACTTGCAAGGAGTTAGATGAAGTCATAAGAGTTAGTACTGAAAGGAAACAAAAATTTGAAAGACTTGTCATGGCTCTGAGATTGGCAACAAAGGAAGGTGAAGCTGTCAACACAAGGAAGGATGCTATTGATGAAGACGATAATGATGATCTCAGCTCTGAAGATTCAAGCTTTTAATGATTGCCTTCTATTTTAGTAGGGTTAGCTTTATTTTCTGTATTAGCACTTAATGTGCTTGGTGTTGTAATTTGAATATTGTGTTGTTTTATGCACTGTTTATGTTTTTAGTTTCCTTCTATGATTTGTTTTACATGCTTACTAACTGAGAGGCTAACAATGAGAGCTAGGGTATACTGACTTTAGTTCATAGGGCTTCTTATAGAAGTTTGCCTAATTCTGGCTAAAAAGGGGGAGAAAATAGCCAAGATAGTCAAGAGTATTATTGCCATATGCTGCTAATATGATGCAGATATTAAGGGGGAGATAGATTGATGCTGCTAAAAGGTGTTTAGTTGAAAAGGTTGTTGCTGCATTAAGGGGGAGTTTTGACTGAACTTTTGAAGATATCATGACATTTGAAGAGTGCAGCCAAGCAGACATCTAGGGGGAGTAATGTGCTGCACATTATGAGCTACTGAACAGTTGTGATGCTGGTTCATGTTTTAGAAGGGGAGCACCAATTGGCTGTTGTCAATATTGAAGATGGTGCTGCAGCAGATCAAGTGATGAAGACTTTGAAGATTATCAAACTGCTGCTGATTGAGAGATTCAAATTTTTTTGAAGATTATTCCGCTGCTGAAATCTCTGAAGGTGCAGAGTGCAGAAGTTGATTGCAGAGTGCAGAAGTTGTTTTAGCCAAAATTAGCCAAAGGGGGAGATTGTTAGTTCCTGGATTGGCTGGAATTTTGGTAAAACAAAAGTATATTCAATGTTGATGTCAAGGTGCTGATGTTGCAACATTGAAGTCTTAACACTGGGTTGTGTTAAGTATTTAATTGCTGAAGTTGGATGTCTGATGTCACACAGGTGATGTTGTAATATCAGATCTACAGAATTAACAACATCAGGTGCAGATGTTGTTAGGGCACGCGTGTTAGCTGGAATTGTGGAGAGTGGTTGACTCATTGGATGAGAATATCTTGGGATAGATATTTTCTGTTACATGGGAGATTTGATTGTAGGTCTGTTGGAGAATTAAAAGGTTGAAGATTTAAAAAGATTTTGGGGATAAAATCTGTTTTGAAGATTCAGTTTTAATTAACAAATCTGATCAAATATTGTGACAAGTCCAAGCCCAATTCAGGAAGCTATATAAAGCGCACAAGACCAAAGAAAAAAAGAGACAGAAAACATTCAAAAGATCAAGAGCAGGAGGCTTAGTGTCTAGAGTTTGTTTAAAGTGCTTGTATTTACACTATTCTAGGGTTTGAATAGGTGTTGAGTTTCTGTCCTCTCTAAAGCTGTGAAGTAAAGAGAGTTGTGTGATTTGATCGAAGCTGTGAAGTAAGATCAAGGGTACTCAAAGTGGTTTCTTTGAGTGTTTGTAAGGGATTGAGTAGTGTTCTCATACCTAAGTGGTTTCTTAGGTAGGAAGTCATTAGTAGAGTATAAGTTTAGGAGATTGTCAACGAGTTGTTGAGTCTGTAAATTATATCTACAAGTAGTGAATTCCATCCCTGGCTTGGTAGCCCCCAGAGTAGGTTGGTTGTAACCGAACTGGGTCAACAATTCTTGGTGTTATTTTACTATTCTTGCTGTCCATTGTGCAGAGTGTGTTGTGACATCACACCTTAACATCACACGTCTGATACCAGAATTTCAAGGATCATAAATGATATCTGTGTTTATTTTTCTGCTAATGGGAATGCGTGTGATGCTGCATGTGGAAAGATTGAGTATACACCTAAGATAGGTGATGGCAATGCGGGTAATCTTACTGGAAGTGAATTCCAGTTAAGAGCCCCCGATCGACCATCAAACTCAGTGGAGACTCCCTTTGCAGATACATTGCCTATACGACTTCGGTTGTTGAAAGTAGTGTGGTCGACTGGGTTATCTAAGAAGCTGAGGTTTTTAGCAGACTTAAGCCATTTTGTAGTGCGGAAGCTATCGGAAATAGTTGTCACGCGATACTACCCTCATCTGAGATCACTCCAGGATACATCAGCTCGCTGGCGATCCGCTTGCTGTTGTTATCCCAGAGGGGTCAATGATTTTGCGAACAGGTACAAAAAATCACCAGTATAAACCTTTAGGGGGGGGGGGGGGGTAGAGCCTTGACTTCATGACACCGACCCTTTGACCCTATGTTTTTACTATGTTTTTGTGTGCTGCATTCATGCATTCATTTAAAAAACATTCAAACAAAGAAAATCTTCTCTTCTAGTCTCTCTCTTTTTCAAATTAAACTGAGACAATGATTGCAAATATTAGAGAAAGGAGATTGCGCTAATGGATTTCGGTAGAAGGAAAACTCATAAGTACACCTTCAAGGTTCCAAAGTTAGAGGATTTGAGAGGTTTGGCGAGAATGATCACCAACCACGAGGCTTTCAGAGCCAAGTATGGAGGACTGTTGTCCTTGTTAAGAGTCCATGTAATTGAAGGAATCCTGCCCACATTAATCCAGTTCTACGATCCAGTCTATCATTGTTTCACATTCCCGGATTATCAGCTTACACCAACGCTGGAGGAGTACTCTCACCTGACTGGAGAAATTCCAAAGGATCAAACCATTGCAAGAGTAATTTATTTGGACGAGTCATAAGTCAGGACTCACATGACCACTAAGGGTGGCATCCAAGGTTTTCCAGCCCAGTTCTTAATAAAGAAGGCTCTATACTTTGCCAGTATAGGGAACGTGGCCGCTTTCAAGAGCATCTTTGTTTTGCTCACCTACGGGTTATTTTTGTTTCCCAACATCGATAACTTTGTAGATATCAACGCCATTAAGATTTTCCTGATTGGAAACCCCGTACCGACCTTACTCGCAGATGCGTATCATTTGGTACACTTAAGGAATTTATACAGCGGAGGAATGATCACGTGTTGTGTACCCTTGCTTTACAAATGGTTCACTTCCCATTTGCCCAAGTCTGCTGCATTTTGGGATCAAAAGAATACTTTACGTTGGTCACAGAGAGTCATGTCTCTTACCAACTCGGACATCAATTGGTACAATCGAATCTACGACGGGATCAGAATCATTGACCGTTGTGGAAATTTCCCAAATGTACCCCTTATAGGAACTAAGGGAGGAATCAACTATCATCCGGTGTTAGTTCGTCGTCAATTTGGATACCCGATGAGGCATGTCCCGTGGAATGCTCATCTGGAAGGTCTTTTCTTCAAGGAAGGAGAAAACGACAGGGTACTAAAGACGGAAATAGTGCACGCTTGGAAACACGTTCATAGGAAAGGACGAGAGTCTCTAGGGAAACCAGACTGTGTCTCGGTGGAGCCTTATCTGCACTGGGTACAAACTAGAGCTCTCAAGCTGAGGATGCCTTACCCTCGTCAGGAAGTTCTTCCATTAAGGGACTCTGCCATTTAATTCATGTCTGAGACGGAAAAACTTCGGGTTACTCTCAGCAAAAGGAGATTTTAGAGAAACATGCTGTAGAGAATCAGGATGACCAAAGGAATTTGCTCGCTCCTTTCACTTGGCAAAGGAATGACAACCCGACAATGGCCCAAGAGCCCCGGTCAAAGAAGAGGAAAGCACCGGAACCAGCACTTGAGCTCTCTTCAGAAAGGACTCAAGATTCATTAGTTTAGGTTTCCTTTTTCAGCACTTTGTAATCTACTGTATTTCCGTTTCCGCAATCCTTTCAATAAAATGGGGTTTCCCCACTGTGTGATATTTGCAATCTAATTGTCGAAGTTTACTTTGAATAAACAAAAATAATTAATAATCATTGCATTCATCATTCTCATAAACGCAATATTCTTACCTACGAATCTCACATTTGTGTCTCGGTTCTAGAGTCAAACTGTCTCATTTGTACAATACTCGGGCCAATCGTCAGAAAAAGATGGATGATCTCGAGGAAGAGAACAGAGAGTTGAGAGAAGAGATCGACACTCTGAAAGAGGATCTGAGAAAGCTTCATAATGACATGCGAGCTCTAGTAGAAGCTCAGATGAAACAACAAAGGACTGTGATCTCAGAGATCACATCGACGCCCATAGTGGAGAAGTCTGATCCTAGGTACAAAATGCCAAAAGATCGTCCTTGGGGCATGCCTATCAATTATATCCTGGAAGGATATGTTCCGCCGGTCGATGAGGATCAGGGAACCGCAGCAGAAGCCACTGGGCCTGAAGGTTACAAACTTTGGGAAAGCGAAGATGCCAGGGGCATGACAACAACTCCTGAAGGTTACAAACTTCGGGAGGCACCAAGAGTCTCGGCCATAATTACGATACCACCGCCTGTGGTACACACTGTCCTGGAAGGACAAATTCCCCAGATACATTCTGGTGGAAATGACATCATGTTCGACAGAATGAATGAGTTCCAGGAACAGTTCCTAGAAATACAGAAAGAACTGCAAGCCCTTCGCGGTCAGGATCTATTTGGAAAGGACGCCGCGGACCTCTTCTTGGTCCCTAATGTGAAAGTTCCACATAAGTTCCAAGTGCCCGACTTTGAAAAATACAAGGGTAACTCTTGCCCTCAGAGCCATTTGGTGATGTACGCTCGGCGAATGTCAGCTCAGACAAAGATCCAGGAGCTACTGATTCACTACTTTCAGGATAGTTTAACCGGTGTCGCATTAAAGTGGTACATGGGGTTAAACCGCGCCACGATCGGTACATTCAAAGATTTGGGCACTGCCTTCGTTCAGCAGTTTAAATATAATCTGGACATGGCACTGGACAGAGATCAACCCAGATCGATGTCACAAAAGGATAAGGAAACCTTTAAGGAGTACGCTCAGAGATGGCGTGAAATTGCCGCCCAGATTTGTCCCCCTCTTGAGGAAAAAGAGATGACAAAGATCTTCTTAAAGACCTTGAGCTTATTTTACTACGACAGAATGGTTGCCAGTGCACCCAGTGACTTCACCGAGATGGTGGGCATGGGAGTTCGTCTTGAGGAAGCCGTCCGAGAAGGACGTTTAGTTAAAGACGCTGGATCATCAAGTAGTACAAAATGATACGGTAGTGCTCTCCCTAAGAAAAAAGAGCAAGATATTGGGAATATCTCTCTCGGAAAGCAAAGGCGACGTTATCAACCAGTTGCAGCTGTAACTCCTGCTATCAACCCCGCGCCTGTTCCTACGTATCAACCTCAGGTTGCACAGAGCCAACCTAATCAATAGCAACTTCAACAAAGGACACAACAGCCTCTTCAGCAGGCCCGTCCTCCATATAACAATAACCGTACAATGCGACCTCCAGGGTTTGACCCTATACTTGTGTTGTACGCAGAGTTATTTCTATTACTACTGGTCAAGGGGCACGTCTAAACCAGGGCTCCTCTTACAGTACCGGAAAATCTACCTTTCTGGTTCAAAGCGGATCAAACTTTCCCTTACCATCAAGGAGGACCACGGCATAGCATAGAAAATTGTCTCAGTTTCAAATCGGACGTGCAAAAGCTTGTTAGGAGCGGGGTTTTATCTTTCAAAGATACGAATCATAACGTTCTCACAAACCCGCTGCCTCGACACGAGAAAGTTGTAGTCAATTTGATAGAGGGAAAGTCTAATGACAGCTATCAAATTCACGATGTACTCTTATTGAGGGCCAACTTGGTCAAAATGCATTGTAGACAGAGTGGATACTGCCATGTGCCACCTCACAATTATCACCAGTGTGATATCTGCTCTAAGAACAATTAAGGATGTTTTGTGGTACAATCAGCTCTACAGGAACAATTGGATCTCGGATGGATCCAAGAGCATCGAGTTCGTGGAGTAAACATGGCCTATACGAATTCCAACATCATTCAGAACCACGACATCCGTGCAATGAATGTCAACTTGATGGCGATGCACTCAAGGAAAAGCCAGTACCATAATCTGCCACGACATGATTACAATTCTTGTCTGATTTGCTCGGTAAACAAACAGGGATGCTCTTTCATACAAGAGGCCCTCCAACGTCAGATGGATCTTGGGTGGATCTAGGACTACCATGATAGAAATCCTTATCAGATCAACATGATTCAAATCTTTGATATTCGTCTGATGAATACCAGTTTGGTGGAGTTACATGCCAAGCAGGTCCAGCTCGGTTTTCTCACTTCGCATAATTATCAGAACTGTAAAGGATGTTGTGAGAGTAAGCAATGGTGCGCTCTCGTTCAAAGAGCTTTACAACACTTATTAAACCACTGGTGGCTTCCGATCTATATGGACGAAGACACGCAACAAATCAGTGTGCTTAATGGAAACACTACTCGGTGTCAAGTCAAGATGTCCGATCTATGGAAACAAACCTGGTAAGGTTGCACTGCATTCAAAGCGAGCGTGGCCAGGTGCCACCACACAACTATGAATATTGTAGAGTCTTCTCGGAAAATAACCAAGGATGCTACCTCGTGCGAGCCGCTCTTCAGGGTCAGTTGGATCGCAAAGAGATTCACCCATACCTAGCTTCGGGGTCCATTGACTGGACGTCGGACTACTTCACTGATCAGATCAGAGACGTGGTTGTAATCTCTGACCCTGAGAGGAACAAGGATGTTTGTACCATCATCCCTCTACTAGACGAATCAAAGGTTCTTAGCCAGGAACTGATTGAAGTTACTTACGACAGTCAGAAAAATCAGAAAGCTCCGGTGGTTATCTATCTACCGGGACCAATACCGTATGAATCAGCTAAGGCGATCTCTTAGAAATACGATGCAACGATAATTGAAAATGGAAAGGAAATTCCATTACCCTCCGTCGTGAATATTGCAGACATCAGTCGAGTAACACGGAGCGGTTGAATCTTTAACCGAGGAGTTGGAGAACCTAACAAAGAAAAGGAACTTCCGACATAAGCTCCTGATTCACTAGTCGGTCAATCCAGTAATCCCGACCTTTCAAAAAACAATGATGAGATGCTGAAGCTTATCCAAAGGAGTGAATACAACATTGTTGATCAACTGTTACAGACTCCTTCAAAGATCTCAGTGCTATCACTTTTACTCAGTTCCGAAGCCCACAGGGAGGCTCTACAGAAAGTCTTAGAGCAGGCCTTTGTGGAATAGGATGTGCCAATACGACAATTCGATAGCATCATCTCTAACATCACTTCCTACAACAACTTAGGATTCAGTGATGGGGACTTGCCAGAAGGGGGCAGAAGTCACAACATGGCGCTCAATATCACAGTTAACTGCCAGGACGATGCTTTAGCCAGCGTACTGGTAGACACAGGATCGACCATCAACGTTATGCCAAAGTCCACTTTGATGCGACTATCATTCAAAGGATCCCCGATGAGGGGCAGTGAGGTTATCGTCAAAGCATTTGATGGGTCTCGGAAAGCAGTTATCGACGAAGTCGACCTTCCCATAACTATTGGTCCTCACACTTTCCTAATCACTTTCCAAGTCATGGACGTTCGGGCAGTGTACAGCTGTTTATTAGGAAGACCTTGGATACACTAGGATGGGGCAGTCACTTCGACGCTGCACCAAAAACTCAAGTTCGTCAAGAACAATCAACTCGTCACGGTCTGTGGAGAGCAGGCCTTGCTCGTGAGCAACTTGTCATCATCTACTTGTGTAGAACCCGAGGAGGTTGTTGGAACTCAGTTCCAAGCATTGTCGATGAGTAATGAGAATCAATCAAAGAAAGGAACCTCGATTTCCTCATACAAAGATGCTCTCGAAGTGATAAAAAATAACAATACAAAAGGATGGGGACAGCTTGTCATTCCTACCGATAACAAAACAAAGAAGGGTCTTGGTTTTTCTTCAACCTGTACCCAGACAGCTGCTAACGATGAAAGTCTTCATCCCATTCAGGACTTCTTCCACAGTGGAGGTTTCCTTCACCTAGTGCCTCAAACAATCCATACTATCAACGAGGAGGATTCCTCTGATATGGATGAGGAATGGAAGTCCTATCTTAACAAGGACAGTTATATGTCTCAGGAAGAGGTGCCTACGCCATTTTGCTATCCCGCACAGAGTCCGAGATTTATACCCAGGTCAGATGTCGAAATGATATACGGAGATTGTGATCCGAAAGGATGTCATGCTCCACCAAACTCATTAGAGGAAGACACTCTGATGAAGGACAACTTTGACCACGACTACTATGGCCCAATGGATGGCCTGCCTATCTGGCAGCCGTACCCAGGAGACTTGGGGCAAGAAAATCAGCCAAACAATGGAAATCAGCTGAGCATCATTGAATATTTTTGTCATCTCTTTTTCCTCAAGAGGTGGACAAATCTGGGCGGCAATATCACGCCATCTTTGAGCATATTCCTTGAAGGTTTCCTTATCCTTCTGTGACATGGCTCTAAGTTGATCTTTGTCTGGTGCCATGTCTATATTATACTTATATTGTTAAACAAAGGCAGCGCCAAGATCTCTGAAAATGACGATCTTAGTGCGGTTTAATCCCATGTAACATTTGAGTGCGGCACCAGTTAAACTATCTTGGAAATAGTGGATCAGTAGCTGTTGATTCTCTATCTGAGTTGACATTCTGCGAGCGTACATCACCAAATGACTCTGAGGGCAAGAGTTACCTTTGTATTTTTCAAATTCGGGCACCTTAAATTTGTGTGGAACTTTCACATTGGGGACCAAACAAAGGTATGTGGCGTCCTTTCCAAATAGATCCTGACCGCGAAGGGCATGCAGTTCCTTCTGTATCTCCAGGAATTCCACCTGGAATTCCTTCATTCTGTCGTCTATACTTTTGTTTCCACCAGAAGGTAACTGTGGAATCTGCCCTTCCGGGACAGTGTGTACCATGGGTGGTGGTATAACCATTACGGTAGTGACTCTTGGTGTTTCCCTATCCCAAAGTTTGTAACCTTCAGGAGTTGCTGTCATGCCCCTTGCATCTTCGCTTTCCCGAAGTTTGTAACCTTTAGGCCCAACAGTTCCTGCTGCAGTTTTCGGATCTTTCGTGATCGGCAGAACATATCCTTCCGGGATATAGTTGAGTGGCATGCCCCAGGGACGATCTTTAGGCATGTTGTACCGAGGATCATATTGTTTCCACTATGGGTGTCGATGTGATCTCTGAGATCACGGTCCTTTGTTGCATCTAGGCTGCTGCCAGAGATTGCATGTCATCGTGAAGTTTTCTCAGATCATCTTTCAGAGCGTCGAGTTCTTCTCTCAACTCTCTGTTCTCTTCCTCGAGATTATCCATCTTCTTTTGTCGATTGGCCCGAGTATTGTACGAATGAGACAGTTTGATGCTAGAATCGAGACACAAACGTGAGATTCGTAGGGAAGAAGAATGCGTTATCTGAGAATGATGAATGATATGTAATAATAATATTATTATTTTTTTGTTAAATCAAAAGAAACTTCGACAATTGGATTGCAAACATAATACAGTGGGGAAACCCCATTTTATTGAATTCAAAGATTGCGGAAATGGAAATACAGTAATTTACAAAGTGATGTAAAAGGAAATGTCTAAACTTATGGATCCTGAGTCCTCTCTGAGGAGGGCTCAAGTGCTGGTTCTGGTATTTTCCTTTTCTTTGACTGGGGCTCTTGAGTCGTTGTCGGGTTGTCATCCTTTTGCCAAGTGAAAGGAGCGAGTAAATTCCTTTGGTCTTCTTGATTCTCTACAGCATGTTGCTCTAAAATCTCGATCAGAGCATCCTTTTATTTTAACAATTGTTGTATTTTGGTACACTCCACATTGAGAATGCGGTACTTGTTCTTCCAAGATTTCTTTTCTCGCTGAACTTTGTTGAGAGTGACCTGGAGTTTTTCCGTATCAGACATAAAATAAAGGACGGATTCCTTTAACGGAAGAACCTCTTGACAAGGGTAAGGCATCCTCAGCTTGAGAGCTCTTGCTTGTACCCAGTGAAGATAAGGTTCCACAGAGACACAATCTAGTTTTCCTAGAGACTCTCTTCCTTTCCTGTGAACATGTTTCCAAGCATGCACTATTTCTGTCTTTAGTGCCCTGTCATTTTCTCCTTCCTTGAAGAAAAGACCTTCCAGATGAACATTACGTGGGACATGTCTCATCGGGTATCCAAATTGACGACGAAATAAAACTGGATGATAGTTGATTCCTCCTTTAGTTCCTATGAGGGGTACATTAGGTAAGTTTCCACAACAGTCAATGATTATGATCCCGTCATAGATTCAATTGTACCAATCCACGTCAGAGTTGGTAAGAGCCATGATTCTCTGTGACCAACGTAAAGTACTCTTATGATCCCAAAAAGCAGCAGACTTGGGTAAATGGGAAGTGAACCATTTGTATAGCAGGGGTACACAGCATGTGATCATTCCTCCGTTGTACAAATTCCTTAAGTGTACAGAATGATAAGCATCTGTGAGCAAGGTCGGCACAGGGTTTCCAATTAGAAAAATCTTAATGGCATTGATATCAACGAAGTTATCAATGTTGGGAAACAAAAATAACCCGTAGGTGAGCAGAACAAAGACGCTCTAGAAAGTAGTCACGTTCCCTATACTAGCAAAGTACAGAGCCTTCTTTACCAAAAACTTAGCTGGTAAACCTTGGATTCCACCCTTAGTGGTCATGTGAGTGCTGACTTCTGACTCGTCCAAATAGATTGCTCTTGCAATGGTTTGATCCTTAGGAATTTCTTCTAGTCCAGAAAAGGGAGCTTGGTCAGTGATGGGTAAATCAGTCAGGTGAGAGTACTTCTCCAGTGTTAGTGCTAGCTGATAATCCGGGAATGTGAAATAGTGATAGACCAGATCGTAGAGCTGAATTAGCGTAACCAGGATTCCCTCAATTACATGGACCCTTAACAGAGACAGCAGTCCTCCGTACTTAGCTCTGAAAGCATCAGGGTTGGTGATCATCCTTGTCAACCCTCTTAAATCCTCTAGTTTTGGATCCTTGAAGGTGTACTTGTGAGTCTTCCTTCTACCGAAATCTATAACGCAATCTTTCTCTCTGACATTTGCAATCATTGTCTTAATTTAATTTGAAAAAGAGAGACTAGAAGAGAAAATTTTTCTTTGTTTAAAGTTTGTTTTTTGAAATGAATGCATGAATGCATCACATAAAACCATAGAAAAAACATGGGGTCAAAGGTTTGGTGTCATGAAGTCATGGACCCCTCTTGGGATGACAACAACAGGCTGGTTCACCCGAGTGAGCTGCAGTATCTTAGAGTAATCTCAAATGAGGGTAGTATCGCGTGACAATTATTTCTGATAGTTTCAGCACTACAAAATAGTAACAAGGTCTCAGCCTACTAAATCCTCAGTTTCACGGACACCGCAATCAAACAATCTGCTTTCAACAACCGAAGTCGTATAGGCATTGAATCCGCAAAGGGTATCTCCACTGATTCGATGGTCTACCAGGGTCTCTTATTTGGGAGTCACTCCCTGTAAGATTACCCGTCTAATGCCATCACTTATCTTAGGTGTCACTCAATCTTTCCAAATGCGGCATCACCCGCAGTCCCATTAGCAGAAAAATAAACACGGATATCAATTAGGAAAAATGATATATATATTTATTCCTAAAACTAACATCCTAGACCTCTTAAGAGATATAGCCTATAATCTTTACAGATCAAAGACGTCCCTAGCAGAGTCTCCATTTTTCTGTAGCGAGCGATTTCTGTCGGTGACGCGACCACCTTATCGATTGGCTTTCCTCACCGCAATGGTAGAAGAGGGTGCTACTTTCTGATTTCTTATTTATCCCATGAAGCTGGAAGGGAAAGGGAAGCTATCTAAAACTAACCTTGCATGCGGATGTTTAACTGAACAAACGCTTAAAAGAGATTGGGGGGTCCGGGGTCAGGTTATACAATGGGGAGTTGTCAATTACCCATCCTATATGTGGTTATCCACAGGATATTAGCTTTAGGTTTCTCTTTATACTTGATGGTGTTTATCCGTTAATGGGTTGGGAAAGTTTCTTGGGAAGTATGAGTGAGTGAGTTTTTGTTGAAGTTCAGGTTTTCCCGATGTTTTTGGTGAGGTACTGGACCTGAGTTTTGATTGTTGTATGAAGGTACTGGACCTAGGGTTTTTTATTAGTATGCTCGCTAAGATTTCGCAATCTTATGCCTACATATTCCCGTTTAAACGAAACATGAAAATCAGAGTAATCATAGTTTCTCCTATTCTAAGGGAGGAAAAAGATATTTGGTGTCTTGTTCAAAGCCCAAGATTGAAGCTAAAAGGTTTGTTTGTATCTTGTTCAAAGCCCAAGATTGAAGCTAAAAGGTTTAACTGAGAGAGAACTTGTCATCTCTAAAGAGGTATTGTTGATTTTTGTGTGCCTTGATCAAAACCCAAGGTTGAAGCTAAGAGGTTGTTGAACTCCACTGGGGAAATCCTTACCCAAAGCCTAAGAGGAGGCTGGGTAAGACCAACTCAACAAGAGAGTGTGTATATTGGCGTCTTGTACAAGGCCTAAGATTGAGGCAAAAAAGAGACTGGCTATTTTGGGGATATCGTTATACTAAGCCTAAGAGGAGGCTGAAAGTTTGACTTTTCTGGGGAAAATATTCTTCCTGTCTTGTACAAAGCCCAAGATTGAGGCTGAAATGAGTTTGACTCTGCTTGGGAAATCATTCCTCAAAGCCTAAAATAAGGCTGGGAGGAAGTGACCTCGCTGGGGAAGATATTTGCCCCAAGCTTAAGAGATGAAGATTTATGTCTTGTACAAAGCCCAAGATTGAGGCTAAAAGGGTTTGACTCAACAAGAGAGTGCTTTTATCTGTCCTGTACAAAGCCCATAATTGTGGGTGAACAAGATGGAGTAATTATTCTACACAACTTGAGAGAAGGCTAGCTCTAGGTAGGGGAAATCTTTATGCCCAGCCTAGGAGGAGGCTGGAAAAGATTGACTCAATAAGAGAGTGTTTTTATCTGTCTCGTATAAAGCCCGAGATTGAGGCTAAAAGGGTTGACTCAACAAGAGAGGGATTGACTCAACAAGAGAGTCGGAAAGTTTATTGACTCAACAAGAGAGTTTGAAAATGTGATTGACTCAACAAGAGAGTCTGACAAGGTTACTGACTCAACAAGAGAGTCTGAAAGTTATTGACTCAACAAGAGAGTCTAAAAAGGTTAGCTCCACTGGGGAGAATCATTGTACAAAGCCCAAGAGGAGGCCGTCTGTGCTGAGGAAAGGTCCTTATACAAAGCCTAAGAGGAGACTGGCTTCCTGCTAGGGATCATGGAGATCCCGAGGCAGGTCCAAGTGGGGAATCAACTCTTGCTGAAGGTTCCAGAAGAGTTGAGATATCAGATGCCTTGAGGTTCTGATACTGGAGATATATTATCCCTGGTTTGGGGATTTTTAGGAGAGAGGCCAGGTTTTAGACTTTTCTGGAGATTGATCCAGAGTGACCGGGGTTTCTCCTATGTTTATAGGGAACTTGAGAATGTCTTTGAGACTCAAGGGGATTAGACTGTCCAAGTCTACTAGTGTGGAAGAGTTTTATCTTTTGTATGATGCCCAAGAGGAGGCGGGTGTATTAAGGGATGAGAATCAACCTTAAATTGGTCAGAGGTTTGACACTGGAAAGACTGCTTTAGCAAATGATGACTAAGTTCTGTCTTATACCTATAAGAGGTCTTCAGGGTCCTTGTATTAAGCCCAAGAGAAGGCATGAGAACTTCTAAGAAGCCGGAGGGTCCTTGTACAAAGCCCAAGAGGAGGCGGGGATGCTTTTAGGAAGCCTGTGGGAACTCAAGAGATGCTATTCACCGAGAATAGATCAACTCTGGGGAGTAGAGTTTCTTTGACAATTTATAGGGGTGATAGCCTGAGAAAAGGTTCACGAAGAATACTGCCTTTCTCTTTGTTCTATATTGTTTAAGCTCAAGAGAAGGCAAGACTGTATCTGGAAATCCTATGGGGATCTAGTTTTTACTGTATTTAAGAGTGACCAATATGGCTTTGCCTAGTTCTAGACCTAGTTGCCGGGGAAAACTCTAAATAACTATACTAGTATATATACAGTTGATATATGACAAGTATTTAAAAGGATATGAAAGAAGACTTACAGTGCGCAGCTTCCCCCAATTCAGTTATATATATATATATATATATATATATGAAAGCGAGTAAATGAAAGTTGTTTAAAACTTACAGGCGAGCAAGCTTCCATGCTGTATTGTTAGTTGTTCAAAGAAATTAAAGAAAGTTTTGATAACAACATATATATATATATATATATATATATATATATATATATATATATATATATATATATATTTGAACCTAAATCAAAAGGGAAGTTGTTTTGAAAAGATTGTTGGGGCTTATACTCAAGGAGAGGCCCAAGGTTTAACAGTGATCCCACCGTTGCTTTGAAAATCACAGAGGGACTTATACAATGATGAGGTCTACAGAGGTTTATTTACAAAAGGGTTAGGTCTTACAACTCAAGGAGAGGCCCAAGGATGTTTTGAAAAATAAAGATGGGACTTACAACACGAGGGGAGGCCCATGTGATTTGTTTTGAAATTGCGATCGCACCGAGATTCTTTTAACGCAGAGGGACTTATACAATACTTGCAGCCTAAAAATGGTTTTGGTTAAAATGGAATTGGGTCTTACACTCTATTAGAAGCCCAGAGTTTTTAAAAAGAAAAGAGAATGGGGGTTACAACTCAGGGAGAGGCCCATGTGAAGGACAGTGATCGCACCGTCGTTTTGAGAATCGTATCGGGACTTATACAAATGATTGAGGGCCAAAAGTGTTTTAAAATTTAAAATCAAGAGGAAACCCTAATTTTAAATAAACATGTTATTTTTCAAAGGAAATTAAATGAAAAAAATGATATAAAATACCAAATATATCAAAAAATAAGTTGTACACCTTGAAAAATATTTTGAAAAGTCATGTTTAATTACATGAGAGTTTGAAATTCAATTGGTTTTGAAAGATCAAAGTGGGAATTTCATTTAAAAATGTTTAAAAACAACAAAAATGAAATTAATTACAAAAATTCTAACTATATTAAACAAATAATATAAATTGATTTTTTTTGTAAAATAAAATATTTAAACATTTTATTGAATTTTGAGAAAAAGAATCAATTCAAAAACATAAATATTCAGAGAGAAATTAATTTTTGAATCAATTAACAAAAATAACAAAATATTCAAATATTCAAAAATTTGAAAAAAGGGCGCCAAGAACACCAAGTTCTTGCCCGCGCCCTCTGTTTTTCCAGATTTGCATTTTCTCACTTTTCTCTATGATTTCTCAATGGTTTTGCACGATTCAAGTACCAATCTTGCTCGTTTTTGAACAAGGGTCACAACCATATAGATTAATTGCATATATTTTGAGTATTGAGTGAGAAATCAGAAGAAACTCTCAAGAACCCTAATTTCAGCATGAACACCATGAAATTCCATACACGACTAATTCATGGCAATTGATTGAGGGTTATCACTCCATACATGATTAGGAACATATGGCAAAATTATTTTGCAGTAAAATATGCATGCATCATGGAGTTTGAAGAGTTCATGCTTACCTCTTGCAGCTGGTGATCGAGTTCTGAGTTAGAGGTGTTACAACTAGGTTTCAATGATCTGGATAGCTTCCCTAGGTGCCAAGGATTGTGTTTGAATGCTTGGAATGAATGGAAATGATCTGGAACTTGAGATGTACCCCAACTGCGAATCTGTCAAGAACTTGAGCAATTGGCTAGTGATTTTGAGAATTTGATGTTCCACATGTGATTTTGTGTTATGGATCACTCACATATGATGTTTATGAGGTGTGTGGGTGATTGGTTTGGTTGGAATTGCTCTCAAACTCAAAACCCGATATTGACTTGAGTTAGAAGGCAAAATTGGAGTGAAAGTGGAGATTTTGAGGAAAGCATCAGTTTGGGTGCTTTGGTGTACTCAAACTGATCACAAATGAGGCCTATTTATAGTGGAGCAAGTTTATTTTGCAAGCAATAGTGAATGGCAACTGGTACAGATCTGTGGCCAATTGTGATCAAATGGAATCTCAAGTCTCCTCTACCCATTGACTTGAGGTTAGAGCACATGCCTAAGGTTCTTTGGTTCAAGGATAAGTCTAGACTGAACTTGGATAACATTGTCTTGATGAATTCCACCTCTATGCATCAGTTAAATGCTTTGAGACAAAATTGAATATTTGAAGCATCATGAATTTTAGGGATGACATGCCTAAACATAGATTCATGGACTTGTGAGGCCTATGGATCAGTGTTTGTTCCTTGGTTGTTCCCCCTTGAGGTGTGCAGATGGATAACCATGTTTACTTTTGCACAATTTGATTAATTCGAGCCCTAATGCACAAATCTTCCTTGCCAAGACAGTTTGCAGCAAGGCATGTTGTAGCTGTCATAACCCCTAGATCAGGTGGAGTTTGATGGAGTTCTTGGCCATTTTGGAAAGCTGATATATCCTATTTCAACATGATGTCCAATTTTGGTTTTGATCCAACTTGAATTACAATGAAAAATGCCTCTACATTTTGGAAAAAATAAGGCAGATTCTGACTTAGTGAAAATTTCACTAAGTGTTGGAAATGTGTCATTTTAATGTTTTTAGCCATATTGATCACTCCATAACTTCAAATCCATGAGGAATTGGAATGAGATGTAGTAGTCACTTTTGAAGTATGTAATGAGAGCTTCCCTCTGAGCTTTGAATGGGAGAGAAAGGCCTCTGGGTTAGAGAGATATGGCTTTCCAAAGTTGGTACCTGAACCACTTTGTTCCATAACTTAGAAAAATTCAAAGTTTTTTATGGTTACCCCTTTAACAAGTTAACTCACTTTCTTTGATTTTTCTTGATGAATGATGATTCAAATCACATATTAACATTGTTTTAGGGTTAAAGAACCTTGGTTGACCAAAAATTTAAAAAGTCAAACTTTGGATTTTTGTATAGTTGACTTTTTATCTGATGAAATCTAAACTGTGCGATCCTTTGTGAAATCAAGCCCTTGACCTAAATCAAACCTAATGGATGGATTCCATAGGTGTTATAGGGTGTATTGAATCATGTCCCAAGGTTTGGGAGCATGTCCTGGTCAAAAGTCAAAGATACAGTTGACTTTTTCTTCAAAACCCTAATTGTGGTTCAAATGAAATTGAAACTTGTGAATCAAGCTTCTCGGATCAATCCATTGTTGCAAATGAATCCATGTAGAGTATTGGAGCCCCTCAAATCATGTCTTGAGGTATTGGCTCATGTTTTGTCCCAAAAGTCAACTTAGGGGTGAATTAGGTCAAGAAACCCTAAATCCTGATTTTTGAGTAAATGCATCCCCTGGGGTTAAATTGACTTGATGATTGGGTCCATGAGGTCCCTTGGAGTATCTTGGGTTATGCTTTGAAGCATTGGCTCATTCCTAGAGGAAATTTTCCATCCGGAGGCCTCAGTCAACCAAAACCCTAACTTGGTGACACTGGCGATCTTGAGGCTTGACCCATTTGGAATGTTGCAATCTTGTGCTTGATTCTTGATGTGGGAGTCCTCTTGATCCTTTATAGGTGTTTGAGAGGTTTAGCCAAGTTGAAGATCAAGTCATTCCTTGATTGATCCTTTGTCTAAGTGCTCTGAGAGGGCTTGAAACCCTAGTTCTTGCTTGTGGTGGATGCTCAAACATCTCTGAAGATATTGATGAGGCATGATCGTTCATCCATATTGTGGTAATGATTTGCACAATGATGGGAAATCTTGGTGGTCAAAATTTGGGGTATGACACCATGTCAGGTCTACTTCTTCGGAGCTTCTATTTCACTGGCGGACATTCAGGCTTGAGTGGTAGTTTATGAACTATTATGTCTGTATCTAAACCAGGCATGTCCTGATAGGACCATGCAAACACATCCACATACTCTTCAAGAAGCTTTATCAACCGTTGTCTGATCTCTGCCCCTAGAGTTGCCCCAATCTTGACTTCCTTCTTGTCCTCATCGTATTAAAAATAAACAAAGTAGTCTTGACTTCCTTCTTGTCCTCATCGTAATAAAAGTTGAAAGTGGTGGCCCATACAAAGTAGTCTGATAGCCTTGGGCACGACTATGGATTTAAAAATAAACAACAAAAACAAACGTATTACTCTGGCGCAGGGAACAACATAGGGATCTCAATAGCTTCCCAATTATCTAGTTCGGCGTGACACTAAAACACCAAATGGATGCATCCTCATCTTCCTCATCTTCTATCACGGCATTGACTTGATATCCTTTGCTAACGAACACTTCCTGGATTGTCTTTGGTCACATTGTTGTAGAAGCGGATGCTTTACCACGAGTTGGTTTGTAACCCAACCCTTGATACTTTTTCCTTTCTTGAACTTCAATAACCTTGCCCCACCCACAGGAACACCTTCTTTCAGGGAAGATTATATACTCTTGAACGAAACAAAAAATGGATTACTCGGGACCACCGGCTCTTCAATGTCCAACATGACAGCATTGGCTATTTTAAGGGCCTGGAAAGAAGTTTCTAAATCATCCTCATCAGCCTCTATGTAGCGGAAGGAGGACAAATTACTGACCATCAGGTCCTCTTCACCATGTATGATAACCAGCTTATCATCAATCATGAACTTCATCTTTTGGTGCAATGTTGAAGTTACAGCACCAGCTTCATGGATCCATGGCCTTCCAAGTAGGTGGCTGTAGGCAGGATTAATGTCCAACACTTAGAATGTGATGTTGAAAACATGCAGGCCAATTAAGATTGGTAGCTCAACTTCACCCATTACAGATCTTCGTGAACCATCAAAAGCTTTGACAATCAGGGAGGTAGGTTTCATTTCAGCCCCTTTGTAAGACAACTTTTCAAGTGTCCTTTAGGGTAAAACATTTAGAGAGGATCCAGTGTCCACGAGGACTCTTGCCAAAGTGTCTTCTTGACATTTCACGGACACATGTAAAGCAAGGTTGTGATTTTGACCTTCTCTAGGTAACTCTTCCTTGCTAAAGTTGAGGGTGTTACAAGCAGTGATATTTGCGATTATACTGTCAAACTAACCGGTAGTGATATCTTGAGCAACATGGGCTTGGGCCAATAACTTTTGTAAAGCAGCTCGGTGAGTAGGTGAATCCAACAAAAGAGACAAGATTGAAATTTTAGAGGGAGTCTGGTGAACCTGATCCACCACTTTGTAGTCACTTCTTTTGATGATCCTCAGAAACTCAGCATCTTCTTCACTTGTAACCACTTCCTTTTCCTTGTCCTTTACAGTCACAGGAGCAACAGTTTCTTTGGGCGTAGTCACTTTGAAGAGGGGAGTGTAAACTCGACCACTTCATGTCATCTTTCCAGCCCCCGCTATATTAGTTACTTCCTCACTAGTAGTTCCCACCTCTTTCCTTGGAACCACACTTCCCGGCTCTTTTTCAATCACAGTAGCTTCATATTTCCACTGCACAACTTTAGAATTTCTAAAACGAAAAGGAACAGACTCTCAAATGATTGTCAGCCTTGATTGATTGGTAGCAGCGTCAACAATATATTCTGGCTTGTTGAACATTGGCTTCGGTTTATTGAAAATAGGAACCACAGAACCCGGATTTGGCACATTAAAGATATGTACTTTCTCTTTTGATTCTGGTAAATTGAATATGGGCTCAATTACCGCAACTTCCTCTTTCTTCACCTTACTGATTACTTGTAGAAAACCTTCATTAATCAAATCTTGAATGTCATATTGAACCAATTGGCATCCTCTGACACTGGCATCACAGTCTTCACAGTCATTGTGGCAAACCTTTACCAAACCAGCTTCAAACAATTTTGCATGAAAAACCCTGACAGGAGTCTTGATCTTAGACGCATCCATAATCAACACCTCGTCACTTCCATCCTCGATAGCATTTATAGTCCTATGTGTAGGCAATGGGTTATTCTTCACATTTGGTTGATTATCCCCAAAGGACAGAATCTTTTTCTCCATCAAACCCTTCACAATATATTTCAGCGCAAGGCATCCTTTTAGGCCATGACCGGCAGCGCCTTGGTGAAATGCACAGTGGGCATTAGGGTTATGGAATTGCATTGACTTTTCTGTAGCTGGGCCCAAGGGTCTAGTAGTGATTAAACCTTGTTGGACCAAAGAAGGGTAAAGCTCTATGTAAGTCATTGGAATAGGAGAAAATGAAGGTTTTTCCACTTGTCTTCGGTAGTGAGTGTTTGATTGAGGGGTTGGTGGCCTCTGCTGTTGTTGGTAAGCTGGAGCACTAGGTGCTTGTTGATAGTTAGGATGTTGTTGATAAATGGGCGCCTGCTGCGCGGGCTGATAATTTGGAGCTTGATGATTGAAAGTCGGAGTCACAGCTGCCACATAAGGTTGTGGGGCAAACTGCACAGGGTATATTGGTTGTTGAACAAAACCTGGGTCAGATTACTGTTGATAAACTGGTTGTTTTAAAACTTGATTCTTCTTTCTACCTGTCATGACTGCATTCGTCTCCCCTTCTTTCTTTTTATGGAAATTACTGGGAGGTTTCCTGTTGTTGCTACTGCTTGAGTTGCTTAAAGAACTGATCACCTTGCCACTCTTCAAACCGGCTTCCACTTTTACACCCATGGCCACAA
The DNA here is from genome assembly GCA_022829125.1 of Lathyrus tuberosus. Classification (NCBI taxonomy): domain Eukaryota; kingdom Viridiplantae; phylum Streptophyta; class Magnoliopsida; order Fabales; family Fabaceae; genus Lathyrus; species Lathyrus tuberosus. Next base: position 1,880,649 of record JALAZF010000157.1, on the reverse strand, counting down.
TGTCAGCAAAGTTGGTGCTAATGCTACTAATCATCCTTTCATAAAACTCAGGCTTCACAGTGTCTACGAACCAATCAGCTAGTTCTTTCTCAGACAATGAAGGTTCTACTTGGGAAGCAGTCTCCCTTCAACATTGAGCGTATTATTTAAAGGACTCTGAGTTGTGCCGAGACATACTTAAAAGCTTCCTGCGATCTGGGGCCAAATCCATGTTATACTTGTTATCTTTCACAAAAGCATCTGATAGATCTTGAAAAATGTGAATTCTGGATTGGTCCAAACTCATGTACCATTTAGCAGAAGCTCGTTTCAAGCAATCTTGAAAATAGTGGATAATTAGTTTGTCATTATCCACATATGCTACCATTCTTCTGTAGTACATGATCAAGTGCGACTTTGGGCACGTTGCACCTGAATATTGGTCAAAGCTTGGAGTCTTGAACTTCGGTGGAATCACTAAACCAGATACCAAACACATATCTCTAGCATCAGTACTAAAGATGTTACTGCCTTCCATTGCTCTCATCTTTCTTTGAATAGTTTCCACACTTTCTTTCACCATTTCATGACGCTCATCCCCTTCTTCAGACACTTCGGGGAAATCTTAAACCGGTGGTGGATTATGGAAAATGGGGTGCACTTGAGTTTGCACAGTTGGTGGAGCAAAGGTGGGGATAGCTTGAGGGTTCTCATGCCCCACGGGAACAACCTGTTGAGTAGTTGCAGTAATTGGCAGAGGTACAAAACCATAAGGTTTCCCAAATGGTGGTACAATAGCAGTACTGACATTTGTAGAAGGCTCCACAGTTGGAGTGACAATCTCAGAGACCACGGTGGTCTGAGTATCCATCTTTGCTCTGATAACCTGTAGGACTTCCATGATCTGCCCTACGCTTACTCGTAAATCATCTAATTCATTGTTGACCCTATCCAATTCAACGTTTAGCTCAGACATCCTTTGGCGAGCTAGGGCTCTAGTGTTGTATCTGCGTAGGAGATTCAGTGTGACGATTTTTGAAGACAAGACGACAGGATGAGACACAATAAGAAAGAATGAAAACGTTATGACATGAAAGGATGATGCAAATGCAAATGCAGTTGGTTTTAAGGAACACATCAGAGACATTTTCAAAATAAGATTCACTTCATTAATATTGAGAAAAGTTACAAAGTACAATTCAAGAAGCTCAAAATACAAAGAGAGGAAAGCAGTTAGGCCTAAAAGTCCCAAGTAGTCTTATCTAGAAAGGCTCCACTCCACACATCCTCTTTTGCCTCTTCAGCTTGTCGTTCTCCAGAATCAGCTTGTTAACAATTCCTTTCCAAGCACTAGATGTCGGAGGAATACTTGAATACTCGTGAGTACTGAAAGTTGGTTGCACACTAGAGAAAAATAAATTCTCTTGCGCCACGTGCCTCTCTACTACACGTCTCTTGAGTAACTCAATTAAATTATCATTCTCTTTTATTTGTTTCTTCATCTCCATCTATTCAGTATAGATGGCATGGTATTTCCCCTTCCAAGTGTCTCGCTCAAGTTTCATCCTTGCCAGAATCTCCTGATATTCTTCCATACGCTCAATAGGAATGGTAGAAGATGACATGATGGTAGGCTGTGGAGGTTTCTCGGGGAGGTATGGCATTTTAAGATCATGATCTCGGGATCGAACCCACTGAATGAAGGGTTCTAAGGCTACACAATTTCTCTTTCCCAAGTCATTCTTAGTTCTCTTATGCAAAACTCTATCCTTAGTTTCTGCACTGGCTTCCTCGTTAAGATAGAAGAAACCGGACAAAAGGATATTCTTAGGTTTGTCTTCCATAGGGTATCCAAACTGGCGTCTAGCAAGAATAGGGTTGTAACTAATCCCACCTCTGATACCAAGGAGTGGCACATTGGGGAATTGGCCACAAATATCAATGATGACCCCTTTGTCATAAGTTGAGTCGTACAAAAACACATCAGTGTGAGTGAGAGATATGATTCTCTGAGACCAATGGAGCTTGTCTGGGTTATCTTTAAAGCGTGCTGTCCGAGGCAAATGTGTAACCAACCAATTGTAAAGTAAATGTGTGCAACACAAGACGGTACCATTTCCCTTGAGAGTTCTGTGATGAATGGAGTGATAAGTATCACCAAGTAATGTGGGTACAGGGTTTCCACTTACGAAGATCCGAATGGCATTGACATCAACAAACTCTTCGACATTTGCAAACAAAACCAAACCATAGACAAGTAATGCAAAGATTGCTTCAAAGGCATCCATGTTGTTCATCTTAGCTAGGTAGAAAGGCTTAACTATCAAGAACTTAGAGGGTAGACCCTTGATTCCATTCTTGGTGGTATGGTTAGCCTTGACTTCGGACATCTCCAAGTGGATAGCATCGGCAATGTCTTTTGATGAAGGAATCTTCTCTAAACCACTGAAAGGCTCTTGTTCCAAAACCGGTAGACCAAACCAATAAGAATACTCCTCCAATGTTGGAATGAGTTGGTAGTCGGGAAATGTGAAGCAATGGTAATGAGGGTCATAAAACTGCACCAACGTGTCAAGAACTCCATCCTTCATCTTAGTCCTAAGGATACCAATCAACCTTCCATAGCATTTTCTGAAGTCTTCAGGGCAAGACACCAAAGTTACCAGCTTTTTCAACTCTACCAAATTGGGCTTCTTGAAATTGTACTTTCTGGTGTTTCTTTTCTCAAAATCCATGATACCTATGATTTGCAAAGGAAAAGACGACTGAGTTCCTTAAAACCAACAATGGATGCAAAGATGAATGCATGCAAAGCACAAAACACACAAATACACACAAACATATATAGGCAACAAGACACACAGGGCCTAGGTGTAGGGGTCACATGCGTGGAGCCATGGTCTACCCATTCCAAGAGGTGTGTACTATGGGTTTATCATTTGTAGAACAGGGTTCTAGAAAGTTCCTAGAGTCATCGATAAATCCTTCGAATATTATCGGCCTACACGACTATTCGTGCGAGTTAATAATATTCTCAAGATAAACTCGTCTGAGTGTAGTATCGTATGACAACCATCACAGGTCTACACCTGGATAATCACTGCACTACGTCCTAAAAAGGCCAAGTGGGGGTAAAGGGTAACTAAAGGTCCTCAGTATCACAGACTCCCAGGTCGAAAATAGTGACATCAATACGACTACTCGCATCAGACATCAATAATACCAAAGGGGACTCCACTGAGTGTGGTCATCATATGCCAAGCATGTTAGGACTACTCCCAACAGCCGACTATTGATTACACCACAATCCTATCATATGTGTATGCTCAAGTCTGGGTTAGGACTTATCTCACCACTCAAGGTAACAACCCTGCCAAACAGAAAAACCTAAGCAGATATACAGATATATACAGATATACAGATAAGCAAGCAAACATATAAATAACACAAATACAAAACAAGGTGGGCTTAACCCTTTGCATATTCCCCAGTGAAGTCACCATTTCTGTTGTGGTGAGAATCGGATATCAAACTATTAATTAACTTGAATCACACATCTTTGAAATTCACCACCGAGCTTTGATTTATCCAAAGGAAAGAGTAAAGATAGAAGAAAACCCTAATTGCGCTATGTGAAGACACAACTAAGAAATCTAAGGTTCGGGGGTTGGTTATACCTAGGGAAGGTGTTAGCATCCTAAGTATCTGTAGTACTCTACAGGAACCTCTTGTTAGTATTTGTGTTATGTTATGTTTGCTTGCTAAGGGATTTATGCTAAGGATAATATAAAGACCTATGGTAAAGACCAAGGTGCTAAAGGTAAAGACCTAATGGTAAAGACCTAAGGGTATATACATTAAGTATGCTCGCCAAGACGTCGCATCTCATGCCTACGTATCCTAATAAGGATGGAATCAGAGCATTCATAGTTCACCTAACTAGGGATGAGGAACTCTTGATAATGATCAAGGTTCCAAGGGGAATGAGTATTCAAGATCATGATACTCACATAGAGTTAAAGAACTCTCTAAGTCTAAGTTGAATAGGTAAGTCTAAGAGGTTGACTTTGACCAAAGTCAAACGGGAAGTGAATACTCATTATGATGAGAATCACGTAGAGTTTAAGAACTCTACCTTAATTTCTAAGTTAAAGGGGTGAATGGCTCTAATAAGGCCAAAGTGGAAATGGAACATCATGATGATGCTCACATAGAGTTGAAGAACTCTAGGTCAATCCTAAGTTATAAGGTAAGTGGCTCTAATAAGGCCAAGGAGGGAAGTAAGCAACTATGGTGATAGTGCTTACATGAGAAGGTAAGGATCCTAACCTAAAGTAGGTCAGGGAGGAAGTGGCTCTAATGAGGCAAAGGGATTGATCCTAATGAGGTCAAGGGAAGGTAGAGGCTCTAATAAGGCCAAGAGAAGATGAGTTATCTATGACATTAAAGTCAATAGAGAGACTTTCCTTTGGAAGGAGGGGAACAAAGGGGGTTAAGGAGAAGAACTAACAAGCTAGCCTCACTTAAGGGGATAACTTAATAAAGTTGAAAAGTAAAAGATAACAATTAATATTCTCACATAAATTAATGATGGTAAAACACATGGATATAATACATGGATGATGATGGTGACTGTGATGACATTCAAGGTAGTACTTAAGAAAGTATGCAAGTATTATGTTAAAACACAAGGATTATTCATTAATGAACAAGGTAAACACCTAAAGGGATCATGATACAAGTCTATACATATTGATCAATTAGGTAATGACCTAACATGGTACTATGGTTGGATATAACTTTATACAAGAGGGAAAGTATCACCTAAATTGTATTTGAGTTTATCTTTTAAGAAAGGGAAAAGTTAAGTGTTTAGGAACATATGTACATGGTGTGACCTAAGTTGATGGTTTGTATATGTTATAAACATGAAGAAAAAGTTCTAAATGTAGGTAATAACCTATCTAAGTTTTCAAGAGGGATGGTGAAAGTTTGCATGTTTTAACATAAACAAATACACTTAAAAGTGCACCTAAGACAATTATACAAGTCTTACAAGTTCAATTTATGACTCAAGGGTTTAAAACATGTTAAAACAAGTTTGTACAAATCCTAGAAACACTAAGAAAAACAAGGGATGCAAAAGAAGTCAAAACATTTTCTATGAAAGCCTTAAAATCTACACACTTTGCACATGAATAACTAATCTAAAATTTAATATTCTTGGAAAATATTTAATGCTATAAGAAAGTAGGCAGCAAGATGAAAATAATGAAAAAAGAATAGGCTCAAAAGCATAGAAATTGAAGGAGTTATGGCTTGGTGAAATTGTGAAACAAAACAAATAAATTAAATGTTAAAAATAAAGGGAAAGACCCTAGTAGGCGTTGAACCCACGCACCTGGTATTACAACTCAAAAGGATTACCAACTCAACCATAGAGCGCGTTGTAACAAGACATGGACCAAAGATAATATATTTGAAATCAACTAAGTCAGAAAAATAAAACAAAAGGACTGGGGCGAGGGGGATTCGAACCCCAGTCCTTGGCATGGCAAACACACTTAAACCCTCCTCCTTGACCAGCGGTACTACGCTCTCATCCAATTTCCATATGGCAAGGAAAATATATGTATTACACATACTATGAAATGGACACCTCAGCGCCACCTCATGCCTACTCAGCGCCATCTCATTCTCTCTTCTTCTCTTTTCTTTCCTTCTTCTTCTTCTCACTCGTGCCCTTACTCACCCTCCTTTCTAGATTTTCACATCAACATAACTTCTTCATCTCTCAACCATTTTTCAATTTGTAAAAACCAAAATTGTTGTATTTATTGCAAGGATTCTAAAGGTCCTATTGTCTCGTCCTAAAGCTAATTGTATGTTTCACAAAGCTCTCAACAACAGTGCAACATAACAAGATAAAACTTGTTCAAAATATCACATACTCAAACCAAATAATGCAAGCAAAGTTTCAAACACATTATACACAATGAAGACTACATTATTGCTTCAATCATGGAACAAAAACATGCATGGAACCTGAGTTTAGAGTTTCAAAGTTCTTACCTCTTGGAGCAGGTCCAATGCCTCTTCAAATGATGTTGCAGAAGTGAAATAAGGTCCTCCTTAGCCTTGTTGAACCTTGGAGTGATGATTAGAGTGCCTAAAATAGTTGGAAGTCGCTTCAAACACCAAACCCGTGTCCTCTTGCAAAGTGAAACTTGAAAATAGTAGATAGTGAATGGGGTGTTACAGAACTTGTTTGATGTTTTAAACAAGCTCTATGGGGTGTTTAGAGAAGGATTGTGGAGTTTATTTGTGAGTGGCACGAGTGAAATGAGTCTGGGCAGTGGTTTTGCAAGTTTCGAGAGTTCTTGCAAAAGCTATGGGAGAGAAGGATATGAGGGTCCTCAGAGGGAGTTCTTGTGTGTTCTGAGGCTTAATGAAGCCCTCTATTTATAGTCAAAGTGTGGAGGTTTGAAACTAACGAGATGGTTCAGTTCTCCACCTTTTGGCTCGGTTGCATTTCAAACTTGTAGTTCCAAGCATTTTGTCATTTCCAAGCCATGTACCATGCTTCTCTAGGGTGGTTGAAAAGGCTCAGAGGTCTTGCTTCTCAGTACAACCATTTTGAAGTGTAGTAGAAACAATTACAAGGATCAAGACAATTTGACTTGGTTAAAGTAGCTTTATGTAAATGGCAATGTCACCTTTGTCCCAAAAATGGCAAGATTCATGAGACAATGCTTAAACCACTTGGATAATACTTCGAAAGCATGTTTACTTATCTGATTTAAACCAAATTGACAAGCAATAAGGCCTGCTACACGAGATCATGAAGATTTGGAGTGGTTTTGCAACTTGAAGCAACATGATCATGGCCTAAAAACTCAAGTTTGTGACCTCAACTTCATGGATTTGAAACTCCCTGCTCACTCATTTGATTGGGGTGTTCTAGTACTTTTTGAAAAGCCCCAAGTATGCTCTACAATGTTCATGTTAACTCCTGGTCTTGAATCCAAAGGGATCACGATGAAAAACATGGTTGAAGTTGGCTGCAAATTAGGGCAAAAATGTGAAATTTCACTAAGTCCTAAACTTGACTTAAACTTCCAAGCCTCATAACTTAAAAATTAAGCCTCTTTTGGGGTGTGACCCTCTAATACACTTTAAAGTTCATAATGAGGGCTTCAAATTGAGCTTTGGATCACAAAAATTGGATGTGTGGATTGAAAGTTATGACTCTTCAAAGTTCACATAAGGACTAGGGTTTTTTCACACTTAGAAAATTTTCATTCATCCGACTTTGCCCTTTTTACAAGAAACCTCTTAAATCTTGATTTCTCGTGCTCCAATTCAATGATCAACATGTCTTGATGGAATATGACTTGAATACTTCATCTTGAACCCAAAATACCAAAAGTTAAAGGTTTGACTTTTCAGATGAAACCCTAATTTCTTCATGAATTCAACTGTGTGATCCTTGATGATCTTACTTCCTCAAACTTCCCAAACCTCAATAGATGACTTCCAAGGGTGTATATTACCATATGGAATCATGTCCCAAGACTTGGGATCATGCCTTGGTCAAAAGTCAAAGGCATGGTTGACTTTTCCTGATAAAACCCTAATTTGGGGCCAGATGAACTTAAGGCTCATTGCACTTGTGACGGAAGCCAAACACACTTGATTTCTTGATGAATAAAGTCTCTTAAATGTATGTAAGCTCAATTGGTTGATGAACCAATCAAGACATTGACTGACCACACCAAGGTTCCCTTGTAATTCTTCAAGTCAAAACCCTAATTTTCATAACTCCTGATTTTATGGTTCCTCTCTGATTTCTCTTGATCCAATCACATGAGATCATGCAATATGACTTCAAAACTTCATGGTTAGCCATCAAGGCCAAAGGTTGACCTTTTGGGAGTCTCGGTTGATTTCTTGACCAGATGAATTCAAGCACCTCTCCCAATCATCTAGGGAGCACTTGGGATGGATGTATTGAGCCAAAAAGTGTCTTATGAAGCCTTGAAAAGTATGAGAGTTTGGCTTGTGTATCTTGCTCTTTCCTTGTGCAAAACCCTAGCTTTTAAATAGAATAACAAACTAGCAAAATATGGTGGTTAGTTGACAATGCATAAATAATTGATCCCTAATGCAAATACAAAGATGTCATGACATCTAAGGGGTAAATTTTGGGGTATAACAGGCCCTTAGATATTTATCCTGTTATGCAGGATGGGCAAATTCCATCTAGGTCACTCATGTCCCTCAGCATGCTTTATGAAGTACCCATCAACTGTCTTTATAGCCATCCAATTACGGACAATGTTTGATCAGCAATAAAGTACTTGACTCTATATCTAGGGTCCATAGTGGTTTCAGGTCCATAGTGGTTTCAGGTCGAAGGGTGATATATACCACTATCACCATGAGAGTAACTTATGACACTTTGAATAACATTCTATGTAGTACTCTCATAGTGGGTCAATTTAGTATAAATATTACTCCTAATATTCATACCTATGTTAAGACTTGATAACTCCTTATCCATGGTCCATGAGATGTGATCATCAGTCGATCTACATAATAGTCTTAATGCTTTAAGGTTATTCCATTTCACATTAAAGCTCGACTACGGATACTTTAATAATAATGTCCTCAATGTTTAATGGAATCTCATGATTAAGTCACACTTAATATTTCATTAAACGAACTAGCTATTCTACGGACTTTATCACTTTGGAAAAACAAACATAATAAAGAAATGTCTTTTATTATTAATAAATAATTCGATACAAGTGCCAAAAGTATTGGCCTCTAGGGCTTACACCAAAAAATTTAACATCAATCTAAAATCATTTGATATGTTAAAGAGAAGGACCAAAATTAACGGTTTTGTTAAAGTTTTGTAAGACGTTAATTTTTATGCATCTCGTTAACATATCAAATGATTTTTTATTGATGTTAAATTTATATAGATGATCTATGTGATCATTGTTTTCAATCCAATGGTAGATTTTGTTATACATATGTGGTGAAGCATTATTGGAGGTGTCATGTTACTAAGTTATACACCTTGATGTAATTTGATCCCGACCCTAACGAAGAGCCCTAAACAACGAGAGCCCTAAAAATATATCACCCTCATTACGAAGATGATGTGAGTTTAAGGCTCTCGTTCGATTCTTGACCGAATGAAAGACCAAAAACATTTTCTTTCACTTCTTCTTCACAAATCTCGTACGTCAAATATCAATAATCATGTTACATTATTGTTGTTCTTGTCGTTGTTTGTTTTTTGTTGTTGTTGTTGTTTGTTGTTGTTGTTGTTATTGTTGTTGTTGGTGTTGTTGGTGTTGTTGAGACCCAAAACCCTAGAGGTTTAATCTTGTAATTGTTATTTTTTAAACAAAATTATGTAATAGGTTTATTGATGATGTTGTTGTAGTTATGTTAAGAGGTTGTTGTTTTTAAGTTGTTGATGTTATTGTTGTTGTTGTTGTTGTTATTGTTTAGTTTTTCTGCTACCCAAAGTTATGAAAATCTATATGTTGTAGTTTTGTTATTGTTATTGAGTTTGAGTTTTATATTGATATTGATATTGAGATTATGCTTTTGTGATTCTTTGTGCATGTCTCATCCTGTTTCGTTGAGTTGAGTTTATTTTATCTAATGTCGATTGTTTTTTCACTAACCTCTCTTTGAACATATAACCTATTAAATTTATTTTGAAAATAATCATATGAAAAATTATGTTGTATTTGAAACTTATCTTACAATGATTAATGATTTTCTAGCATTTTACAACTCATAATTTATCTCATGCTCTTTTATAGTTAAAATATCTCTAATACTTCTAGTTTTCGTTCAACTTTCTTCCATATTTGTTCATTTTTCAAAGCATAAAATTTTATGCTTTCAATAATTAATTAGTAGAAAAGGAAGTGTTGAATAAAGAACTTGAAACATTGAAGAGATTTTAACTATTAAAGAGTGTGAGATGAATGATGAGTTACAAGAGTCTAAAAAATCATTTATTAGCATAAGTTGTTTTTCAAATATAATACAATTGTTCATATAATTATTTTCCTAACCAATTTTGAGAAGTTATATGTTCAGTTAGATTTTAATGAAATAAGAAATCCACATTAGATTTAATAAACTCAATCGTGTTATACTTGTCGGTGGAATGTCAAAATCGTGGTCAAAGGTGTTTTCGCCATTTTAAAATTCCAAAAAGGATCTCCCATGATTCAAACCCATTACCTTTAGACATTACTCGTCGGTTTAGTAAAAACTAAGAGGTAAAGTGGCACACTTTTTATGACGTCATTCATCACCTCGCTTGTGTAACCGAAGTTAAAATCCATTCACACCCAAAGTTAAATGTGTTTTCTGTAGTAGTGATTGCACATATTGGTTTTTGGTGATTCAGTCGGTGATATAGAAAATTTACTAAAATAATGGTGTTTAAAATTCGATATCTAAATATGTTAGGGATGAGTATGACATGAGTTTCCCTTAGTACTAAAAATTATGGTTGTCATTAAACTTATTACAATATGTTGCCACTGATTTTCAAGAGTGCTTATCCCTAAAATCTTTGTAATATCCCATATTCCTTAAATGCTCAATTGGGTGTCATTTGAGATCAACTGAGTTCCTATGTACTCTATCTTTGTCAGTTAGAGCAGTTAGAGCTCCCAAATGCTCTAAATGTTATCAGTTGGGATCAATAGAGTAAATAGTAAACTCTGATGAGAGAGCAATTATTAATAAAAGAGACATACCAATATTAATAAGCATGTGAGGAGACATTTTGGTAACGTTAATAATTGGTCAATTGGTGTCAGATGAAAAAATATTAATTGAAGTATTTTGTATCATATTACATAATATTATATTATATATGTATTATATATTTATGAATAAGAAGAAAAGAAGAAGAAGTTAGTTAGAAGAAAAGAAAGAAAGAGGAAAAGAGAAAAGAAGAGAAATGGAGAAGAAGAGAAGAAAACTCATGGAGGAAGAAGCTATGGGTTCATCATCATCAACCCCATCTCATTTTCTTCATCTCCAAGGTGAGTTCCATTAGATAGTGTAGCTTTGGGGGGGATGAAATGCACGTTTGGGGATTTAGGGTTTTGTGTGAAAAACATGTCAAATTGTGAATTGAATGTTAATATATAATGATTTTGATGAACTTCATGCTTAATTATGTTATACCATGACAAATTGGATGTTTGGATGTCATGTAAGCATGTGGGTTGGGATTTGGGGTTGTTTTTCCCCTCATTTCCACATTCTGTAGATTATGGATTCTGCTTGAGTCATTGGGCGAGCTCTGAAGAGCTCGAGGTGGGATAAATTCTGTCATCATTGTCGGGCGAGCATTAGCGAGCTTTGACAAGCTGGGTTTTCTGCTAGTGTCGTCGGGCGAGCCTTGACGAATCGAAAGCGGGCAACTCGATGGTTGGTCACCAGGCGACCATGGTGCAATTTTGGTTATGTCTGGGCTTCCCCTGGGGTTCGTCGGGTGAACAAAGAGCGAGCCAGCCTCGCTGGCTGCTTGTTGGGCGACCATGACAGGGTGTCGTTTTTCTGTTTCTAGTTTTCCTCATAACTTGAGAACCGTAACTCGGATTGAGGCACAGTCAGAAGTGTTGGAAAGCTATTCCAATTCTCTATGGAAATATGTTATTAATTGATAAAATAACAATGAATTGAGATGAATGTGGAATAATGTGTAAACGGGTGAATATGGACACCTATCATTTTGTTGAACACCATGATAATTTGTTTGATTATTTGGTGAGGAACCTTTGTTCCAAAAGTCCTATTTGGTGAGGAGCATGGCTCTAAAAGTCCTATTTACTATGAGATCATGAAATTAACCAATTATTCTTGGTAGAGGATAGCATTGTGCATGTTTATATACATTGTTGTTTTGCTTATGTGATTGTATTGGTTGTGTAATAACATGCTTAAAACAATATGAAGATGAGTGAGGAAACCTAGGCTTAAAACTAGGTAAATGGATTAAAAAGATAACTAGGTTGTAAGTATGATTTAGATAACACTAGAATGTGACATTCATGCAATATGGTACCTAGTTGTGTGTCATGGTTGGATGGTTACCATAGTTGCGAGTGAGATGTATTGTATGGAACATGTATGTTTAATGTGTTATTTTATGATTAAGATGAATGTGATCACCTTGTGATTGTCGAATATGATCACGTTATGTTATATTCATGATGTAGTCAGAAACAATCCCCTATTTATGTCGCCCCAAGAGTTGATGCTTATGTATAGCTCCTTTGGGATCTACGCACCAATACTTTGACAGGTTTGAGTCCCCATAAGCGAATGGAGCCTACGAGCAAAAGACTTGAAATGGGTTGGAAGTCCCATAGAAAGTGGCGATTCTTAAGGTTGAGGAGTCCATTAGAATTTGAATCCATTAGCATGTCAAAGTATGTTACAAGGATCTGTGACCTATGCCGAGAGTCTTAGACGTAGGAACGGACGGGGAAAGATGCCTTGGTACGGTTTCCGAGCTAGTGATTATTGAGTTGATGAACTCAAGAGACATGTTTCCATACATTGCGAGTTTTGTGAACCCAAGTCTTATTCCCTTTTTCCCATTGACTTGAGTTAGAATTGTTTAGAACCCTATAGAGCCGAGTGGACCCATAAGATAGGGGAACTCACTAAGATTATTATCTCACCCCATTATTGTTGTTATTTTTCAGGTATTGTTTGCAAGTTTAGTTTACAAGTGGGGCTATGCATGGATATTTCAAAGGAAGCTTAGATTATGTTTTTCCGCTGTGAATTTTGTACAATGACTAACATTTTACTTAGATCTTAGATTTTTATTTTTGGAATTTTTCATATCTTGTATCATAGCTTGTCTTTATTATTTTGTTAAATGGTCAAGTATGTAAATGATGCCAATAGACACTTATGATGGTGTCAGTACCAAATAATAACACTTTTATAATATTATTTTAGATATATATTCTACAGGGCGTTACAATCTTAGAGAATAAACTTTCATTATTAAAAGAATCCATAGGTACTAAAGTGATTTATGAATAAAACTAAGTTTTTCTTTTAAAAGATATTGGTTCAAGGGTCCACCCCTCGGCCTATGTGGTGACGAGTAAGAATATTTAACTTATAACATTTAGAGGATGAACTTCCGATCTAAACTAATAAATATAAATCCTTTTAATGGTAGCAAATCAATAACAAATAGAAAGAACGAGTGTTAAATAAACAACCTAATGAGAATAATAATTCAATAGACCAATTTAATTAAGGGTGCAATATCTGTAAATTCAGTTACACAGCCTTAACAATTGGGAAATTAGCTATTCATTATTCACAAATAACATATAAAAATAATAATATCGATATTACACAAAAAGATTTGTTATGAGAATCTTAAACTCCATAAGTTTTAGTTAAACAATAAATTCCCTCAACCTTTAATCAACAATTTTCTCTCAAGGCTGCTCTTTTTTGTCAAAAAGTCGAACGTTGGTCCTTCTTTTCACTCAGTTCAAATAATAATTTAAATAGAATCATGTAATTGGACGCATTTGATAGTTGATGTGTTATAAGTGGCTGGTGGAATGTCTCGCATTTGAAACAGAGGCAACCTAGGAAAATCTTGACTTGCAAAACTAATATTTTGGGTAAGAAATTCACTGATGGTTTTCGCGTTCACTCCTTATCTTTTAGGATATACGGTGTTCTATATTTAATTTGAATACATTCCATAAAGCTATGAACTATTAGAATCAATCATATTTACTATACATTATTAATAGAATTAATCATATTTACTGTATATTATTAGTTGACTTCTCAAATATGTAATTACATTGAATAGGCATTATAAGTATTCCTTATTAGAATCAGAAACAATCTATAATATAAGAAATGTATGTGTTCTGGAAAAGTCATTTTTGCCCCCATTGTCATGTGTCAACTTTATGTTACTTTTTTCAACAACTTTTGCATTTTGCACAAAATAGTTAAAAATGTTATTTATAAAATAATAAGTGTGTTGTTTTTTACACATGTTTTTGTTAATAATATTTATAATTTAATATTATTTTTAAATTAAAAAACAATATTTTTTAAGAAAATAATAATAATTTTTTATTTTAAAGAAATCATAAATTTTCAATTAAAATAAATTATAAAATATAATTAAAAGTGTCTGTCATTAAACAAAATAGTATTTACTTATGGACAAAAATACATTGTTGATTCAAATATTTATATATAAATTCAAATACATAAATAATGTCAAAACAAAACAAAATATTTATATATGGGAAAAAGTACGTTATTGATTAAATTATTTATATATACAGGAAAAAATTTGAGCTATTAATCTCATTTATTTCTTTATATAAAAAAACAATTAACAATCTGAACTTTAAAATAATAATTTATATTTTACTAAAATTTTAAAATGACAATTATATTTATAAAATGTTATTTTTGTTATTTTCAAAATTATAACCAATATTTTAAATTTATGCTTGTGTCGTTTATATCCTAGATTCATTATTAGAATATTACTAAAACTTATTACTCTTTATGACAATTATTTTGTAAGAAATATCAAATTTTGACCAAATTGTTTAAGAAAATATCAAATGAAAAACAATTATTTTAATCCACATTTTTCCATTGTCTATTTAATAAGTTCACACAAAGTATTTTCACCGCATCAAAATAACTAATAATAAAAGTATACCGGATGAAAGTGAAAATAATATAATCCACTTAAAGTATTAAATGTTTTGTCTATCAAATAATAATTTGTAAGAAATAATATACAAATAATTGCATTTATTCATTTTTGTTTATATAATATACAATTTTATTATTGATTCAATTTTTTTGGTATACGAGAACAACTTTACTGTTGATTTAAATAATTTATAAATAATATTAAAACAAAATTAATATTTATATACAGGAAAAATACATTGTTGATTAAATGTTTTTATATAGGAAAAAATACTATTGTTATAAACGGGAACAACTTTACTATTGATTCAAATATTTTTATAAATACTATCAAAACAAAAATAATATTATGATTTAAATATTTTTATAAACGGGAACAACTTCACTATTGACTCAAATATAATTATAAATAATGTCAAAACAAAAATAATATTTATATACGGAAAAAATATATTGTTGATTATAATATTTTTATATACGAAAACAAATTGTTAAAGAAAATATCAAATGAAAAATAATTATTTTAATCCACATTTTTCCATTGTCTATTTAATAAGTTCACACAAAGTATTTTCACCGCATCAAAATAACTAATAATAAAAGTATACCGGATGAAAGTGAAAATAATATAATCCACTTAAAGTATTAAATGTTTTGTCTATCAAATAATAATTTGTAAGAAATAATATACAAATAATTGCATTTATTCATTTTTGTTTATATAATATACAATTTTATAATTGATTCAATTTTTTTGGTATACGAGAACAACTTTACTGTTGATTTAAATAATTTATAAATAATATTAAAACAAAATTAATATTTATATACAGGAAAAATACATTGTTGATTAAATGTTTTTATATAGGAAAAAATACTATTGTTATAAACGGGAACAACTTTACTATTGATTCAAATATTTTTATAAATACTATCAAAACAAAAATAATATTATGATTTAAATATTTTTATAAACGGGAACAACTTCACTATTGACTCAAATATAATTATAAATAATGTCAAAACAAAAATAATATTTATATACGGGAAAAATATATTGTTGATTATAATATTTTTATATACGAAAATAATTTGTTTAAGAAAATATCAAATGAAAAACAATTATTTTAATCCACACTTTTCCATTGTCTATTTAATAAGTTCACACAAAGTATTTTCACCGCATCAAAATAACTAATAATAAAAGTATACCGGATAAAAGTGAAAATAATATAATCCACTTAAAGTATTAAATATTTTGTCTATCAAATAATAATTTTTAAGAAATAATATACAAATAATTGCATTTATTCATTTTTGTTTATATAATATACAATTTTATTATTTATTCAATTTTTTTGGTATACGAGAACAACTTTACTGTTGATTTAAATAATTTATAAATAATATTAAAACAAAATTAATATTTATATACAGGAAAAATACATTGTTGATTAAATGTTTTTATATAGGGAAAAATACTACTGTTATAAACGGGAACAACTTTACTATTGATTCAAATATTTTTATAAATACTATCAAAACAAAAATAATATTATGATTTAAATATTTTTATAAACGGGAAAAACTTCACTATTGACTCAAAATAATTATAAATAATGTCAAAACAAAAATAATATTTATATACGAGAAAAATATATTGTTGATTATAATATTTTTATATACGAAAACAAATTGTTTAAGAAAATATCAAATGAAAAACAATTATTTTGATCCACATTTTTCCATTGTCTATTTAATAAGTTCACACAAAGTATTTCCACCGCATCAAAATAACTAATAATAAAAGTATACCGGATGAAAGTGAAAATAATATAATCCACTTAAAGTATTAAATGTTTTGTCTATCAAATAATAATTTGTAAAAAATAATATACAAATAATTGCATTTATTCATTTTTGTTTATATAATATACAATTTTATTATTGATTCAATTTTTTTGGTATACGAGAACAACTTTACTGTTGATTTAAATAATTTATAAATCCTATCAAAACAAAAATAATATTATGATTTAAATATTTTTATAAACGGGAACAACTTCACTATTGACTCAAATATAATTATAAATAATGTCAAAACAAAAATAATATTTATATACGGGAAAAATATATTGTTGATTATAATATTTTTATATACGAAAACAAATACTATTCTTATAAACGGTATCAACTTTATTACTGATTCAAATGTTGAATAACAAAAATTTATCGATCATTGTATTATCTCTTATAACATAATTGTCTTATTTGTTAAAAAACACTTAAACGTTTCATTTATATAATACAAGTTTCAATATTTTTTTAATCATATTATTATTGATATTGTTGCTTACCTTTCATCTCTTATATTTAATAATTATATTAATTTATTTTTAATATATAATTTTATTTAAATATTTTATGGGACAAATTTGTGTTATTCATAAATATTAAAAAATACTAAAAAAATATTTTGTTGATTCAAATATTTTTATATAGATTCAAATATATAAGTAATTTCAAAACAAATTTAATATTTATATACGAGATCAAATTCGTTGTTGATTATAGACACTAATTTATTATATCTTTTAAAAATAATAACTTTTGTTGGTTGAAAATTTTAATTTTTTTATGTAATTTTTATTATAATTTAGAAAAAATGCACGTACAATACCAGTACCCTTGCGAATGCACGGGTCTCCCACTAGTTGAATATATATCAGAAAACTTATCAATGATAATCAGGGGATTACATTCTTATATGGTATCAACCTTACAAATCCTAACGTAATTTCGTTCTCTCAACCACCATTTCCCTCCTGATCAGTAATCCCCCACAAATAATGTTGACGACACTTCGTCGGTATCAAACCACCTTGCTCCTCCAACGACAAAACAAACTATGACACTGCTTTATCCATTAACAATGTCAAACCCATCATCCCAGTAACACTGGATAATGTTTCCAATCTCTATTTATCATGGTCTTACCTTTTTAAGGTGCAAGCACGTGTCCACAACCTTTTTTTTATCATATCATATCATCCACCGATGAAATAGCCCGCATAGACACGACCGCGCCAAGGAAAAAGATTTCGAACTTTGGAACTGCCTTTATGTTGTCTTACTGCAGTGGATGTGTGCAACTGTCACACAAGATATTCTCAATTCTATTCTTGTGGCTGATGACTCTGCTGAAGCATATTGGAACCGTATTACTGTAATGTTTCATGACAACAAACATGTGTGTGTCGTTCAACTCGAAAATCAATTCAGCAACACAAACCTTGGAAGATTTTGCATCCACCAAAACTTATTGTAATCAACTTAAGCTTCTCTCCGACCAACTGGCCAACGATTTATCTCCTGTAACTAATACTCATTTGGTATTAAAAATGATATCGGTCCATACTGATGGGTATGTTGGATTCATGACATACGTTTAACAACATGACCCCTTCCCAACTTTTCCTCTGCAAAATCAATATTAGAACTTGAAGAAACAACAATGCTTCGACGTGCTGCTCGTGATTCTAGCTTTTATAATACAACAACACTCTTGGTAAAATACGCAATAGATGAAGCTATCATCCCTACCTCCCCTGCCGGTCAAAACTGCGGTAAACGAGGAAAAAGGAACCACCGCAACAGTGGCAGATAAAACACCGAGCGTGATAGTCATAAGGGCCCTAATTATTTCGTTGATGGAGGACGCGGACAATAACACACACGTCTCTTTATACATAAACCTATGAAAGACCACATGAATGCCCTTCGACGTATACTGTGTAACGCCCCGATTTGTTTAATTGTATTTATTTATTTCATTTATGTGAATTTTGTGAAATGTGTGAATTTGTTGTATTTTACCTGCTAATTGAGTTAATTGGCTAATTTCCCTGATAGGTAAAATATTTGCAATAAATTATAATTTCTTTTCAACTTTTATTTCCCGAAATATATTTCATCGCTGTTTATGTTTTATCGCGTTTTGAGAGCGTTTGAGAGATATTTGAGCTGAGAGATAAAACGGTCATTTTGAGGGGTTAGATATT
Organism: Lathyrus tuberosus; assembly: GCA_022829125.1. NCBI lineage: Eukaryota > Viridiplantae > Streptophyta > Magnoliopsida > Fabales > Fabaceae > Lathyrus > Lathyrus tuberosus. The sequence continues at coordinate 1,861,819 of JALAZF010000157.1, read as the reverse complement.
TTAGAAAAATTAGATATTTTTATAAATAGAGATTTGAGAGAAAAAGAGAGAAAAGAAAGGGAAAGGAAAGAAAGAGAGAAAGAAGGAAAAGGAGAGGAAAGAAATGGAGAAGAGGAAAAAAGGTGGAAATCGATATAGCTCCGTTTCAAGCACGATTAATCGGGTAAGGATGAGAAGTTTCGATTATATCTTGCTTGTGTATGTATATGTGTTGTTTGTTGTAATTGTTTTGGTTGTTTCACAACTTTTTCTTATTGATAATTTGTGATCAAAATAAATAGAAATCGATGTTTTCACGGGTGAAACTTGATATAAACTGTGTAGAATACTTGTTGTTATGTTTGGAACATGTTTTGGTTGATATATTGTGATTTGGAAGTGTTTGGGTGGAAGAAATGATGAATATTGACCCAAAATGACCCATAACAGCGCTGCTGAGAATTTCTGGGTTCGCAGGTTCGCTTTGCGAACCACAGCGAAGGGGAAAGCGAAGGTTCGCCCAGAAGTTCGCCTTGCGAACTTTATGCTGTTTTTTCTCTGCCACGGTTCGCTGGGGGTTCACATTGCGAATAGGAAAGCGAACGTGACAGATTTCCCATTTTGTTTCCTTCATAACTTTTGATCTGTAACTCGGATTGAGGCGCGGTCGGATGCGTTGGAAAGCTAATGAGATGTTATTTCTTACAAAAATGGTTTGGAGGGAAGTAGAGGATTTAATTAAGTCGTGGTTGTGTAAAAGTGTTGGGTTGTTGGGTTTTTATCGCGTTAAATTCGTGTGGTCGGTGTTTTACAGTGTGTTGTACTATTGTTATATGACGTGGAGCTTTTATGTGGTCTATATGATGTTGAAGCATGTGATAAGTTGTTGTAATTATTGTGGCCTTATGGTAAAATACTTTGTTGACTTGAATACAAATGTATGGTATTAATGTATATTGTTGTGGGTAGCCTTTGTGGCGTGAATCCTAGTGTTGTGAGTATCATTGTATGATTGCAGGATTATTGTGGTTGATTGTGAGTAATTCTTGATGTGAATTGATATGAGTGTATATGCTAAAATGCTAATTGTCGTGGTTTGTGGATTATGATGAAATGCATTGTTTATGTGAAATTCAGTGTGTGTTATTTGGTGGCCTTATGGCAAGTAAATGCATTGTTTGAATTGATTTCCAATGCATGAATAATGATGATGAGATCATTCATATTGTTGATTTGTGAATATGCATTTGATTGTCACGAGTCATTTGTATGACAAGCATCATGATATGCATCTTGTGATTTCGTGTGCCCTTGTGGGGTGTGAGCGACGAAACGATTCCAGAGGGAATCTGTTGTAACGGTCTTGTGCCTTATACAAAGAGAACCTAAAGCGACGTTATAGACGATCGTGTGCCTTATACAAAGAGGACCTAAAGCGATCGGATCACGTGCCTTATACAAAGAGGACCTAAAGCGATCCATAAAAGTCGTGTGCCTTATACAAAGAGGACCTAAAGCGACGGGGAACATCGTTTACCCGACGGGGAGTTACACTAAGTAACAAGCGATGATTCCAATAATTCCTGAGTGAATTAATAATGATGAGAATGATGGATGGATTGGTACCGCATGCATAGAGTCGTTGTGTCGGTCTCTGTGCATTTGTATAAATCATGAATGGATTGATTATGTGTGGGAAATTGTGAATGGATTGATTATGTGTGGGAAATTGTGAATGGATTGATTATGTGTGGGATATTGTGAATTGATTGATTATGTGTTGAGCTCGTGATAACATTGGCGATTTGATATGCATTTGTGATAAATGCATTGGTTATGTATGATATGTTTTATGTATAGACATATGCTATGTTTTGTGGGGATGTTGTACATTACAATGATTGTATTAATTATCTATGGTATGCTATAGATGAATATATGTGAGGTAGCGGTGTGTTTCCATATGTTATAACTTTGGTATGCCTTATGCGTGAATATGTGATTATGTTGGTATAATTGTTATATGTTATGTTGTTAGATTATTAGAAATATGTTATGTATCTGTGGCATGCTATATGTATTAGTATGTGATGCTTGTGGTGAGAATAATTATGCATGTGAATTTATATGTGTTTGCATATTATTATGCAATCTTGATTTAGTTGTTATTTCTCACCCTTCTGCTGTGGTTTGTTGCCCTACGAGGCAATTGCAGATTAGTATCTTGGAGGCTTTTGTGAAGATTAGTTCTCCATCCTTTTGTCGGTCTGTCCGCTCTGATACGTAACACAGGAGTCGGGGAACGCTTTTGTTATATATGTATACATTTGTTGGATCTATTTTTTATTACCTTTGTATGAATATTTTTTATGTTATATAAACAATTTATTTTGTAAAACAAGTCAGTTATGGATCTTTCCTCTTTATTCCATAATTGAACTTTCCTTTTGTTGGAAAAAGTTTCCCTTTTATGTTTATGCCATTTTGTGTTATGTATCAAATTTATGAGCAGGGATTGTGTTTTCTCAAATGTGGCATCCTTATTTCTGTCTAAGAATTTTCTTTTTATTCACTCTGATTTAATTATGTATTATTTAGTGCGATGGGAATTGGGGTGTTACATTAGTGGTATCATAGCAGGTCGGTCCGTCCGACCAAGTTGTTGAGTCAGTTGGTGTGACAGTTGAATACTGTCGATGTTGTTTGTTTCTTAGTATGTGATATGTGTGTGAAACACTGTCAGTGCTTTCTGGTTTTCTAATCCTTTGTCTGCAGGATTTAGAATGAGATGAGTGGGGGAGAAGTTGGTGCTTCTCCAAGTTGCTTCGATTGTGTGCCGTAGGTTGCAAGAGTGTAGGTGTTGTTTGGACAGTGTTGTTCCCGGTTCCGGAGGGAATGCGGAGGTAAGGTTTATGTCAACTAAGGATTTGTGCCCTAGGTAGTTTTGTGCACAAGATGCAAGAAATTCTATTATAGTTTGGTAAAGACGGTTTATGCCCCATCATGATTGTCGGCTGTCTATTGACAAATTAAGGAACTGATCACCCTTAATCTCTTGTTGATAGCAGACGGGAATTATGTTGGATGGAATAGATGTGTCTTTCCGGCTTTGATAGTGTGTGTAATGAATTATTGGAATTAAGAAAATGATTACGAATTGTTTTGTTGAGTCGATGAAGATTCTAATATTGGAAGATAAGGCGGATTAGAGGTTTTAGTATGTTGGTCCAGTTGGGAAGTCATTGAGAGAGAACGATTGGGTATCGTTAATGGTTGTTCTCAGAGAGTAGAGTGTGAACTCAAATTTGTCGAAGGTGAGGATTTGAGGTTTGGATCTGCTAAGTAAGTAGAAGAACTTTTAGGAAGTGAAACTCAGATGTTTGTCAGGTTTGTGATGATAGTGTTCTGGAAATTGGCAGGAAGCCACAGTGATAGGCCGTTAGTTGTGCATGGTTTTCATATGTGTTTTTGGATGAAACATTAGTGTGTCGACTTGAAGAGGTCTAGCATGGTTGGTAAGGAAAAGGATGATAGCATGAGGTTGCGTGTTAATCAGTGAGTAGTATGGAAACTTGCGGTTGTGTTCTGGATAGCTTGGGTTTTGAATTGTGACGAATTGCGAACAATTTGAAGTTCCTTGATGGTATTACTTTTGTTATGGGTTGAGATCTCGTGTCAGCAGAAACCTTGAGTGAGTTGGAACCCTGTAAGAAGAATGGATATGGAGGGTGGTAACCATAGATTGTTAAGCTATTTTGGATGAATTATTTTGAGCTCATAATGAATTTTGAAGGTTGTATATGTTATGGTTGTGGAGTATATGAATCGTATCTTCCATACTTGTTTGGATAAGTTCGTAGTGGTTTTGATTGAGGATATTCGGATCTGTTATAAACTCAGAGGAAGGACAGGTAGAGTGTTTGAGAATTGAATTACAAGTGTTGAAAAGAGACGGAGTTTTATGCTAAGTCATTCAAGTGAGAATTTTGGTGGAAAAAGGTTAGTTTTCTTGGATATGTTATTTTGGATGAGAGTATGGTTAATGGATCCATCAGAAGTAGATGCAGTTCTACGATGAGAGGCTCCGAAGTTGGCTAAGGAGATTAGAAACTTTTGGGCTTAGTTGGTTGTTACTACAGGTTATGGAAGACTTTGCTAAGTTAGTACTTTTGTTATCTCAGTTGACTTGCAAAGGGTGAGTCGTTTGTTTTGGATGTTCGTTGTGAGTAAGTTTTGGTGAGCTGAAGTAGAAGTTGTCTACGGCTCCAGTTTTGATTCTGTGTGATCCTAATAAACTATTTGTGAGGTATTATGATGTGTCTTTGATGAGTTTAGTCAGTGTGTTAATGCGAGTGGGTAAAGTCATTTCTTATGCTTTACGACAATGGAGGATTCATGATTTCAAGATGGATGTGGTTACTTTTGTGTTGAGAATCTAGAGGAATTATTTCAAGGGTTGTAGGTTCAAGGTGTTTGGTAATCACAAGAGTATTAAGTACTTGTTTGGTCATAAGGAATAAAGTAGGAGACAACGAGGATGGTTGGAATTCCTGATTAGTTATGACCTTGGCTCGAATTATCCTATTGGTAAAGTTAATGTCGTGCCTGATGAGTTAAGTTGAAAATCTTTGCATATGTCTATTTTTATGGTCAGAGAATTAGAGGTGGTTGAGCAGTTCAGAGACTTGTGTCTGGTGTGTAAGCTAACACAGCAGAGTGTGAGGTTGGGTATATTAAAAGTGAACAGTGATTTTTGGCGAATATGAAAAAGAGTTAGACTTTGGATGTGGCATTGATAGTTTTGATGGTTACGAGTAATCAGAGTGCGCAACAGAAGCGTGATGTGGCATAATTCATATATGCGTGTGTGACTTGTAAGAGTTCATAGGTTGAACATTGGAAACAAGTAGGAATGATGAGACCATTGGATGTTTCAGAATGGAAGTGTTAGGTGAAAGGTTTAAATATTATTCATGGGCTACTGTGTAGATGGATGTTTTGGTTATATATTCGATTGGCGAATCATAGCATTGTTGTAATAATATTGTGTGACAAGGATGTTGGTATTGTGTTTATGTAGAGGTTGTTGAAACGATGTTGGGTCGTGGAAATTTATGTTCTTGTTTGTGTTGTTGCCTCGTTTCCATCGTGATGGTTTGAGTGCGATTAGCTAATTCCTGTGTAGGGAATTAGGGGAGTGTTATATATGGTGAGGGTAACGATCTTGTTGTGTTTCAGTTCAAGAGTGAACCTGTGTGTTCGTAACTTGGGTATTCCTTGAGTCGTGGGTTGGTCGTCAAGTGCATTGTATGGGCATTGTATCTTGTCGTTGTCATTATTACCGTTGTCGTGTCGTTGTAGTAGTTGTTGTTAGCAAGGTGGTTTGTCAGTTTATGTTATTCGTGGTGTGCCTTTGGTTGGCATGATAGTTTGTTAGTCGGATGCGAGAGTCGTATCCGGAGTTGTTCGTATCAGTTATATTTTCGAGGACGAAAATGTCTAAGTGGGGGAGAGTTGTAACGCCCCGATTTGTTTAATTGTATTTATTTATTTCATTTATGTGAATTTTGTGAAATGTGTGAATTTGTTGTATTTTACCTGCTAATTGAGTTAATTGGCTAATTTCCCTGATAGGTAAAATATTTGCAATAAATTATAATTTCTTTTCAACTTTTATTTCTCAAAATATATTTCATTGCTGTTTATGTTTTATCGCGTTTTGAGAGCGTTTGCGAGATATTTGAGCTGAGGGGTAAAATGGTCATTTTGAGGGGTTAGATATTTTAGAAAAATTATATATTTTTATAAATAGAGATTTGAGAGAAAACGAGAGAAAAGAAAGGGAAAGGAAAGAAAGAGAGAAATAAGGAAAAGGAGAGGAAAGAAATGGAGAAGAGGAAAAAAGGTGGAAATAGACATAGCTCCGTTTCAAGCACGATTAATCGGGTAAGGGTGAGAAGTTTCGATTATATCTTGCTTGTGTATGTATATGTGTTGTTTGTTGTAATTGTTTTGGTTGTTTCACAACTTTTTCTTATTGATAATTTGTGATCAAAATAAATAGAAATCGATGTTTTCACGGGTGAAACTTGATATAAACTGCGTAGAATACTTGTTGTTATGTTTGGAACATGTTTTGGTTAATATATTGTGATTTGGAAGTGTTTGGGTGGAAGAAATGATGAATATTGACCCAAAATGACCCATAACAGCGCTGCGGAGAATTTCTGGGTTCACAGGTTCGCTTTGAGAACCACAGCGAAGGGGAAAGCGAAGGTTTGCCCAGAAGTTTGCATTACAAACTTTATGCTATTTTTTCTCTGCCACGGTTCGCTGGGGGTTCGCATTGCGAATAGGAAAGCGAACGTGACAGATTTCCCATTTTGTTTCCTTCATAACTTTTGATCCGTAACTCGTATTGAGGCGCGGTCGGATGCGTTGGAAAGCTAATGAGATGTTCTTTCTTATAAAAATGGTTTGGAGGGCAGTAGAGGATTTAATTAAGTTGTGGTTGTGTAAAAGTGTTGGGTTGTCGGGTTTTTATCGCGTTAAATGCGTGCGGTCGGTGTTTTACAGTGTGTTGTGCTATTGTTATATGACGTGGAGCTTTTATGTCGTTTATATGATGTTGAAGCATGTGATAAGTTGTTGTAATTGTTGTGGCCTTATGGAAAAATACTTTGTTGACTTGAATACAAATGTATGGTATTAATGTATGTTGTTGTGGGTAGCCTTTGTGGCGTGAATCCTAGTGTTGTGAGTATCATTGTATGATTGCAGGATTGTTATGGTTGATGGTGAGTAACTCTTGATGTGAATTGATATGAGTGTATATGCTAAAATGCTAATTGTTGTGGTTTGTGGATTATGATGAAATGCATTGTTTATGTGAAATTCAATGTGTGTTATTTGGTGGCCTTATGGCAATTAAATGCATTGTTTGAATTGATTTCCAATGCACGAATAATGATGATGAGATAATTCATATTATTGATTTGTGAAGATGCATTTGATTGTCATGAGTCATTTGTATGCCAAGCATCATGATATGCGTCTTGTGATGTCGTGTGCCCTTGTGGGGTGTGAGCGACGAAACGATTCCAGAGGGAATCTGCTGTAACGGTCGTGTGCCTTATACAAAGAAGACCTAAAGCGATGTTATAGACAATCGTATGCCTTATACAAAGAGGACCTAAAGCGATCGGATCGCGTGCCTTATACAAATAGGACCTAAAGCGATCCTTAAACGTCGTATGCCTTATACAAAGAGGACCTAAAGCGACGGGGAACATCGTTTGCCCGACGGGGAGTTACACTAAGTAACAAGCGATGATTCCAATAATTCCTAAGTGAATTAATGATGATGAGAATGATGGATGGATTGGTACCGCATGCATAGAGTCGTTGTGTCGGTCTCTGTGCATTTGCATAAATCATGAATGGATTGATTATGTGTGGGAAATTGTGAATGGATTGATTATGTGTGGGAAATTGTGAATGGATTGATTATGTGTGGGAGATTGTGAATTGATTGATTATGTGTTGAGCTCGTGATAGCATTGGCGATTTGATATGCATTTGTGATCAATGCATTGGTTATGGATGATATGTTTTATGTATAGACATATGCTATGTTTTGTGGGGATGTTGTACATTACAATGATTGTATTAATTATCTATGGTATGCTATAGATGAATATATGTGAGGTGGCGATGTGTTTCCATATGTTATAACTTTGGTATGCCTTATGTCTGAATATGTGATTATGTTGGTACAACTGATATATGCTCTGTTGTTGGATTATTAGAAATATGTTATGTATTTGTGGCATGCTATATGTATTAGTATGTGATGCTTGTGGTGAGAATAATTATGCATGTGAATTTATATGTGTTTGCATATTATTATGCAATCTGGATTTAGTTGTTATTTCTCACCCTTCTGCTGTGGTTTGTTGCCCTACGAGGTAATTGCAGATTAGTATCTTGGAGGCTTTTGTGAAGATTAGTTCTCCATCCATTTTTCGGTCTGTCCGCTCTGATACGTAACACGAGAGTCGGGGAACACTTTTGTTATATATGTATACATTTGTTGGATCTATTTTGTATTACCTTTGTATGAATATTTTTGATGTTATATAAACAAATTATTTTGTAAAACAAGTCAGTTATGAATCTTTCCGCTTTATTCCATAATTGAACTTTCCTTTTGTTAGAAAAAGTTTCCCTTTTATGTTTATGCCATTTTGTGTTATGTATCAAATTTATGAGCAGGGATTGTGTTTTCTCAAATGTGGGATCCTTATTTCTGTCTAAGAATTTTCTTTTTATTCACTCTGATTTAATTATGTATTATTTAGTGCGATGGGAATTGGGGTGTTACATACTGCACTATATTCAGAGCACATGCTAATATGGTTTACATCTTTACCCTTCCTCCACTACTTCTTTAATTTCATATACAGATGTTGACTAGGTGGGTGCCCCGATACCAAATGATTTACTTCCGGCTATTGTGTTTTTCTTGGGGAAAAAATTATCAATTGGTCCTTAAAACGGTAACCCGTTTTGTCTCGCTCTAGTGACCGAAATCGAATATTGTGGAGTTGCAAATGTAGTCTTTGAATTATGATGACTATGCAACCTTCTTCTCAAATTACGTTGTCCCATTCACAAAGCCACCATGGTTTACTGTGACAACGTTAGTGCAATTTATCTCTTTGACAACATGGTCCAACATCAAAGAACTAAACACATTGAGCTGCATATTCATTCATTCGTGAAAAAGTGGCTTGTGGCCATGTTCGAGTTATGCACGTTCCATTAAGATATCAAATTGCTGATGTTTTCACCAAAGATTTTCCCATAATATTATTCCAAGATTTCTAAGACAAATTCATCGTTCGTCCACCTCATGCTTTGAATACGGGAGAGTATTACAATCAATATTATTTACTATACATTATTAATAGAATCAATCATATTTCCTGTTCATTTTTAATTAACTTCTCAAATATGTAATTGCATTAATTAGACATTATTAATATTCCTTATTAGAATCTGAAACAATTATATATATATATATATATATATATATATATATATATATATATATATATATATATATATATATATATATATATATATGGATGTTTGCAAAGTGAATTGAAATGGATTTAAATTAAATGGCATGAATTTGTCTAGGAGATGGATTTAAAAAGAATGATTTATTTGAAATGGGTTTGGTTAAAAATGGATATTGATGTTGAAAATGGTTATGGATTTGAAACAAACTTGGACATGAAATGGAAGTAGACAGAGGTTTGGATACGACTTAATGGACTTGTATCTTGAATTCCAAGTAATCCACATGAATCTCGTTTTCAACTTCGCATGCTTAAACCTTGATCAATCAACACTCACGTCCAGATTAAAACTCAAATAATTAATGGATTCCCAACTCCGATCGACCTCCCTATCAACTCTCATTAACTTGTATTACAAGCAACGCACAATAAGCAACTAAGATAATAACACTGGCCTGACCACAATATGAATCCACACTGGATCCCATGTCCCGTGAATATCAAGATGCCTTCGCTATAAACCCTAACCACCATCTTCAGTTGGTGAATATCAACCAATTCACACAAACGATAAGAAACCATGATCCCATGCCTCGGGAGCCCAATGCAAATGCATGATCGTGAATATTATGACCTAATGGAGATGCAGATGAATGTGAAGCATAAGCCACTGTTATAAGGCAATAAATAAGAGGGCAAATTTTTGGGTAATACAGCTGCCCCTATTCAATCAACTATGGACCTGAATGGATGAAAGTCGTGGCTGTCAGAAAATTTACTTTAATTATTCAATGTATCTAAAAAGTAAATTTTGCTTACAATATGAGACAGATGGAGTGTGTGTGTGTATATATATATATATATATATATATATATATATATATATATATATATATATATATATATGTTGAAACAAACAATACCAATTAACAAATTAAATCTTTGAGAAACGAAGTTTCTTGATGAACAATGAAACAGTTAGGTTAACACACAGAGAGAGAGAGAGAGAGAGAGAGAGAGAGAGAGAGAAAGAGAAGGAGAGAGAGAGAGAGTGTGAGAGAAAATAAGAATAAGAAAGAAGGAGAATAGGATTGTGCAAACTGTTTTTCTATTCACTTATTCAATCAGGCTACAAATGATTGCAAGTGAATAACAACAATTGGGCTCTCTCAACAACCTTAGAGAAATAGCCTTTTTATAGGCTACTAAGCTAACTTAAACAACAAGCTAACCTAAACAATTGGACCCAAGAAACAAGACCCAATTCGACATTACATACTAGAACTAAATTTGAATACAACATGTAATACTTCGACGTCAGCATATGAACCAGCTTCGACTTCATGCTTGCCTCTTGTCGAAACATGAAAGCTTTCCCTGCTGACAACATCCCAGTCGACAACACTAGAGTTCGATTCAATATCTCACAAATCTCCACCTTGGAACAAACCCTACAATAATTGGGAATAATCTAGATTTCATCATATAGCTTTATTAACTGAATATAGTGGAAAAACTTGCAGCTCAGCAATGTCTAGGTGATCATATCAGCAACATTCCCATCAGTCGAAACCTTCAACACTTGGACTTCTCCACACTCAATTATCTCTCTGGCGAAGTGCAGCCCTACATCGATGTGTTTGGTTTGCTCATTATATGGCGAATTATTTGACATGTGTATTGGACTTTGACTATCACATTTAACAGTGATAACTCGACCTTGAAGTTTCTGCTTCTTCACAAAACCTTCAAGCCACAATGCTTCTTTCATAGCTTCAGTGAGGGTAATATATTATGCTTCAGTGGTTGATAAGGCAATAACCTTCTGAAGTGTCGCTTTCCAACTGTTTAATGTGCCGAACATAGTGAACACATATCCAGAAATAGATTTTCTAGAATCTATACAACCTGCATAATCAGAGTCGGCATATCCTTCGATTTCGACTTTGTTATCATCACCACAGGCTCCACCATAAATCAAGACTCTATTTAGAGACCCATTTATGTACCTAAGAATCCACTTCAAAGCTTGTCAGTGCGCCTTTTCAGAATTGGCCATATACCTGCTTACAAGGCTCACTTCATACGCTATGTCTGGCCTCGTACAAAGCATAGCATACATCGAAGACGCTATTATTCTAGCATATGGAATGCTACTCATATAGATTCTTTTAGCTTTAGTACTCAGACTATAAGTAGTACTAAGATTAAACTGAGGATTTGTCGGAGTCACAACACGCTTTGAATTCGACATACCAAACTTGTCGAGAATCTTCTGCAGGAATGTCTCTTGAGATAAGCATAATTTTGATTGCTTTCTATCTCTCCGGATGTCAATCCCAAGAATTCTGGTGGCAGCTCCTAGATCCTTCATTTCAAACTCCTTCCTCAACACAATTTCTAGCTATGAGGATATCATCCATATAAAGCAACAAAATAACAAGTGAGTTTCCAGGTCAAAATTTGAAGTAAATATAGTGATCGAACTGGCTCCTAGTGAAACCAATGTGTGCCATGAACTTGTCGAATCTCCTGTTCCACTGTCGAGGAGATTGTTTCAGGCCATACAAAGACTTATTTAGCTTGCATACATAATCTTCCTAATCCTTTTCTGCATACCCTTCAGGTTGCCGTATCAGGATCGTTTCATCTAGATCACCATACAAGAAGGCTGTCTTCACATCCATTTGTTCAAGTTCTAAGTTAAACTTCACCACCATGGCTAATAACATTCTAATGGATCTATGCTTTACAATAGGTAAGAACACATCATTGAAATCGATGCTTTCTTTCTGACTGAACCCTTTAGCAACCAACCTTGCCTTAAAGTGCTTCGACATCACTCCTTTGATTCCTTCCTTGATCTTGAAAATCCACTTACAACTGACTAGCCTTGCTCCTGCAGATATCTCAATCAGCTCCCAAGTGTTATTATCATGAAGAGATTCCATCTCTTCATCCATGGTTTTTCACCATCCAGTCTTATCTCGACTCCTCATAACTTCCTTGTAGTCTCTAGGTTCTTCCTCAAGTACCTCACTTGCAGAGGTTAAGGCAAAAACTATAAGATATGCATAACCAAGTCTCTGAGGTGGCTTGATGACTCTACTTGACCTATATCTTGCCAGTAGGTAGTCATCGACAGTTTCCTCAGTCTCTTCAACATCTTGCTCTTCTTCGACTTCATCTGGGTTATGCACTTCAACATCACTATGCTCTATCTCAATAGGAATCTCTACCTGTTCTAGCTCATCTTCAGAGATTTGTGCACTTCGACTAGCATCACCAGTTTTCTAGAACGCCATCTCGACTTCATTGAAAACTACATCACGACTTGTGATACATCTTCTATGACCTGGTTCTAGGCACCACAACCTATAGCCTTTGACTCCCTCAGGATATCCAAGGAACATGCATCTCAAAGCTCTAGGTTTCACCTTGTCTTGCTTAATGTGAGCATAGGATAAACAACTAAATACTCCCAGTTTATCGAGATCTAGTGGTTAACCCGACCATACTTCTTCAGGTGTCTTCATTCTCAAGGCAGTCGGGGGACATCTATTTATCAGTTAAGCTGTTGTTAAAACAGTCTCCGCCCAAAACACCTTCTTCAATCCAGCACAAACCAACATACATCTAACCCTTTTAAGGACTATTCGATTGAATCTCTCAGCTAAACCATTTTGTTGAGGAGTACCTGCTATAGTCTTATGCCTTGCAATCCCAGACTCGACAGAGTAGCTGTCGAAAGCTTCATTGCAAAATTCAAGGGCATTGTCGGTTCTCAATCTCTTGACCTTTCTTCCAATTTGAGTTTCGACCGAAACCTTCCAACTTTTGAATGTGAAGTATTCCTTGCAGACCCCCAAAGATCAGCATGAATGTAATCAAGGGATCCATGTGTTCTTTGTTTACCTTTTTCAAACTTCACCCTATAGGATTTTCCAAATACACAAGGTTCACAAAACTTCAACTTCTCAACTTTGCCACCACCTAGCAGGCTCTGTTTCCCCAATTCAACCAGGCCTCTTTCGCTGACATAGCCCAATCTCATATGCCATAATTCTGTCTTCGACACCGGTTTCATGGATGCAAAATCTGCTGAACCACTTACAACCTCAGCCTCAAGGGTATACAAGCCTTGTTTCTTCACACCTCTCAAGACTTCCTTCGACCCCTTCACGACTTTCAGGATACTTACTCTCCTTTGAAGACATATCCTTTCTTGTCGAATTCACCAAGAGAAATCAAATTCCTCTTAATATCAAGTACATACCTAACACTAATCAATAGCCTTATTAACTCATCATAGAGCTTGAATCTCACATATCCAATACTTAAAATTTTGCAAGCTTTATTGTTTCCCAACAACACTTATCCACCATCTTGATCACATAATTCTTCAAACACATTCTTGTTTGGAGTCATATGCCAAGTACATTCTGAATCCATAATCCACTCTTTGCAAGAGTTGCTGCTCGAAACCACAAGGACATCAGATGATTCATAATAATCTTGCACAATAGCTGCATTACCATTGTCCTTACCTACATGATTATTCAGGCGCTCAGGACACATCTTTCTTGTGTGAACCTCCTTCTTACAGTGATAACACCTAATACCTGAAATATCACTACCATAATACTTCTGCTAAGTTTTACCTTTCATCTTCTCAAACCTACCATCTATTTTCAAGAATTTCCCTTTATCAGACAACCTTTCGGCAACTAATAATGGTTTCTGCTCCTTTCTTTCGCTCAAATCCTTAGAATACAAGGCTGATTGAACTTCTTCAAAGGCCAGAGAATCTCTTCCATACAAGAGGGTTTCTTTGAAGTGAGCGTGTGACTTAGGTATCGAACACAATAGTAACAACGCTTGATCTTCGTCATTGATGATAAAATTAATATTTTCAAGATCAAGAATCAGCTTGCTGAACGTATCCAACTGCTTCATCATCGTTTTATCTTCATTCATCTTAATTGAATACTTAGCTTGCTTCAACTGCAAATGATTCACCAAGGATTTTGTCATATACAATCCTTCGAGCTTCAACCAAACACCAGCTCCTGTCATCTCCTTCGAAACCTGCCTGAGAACCTTATCACCAAGACTCAGAACAATGGCACAATAGGCTTTCTCGATCACCGTTGCCTTATCCTTCTCCGTCAATGCAACATCCATGGCTTCTTATCCCTTTAACGCTTCTATTAAACCTTGTTGAACAAGAAGGGCTCGCATCTTCAAGTGCCATAAACCGAAATCATTAACTCCGGTGAACTTCTCAATTTCAAACTTTGTTGACGACATTTTCCTCCACACCCACCATACTAGTTTGTTGAAACAAACAATACTAATTAACAAATTAAATCTTTGAGAAATAGAGTTTCTTGATGAACAATAAAATGATTAGGTTAACAGAGAGAGAGAGAGAGGGAGAGAGAGAGAGAGAGAGAGGGGTGAGTGAAAAGAAAGAAGGAGAATAGGATTGGGCAAACTGTTTTTCTATTCACTTATTCAATTAGGGTACAAATGATTACAAGTGAATAACAACAATTGGCCTCTCTCAACAACCCGAGAGAACTAGCCTATTTATAGGCTACTAAGCTAACTTAAACAACAAGCTAATCTAAACAATTAGATCCAAGAAACAAGGCCCAATTCGATATTACATACTAGAACTAATTTCGACTACAACATGTAACACTTCGACGTCAGCATGTGAACCAACTTCGACTTTATGCTTGCCTCCTGTCGAAACATGAAAGCTTTCCCTGCTGACAACATCCCAGTCGACAACACTAGAACTCGATCCAATATCTCACAATATATATATATATATATATATATATATATATATATAGGGAAATGCTAACACACACCCAAAATTGGTGGGTCCGACACAAAAATACACTACATGTATTATCTTTCTATTTTTTTCTTCATCTTTCTAATGTGGGTCCCACTCAAAAATGATGGACCCCACACAAAAATACACTAAGGTGTATGTTGCAAATGCACACCTACGTGAGTGTGTATTAGCATGACCCATATATATATATATATATATATATATATATATATATATATATATATACACTAACTTTTTTTATAGGCAAACAATGATATATTAATTGAGAGTACTATGGGTACTCAAACCCAATAAACATAACTCACTATAATACAACTCCAACACTTAGATAATTTAATTATAGAAACTCACTAGGATATTTTAGCCATTTATAATATGTGCATCTAGAATTATGTTTATACCTAATAGGTATCCATCACCACCATGAAGATAGAATAATTTTGTCTACAATAATTTCATGATTTCCCACCTCGTCATTAAAAATAATAAGATTTCTAGAACGCCAAATGCACCAACACGCCGCAAACCAAATAATACATTTCGTAGGCTTCGAGCACACCTTCAACATTGAAACTGCCCTTGATCCAAACACAATAGTTCATCTATACTCTCCTACCTAGCTGAATCGTAACTCTAATATCTCATGGTGGAGAATCTAGGAGATCGTCTAGAGAAATAACATGACATTACTCCATGACCATAAGAGGTGAATATGTTACATATCGACTTAGAGGTAGTAAAACGGATCTGACCTGCCGAATATGCCCATTTGTCCACACTTTTTTCGAGACAAACCAAAGTTTTAGGCCTACACCCTATAATACGTTCATCCTGCCTACTCCATTTTTTGCAAGGTTTTGCCAACGCAAACATTAACATAAGTTTTTGAAATTTTAGGCTTTAAAAGTGAAATGTCAATGGACCCACCTGTCCGACCTCATATTTTTGTGCGATAAGACAAACTTTTAGATTCACACCCTTAACGATATATACTATATTCTGTCCTATTTTTTGCAGTATAGGTCTAAATAAGACAAACATTAACCGTTTGTCATCTTTACTAAAATCTTAAATCATTATATATATATATATATAGGGTTAATAGCCATTTTGCCCCCTGTCATATAGGCGATTTTTGAAAAACTCCCCTGTAAAAAAAAACTTGCAAAAAAACCCTAACATTTGAAGATTCTCTCAATTTTGACCTTCATCACATCCAGTCACCAAAAACCTGCCATTTTGACCTCTGCCATTTTGGCAGCGTTTTTATTTTGACCTCTGCCATTTTAGCAGCGTTTTTATTTTGACCTCTGCCATTTTGGCAGCGTTTTTATTTTGACCCCTGCCACATCAGCTTTTTTGGTGACTGGATATGATGAAGGTCAAAATTGAGAGAATCTTCAAATGTTAGGGTTTTTTTTGCAAGTTTTTTTTACAGGGGGTTTTTCGAAAATCGCCTATATGGCAGGGGGCAAAATGACTATTAACCCATATATATATATATATAGCTTAAATAATATTTTCGTCCCTGAATCTTTTTTTTTTCGGTTTTAGTCCCTATATTTCACGTTCGTGTTCGTTTTAGTCCTTAAAACCAAAATCCGCAGGAAACCTTCGGATTTTGGTTTTAAGGACTAAAACAAACACAAATGTGAAATATAGGGACTAAAACCGAAAGAAAAAAAAAGATTCATGGACGAAAACCAAAAACTCGCCAACTTACAGGGGCGAAAATACTATTTAAGCCTATATATATATATATATATATATATATATATATATATATATATATATATATATATATGTTCTGGACTGGACCAATGGCTAAAATTGGCCCAATCAGCATCTGCTCCAGAGCGGCTCAAATTGCCTAAGTCCAATCCACAGAGGGGCAAAAGCAACCTTTCTGCCCCTCCAACCGGGCAAGGAATGCAACGTTCCTCCCTGGCTTCAATGCCCGTCACGCACGGTTTCCCCACTGCCCGAACAGCAAAGGGCATGTGCCCGAAACTGCGTCTATGCCCGACATAACGGCTAGTTCCAGGCACCCTGCCCGACATAACGGCTAGTTTGGGCAGTTACCTATTCTTTAGAGAAAACGGTTATTTCGCCCCAAAAATAGGACCGTTGGCCACGCGCCGGGGGCTCTATATAAACCCTCTCGCTTGAGAGCGTCAGGTATCATATTTTTCACCCTAAGAATACGCTTTGTACTTGCCCCTTTTCTCTGACCCTTCCTTACTTGAGCGTCGGAGTGCCTTGCAGGTACACCCCCTCCTCTCCTCATCAACATTCCGAACACCTCGCCCATCTGACGACCAGCATACGTTCGAGCACCTTGCCATCTGACGACCAGCTTACGTGGACCCGTTCGAATACCCCGGATCAGTGGCGCCGTCTGTGGGAACTCTTTGTTCTCCCCTTCTTTCTTTCCTCCTCGGAAACTAAAGATCAAAACATACTTTCTTTGATCCGCCCACATATGGCCTCTCAAAACTCCGCAAAAGGTGCTGACGATACGGTTCTCGTCCCCGTCAACAAGATAGACGTTGACGGCAATTCTTTGTTACTTTCTGATCCCCGTTTCCTTCGAGACGGGGCTACTGCGTCTCCAACTCCTCCTCCCACCGAGCAAGGAGGCAAACCGCTACCGTCGGGTACACGACCAATTCCTGGCCCTCCCAGCGCCGACCTGGCCGTTGCAACTCTTTTGGAAGCTGTCAACCGCATGAACCTCCTTATCTCACAGCAAGGAGAGAGAATAGGAGCCCTCGAGGAAGCATCTCTTCCAAGATCCTCTCCTCCAAAAAGTAAGCACCGAAGATCAAGAAGCCCGCCACCTAGGCGTGGGGAAGTCCATAGATCGAGGCATGAGCCTGAATCACAACACGTTCGCAAGCGCGACCAGATCTCCCCGCGAGATCGATCATCACCAAGACACAAGAGAGCGAGGCAGGATAGGCATTCTCCAACGGTCAGACCTCGTGACCGGCTAAGTTCACCATCACCTCGCAGAGACCGTCGCCGCGAGCGCAGACAACAGTCACCATCAACTCCGAGTTCAGACAGCGACGACGAGCCTCGCAACCCATTGTCCCGCAGGATCTTGGCCACCTGTCTCCCTAAGGGACTAGAGAAGCCTCCGTCTCTAGGGACTTACGATGGAACCACTGACCCAAACGAGCACATAGAAAACATAGATGCTCTTTTAGACTAAAGAGGGGTGCGAGGAGCCATCACATGCCGCCTGTTCCCGACCACGCTCCGGAAGGGAGCAATGACATGGTACAAGCAGCTGCCAGAAGAATCCATTACATCCTGGAGGCAGCTGGGGAGGATTTTCTCCCGTCACTTTACTGCATCGCGACGCCATCCAAAGACCGAGACGTCCCTCGGAGCTGTCGTACAGGGAAGAGATGAGCCTCTTCGAGCTTACATCGAATGGTTCAACAAGGAGGCCGTCCAAGTTCCAACGACCGACGACATGAAGAAATTCCTGCTCGAGCAGGGATTACGTCCTGGCTCAGACTTCGCGAAAGCCATCGGCCTCGATCCACCGAGGAACCTTAACGCCCTCCTCCTCCAAGCCCAATCGCATATACAGTACGAGGAGAAGGTTGCTGCACACTCTGTCCGGGCCTCTCGACACCAAGAAGGTGCCCGCTCATCCAGAGCTGAAGAAGCCTCGATATCCCGTCGAGGAGATAAAAGACACGACGATCGGCCTCGCGATGCACGCGAACACAATGGACCTTCTAGGCGGTTCCATGACTATACCCCCCTCACTACCTCGAGGGAGAAAATCTTGTCCGAGTGTGCCAACTCGGAATTCAAGCAGGCGGGAGTTCGTTTCCCCAAACAGCTGCCGGCCAGACCGGGTGTAGAAAAATCCAAGTATTGCCGCTACCACAAGAGTCACATTCATACGACAGAAGAATGCATCCACCTCAGAGATGCAATAGAGATCCTTATTCGCGACGGCCACCTGAAGCAGTTCGCGAAAAAGAAAGATGCTCCCCGACAAGAAACCCAGGAGAGCAAAAAGGTTGTAGAAGAGACTCCGCCCTCCGATGATACCAACGTACAGGTCGCTATGTCCATAACTCGGCTAGAGGACTTCCACATCCCTGATGGTCTGCCCGTCTCCACGTACCTCGCTGCTCGCAGCCCGTGGGAGGCCTTCCCATCAGCCATGGTCATTTCTGGTGGTGGATTCAACAAAATCACAGTCGGCTCAGTCAAGAGGAGATTCGATCAACTGATCAGTAAAAGCTCCAATGAAGTCACCACGCTGGACACCACTCACAAAGGATCCCCTCCTATTTCCTTCTACAAGGAGGAGCTCCTCGGCGGGGCACCGAACTCAAGCATTCCGCTGCTTATCCGGGCAAAGATGGCGAACTTCGACGTTCGCAGAATACTCGTGGACCAGGGAAGTTCGTTTGATATAATGTACAACCACCTGTTCGAAACGCTGCAGCTGGATGACTCCCACCTTACTCCATACGTTGGATCCGACCTGCAGGGATTCAACGGAGCAGTGACAAAGCCCTGGGGTTACGTAGAGCTCATCGTAACCTTCGATTCAGGAACGACAACCCGAGCAATTAAAGCACAGTTTCTGGTAATTGAATGCCCATCACTATACCAGTACATTTTTGGAAGGCCAACCCTGGCAGAGTTAATTGCAGTACCTTCCACCGTACATCTCAAGATGAAGTACTACACTTCTGAAGGGATGGTCACCACCCTCCACGGCGATATCGAAGCTGCCCGTCGCTGCTTTGAAGCAGCATCAAAAGGACTAAGCACCATCTCAGTAAGACCAAGGACTTCTGGTCGTCCCCCTCTGCCCAGCAGCTCCGAGCAGCCAAAATCGCTCCCCCAGGTCGAATCTATCGACTTGGGCAGCCGTTTCAGTGAGGAAGATCACGCCAAGGACCCAACGACTTCAGGCAGCCAGTCCAAGAACAGCGGCCATCTCCTACACCCTGTCCCAGATGGTAACTTCGAGATCGTTCCGTTCGGAGAAGACCCCCAACGTGGAGTAAAGATCGGAGCAGACCTCCCCGACCTGGCCAGGAGACAACTAAAAGCATGCCTCAGGGAGAACGCAGACTTGTTCGCATAGAGTGCTGCTGAAATGCCAGGATTGGACCCATCCGTCGCTTGCCACCAGTTTACAATTGATTCGGCCGTCAAAGCCGTTGCCCAGCGCAGAAGGAAACAGTCCCCGAAGAAGATGGAAGCCACAGAGAAAGCTGTCAAAGACCTTCTAGAAGCTAGGTTTATTTCTGAGGCCAAATACACTACATGGCTCTCAAATGTTGTACTTGTAAGAAAAAATAATGGCAAATGGAGGATGTGTGTTGATTATACCGATGTTAATAAGGCCTGTCCGAAGGACGCCTACCCCCTCCCCAATATCGATAAGCTCGTAGATAACTCAGCAGGTTTTAAGCTTTTATCGTTCCTCGACGCCTACTTGGGCTACAATCAAATCCCAATGGCCGCGAGCGATAAAACTTACACGGCCTTCATGACCGAATCGGGCAACTATTACTACAACGTAATGCCCTTCGGGCTAAAGAACGCCGACGCTACGTACCAACGAATGATGAACAAAGTCTTCCAAGGACAAATAGGCGACATGCTCGAAGTATACATGGACGATATGATCGTCAAGTCCCACGAGGAACCAGATCATGTCGCCCATCTTCGCAAAATCTTCGAGCAAGCAAGAAAGTATCGGATGCGTTTTAACCCAGAGAAGTGCATGTTCGGTGTACGGGCAGGTAAATTCCTTGGCTTCTACCTAACGGAACGAGGAATCGAAGCTAACCCCGACAAGTGTCGGGCATTCTCTGAGTTCCCAACGCCCACGTCTAAGAATAACATCCAATCCCTCAACGAGGTGCTTACTTCGTTGTCCCGCTTTGTGGCAAAATCTGCCCAACACGCCCTCCCTTTCTTCAAGCTCTTGCGGAAAGAAACAGCGTTCGAATGGACCAAGGAATGCGAAACATCCCTCCTCTACTTGAAGCAAGCTCTGTCGAAACCGCCCGTATTATCACGACCAGATACTGGGGAAGTCTTGTTCGTATACCTCGCCGTCACTGCCGAAGCCGTTAGCGCCGTTCTCATTCGCGAGAATCCTGGCGGACAAAAGCCAATATACTTCACGAGCAAAGCCTTGCAGGACGCAGAGTTGCGATATCAACAGATAGAGAAGGTAGCATTGACCCTCGTCAACGCTACCAGACGACTGAGCCACTATTTCCTGGCTCACACGATCGTGGTAAGAACGGATCAGCCCATAAAGCAATTACTGGGACGACCAGACATGGCAGGCAGAATACTCAAGTGGTCGTTGGAACTGTCCGAGTTCGACATCCAGTATAAAAGTAGGAAAGCTCTTAAGACCCAAGCCCTGGCCGATTTCGTCGCGGAAATGACGTTCCCAGACTCCCCGGTCCACATAGCAAACAGATGGACCATCTATGTGGACGGAGCATCCAGCTCGACAGGCAGCGGGGCCGGGGTAATTTTGGAGAACGACGAAGGGACCATAGTCGAGGCTTCTCTCACATTGTCCTTTCCCACGTCGAACAACCAGGCCGAGTATGAGGCCTTCCTCGCCGGTTTGCGGATAGCCGAAGACCTAGGGGCTGAAGAAATCATCATCTGCACGAACTCTCAGCTCGTAGCCCTCCAGATATCAAGAGAATATCAGACCAAAAACGAAAGTCTCTCTGAATACCTAACCCTGGTCAAGGGAAAATGGTGAGGTTCAGAACGGTAGAAGTGAGACACGTTCCACGCGAACATAACGTGCGAGCAGACATCTTGTCCAAACTAACGAGCACTAAGAGAAAGGGCAGAAACAGGTCAGTCATCCAAGAGATACTTCCCCGGTCCAGCATCGATAAGGGATCCTCGACCCTGCACGTACACGCGATTGGGGACAGCGATTGCTGGATGACACCCGTGTACAACTACCTCACCAGGGACGAGCTTCCGGATGACCCCAAGGAAGCCAACACCATCAGACGAAGAGCTTGCTCGTACGTCATTCTTGAAAACAAACTCTATCGACGAGGCTTCTCCATCCCACTGCTCAAATGCATAGAAGAGGAAGTTGTCCCTCACGTGTTACGAGAAATCCACGAAGGCATTAACGCCCAGCACCTAGGAGGAAGGTCCCTTGCCCGCAAGGACCTCCGAGCAGGGTATTATTAGCCAACCATGCAGCACGATGCCAAGGAACATGTGAAGAGATGCGACAAATGCCAATGGCACGGGGAGATGCACCTAGCTCCACCTAATGAACCGAAAAGCATGACTCCCCCGTGGCCATTCGCCTGGTGGGGCCTAGACATCCTAGGACCCTTCGTGACGGGGTCCAGCCAAAACAAATACCTGATAGTGGGCGTAGACTATTTCATAAAATGGATAGAAGCAGAAGCCTTAGCAAAGATAACAACACTTAACATTCTGCGCTTCTACAAGTGAAATATCCTTGCCTGGTTTGGGATTCCCCAAAAAATCGTCACGGACAATGGAACGCAGTTCACAGACAAGAATTTCCAAGATTTTGTCGTCCATCTCGGAACAAAGCAACATTTCGCATCTGTAGAGCATCCTCAGACCAACGGGCAGGCAGAAGCAGCCAACTGCGTCATTCTTCGTGGCCTCAAGCGAAGACTGGATGAAACAAAGAAAGTCTGGGTCGAGGAACTCCACAGCGTCTTATGGGCATACCGCACCACTCCTCGGTCTACAACCGGGGAAACACCTTTCCGCTTAGCATATGGCACGGAGGCCGTTTTACCCATTGAAATTCACGTACCGTCCAGGAGGACCGAATCACCTCTAGACGAGTAAATGAATGGCGAAGCAATAAGAGAAGAGCTCGACCTTGTCGAGGAAATCCGAACAGGAGCAGCCCTCCGCGAAGCATCTCTTAAGCAAAAAATAGCAATCAGGCACAACGCCAAAGTCGTACGGCGAGAGTTCGATGTGGGCAGCCTTGTCCTGCGAAGAAACCACAAGGACTCTCGCGAAGGCAAACTAGCAGCCAACTGGGAAGGGCCATACAGAGTCCGTACCAGAACGGGGAATGGTGCCTACTTCCTCGAGAACCTCAACGGGGATGCAATCCCTCGACCATGGAACGCTAAAAAACTTAAGCAATACTACAGCTAAAGTAACTATAGGCTTTCTCGCATCAAAGGACCACCTAACGGTCATCATGCTCGTCCAGGTACAAACGACGCATACGTACAAAGTAGAATCGCGCTCAAGCAAATGAGCCGGAACTCTGCTTGTCGGCGGTCCTCAACCGAGCACCGCCTTCAGCCAAGTACCATGATTGGCAGAACCTCAGCTCGCGATGGGACGTTCACGCTGCGACTTCAGGCCTTGATCGCGACCTGAGATCCGCAACCTCGCCAGGACCTTCCCCGGCTATTCGACCAGTTCCCCACACACAACGAGCTATCTTTCAAAAAGAAAACTCCGTTAACAGACACACCCTCCGACGGGCAGTCATACATGCACAACTAATGTAAAGTACAACAATATAAACAAAAATTGTATAAATAGCAAAACCGGCTAACATAAACCGGGCATGAAGTAAAAAAGGCCACAAGGGTCAAAAATTGTGCGAATTACATAAGAAGGGGGCCACGCTCCCCCAAAATCAAATAAAATTACAAATAATTCAACGGCGCGCAGGCCGGACAAGATACAACATCAAAATAACAAAACTCCTCAGTCTTCCGCCTGCTCAGCTGACACCAGCTCAGATCCCCGGTCCTCTGCGGGCTGGTCCTCAGGCTGGGCCTCGGGGGTATCTAGAACAAGGCCAGCGGGCAAGACGATGCGACCATCCTCAACGCGCGCAAGGTAGTGAGTACCCTCGGTCGAAATCTCAAGCCCAGGATTCACCACCCGCAACTGAGCCACAGCGCTTTCAAAGGATTCCACTGCCACGGCGATACCGTCATCCTCGGCCTGCAGGATGCTGGCAACCAGCTCAGCCCTAGTCTTTAACTCTTTTATCTCATCCGGTTCGTCGGCACCCGGGGCACTGGCCGCCATCAACTCTTTGTTCAGCTCCTTGGCAGCCTTTTTCTCCACCGCCAGCTTGGTGACATCCTCTTTCAACTTGGGCGTCTCCTCTTCGACCTTCTTCCGAGCCTCACGGGCACTCTTAACTTCCTCCTTTAGGGACGCCTCAGAGGCCCGGGCGGCAGTAAGTTCGGCCTCAAGCGCAGAGTCCCCTTCGGCATAAACGGCCACCATCTCCAGCACCCTCACAAGGGCAGAAGCATCCTGAGCTACCAGCGCCCTCTTGCTCGGTCGGTCCATGCTCTCCAAGCTGCGAGATTCTGCCCGAGGAACGACCAGGGTGTTGCCCTCAAAAAATCTCCTGTCAAGGATGCACGGGGGGAGCTCAAACTTCCCCTTCTCAGGCGCCCGGGTCAGATCCACAGCATCTAATGTCCTTGGCCGCTTCCCCCGTCCAGTCAAAGGCAATAGAGATCCCCGTGGAGCAGGAGAGGGAGAAGAAGAGGTCCCCGCTGCAGTCTGAACAAGGGGAGGAGCACGAGCACCAGCAGCAGTCCTGGTCTTAGGGGGAGCCGCTCCAGCTTTATTCCTTGCCATGGCATTCCTCACCACGCGATCGCGAGCTTGAGGCATCTCACCTGCACAAATGAAAACAAGCACGTTAGTTACGAGGAAAAGAAATAACACAAACAAAGTCTAAATAACCAAGACTATCGAGCAGCTTCTCGGTATCCGCGGGAGTCTTGCACTCCAGCAGTGCCTTAACATTGATGAATCTGCGCTCAACCCTCTGGCTCCCATCCTCCTCGAAGATAGGGTTGCCCTTGCTCGTCCAGCAGCTGGCAAGACTAAAGGAGTTAACCCAGTTCACCAGCTTCTCGTAAGACACGGCGTCCTGCCCGCGTAGCTCGCTCGACTCGAAGACATAAGCGCTGGGCGTCTTGGAGAAATGGTCAGGTGCCCAGCGAATTGGGAACTTATACACCCTCTCCTCGATATACTTCCCCTCCTCGTTGAGTAGCTCCTCTCCATCCTCATCAACCTCTATCTCCCAGACATACGTGCTGTCCTGGGCTGCCTCAGACACTGGCTCGACGATGAAATACCGTCCCTTGAACGTTCGGATTGACTCCGAGAACAGCTTGAATAACTTTTTGGGCTGCTTCAAAGAAACCCATCCATACTTTTTCCCCGCCAGCTGCCGTTGAAGATGGAAAACAACAAAAAATAGAGGGAGAGTAGTCCCCAGAGCGAGATGCTCGCACACCAACTCAAAAGCCCGTATAAAGGCCAGCGAATTGGGGTGGAGTTGAGAGGGCGCCAGCTTCAGATGCTCGAATACCGACCGCTGGAAATCAGTGAAAGGCAACCTCAGCCCCAGCTCTTTGAAGGCATACTCGTACATCGTAAAGCGGTCTCCGAAATCCGAGCAGACCCGCTCGTCCAAGGTAGGAAAATGCACTTTCCAATCCCCTTCTGGGCCCACCTCTGTAAAGACATCCGCCAAAGACCTTGCGAACGTAGAAATATGTTCGGAAGGCTCGGCCACCTCCCACTCCTCCGGACAGAACCCTTCAACATCTTCCTCCATGACATCTGATTCTTCTTCCTCCTCGACTTCGCTCGAGGAGGTCGACGCCGCCGAGCTCGAAGACGCAGAACTCGAAGCCGTCGAGCTGCTATTCTCCTCGGAGCCAGTTTCCTCCTCGGACATGTCTAGAATAACTTCTCTCTCTGGCCCCGTCGCCATTACGATCACCTGAAAAAGCAGAGAAAGACAGTGAATTCGACAGGAAATCAAATCCACCCTTCCACTGCCAAGTCAAGTGAAAGGGCGCGCAAAAGGATAAGGACAACGTCCCCGGCCTAAGCCCTAACATCAAACGAAAAACCTCCCCGCGAGGAGATACCTGAGACATACCATCTTCCTGCGAAGAACCTCCCCGCACTCGTGCCCAGATTCCGTTCGAAGCTCCACCGAAAACCGCAAGGCTCCACCGAAATCTGGAAACGTTCTACCGGAAAATTCACCGTTCCATCAGAAGATAATCATACACGGTGGTCACGCTCGCAACCACGACGTGGACCACCACACTCACCGAACGCACTACCTACTCCGACGAGATGCTAGAAGCAGCAAAAGGGCAGAACCACCGTCCACCACCAACACTCGCCAGAAATCTACATGTTTTGTCACCTAAAGTTAACCCTAACCGCATACAATCTACCACTAACAACAAAAGAGAGTAAAACAAGCTACAAATCGGAAAACTTACTTGATTTGAGTAGAAGAAAGAGATTGCTCGAAGCTTAGCGCGGTGGTCGGATGATCTGAAGACGGTGACGGGCAAGAACGCAAAAGAGGCGAAGAGAAATCAGAAAGAAAGAGTGCAAAATGGGACAATCTCCCCCTTTTTATACTGAGGGGCTCGTGCACACACGCGCCCGTAGGCCATGATGACTGTCCACTAGCCATCATTACCTATTAACTGCTACACAGGGCTCGAAGAATACGTGGCAACCCAACGTTTCCCATTCTATCTGACGCTTTGTCTCCCCGAATATCGGGCAATAGGGTCACGACCACGAATATCGCGGACACTGAGAGCCACGAGCACTTCGAAACAACCATCCTCGTCTCCAAACGACGACTCTATGCCAGCTCCCCGGAGCAGCGAGCAGTCCTTAAGTCATCACTCCCATGCTCGGGAGCAACGACTTGGGGGGCTCCTGTTCTGGACTGGACCAATGGCTAAAATTGGCCCAATCTGCATCTGCTCCAGAGCGGCCCAAATTGCCTAAGTCCAATCCACAGAGGGGCAAAAACGACCTTTCTGCCCCTCCAACCGGGCAAGGAATGCCACGTTCCTCCCCGGCTTCGATGCCCGTCACGCACGGTTTCCCCACTGCCCGAACAGCAAAGGGCATGTGCCCGAAACTGCGCCTATGCCCGACATAACGGCTAGTTCCAGGCACCCTGCCCGACATAACGGCTAGTTTGGGCAGTTACCTATTCTTTGGGGAAAACGGTTATTTCGCCCCAAAAATAGGACCGTTGGCCACGCGCTGGGGGCTCTATATAAACCCTCTCGCTTGAGAGCGTCAGGTATCATATTTTTCACCCTAAGAATACGCTTTGTACTTGCCCCTTTTCTCTGACCCTTCCTTACTTGAGCGTCGGAGTGCCTTGCAGGTACACCCCCTCCTCTCCTCATCAACATTCCGAACACCTCGCCCATCTGACGACCAGTATACGTCCGAGCACCTTGCCATCTGACGACCAGCTTACGTGGACTCGTTCGAATACCCTGGATCAATATATATATATATATATATGACTTAAATAGTCTTTTAGTCCTTGTAAGTTAGCGAGTTTTTGAATTTAGTCTCTGTATCTTTTTTTTTTCGGTCGGAGTCCTTATATTAATAAGTATTAAATATTAAATTATATAAAATAATTTATACTAACTGTATTAAATAATTTATATTAACTATATTAAATAATTTATATTAATTATATTAAATAATTTATATTAACAGTATATATAAATATTTTATACTTATTGTATTAAATAAGTGCAGTATTTTAAATATATGTATTAAATAGTAAATATTAGATTTATGTAATATATAAATTTGTTGCAAGTAAAAACAAAAGTGAGTTGAATGGTCTTGTGGCTAAAAGCCATGTGTTGGAACCAAAGGTCATGGGTTCAAGTTCGTTTGGGACCAAAATTTAAATTTTTGCATCAGCAGCGCCAAGTCATTACCGTCTACCACCTTAATTGTTTTTAACTGTTAACTCACAGCAGAGACTAACGTCAAAAAGAAATAGACATATGGGAATTTGGATTGAAAAAAAAAAGATTAAGGGACGAAAACTAAAAACTCGCCAACTTACATGGACGAAAATCATATATATATATATATATATATATATATATATATATATATATATTGGAAGAAGAAGAAGAGAGTACATTAATGATCATGTTTCATGTGCTGCACTGATTACTGTACACGTTACTCGTTTTTACTCCATCACAAAAGAAGAGATCATCAATAGACACAATGACTAGTAAAAGCAGCAATTTTCCAAAGTTTGGAATAATTGATCAAGATAAAGTATTTTTTGGAACATGGTGACAAAGTCTATCATACTTGGACTTCGTACACATATGATTTCCTGATCATTGACACCTGGCTAATTTCCTTAATGGGGGCCCTAAAGTAACAATAATTAATCAAGCATTACAAGTTAATTTAATTAAAAGTGTAATCTTAAATATTCAGGTAAGATCGAATCTTATTGGTGAATGAAATAGCGTTCACTGTTCACATGTGCTTAACCAATAGAAAGCTGGAATTGGAGACAGTATGTACAAACTTTAGGCCTAGTTGCGCATTATAGCTATTTTTAATCATGTAGCCAAATCAAGTAGTACATTTTTTTTATTGGTTCTAGGTTTTAAAGTTAATATTTCTAAGTTTAGTAGCGCGTGGGGATGTCCCTCACCTGTTTCTCAAACCTTTATAGGTACTGCCAATAATGTATATTTGCTCAACATTGGTCTGAACTTGGACATTTGGTCTCTCACGTGGGTTGACTAGGGGTGGAAATAGGTCAGACCGATAATAGAGGTCTATAAGTTAGTCTACATAGACTTAGGACAGACCAAACTATTTTTTTAGTAAATAGAAAAGGCTTAGACTATTTTATAAGTCTATTTAGTTAAAAAAACTAAGTCTCAGACCATGAAAAAAAGCTTTTAAACCTAACAGGCCGGCCTATTTAAATAAATATGAATAATATTTTTATTATCTTATATTATGTTTTGTATTTTGAGTTAAAATACATAAATAAAAATTAATTATTTTGGAGAACTTATGAAAATAAGATGAAAACACTTTATGAACAATGTTATAAGTTGTTTTTATAAGTTATCTTAAACAAATAGTCTTATAAAATTTATGTTAATAAGTAAGTTAAAATAAGTCAATGCAAACAAACTTTTAGTCTCATTAATTTTTTAGTTT
Source organism: Lathyrus tuberosus (assembly GCA_022829125.1). NCBI lineage: Eukaryota > Viridiplantae > Streptophyta > Magnoliopsida > Fabales > Fabaceae > Lathyrus > Lathyrus tuberosus. The sequence continues at coordinate 1,832,773 of JALAZF010000157.1, read as the reverse complement.
ATTAGTCTATTTAAACATTATTTTAATTACTTATTTAAATATTTCTAAAATAATAGGCTTTTATGTAGGCTAACAGACTAACCAGATTTTAGAAAAGATCAAGCTCAGGCTTAAAAATAAGCCTATGACAAACTACAGACCAAACTTAAACTTCAATTTTTTTGACATGTCAAACTTAGACTTGACAAAACCTAGTTCGACCCAACTTATTTCCACCTCTAGTGTCGACTTAGGATTCGTATAGGTTGATATCATATCTTAGGAAGGAACTATATCCTTTATTTATGAGTTTTGCTCCTTCAAAGTATATGTTAAACACACATTTAGGTGTTTGAGCTGATAGACTAAAAAATATTTTAATAAAGTAAAGCATAATGGTGAAGAGATCATATTGCTTTTAAAAACTATTTCTAGTATTTTAGTTTTCAAAACTAAAAAACGGAAACAGCCTTAAAGTGTTATGCCTTTTAATTTTGTTTTTTTTTTTTTATAAAATTAATGGGATATCCGTGCGTCCGTACAGGTACTAGTGAGGACCGGTAAGAAATTTTAATTCCATTTTATATTATAAATAGGGGCGTGCAAAAAAACCGGTTATTGTTAACCAAATTAGTATCCAAATTGTTCTACTTTTAAAAATCCAAACCAAATGCAAAAATATAAATGTGGTTATCCATTTTGTTATCAAAATATAAACCGGTTTCCATAATAATAATGTTGTTTAGTTATTAGATATCCAAATTTCGTTTTTTGTTAAATTAATATATTTGTCTCTTTTAATGTTTCATCATATACACTTTATAAACTAATTTTATATTTTGAACATAAAAAAAATTATTTTAAAAAAAATTCAAAATTTTGTTTTTCTAAATGAAAAAAAGTTAATTTTATTACTACAAATTATTTGTAGCTTATTCTGCATAATGACTATTAAAATTAGTGAGAATTCACGCATAACCAGAAAATCATTATGCTAATTGAATTAATTCTATTACGAGAATTGCATAACGGTAATCAACAAAATCATTATAACTACAATACCCATTCAATTTTCACGTAATATAAACCAATTATTTTTTAAAATGTTTTTTTTTAATTTTCAAAGAAAAAATATTTTAAAACCTTATTAAATTTGTTTAAGTATTTAAATTTAAGAATTGATATAATTTAAAGAAAATAAAATTTAAATTTAACTAAATAATTTGGATTAAAATCAAAATCCATTTAGAACCGGTTTTAAACCAGTTCGAAAGAAGTGGTTTGGTTTATAAACCATAACCATAAAAATGGATTGATTCATATTAAACGGTTATCTATGCACACCCCTATTCATAAATAATAAAATTGAGATGTTATAAAACAAATTATCATCAATGGTATAAAAATAAAAGTAAATGAAACAAATGTTAAAGAAACAATTTGAGAAGTCTTTTTTAAAAAAATATTTGTTGAAATTTATAAAAAAGGAAATTTGAATAAAAATAATACGAAATTAAATATAAATGTAATAAGTAAGAAAGACAAAAAAGTTTTTTAAAAAAATGAAAGAAAAAAATATGGAAAATTGTATAAAATTGAATATTAATGAAAAAAATTAATTGCATACAGTGTTAAAATTAGTTGTGGAAGATTCAAACAAATGTGGTTAATAGAATTAATTGATAAATTGAAATGTTTTTAATTAGAAATAATTATCAGTTAAGAATATTAAATAATAGGGTTAAATACACAAGCCCCTGTAATGTTAGCGAGTTCTCATTTTAGCCCCTAGTAAAGTAATTTTTTAAAAACCCCCTCGTCTTAGTTAGATTCCCTCACTTAGACCCCTGATTGCTATATTGCAGCAAAGATTCTTTCATATTGTCTGCGTGGCAGTCCACGTGGCATTTTTTATTTTTTATGTTTTTTTTTAAATTCCATGTGGATTTATTTTAAAAAAATTTACTTTTTTAATTATACATTATTAATTATGTATTTTTATTAAATATTATACTTTTATTTTTAATTTTCGTTTTTAATAATTTTACTATTTTAATATATATTTTTATTTTCAAATTTCTTCTTAAAAATTATTTACATTGGGCTATTTCAATTTAAGCCCAATATCACTACCAATTCAACTCACCACTCAACTTTTTAATTATTGTGTGGGAAAAAGCTATATAAAGACTTTATTTTCTTTATAAGTGGTCGATGTGGGACAACAACAAAACATAATAACATTTTGCAATTCTGTAAGCTAAGTTTCAGCAACAACTCGCCGCAAATCATCACTTGGGTGTTTGAAATGAAAGGTTCTGTTGACTTGAGGGTCTCTATGAGTGCGTGAAGTTGTTGTTGGGAATACAAACAGACATTAACCGCCCCATCCTAAAATAATCAGCAACATAAATCTGATGTTGAAATAATTTAGTCATCAATGGATTCTATACTAATTGATCACTATAATGCATTTCCTATTGCTACAGATCTTTGTTATTTAGATGATAATGAGTCTCAAAACTTAAATGGCCTTGCTCTCCAAAATTGTGAAAAAAGTCAGTTGTTGTCAGATTATATGTTATATCTTCTTGTTATATGTCCTTTTTTGCTGCCAAAAGGAATATGCCAGATCAGATTTAAAGACACGTGTGCAGAGGTGGATGAACTTTTGAAAGAGAGAAAATACATAAAAGAAGGAAGAGAAGTTTGCAAGATGATACTAAGAGTGAATACAACTATTTCACCATCAGAGGTTAAAGGCGATACAAGCAAATCTGTGTTATTTGATGCATGTAGGCTTGCTAAATCACTACAGTCTCTTGAAACGAAGAAGAATTGGTCCAAAGAAATGAAATGGGAAATGATAAGTAATATTTGGGTGGAGATGTTGTGTCACGCAGCAAGCCAATGTAGAGGACTAAATCATGCTAAGCAGCTTAGCTAGGGGGGTGAGTTGCTTACCCATGTGTGGCTTTTGATGGCTCATTTAGGCATAACAGAACAAATTCAAATTTCTAAAGGTCATGTAAGGGTCAAGTTGAAGCTCTCATAAAATGTTTGGTGAGTGAGTAGTTAAGAGTTCTTGTTAATATGTCTTTTTTGCATTGTCACAGCATAGAGTGTGCATGCCATTTAGAGTCATGATGTAATGTTGAAATATGGTTAGTAGTTTGTTCCATGTGTAAAACTTGTTTCTCAATGATGATTTGTTTGTGACAGCTTTAACTGTGAGTTATTATGAAAATAAATGTTACTCTACCTTATTCCCTCTGTAAAATAGATTATGAATGGTTGATAGCATTGCGAGTTTGCTACTGGTTCTCAAATTTTTTATTGGATATGAATGTATAAACTACATACTGTATATATGTGCATCCAGTATGTTATTATGTTTCATTTCAACAGAACCTTTCATTTCAAACACCCAAGTGATGATTTGCGGCGAGTTGTTGCTGAAACTTAGCTTACAAAATTGCAAAATGTTATTATGTTTTGTTGTTGTCCCACATCGACCACTTATAAAAAAAATAAAGTCTTTATATAGCTTTTTCCCACACTATAATTCAAAAGTTGAGTGGTGAGTTGAATTGGAAGTGATATTGGACTTAAATTGAAATAGCCCAATGTAAATAATTTTTAAGAAGAAATTTGAAAATAAAAATATATATTAAAATAGTAAAATAATTAAAAACGAAAATTAAAAATAAAAGTATAATATTTAATAAAATATAATACATAATTAATAATGTATAATTAAAAAAGTAAATTTTTTTAAAATAAATCTACGTGGAGTTAAAAAAAACATAAAAAATAAAAAATGCCATGTGGACTGCCACGCAGGCAATATGAAATAATCTTTGCTGCAATATAGCAATCAGGGGCCTAAGTGAGGGAATCTAACTAAGATGAGGGGGTTTTTTTTAAAAAAAACTTTACCAGGGACTAAAATGAGAACTCGCTAACATTACAGGGGGGTTGTGTATTTAACCCTAAATAATAATATTAAGTTTTGGTAAACTGTTGAAGAAAACGTGTGGAGTGCATAAAGGTGACCCTATTCACCTGCCACTTCCACATTGTGGTATTCCTAAAGAAAAACAGAGCAAAACAAAAGCATGTATTCAGTTGGAAGTCCACGGCTGCTCCGTCGAAGTCGACAATGTTGAACGGCGTCACTCTAGTAAGGTAAGACCCACAAACCCATCTCTTCTAAGTCGACTGTATACCGCAAATTGTGTTTCTACGTCGAACCTTTTGCGTGGATGATGCAATGTGTAGTGTAAATCTGAGTGTTGTATACATGTTTGCTGATTTTGTTAGTTCAGAAATTTCACAGTTAACAGTTGTATTCAAAATGTTATTTTAACACTGCATGCACATCGGTATCTGTTTATGAACTTTCAATACTGAAATTTGTTAAACTGTTATTACAGTACCAAGGTGGCAAAGGATGTGAGTCATGTCCCATTGAAGCGTATGCAGAATGACAAGGATTACTTATTGCATGAGGACTCACATGTTGTGAAAAAGCAGAAGGGAGTGGTCATCAACGGAGGTGGGGTTAAGGGTATGAAGGAGAAAACTAGTGGAGTGCAAAGTGTTGTTATGAAAGAACTTAATCAAAACCGTGAGGCAAGGTATTCCAAAACTGTAGGTTGGAAGGGTAAAGGTAAGGTAGGGGAGGTTGCAAAAGAATCCAAGGGAAAATATCAGGTTGCAAGGGTGTGGATTCTACCGCTGCAGGTGCCGTCAAAGTTAAAACCGAGGAGGAGTACATTACTATTTCATCTGATAGCGAGAGGTAAAAATAAATTAGAATAATGCAAGTGCATCGTTATCGTAGGCAATAAAGACGTAGGAACTGACTTTGTATGGTATAGTGATATGGTGTAATGTTTTGATTGAATGCAGGGAATTCACTCCCATCTTTGAAGATGAGTTTGAAGAAAACTGGATATGGGTGGTTAAAGATGCTAAGGCGTTGCATTCTAATGTCCTGGTAAGCCGTATAGATTGCCGTTAGTAAGCATATAAGTAGCATGATGTTTAGTACTATCAAATGTAAGTATTGTGTTTTATCGTATCCACAGGGATTGGGGCGATACCAAAACCGTTCAATGAGTTCTATGATTCTAAGCAGAAGTTTCAAGATTGTTTGGTTTGTAAGTAACGAAAAGTAAAATCGTGCAAGAATTAAAGATAAGTTTCAGAGGAATAGGCTTGTTGGGAATTGGTTTTCATTCACCCATTCAATATGTATATCACGAATCAGTTATATACAATTTAATCATGTTTCAATATTATCACGTATCGCTCACAAACAAAGTTCATGTCTAAACTTTGATGAGATTTCTACCTTATGGTTTAATCGATGATTTCTCAGTCTATTAAACAATACGGTAGCATTAAGATTCGATACTTACGGTGAATATTAAACCTAAATCTATGTCTAGCCTTTAGAGTTTAATAGATGTTATCTTTGATCGAGAGTTGAATCGTGTTTGTCAATATCGATTCAATCCATGAAGTAAACGATAAAATGAAGATAACATCAATATTGATTCATAAATAAAATACGTATAACGCCATGATTAATGAAAATACATACTATTTCGGTGAACTACAACCAATCCCAACAAGGGAGGGATTTAGCTACTCATGGTAGCTTGAAGCATGTTGGAAGGGTTGAGTTGAATCCACATCAATGACGATTTCCCGACCCTTGATGTGTATCCACCCTTCTTCCTCTTTACCTCACTTCTTTTCCTACTCTCTATTCTATTACAAGATATTACAAAAGATAAAAACTGAATGCCCCTTTGAACTGAGTTTGATCTCCTTTTATAGCAGTTCTGGCCGCCTGGCTTTGCATAGCAAAAGTATGTTCGCTATGCGAACTTGCCTTTCTTCTCCATTAAGTCTCTGAGCTGTCAAACCGCCTTTTGTGAAGCCGCCTTACTTTGCTACGCGAAGGAAAGTTCGCATCGCGAACTCTGTCGCTTCCTGTCGCTTTCTTCGCTTCAAGGGCAGTTTGGTTCTGTTTTACATCGCTACCTATCGCTGTCCATCGCTGTCCACCGCTTTCTGTCGCCTCAAGCGAAGTCTGATCAGTTTTGTTTCTGCTTTGTTTTGCCTAGCTAGCTTCTGCTTCGTTTTGCTTCACTATGCGAAGTCTGCTGGGCACAACTTTTCTTTGTTCTTTCTTTGATGCATTCTTTAGCCTTTTCCTGCACAAATGTAAACCAAACCAAGAAGACTTTGCACCATATTACTTTCATTCATTAGTTGAGGTATTTATATTAGAATCTTGTCATTAAAGTAATATAAATGCCCTATTTTATGTGGTATTTCATCTTGAATAAAACACTTATCAAACTCTCCCCAACTTGAATCTTTGTTTGTCCTCAATCAAAGCTATATAAAAGCAAAAGTTTCTATACCATTTTTCAATGATCAACCAACAATGTTTCAATGAAGTACATGGTTCCATTGTGAATTCCACATCCAAGTTATTATGCATTACTACTTTCCAAGCATTTAGACATGTTTATGAAACAAGTTTTCCACATAAAGTTCTTTGTCAATCAGTCCAAGCAATAAACATGTCTTATCATGAATCACAACTATCACACTTTTTGTACAAGTGGAAATATCAAGGTCTTTTGAACTCTCACTTGATAAACTTGCTAACATCTAGATTAATTCATGCATTCATCTTAAGCATAAAATGTCGATAAGCAAAAACATAGATCACTAAGGTCTTTTTAAGGTTGTAATGTGGCCAAGGTACCCAGGAAGTGTCATTTCTAAGGCTAGTGGAAACAAAGTGGTTTTTGAGTTTTTCTTTTCTTTTTTAGAAGAGCATTCATAGAATTTGAGTCTTTGTACCATATTACTCCTTCAAACCTTCCTTGTTTCTTTCTTTTGAATATATCCATCTTTTGGTATTTTCCTTTTTCTTTTCTTACTTTTCTTTTTCTTTCATATTTTTCTTGATCTTTTCATTTTCTAATTTTTCTTTTCTTGACAAATGAACTTTTATGAATTTTCAAGATGTGGAACAATATCCATTAAGTGGTTTATTTAATGCATTGCTCAGTTCATCAATGATTGATTCAATGTCATATGGCTCAAAAGGGGTTGCAAATGCTCACTCACTCACAAGGGACAATGAGGCTCCATTTGGTTTACTAGTTATGCTCACTTTGAAGAATTGCCTTGATCCTTTCCATGTCTCCACAATTATTAACATAAATGCAAGATTAAGCATGAATCAAACGAGTTAAAACAAGAATGTATCAGTCTCTTAAGCATATAGTAATCAATGAAAGGTTACCTCACTTTGTCTGGTTTTGGAACTACGTGATTCACAATGAAAACATGTTATTGTATAAGCTTGAATGACTTGATTTTATGTAGACTACTCATGTTATAATCATGCTAAGTTCTAAGAAAGCAATAAACAAGTACCTTGGATTGTGGGATTCTTCCAAAATTTTGTATCATTACCATTGTACCTTTGTTGATTCATGTGAATGTGATCATCCACTATTTTGCTTTTCCAATCTCATTTAAAGGACAAGTATCAACTATATGGATTGGTCATATGACACCCACAGCTGAACCAAAAGAAAAACATTAAAGTGAAGGAGAATGGCATAAATGGCATTTTTGCTGATTCTGCTACTTTCGCTATGCGAAGTATATTTCGCGATGCGAAATCTGCAGAATTCAGTTTTATGCAGAATTTTATTTTGGCACATTCATGCTATTTTCTTCCTACCATTTAAACTAGTTATGCAATAGGAAACAAACATAAACAAATAAAAAGGTTGGGTTACCTCCCAACAAGTGCTTGTTTAACGTCGTTAGCTCGACGCTTATTTCGCGTAAAATCAAGGTGGATTGTATGAATTTGCCAAAGCATCTATGCCACTATCTTCTAGCCTTCCTTTAACATTCTTTATCCTTAATTCCAAGCCTGTTTCATTAGGAGCTTCAATCTTGGAATAGTCACCCTCTTTGTTTTGAAACAATTTGAAGTTGGCTTCTTTATTATTGGATCTTACTTTCATCATTCCTTCATCAATGTCAATCATCATTCTAGCTGTCTTTATGAATGGCCGGCCTAAAATCAGAGGTGTGTCTCTATCCTCATCATTGTCCATCACCAAAAAATCTGTCGGGAATAGAAAGCTTTCGAGTTTCACCATTAACCTTTTACCATGCCAATTGGTTTTGTGATAGATTTGTTAGCAAGTTCTAACAACATTGTTGTAGGCTCTATTTCAGGGTCACCAATCTTTTTAAGAACGGATAATGGAAGAAGATTGGTGCTTGAACCAAGATCAATCAAAGATTTATCAAAGTGGATTCTTCCAATGGTAACTAGTACGATGACTTTTCCAGGATCAGCATTGTTTTCTACCTCCTTTTTCTTATTTTTCTCTTTTTCTTGATTTTCCTCCACAACCATCTCTTTTGAATTCTCCCCAACTTTGTTTTGAACCGTGTCACCATTCTTCGTCGTAATTGCATTACAAGTTTCCTTAGGATTATTTTGAGTGGTAGCAGAAAACATACCTTTTTGTTGCTCATTCAACTATTTTGCAATTTACCCTACTTGCGTTTCCAGATTTCTGATCGATGCATCCGTATTTTTCTGGTTTGCCATGGACATCTGCATAAATTGATTCAAGGTTTCTTCGATCTTTGTAAGCTTATCTGGCTAAGTATAGCTTTGGTATTGGTTCTGCCTGTTTTGGCCATAGCTTGCATTGTTGTTGTATGAGTAACCTTGATTGTTCTGGTATGGGTACTGTCTCTGCTGCTGGTTTTCCACATAATTGACCTCTTCATTAATCGGAGGACAAAAACCAGTTGGGTGATCTCTTGCACAAAGTTCTCACATGGCTACTTGTTGTGGTTTAGGCGCTTCGTGCACTTGTTTGAGTTGTTGTGGAAGAATGGATAATTGCTTGGTGAGTTCTTCCACAGTTTGGGTGAGAAGCTTATTTTGTGCCAAGATTGCAGTGTTTGTATCCAACTTAAGAATTCCAGGTTTCTTTTGTGCGGTTCCTCGATTATATTGAACTTGATGATCGGTGAGAGCCATTCGGTTGATAATTGCAACTGCTTCTTCTGCACTTTTTTCCAATAAAGAACCACCAGCTGTTGCGTCAAGTAGGAGCTTTGGTTGGGGCTGCAATCCATTGCAAAAGATGTGGACTTGTGTTAGGCTGTCAAAACCATGATTTAGACATTTCCGTAGCATGGATTTGTAACGTTCCCAAGCTTCACATAGAGTTTCATTTGCAGATTGAGCAAACACAGCAATGGATGTTTTCGCATCCATGAACCGGTTGTGTGGAAAGAATCTGTTCAGAAAGTTTTCTTCCATAACATTCCAGTTTGTCATAGTTTCAGTAGGTTGGTCAAGATACCAATCCTTCGCTTTACGGATCAAGGAATGCGGGAATAACCTCATAAATACTGCTTCTTCTTCAGTCTCGGGTGCACCTAACGTACCAGCCAGCTCATAGAACTTGGTGAGGTGAGAATATGGATCTTCATGATCCAAACCTGCAAAAGGGTTAGCATAAATAATCTACAGCAGTCCCCTTTTCATTTCAGCTTGTCGGTTATTTGGAGTATTGGTGAGACGAGCTAATCGTCTTGGACTGCTCCAACAAGGTCCACTATTGACAACTTCATCCATTGTTTCTTTTGTTGAGGAAGTTCATGTGGAAACTCCTTTGTGATATTTCTTTTTGGATAGTTGTTTCTGTTTCTTCTTTTGTCTTTTGTTCTTTCGGATGGTTCTTTCGATCTCGGGATCAAAAAGAAGCTGTTCTTCTGAAGTCTTGCCTCGAAGCATAAACAAAAGTTTCACCACCTATCCAACAATTGAACACACGTTGCGAAAAACAAATATATACAATATATAACAACTTAGAAGTATAGAAACTATTGCGATGTTTTAATATCTTAAACGCTAATCCCCGGCAACGGCGCCAATTTGATGTTTAGTACTATCAAATGTAAGTATTGTGTTTTATCGTATCCACATGGATTGGGGCGATACCAAAACCGTTCAATGAGTTCTATGATTCTAAGCAGAAGTTTCAAGATTGTTTGGTTTGTAAGTAACAAAAAGTAAAATCGTGCAAGAATTAAAGATAAGTTTCAGAGGAATAGGCTTGTTGGGAATTGGTTTTCATTCACCCATTCAATATGTATATCACGAATCAGTTATACACAATTCAAGCATGTTTCAATATTATCACGTATC